>JARCGZ010000002.1:37202500-37873772 GCA_029784005.1 Lenwebbia sp. NSW1173648 | reverse complement strand
CTAAACCCTAAAACCTAAACCCCTAAACCCTAAACCCTAAAACCCTAAACCCTAAACCCTAAACCCTAAACCCTAAACCCTAAACCCTAAACCCTAAACCCTAAACCCTAAACCCTAAACCCTAACCCTAAACCCTAAACCCTAAACCCTAAACCCTAAACCCTAAACCCTAAACCCTAAACCCTAAACCCTAAACCCTAAACCCTAAACCCTAAACCCTAAACCCTAAACCCTAAACCCTAAACCCCTAAACCCTAAACCCTAAAACCCTAAACCCTAAACCCTAAACCCCTAAACCCTAAACCCTAAACCCTAAACCCTAAACCCTAAACCCTAAACCCTAAAACCCTAAACCCTAAACCCTAAACCCTAAACCCTAAACCCTAAACCCTAAACCCTAAACCCTAAACCCTAAACCCTAAACCCTAAACCCTAAACCCTAAACCCTAAACCCTAAACCCTAAACCCTAAACCCTAAACCCTAAACCCTAAACCCTAAACCCTAAACCCTAAACCCTAAACCCTAAACCCTAAACCCTAAACCCTAAACCCTAAACCCTAAACCCTAAACCCTAAACCCTAAACCCTAAACCCTAAACCCTAAACCCTAAACCCTAAACCCTAAACCCTAAACCCTAAACCCTAAACCCTAAACCCTAAACCCTAAACCCTAAACCCTAAACCCTAAACCCTAAACCCTAAACCCTAAACCCTAAACCCTAAACCCTAAACCCTAAACCCTAAACCCTAAACCCTAAACCCTAAACCCTAAACCCTAAACCCTAAACCCTAAACCCTAAACCCTAAACCCTAAACCCTAAACCCTAAACCCTAAACCCTAAACCCTAAACCCTAAACCCTAAACCCTAAACCCTAAACCCTAAACCCTAAACCCTAAACCCTAAACCCTAAACCCTAAACCCTAAACCCTAAACCCTAAACCCTAAACCCTAAACCCTAAACCCTAAACCCTAAACCCTAAACCCTAAACCCTAAACCCTAAACCCTAAACCCTAAACCCTAAACCCTAAACCCTAAACCCTAAACCCTAAACCCTAAACCCTAAACCCTAAACCCTAAACCCTAAACCCTAAACCCTAAACCCTAAACCCTAAACCCTAAACCCTAAACCCTAAACCCTAAACCCTAAACCCTAAACCCTAAACCCTAAACCCTAAACCCTAAACCCTAAACCCTAAACCCTAAACCCTAAACCCTAAACCCTAAACCCTAAACCCTAAACCCTAAACCCTAAACCCTAAACCCTAAACCCTAAACCCTAAACCCTAAACCCTAAACCCTAAACCCTAAACCCTAAACCCTAAACCCTAAACCCTAAACCCTAAACCCTAAACCCTAAACCCTAAACCCTAAACCCTAAACCCTAAACCCTAAACCCTAAACCCTAAACCCTAAACCCTAAACCCTAAACCCTAAACCCTAAACCCTAAACCCTAAACCCTAAACCCTAAACCCTAAACCCTAAACCCTAAACCCTAAACCCTAAACCCTAAACCCTAAACCCTAAACCCTAAACCCTAAACCCTAAACCCTAAACCCTAAACCCTAAACCCTAAACCCTAAACCCTAAACCCTAAACCCTAAACCCTAAACCCTAAACCCTAAACCCTAAACCCTAAACCCTAAACCCTAAACCCTAAACCCTAAACCCTAAACCCTAAACCCTAAACCCTAAACCCTAAACCCTAAACCCTAAACCCTAAACCCTAAACCCTAAACCCTAAACCCTAAACCCTAAACCCTAAACCCTAAACCCTAAACCCTAAACCCTAAACCCTAAACCCTAAACCCTAAACCCTAAACCCTAAACCCTAAACCCTAAACCCTAAACCCTAAACCCTAAACCCTAAACCCTAAACCCTAAACCCTAAACCCTAAACCCTAAACCCTAAACCCTAAACCCTAAACCCTAAACCCTAAACCCTAAACCCTAAACCCTAAACCCTAAACCCTAAACCCTAAACCCTAAACCCTAAACCCTAAACCCTAAACCCTAAACCCTAAACCCTAAACCCTAAACCCTAAACCCTAAACCCTAAACCCTAAACCCTAAACCCTAAACCCTAAACCCTAAACCCTAAACCCTAAACCCTAAACCCTAAACCCTAAACCCTAAACCCTAAACCCTAAACCCTAAACCCTAAACCCTAAACCCTAAACCCTAAACCCTAAACCCTAAACCCTAAACCCTAAACCCTAAACCCTAAACCCTAAACCCTAAACCCTAAACCCTAAACCCTAAACCCTAAACCCTAAACCCTAAACCCTAAACCCTAAACCCTAAACCCTAAACCCTAAACCCTAAACCCTAAACCCTAAACCCTAAACCCTAAACCCTAAACCCTAAACCCTAAACCCTAAACCCTAAACCCTAAACCCTAAACCCTAAACCCTAAACCCTAAACCCTAAACCCTAAACCCTAAACCCTAAACCCTAAACCCTAAACCCTAAACCCTAAACCCTAAACCCTAAACCCTAAACCCTAAACCCTAAACCCTAAACCCTAAACCCTAAACCCTAAACCCTAAACCCTAAACCCTAAACCCTAAACCCTAAACCCTAAACCCTAAACCCTAAACCCTAAACCCTAAACCCTAAACCCTAAACCCTAAACCCTAAACCCTAAACCCTAAACCCTAAACCCTAAACCCTAAACCCTAAACCCTAAACCCTAAACCCTAAACCCTAAACCCTAAACCCTAAACCCTAAACCCTAAACCCTAAACCCTAAACCCTAAACCCTAAACCCTAAACCCTAAACCCTAAACCCTAAACCCTAAACCCTAAACCCTAAACCCTAAACCCTAAACCCTAAACCCTAAACCCTAAACCCTAAACCCTAAACCCTAAACCCTAAACCCTAAACCCTAAACCCTAAACCCTAAACCCTAAACCCTAAACCCTAAACCCTAAACCCTAAACCCTAAACCCTAAACCCTAAACCCTAAACCCTAAACCCTAAACCCTAAACCCTAAACCCTAAACCCTAAACCCTAAACCCTAAACCCTAAACCCTAAACCCTAAACCCTAAACCCTAAACCCTAAACCCTAAACCCTAAACCCTAAACCCTAAACCCTAAACCCTAAACCCTAAACCCTAAACCCTAAACCCTAAACCCTAAACCCTAAACCCTAAACCCTAAACCCTAAACCCTAAACCCTAAACCCTAAACCCTAAACCCTAAACCCTAAACCCTAAACCCTAAACCCTAAACCCTAAACCCTAAACCCTAAACCCTAAACCCTAAACCCTAAACCCTAAACCCTAAACCCTAAACCCTAAACCCTAAACCCTAAACCCTAAACCCTAAACCCTAAACCCTAAACCCTAAACCCTAAACCCTAAACCCTAAACCCTAAACCCTAAACCCTAAACCCTAAACCCTAAACCCTAAACCCTAAACCCTAAACCCTAAACCCTAAACCCTAAACCCTAAACCCTAAACCCTAAACCCTAAACCCTAAACCCTAAACCCTAAACCCTAAACCCTAAACCCTAAACCCTAAACCCTAAACCCTAAACCCTAAACCCTAAACCCTAAACCCTAAACCCTAAACCCTAAACCCTAAACCCTAAACCCTAAACCCTAAACCCTAAACCCTAAACCCTAAACCCTAAACCCTAAACCCTAAACCCTAAACCCTAAACCCTAAACCCTAAACCCTAAACCCTAAACCCTAAACCCTAAACCCTAAACCCTAAACCCTAAACCCTAAACCCTAAACCCTAAACCCTAAACCCTAAACCCTAAACCCTAAACCCTAAACCCTAAACCCTAAACCCTAAACCCTAAACCCTAAACCCTAAACCCTAAACCCTAAACCCTAAACCCTAAACCCTAAACCCTAAACCCTAAACCCTAAACCCTAAACCCTAAACCCTAAACCCTAAACCCTAAACCCTAAACCCTAAACCCTAAACCCTAAACCCTAAACCCTAAACCCTAAACCCTAAACCCTAAACCCTAAACCCTAAACCCTAAACCCTAAACCCTAAACCCTAAACCCTAAACCCTAAACCCTAAACCCTAAACCCTAAACCCTAAACCCTAAACCCTAAACCCTAAACCCTAAACCCTAAACCCTAAACCCTAAACCCTAAACCCTAAACCCTAAACCCTAAACCCTAAACCCTAAACCCTAAACCCTAAACCCTAAACCCTAAACCCTAAACCCTAAACCCTAAACCCTAAACCCTAAACCCTAAACCCTAAACCCTAAACCCTAAACCCTAAACCCTAAACCCTAAACCCTAAACCCTAAACCCTAAACCCTAAACCCTAAACCCTAAACCCTAAACCCTAAACCCTAAACCCTAAACCCTAAACCCTAAACCCTAAACCCTAAACCCTAAACCCTAAACCCTAAACCCTAAACCCTAAACCCTAAACCCTAAACCCTAAACCCTAAACCCTAAACCCTAAACCCTAAACCCTAAACCCTAAACCCTAAACCCTAAACCCTAAACCCTAAACCCTAAACCCTAAACCCTAAACCCTAAACCCTAAACCCTAAACCCTAAACCCTAAACCCTAAACCCTAAACCCTAAACCCTAAACCCTAAACCCTAAACCCTAAACCCTAAACCCTAAACCCTAAACCCTAAACCCTAAACCCTAAACCCTAAACCCTAAACCCTAAACCCTAAACCCTAAACCCTAAACCCTAAACCCTAAACCCTAAACCCTAAACCCTAAACCCTAAACCCTAAACCCTAAACCCTAAACCCTAAACCCTAAACCCTAAACCCTAAACCCTAAACCCTAAACCCTAAACCCTAAACCCTAAACCCTAAACCCTAAACCCTAAACCCTAAACCCTAAACCCTAAACCCTAAACCCTAAACCCTAAACCCTAAACCCTAAACCCTAAACCCTAAACCCTAAACCCTAAACCCTAAACCCTAAACCCTAAACCCTAAACCCTAAACCCTAAACCCTAAACCCTAAACCCTAAACCCTAAACCCTAAACCCTAAACCCTAAACCCTAAACCCTAAACCCTAAACCCTAAACCCTAAACCCTAAACCCTAAACCCTAAACCCTAAACCCTAAACCCTAAACCCTAAACCCTAAACCCTAAACCCTAAACCCTAAACCCTAAACCCTAAACCCTAAACCCTAAACCCTAAACCCTAAACCCTAAACCCTAAACCCTAAACCCTAAACCCTAAACCCTAAACCCTAAACCCTAAACCCTAAACCCTAAACCCTAAACCCTAAACCCTAAACCCTAAACCCTAAACCCTAAACCCTAAACCCTAAACCCTAAACCCTAAACCCTAAACCCTAAACCCTAAACCCTAAACCCTAAACCCTAAACCCTAAACCCTAAACCCTAAACCCTAAACCCTAAACCCTAAACCCTAAACCCTAAACCCTAAACCCTAAACCCTAAACCCTAAACCCTAAACCCTAAACCCTAAACCCTAAACCCTAAACCCTAAACCCTAAACCCTAAACCCTAAACCCTAAACCCTAAACCCTAAACCCTAAACCCTAAACCCTAAACCCTAAACCCTAAACCCTAAACCCTAAACCCTAAACCCTAAACCCTAAACCCTAAACCCTAAACCCTAAACCCTAAACCCTAAACCCTAAACCCTAAACCCTAAACCCTAAACCCTAAACCCTAAACCCTAAACCCTAAACCCTAAACCCTAAACCCTAAACCCTAAACCCTAAACCCTAAACCCTAAACCCTAAACCCTAAACCCTAAACCCTAAACCCTAAACCCTAAACCCTAAACCCTAAACCCTAAACCCTAAACCCTAAACCCTAAACCCTAAACCCTAAACCCTAAACCCTAAACCCTAAACCCTAAACCCTAAACCCTAAACCCTAAACCCTAAACCCTAAACCCTAAACCCTAAACCCTAAACCCTAAACCCTAAACCCTAAACCCTAAACCCTAAACCCTAAACCCTAAACCCTAAACCCTAAACCCTAAACCCTAAACCCTAAACCCTAAACCCTAAACCCTAAACCCTAAACCCTAAACCCTAAACCCTAAACCCTAAACCCTAAACCCTAAACCCTAAACCCTAAACCCTAAACCCTAAACCCTAAACCCTAAACCCTAAACCCTAAACCCTAAACCCTAAACCCTAAACCCTAAACCCTAAACCCTAAACCCTAAACCCTAAACCCTAAACCCTAAACCCTAAACCCTAAACCCTAAACCCTAAACCCTAAACCCTAAACCCTAAACCCTAAACCCTAAACCCTAAACCCTAAACCCTAAACCCTAAACCCTAAACCCTAAACCCTAAACCCTAAACCCTAAACCCTAAACCCTAAACCCTAAACCCTAAACCCTAAACCCTAAACCCTAAACCCTAAACCCTAAACCCTAAACCCTAAACCCTAAACCCTAAACCCTAAACCCTAAACCCTAAACCCTAAACCCTAAACCCTAAACCCTAAACCCTAAACCCTAAACCCTAAACCCTAAACCCTAAACCCTAAACCCTAAACCCTAAACCCTAAACCCTAAACCCTAAACCCTAAACCCTAAACCCTAAACCCTAAACCCTAAACCCTAAACCCTAAACCCTAAACCCTAAACCCTAAACCCTAAACCCTAAACCCTAAACCCTAAACCCTAAACCCTAAACCCTAAACCCTAAACCCTAAACCCTAAACCCTAAACCCTAAACCCTAAACCCTAAACCCTAAACCCTAAACCCTAAACCCTAAACCCTAAACCCTAAACCCTAAACCCTAAACCCTAAACCCTAAACCCTAAACCCTAAACCCTAAACCCTAAA
This sequence comes from Lenwebbia sp. NSW1173648, assembly GCA_029784005.1. NCBI lineage: Eukaryota > Viridiplantae > Streptophyta > Magnoliopsida > Myrtales > Myrtaceae > Lenwebbia > Lenwebbia sp. NSW1173648. Next base: position 37,866,979 of record JARCGZ010000002.1, on the reverse strand, counting down.
CCCTAAACCCTAAACCCTAAACCCTAAACCCTAAACCCTAAACCCTAAACCCTAAACCCTAAACCCTAAACCCTAAACCCTAAACCCTAAACCCTAAACCCTAAACCCTAAACCCTAAACCCTAAACCCTAAACCCTAAACCCTAAACCCTAAACCCTAAACCCTAAACCCTAAACCCTAAACCCTAAACCCTAAACCCTAAACCCTAAACCCTAAACCCTAAACCCTAAACCCTAAACCCTAAACCCTAAACCCTAAACCCTAAACCCTAAACCCTAAACCCTAAACCCTAAACCCTAAACCCTAAACCCTAAACCCTAAACCCTAAACCCTAAACCCTAAACCCTAAACCCTAAACCCTAAACCCTAAACCCTAAACCCTAAACCCTAAACCCTAAACCCTAAACCCTAAACCCTAAACCCTAAACCCTAAACCCTAAACCCTAAACCCTAAACCCTAAACCCTAAACCCTAAACCCTAAACCCTAAACCCTAAACCCTAAACCCTAAACCCTAAACCCTAAACCCTAAACCCTAAACCCTAAACCCTAAACCCTAAACCCTAAACCCTAAACCCTAAACCCTAAACCCTAAACCCTAAACCCTAAACCCTAAACCCTAAACCCTAAACCCTAAACCCTAAACCCTAAACCCTAAACCCTAAACCCTAAACCCTAAACCCTAAACCCTAAACCCTAAACCCTAAACCCTAAACCCTAAACCCTAAACCCTAAACCCTAAACCCTAAACCCTAAACCCTAAACCCTAAACCCTAAACCCTAAACCCTAAACCCTAAACCCTAAACCCTAAACCCTAAACCCTAAACCCTAAACCCTAAACCCTAAACCCTAAACCCTAAACCCTAAACCCTAAACCCTAAACCCTAAACCCTAAACCCTAAACCCTAAACCCTAAACCCTAAACCCTAAACCCTAAACCCTAAACCCTAAACCCTAAACCCTAAACCCTAAACCCTAAACCCTAAACCCTAAACCCTAAACCCTAAACCCTAAACCCTAAACCCTAAACCCTAAACCCTAAACCCTAAACCCTAAACCCTAAACCCTAAACCCTAAACCCTAAACCCTAAACCCTAAACCCTAAACCCTAAACCCTAAACCCTAAACCCTAAACCCTAAACCCTAAACCCTAAACCCTAAACCCTAAACCCTAAACCCTAAACCCTAAACCCTAAACCCTAAACCCTAAACCCTAAACCCTAAACCCTAAACCCTAAACCCTAAACCCTAAACCCTAAACCCTAAACCCTAAACCCTAAACCCTAAACCCTAAACCCTAAACCCTAAACCCTAAACCCTAAACCCTAAACCCTAAACCCTAAACCCTAAACCCTAAACCCTAAACCCTAAACCCTAAACCCTAAACCCTAAACCCTAAACCCTAAACCCTAAACCCTAAACCCTAAACCCTAAACCCTAAACCCTAAACCCTAAACCCTAAACCCTAAACCCTAAACCCTAAACCCTAAACCCTAAACCCTAAACCCTAAACCCTAAACCCTAAACCCTAAACCCTAAACCCTAAACCCTAAACCCTAAACCCTAAACCCTAAACCCTAAACCCTAAACCCTAAACCCTAAACCCTAAACCCTAAACCCTAAACCCTAAACCCTAAACCCTAAACCCTAAACCCTAAACCCTAAACCCTAAACCCTAAACCCTAAACCCTAAACCCTAAACCCTAAACCCTAAACCCTAAACCCTAAACCCTAAACCCTAAACCCTAAACCCTAAACCCTAAACCCTAAACCCTAAACCCTAAACCCTAAACCCTAAACCCTAAACCCTAAACCCTAAACCCTAAACCCTAAACCCTAAACCCTAAACCCTAAACCCTAAACCCTAAACCCTAAACCCTAAACCCTAAACCCTAAACCCTAAACCCTAAACCCTAAACCCTAAACCCTAAACCCTAAACCCTAAACCCTAAACCCTAAACCCTAAACCCTAAACCCTAAACCCTAAACCCTAAACCCTAAACCCTAAACCCTAAACCCTAAACCCTAAACCCTAAACCCTAAACCCTAAACCCTAAACCCTAAACCCTAAACCCTAAACCCTAAACCCTAAACCCTAAACCCTAAACCCTAAACCCTAAACCCTAAACCCTAAACCCTAAACCCTAAACCCTAAACCCTAAACCCTAAACCCTAAACCCTAAACCCTAAACCCTAAACCCTAAACCCTAAACCCTAAACCCTAAACCCTAAACCCTAAACCCTAAACCCTAAACCCTAAACCCTAAACCCTAAACCCTAAACCCTAAACCCTAAACCCTAAACCCTAAACCCTAAACCCTAAACCCTAAACCCTAAACCCTAAACCCTAAACCCTAAACCCTAAACCCTAAACCCTAAACCCTAAACCCTAAACCCTAAACCCTAAACCCTAAACCCTAAACCCTAAACCCTAAACCCTAAACCCTAAACCCTAAACCCTAAACCCTAAACCCTAAACCCTAAACCCTAAACCCTAAACCCTAAACCCTAAACCCTAAACCCTAAACCCTAAACCCTAAACCCTAAACCCTAAACCCTAAACCCTAAACCCTAAACCCTAAACCCTAAACCCTAAACCCTAAACCCTAAACCCTAAACCCTAAACCCTAAACCCTAAACCCTAAACCCTAAACCCTAAACCCTAAACCCTAAACCCTAAACCCTAAACCCTAAACCCTAAACCCTAAACCCTAAACCCTAAACCCTAAACCCTAAACCCTAAACCCTAAACCCTAAACCCTAAACCCTAAACCCTAAACCCTAAACCCTAAACCCTAAACCCTAAACCCTAAACCCTAAACCCTAAACCCTAAACCCTAAACCCTAAACCCTAAACCCTAAACCCTAAACCCTAAACCCTAAACCCTAAACCCTAAACCCTAAACCCTAAACCCTAAACCCTAAACCCTAAACCCTAAACCCTAAACCCTAAACCCTAAACCCTAAACCCTAAACCCTAAACCCTAAACCCTAAACCCTAAACCCTAAACCCTAAACCCTAAACCCTAAACCCTAAACCCTAAACCCTAAACCCTAAACCCTAAACCCTAAACCCTAAACCCTAAACCCTAAACCCTAAACCCTAAACCCTAAACCCTAAACCCTAAACCCTAAACCCTAAACCCTAAACCCTAAACCCTAAACCCTAAACCCTAAACCCTAAACCCTAAACCCTAAACCCTAAACCCTAAACCCTAAACCCTAAACCCTAAACCCTAAACCCTAAACCCTAAACCCTAAACCCTAAACCCTAAACCCTAAACCCTAAACCCTAAACCCTAAACCCTAAACCCTAAACCCTAAACCCTAAACCCTAAACCCTAAACCCTAAACCCTAAACCCTAAACCCTAAACCCTAAACCCTAAACCCTAAACCCTAAACCCTAAACCCTAAACCCTAAACCCTAAACCCTAAACCCTAAACCCTAAACCCTAAACCCTAAACCCTAAACCCTAAACCCTAAACCCTAAACCCTAAACCCTAAACCCTAAACCCTAAACCCTAAACCCTAAACCCTAAACCCTAAACCCTAAACCCTAAACCCTAAACCCTAAACCCTAAACCCTAAACCCTAAACCCTAAACCCTAAACCCTAAACCCTAAACCCTAAACCCTAAACCCTAAACCCTAAACCCTAAACCCTAAACCCTAAACCCTAAACCCTAAACCCTAAACCCTAAACCCTAAACCCTAAACCCTAAACCCTAAACCCTAAACCCTAAACCCTAAACCCTAAACCCTAAACCCTAAACCCTAAACCCTAAACCCTAAACCCTAAACCCTAAACCCTAAACCCTAAACCCTAAACCCTAAACCCTAAACCCTAAACCCTAAACCCTAAACCCTAAACCCTAAACCCTAAACCCTAAACCCTAAACCCTAAACCCTAAACCCTAAACCCTAAACCCTAAACCCTAAACCCTAAACCCTAAACCCTAAACCCTAAACCCTAAACCCTAAACCCTAAACCCTAAACCCTAAACCCTAAACCCTAAACCCTAAACCCTAAACCCTAAACCCTAAACCCTAAACCCTAAACCCTAAACCCTAAACCCTAAACCCTAAACCCTAAACCCTAAACCCTAAACCCTAAACCCTAAACCCTAAACCCTAAACCCTAAACCCTAAACCCTAAACCCTAAACCCTAAACCCTAAACCCTAAACCCTAAACCCTAAACCCTAAACCCTAAACCCTAAACCCTAAACCCTAAACCCTAAACCCTAAACCCTAAACCCTAAACCCTAAACCCTAAACCCTAAACCCTAAACCCTAAACCCTAAACCCTAAACCCTAAACCCTAAACCCTAAACCCTAAACCCTAAACCCTAAACCCTAAACCCTAAACCCTAAACCCTAAACCCTAAACCCTAAACCCTAAACCCTAAACCCTAAACCCTAAACCCTAAACCCTAAACCCTAAACCCTAAACCCTAAACCCTAAACCCTAAACCCTAAACCCTAAACCCTAAACCCTAAACCCTAAACCCTAAACCCTAAACCCTAAACCCTAAACCCTAAACCCTAAACCCTAAACCCTAAACCCTAAACCCTAAACCCTAAACCCTAAACCCTAAACCCTAAACCCTAAACCCTAAACCCTAAACCCTAAACCCTAAACCCTAAACCCTAAACCCTAAACCCTAAACCCTAAACCCTATAACCCTAAACCCTAAACCCTAAACCCTAAACCCTAAACCCTAAACCCTAAACCCTAAACCCTAAACCCTAAACCCTAAACCCTAAACCCTAAACCCTAAACCCTAAACCCTAAACCCTAAACCCTAAACCCTAAACCCTAAACCCTAAACCCTAAACCCTAAACCCTAAACCCTAAACCCTAAACCCTAAACCCTAAACCCTAAACCCTAAACCCTAAACCCTAAACCCTAAACCCTAAACCCTAAACCCTAAACCCTAAACCCTAAACCCTAAACCCTAAACCCTAAACCCTAAACCCTAAACCCTAAACCCTAAACCCTAAACCCTAAACCCTAAACCCTAAACCCTAAACCCTAAACCCTAAACCCTAAACCCTAAACCCTAAACCCTAAACCCTAAACCCTAAACCCTAAACCCTAAACCCTAAACCCTAAACCCTAAACCCTAAACCCTAAACCCTAAACCCTAAACCCTAAACCCTAAACCCTAAACCCTAAACCCTAAACCCTAAACCCTAAACCCTAAACCCTAAACCCTAAACCCTAAACCCTAAACCCTAAACCCTAAACCCTAAACCCTAAACCCTAAACCCTAAACCCTAAACCCTAAACCCTAAACCCTAAACCCTAAACCCTAAACCCTAAACCCTAAACCCTAAACCCTAAACCCTAAACCCTAAACCCTAAACCCTAAACCCTAAACCCTAAACCCTAAACCCTAAACCCTAAACCCTAAACCCTAAACCCTAAACCCTAAACCCTAAACCCTAAAACCCTAAACCCTAAAACCCTAAACCCTAAACCCTAAACCCTAAACCCTAAACCCTAAACCCTAAACCCTAAACCCTAAACCCTAAACCCTAAACCCTAAACCCTAAACCCTAAACCCTAAACCCTAAACCCTAAACCCTAAACCCTAAACCCTAAACCCTAAACCCTAAACCCTAAACCCTAAACCCTAAACCCCTAAACCCAAAACCCTAAACCCAAACCCCTAAACCCTAGACCCCTACACCCTAGACCCCTAGACCCCTAGACCCCTAAACCCTAAACCCTACACCCTAAACCCTACACCCCTATACCCTAAACCCTAAACCCTAAACCCTAAAACCCTAAAACCCTAAAACCCTAAACCCTAACCCCCTAACCCCCTAACCCCCTAAACCCCTAACCCCCTAAACCCTAAACCCCCTAAACCCTAAAACCCTAAACCCTCAACCCTAAACCCTAAAACCCTAAACACTAAACCCTAAACCCTAAAACCCTATACCCTATACCCTAAACCCTAAACCCTAAACCCTAAACCCTTAACCCTAAACCCTAAACCCTAAACCCTAAAACCTAAACCCTAAACCGTAACCCCTAAACCCTAAACCACCCTAAACCCCTAACCCTAATCCCCTAAACCTAAACCCCAAACCCTTAAACCCTAAACCCTAAACTTTCATCCTTTGCATAGCCCAATTGAGCCTGTATGTTCATTTCTTAAACCCCGTTGGTGATCATTTTCCATTCCAAGATGAAGACAGTGCCACCTCAAAGCAGAAGAACTTAGAAGAATCGGTCCACGGAGAATTTTCGAATTAATTCTTCAAATGTGCTGGATTTTCATTTGTGTGCGTATCTAGCATAATCTTTGAAAATTCTTTTCTCTAAAAAAAAATAGAAAATGCGGGATTTTAAAAAAAAAAGAAAAAAAAAGATGTAAACAAAAGACAAAAGAAAAGAAAAAAAAGAGAGAAGCAAAAAAGAAGAGAACAGAAAAAGCCAATCCCGGGCATCAAAAAGTAAAGTGCCAATCAAAAGCGATGCCAATGCCCCTTCAAATCCTTGTTCATTTTTTAATACCTTTGAATTTCATAGATACATTTCGGTAGATTTCATGAAAAGGTGTTCGCATGTTGCCTTTCTTGTAAATCCCCGATGGAGTCTGGTTGAAAAAGAAAACTCCTAGAGGAATCAAATTGCAGAATGTACTCTTCAGTTGGGGTTCGCATTGCTCTCATGCAACGACGGTATTAGCGAAAGTTCGCACCATCCTCGCACAGCGATGGTGTCCTTTGAAGACTATTCCAGAAGACTGAGATCGGTGACAAATCTGCAATGATCATCAGCGTGAAACCCTTCTCATATATTTTTTGAGCTAAAAATGAGTCTTTTTATTCCTCAGTTCCCAATCCTAACCTATATTACAACCCTTGAAGGTCTTTTCCAATTAGGGCACTTGGGTTAACGTAGAGTTGAATGATTTTAAGCATCGCTCGAAGAGGTACGAGCAAAATTATTTCTCTCTCATTTTGCAGGGTTCTTGACTTGTAATCCCGGAGTAGATAATGAAGATCTTTCGTTCATTGGCCTTGACTCGACTGTGAGTCCCCTTTGAAAACCTTCGACCAAACCTGACATTACAATCTCTTGAAAGTCCCTTTTAGATCAATCAAATTGTATGCACTGCGAATAGTTTCGAAATCCTAGGCATAGGTTTGAGAGGAAATTCGAGCGCTTCTAAATAGAAATCAAGACCTTTTTGAGAAATTGTGAGAAGCCCTCTTTGATGAGCATACTCCAATTGACGTTTTAACCAAACTCGTTTGGCAATCTCATATCATCCGATTCAAAATTTTCTCACAAGGAATTTTGATCATTTTGTCATATTGCGAGATGTTTTGGATAACCTCATGCTTCATTAGCACACTAAATGAAATTTTTCAGCATACCGAATGAAATTTTTCATCCAAATCCAAAGATAACATCAAGATAAGACTCCCATTAAACTTTGGATTCTTTTTCAAACCGAACAGGATAATACCAAACCAAACCCCCTCTAACTTCGTGAAAACGTTGTCACGGGTCTCCCTTTTAAGAAATATAACACATAGGTGTCTAGGAGCACAGTTTAAGTTCATAGCAGAACAACTCACGACTTGCCGCTTTCAAAGCACGATGACTTTGATAAATCTTTTTGCAAGTATTCATGGGTTAGAGCTTCTGCATGATTTCTGGTCTCCCCGGATCTCAGGATGGCACCCCATTTTTTCGGTCAGTTTCAAACCTTAAGAGCCATTTTCTCTGTCAATCTCAAACCTTAAGAGCCATTTCCTAGGTCAGTCTCGAACCTTAAGAGCGATTCATCGGTTAGTCTCAAACCTTAAGAGCCATTTCCTAGGTCAGTCTCGAACCTTAAGAGCGATTCATAGGTCAGTCTCAAACCTTAAGAGCCATTTTTTCGGTCAGTCTTGAACCTTAAGAGCCATTTCCTAAGTCAGTCTTGAACCTTAAGAGCCATTTTCTCGATTAATCTCTAACCTCAAGAGCCAATTTTCGGTTAGTCTCGAACCTCAAGAGCCAATTTCGTAGGTCAGTCTCCAACCTCAAGAGTCAATTTCATAGGTCAGTCTCTAACCTCAAAAGCCAATTTCGGGTCAGTCTCTAACCTCAAGAGCCAATTTTAGGTCAGTCTCGAACCTTAAGATCTAATTTCATAGGTCAATCTCCAACCTTAAGAGCCATTTCCATAATCTCAAACTCCCCAAGGATGCTCCCCATAACAAATCCTCAATCGTCACACTGAAGCCACTCACAAGCAACATTCACACGGCCGATAGGTAAGTCTCAGGTAAACCTCTCTCCCTCTCTAGCTTGTACTACCAGAACGAACCGGGGATTAACATGAAATTTAGCGTACATCGAAAGGTTATCGGAAGCACATGTCATAGCTTTTCTTTTCCCCAGTCGAATTGATTAGGTCTCAGGTGTCACCTTATCTTTGGGAGCAACCTCTATCGAGATCGCTCCCAAAGAGGGGCTGCTGTTAACACTTGATTTTTAATCATTTCATTTTTAGAAAATTACTTAAAAATTGGAAAAACTTCATAAAATTGAAAAATCAACTTTGGAAGCCTTGTCCTAGCCTTAGGAACCAATTTTGAGCAAAAAATATTTTTCGTATTTTTTGACATTTTAAATATTTATTTTTATTAGGAAAAATAGCATCCGTGTCCATAAAAATATGAAAAAATAGTCAATATTTTTATTTTTATTCTCTCTTCACGTTGGACACTTTAAATCTCAAAAATTAAATTTGCGTCACCATGTTCCTTCACAAACATAAACCCAAATTGAGCCAAAAATTACATTTCAAGTCTTTTCATTTTCAATTTTAATTTTTTATAAGCTATGACATTTACCTTTGATGCCTTGAATTGCAATTAGGTCCATTTCCTTGGGAATTGGTTCAATTGCCGCCAAAAGGACCTATTTGCACTTTTTATTTTCAGTTTAGTCCCCCGGTTTCACTAAAAATTAAATTAAATTTTTTTCTAGGGGTACCCATGAAAATCCAAACCCACCACCCTATATTTTTTGTCATTCTGAATCCATTTGTGGGTTTGGTTTGGCTCGGTTTCGTCGTTTAGACTTTGGATTAATGAAAATTCAGTTTCGGGTCAAACTTTGGATTTGGGGTTTTTGCATAAAATCAAGTCATTCAATCCTAAGAACACCCCTATTTGTTGAAAAACGTGTTGTAGAACCCAATTTTAGCTTCAATTTCATGAAAATTGGTGATTTTTAAGCTTAATTTGGCAAAAAAATGCACAACCAGGTCAGCCGAGTCGGGTCCGCTTGACCCGGTATTGTTCATCATCTTCAACATCACCCCACCCCCCCCCCCCCCCGGTGCAGCAAACCCTTCAACAAAGATCGGCGAAATTGAGCGTCCAATCGGACACAATCAACGACGATAATACTTGGGCTTTGTAGGGCACTCATGTCCGGTCCTATTAAAATAATTTTTGCGGCGTTTCATCGCTGGAGCCGCCATGACCAGCCTGAGCACCGCCGCGGTACACATGCCCCAGAAGACCCGACGGATTTGCAGACCAAATCCGCGACCGTTTTGAGCAACACACGCCACGTCCTCCCCCCAAAACGATTCCAGAACCTTCCCCTTCGACTTTGGCATCTTGCGCGCGTTGGATTGGTATGAAAAAGGGGGGTGGACAGCTCACGTACGGAGGGTGTCGACAAAAAAATTCCATTGCAAAGGAATTGGTGAGCTGGCCACGTGCGTACAAGGAGAGAGAGGGTGCGTACGAGCGCGCAGCGAGCTCGATAAGGAGAGGGCGACGTCCAAAGCTCGGGGGTTCCACGATTTTCGCAAAATTGAGAGAGAGAGAGAGGGTCTGCCATGGCCGGAGCTCGAGTTGGTGAGAAGTGATCTTTGAGAGTAATACACGAGCGAGTAAGGGCCTCTTGAGCGACACCGAGAGTTCACACGCCTTCACCTACACCCCACCTATACACCGAGCCATCACCGACCTCCTATCGTCTCCGGAGTTGCTTGCAAAGGTAACACGGATACCCCTTCGCGACCAACTTTGCCCTGGTTTTGTGCATTTTGCCTGGTTTGGTCTCGTTCGACTTTCGGGTCGAACGGGACCAAACCGACTTCTCTCATATACATTTCTATGCTTGTTTAGTCCCATTTGCATGTTTGTGTGGTTCGATTTTGTTGATAATGCCCCGGATGTACGTTTTTAACAACGCACATAACATGTTCGATAAAATGCCTCGAGTGGTTCAAACCCTCAACTTTGAGCTTGTTTTTCATGATCTTTTTGTGTGATTTTTTGGTCATTTCTTGTGCAAATGCATTCTACGTGTGTAGCTCTTCGCATTGATATGTCGTGTGGCCCTTGGTTGTAAGTGAGGCATGACATATGCCCTTTTGAAGTTGCAAACAGTCCAACTCACCCGCTTTGCACTCGGTTTTTGTTGCCTTCCTATGAGCATTTCTTGTGGTTCTTAGGTCCGTTGCATTCTGTGTACGTAGTATCACGCATAGGTATGAGTTTTGGCTCTTGATTTTTTCTATGGAGGAAGTTACGGGGTCGAGAATAAAACAGTGCGACCCACTACTTTTGGGGTCTGTTTTCTCTCTCACCTTAGTTGTTTTGAGCGTCGTTTTTATTCGATATTGTTCTCGGTATATGGCTCTTTGTATCGGTATATCGCTTGCTCGTTGGTTGTAATCGAGGTGTGAGTTATGGTCCTCCGAAGTTGCCTCCATGAACTGTTTCTGGCAGCGAAAATTTTCTGGGTGTTGTGAGCAGTGCAGACCCGCTACTTCGGGGTGGTGTTTTTGATGATTTCTTGGGAATTTGAGGTCGTTCTTGGGTTGGTCTTACTCTCTGTGTGTAGCACTCTATGTTAATGTTTGGTTCTGGATTTGGTTGTCTCGGTGGATTAAGTTACAATCCCCGAAATTTGCCTCGGTGAACTGCAAGGTGAGGGGGTTGAAAATTTTTGTAAGTGTTGGTTGTGCACTGAGCACATTCAAGATATCATTACGGCGCGCTCGTTTAGTCAATTCCCAATATGTCAATCATTTTGGAAACTAGATCATACCTAATTTCACATGGTATAATTGGTTTCCCTTAATTATTTTTGTGCACCGAGATAATCACTCTCGAATTTGCCTTTAGTGAACTGCAAAGTGACATGGAATTTTGGCTGTGTTGTACTCTAACTAGTCATATTCCCGACACCATTTCGACACGTTCGGTTGATCATTTCCTGAGCCATACCTAGTTTCCATTGGTATGATCATTTTCCCTCGATTTGATTTGAACACTAAGATAATCACCCTTAAAAATACCCTGAGAGCCAACTTTTCCAAATCAAATTTTTCCGGAAAATGAGCGAAAATCGAGACTTTGAACGTGATCTTTGTTGAAACTTCGCGCAATCCGCCATCGGTTTCTCCGGGTCCGCCCCGTCGAAAAAAAAATAAAAAAAACGATAAAATCCCAAAAAAAATAAATAAATAAATTGCGAAAAATTCAAAATTGATCTTTTATTGCGTTTTTTGACATGATGAACATCAATTTACTTTTATTCCGCATTGGAGGGAAACTGATGTCCAATCCGGTCTTATTATTGTACACCCGATCCTGTCTCGGGTTTTGTATTCCGACCTTGTACCTAAATACCCGATGGCCGTGGGTTTTCTTTTTCTCGCTTTAGATTAGCTTCTTGCTTATTTTTGCTCTCTCCCTTTGAATACTTTGGATGTTTCATTTTTTTAAGATTGCGAAACCCGAAAAAATTAGAATGCCATAAAAAATACCCATCTACAAGAACATTTGCATGAACACTTAACGATAGATAAGAACATGATTATGAGTCAAATTGGTGAAACCTCGCGTGCACAAAAGTTAGGTAACGATCAATTCCGGACGGTAACCGAAAGGACTCTAGCTTAAGTTAGGGTAACCAAATCCCCGGCCCTAGAATCTCTGGTTACGTAGGACCGAGCGATCTCTCCCAATCGCTCGGTGAGGTATCTGGTCTACCTCCCACGAAAGACCAGTGGCGACTCCAATTGCATGCACACATAGCACATATCACCCGACCACACTAAGGTCGAAGCCGATAATTTCCCGCCGCGATTTGATATGAACCTGGGAGGGCCCGCGTCGAAGCTCCCATCAGAAAATTAGGGCCTCGGCAATCCATTAGCTCGATTCGAGCCGCACGGGAATCTTCATCCAGGTCGCGACAATATCCTAACTTCTGTCCCGCCTACCAAACATAGCCTTAGAGGTTTGGCATTATATTATTGGTTTTTGCAATTTAGATGTCTTTCCAGGCTTTGTTGAGTGTTGAATAGTTGTTTTATGCTATCTTCAAGGATTATTTTGCAATTTAGATGTCTTTTCAGGCTTTGTTGGCGTTATATTGTTGGTTTTCTGAGTAGTTTCGATGTAGAACATTTATTAAAGGTTCGGGGTTATAATGGAAGTTATTTAGGCCTCATTTTCAGTTTTTAGGAGCTATGTTCGGTTTTGGGGTTATTTCAAGTTAGAGGTTATTCATGGATGTTTGGCATATGTGGGTTTACGTCGCTTCTGATATCGATAAAGCTATCCATAATCAATTGGCTAGATGCCAATGATTACGTGAATTGCTTAAACAATCCCAATCAGCCCCTCTCACAGTGAAATAACAGATAATGACTATTTATACGGGAGCAAATGGTTATCTTGATCCATTAGAAATTGGACAAGTAAGGAAATTTCTCGTTGAGTTACACACTTACGTAAAAACGAATAAACCTCAATTGCTTTTCGGCTTTTCGCGGTTTAAATGTTATTTAAGGACTATGTGTCATTTAAAATGTTTGGGTTATCTAATAGTGATCTTTGTTGTTGAGATCTCATATGTTCTTTAAGAATGTATGGGTCATCTAATAGTGTTTTCGGTATAAATTTTGCAAAAGGTGCAATCGATTCCTAAAACTTGTTAAATTGGTACAATCGAATCTTTCCCTTGACACCGTCAACTTATCTAATGAAAAATGCTGACGTTGCATTTTAAAATTAATTTCCCTCCTCCTACGTGGCATTTTCTTTATTATTTTCCTTTTCAAATCTTATTTAAATTAATTAAAAAATCAAGAAAATGCTAAAAATTAATTTTAGAAAGCACAAACCCAAAAAAAAAAAAAAGGAGGTGGAAGAGCAGATGGCAAGACCTCGCCGATGAGGCTAGGCCGTCAATGCCGCCCATCGCCGGAGGAGCCGGCGGAGGTCGCCTGCCCTGGCCGAGGGTGGCCTGCCGTCGCCAGCCCCTGGCAAGACCTCGCCGGCCCAAGGCGAGGGCCGGCGAGCCTCACCCACTCGGCGAGCCCAAATCTGGATTGAGGAAACCCAGAACTGGACGACGCCGCCCTCACCCATCAAACTAGATTATCTCATCGCTCGTTCCTGTTTGAAAAGCCCCAACAATTGGAGGAGCATCCACAACCCAGATCTGGAGAATAATTGTGCAGCAGCAGATTTTATCCCGAAGCAAGAACACCTGATTTCAAGTCACCCAATCCTTAATGAAAGGCCATGTCTCTCCAATCACGACCGAGGCCAAATTTGCCAACACGGAATCACAATCATCAACATCTTCTTCTCCTCTTGCAAGAAGGGCTTCAGAAACGACCAGCCCGTGCCGATCAACACTATCGCAGTAAACAACAACACCACGCGAATGAACTGAAACATGTAGAACAACACGTCCCAACACCACGCGGCGTCACCTAGTTCTAGGTTTCCTCAACCCAGATCTGGGCGAGCCGGGCAGGACGGCCACCTCCAGCGATGGGCGGCAGCGATGGCCTAGCCTCACCGGCGAGGCCTTGCCCATATGCTCCTCTCCTACATGGCATATTTTATTATCTTTCTTTTCAAATTTTATTTAGATTAATTAAAAACCCATCTGCTCTTCTCACCTACGTGGCATATTTTATTATCTTTCTTTCCAAATTTTGCTTTTCAAAATTAATTTTAAGAGTACCAGCATTCGCATATCATTGATGTATATATATTTGACTGCAGCAGTGTCAATGAATATCAAGTCCTAAAACTAATCAAAATAATGCAATTGAGTTCTTCCGTAAACACTGTCAAAAACTCAATTGCACTTTCGATACAAGTTTTAGGACTTTTAGTGCACATATTCCTATTTTTTTTTTTATGAAAGTTTTATTTAGGATTGGGGATGAAAGAGTTTAAGACTTTCCGCAATGTGCTTATTTTCTTGCAACTAATTGCTGTAATGATCTTATCTGCATCCAAAATCACCTCATCAAGCGTGAAGGGTCCAACCCCCACGATTACATGACAATGTCCATTGATTGACGAGGTTGTTGCCCAATTACACGTCCACAACATTTATAGGCTACAAAGCTCCTTTAATTATAGGAATATAGACTTCCAAATCATGCGCCAATCCACATACCATTAAGTTAATAAAATATATGGATACCCCTTCTGTCACTCAACTTTCGCCAGTCACAGGACGAGGCGAGGTAATGCATCAAGCATGAACCAAAATTCTCCACGACGTCTGCATGACAGACATATGGACGGAAGTTTCATTCCGAAATCACGAGGTGATCTTATGGATACCAATATTCAAGTCAGAAGAGATGGATATGAGAAGAGGAAGATATTGGTGCCACACAGCAGTAAAGACACGTTTTTGGTGAGCTTTAATGGACTGCGAAGGCCTGCATCCATTGTACCTGATATCAAAGACATGTATGATGGGATCAGCCGAGCCAGATGTTATGAGAAAACCATCAGGTGACCAAGCTTGATTTATTAAAGCAGATTGTGTTTCGCTAGTCTCTTGCTTCCATCCGAATGCATGCAGCTCAGTCTGCCTCAATCTCACGTCAAACAGCCGTAGCTGCCTCCCAGGAGCCCTGTGGACAAGTAATGAGATGTGAAACTTTTTCAGCTAGTACCATCCAATCCACGTGAACTAATAGAGGAATAAATTTCCTACCCGGTTTGAACCATAAACAAATTAAAGTCACATGGGTTTGGCAGGACGCTCATACACTTGCTTTCTATTTGATGCTTAAATTGCGGCCTCCCAGTTTGCACATCAAACCCAATAATTTTCTTGTCAGCCCCAGCTGATAGTACAACTTGCTTTTGCTGCATTCCAGCAACGCCCATTACAGCAGAGGAATGCAGATTCCTATGTAATGCCTTTGGTTTCCACTTGTTATCGTCGTTGTTGTCGTTGTCGTCGTCCTCATTCCAGAGTATGACAGCATGATCACAGCCGCCAGTGACAAAGTAATTATCTACCCAAGGCATAAAGCGAATGCTATTGATAATTCCCTTCTGGTGTGGCTTAGCTTCCACGAAAGATACACGAGCTCTCTGGACACATGCATAGTCAAATTAGTGACATCAACTATTTATCCGACTTTGGTAATATATACATGCAGTAAAGGGTGCTATGGGTAGGCTCAAAACATCTCAGTTTTTGGTTCAAAGAGTATTACGAAGCCAACAGTATCCAGCATTAATTTCATGGAAATTCATACCCTTTGGCTAACACAACACAAATCAATAAACAAATAACCAAATGAGGTTGATTACTTGGTTTTGGTCACTCATTGCACATTGCATTTTGTTGGATTCAAGTGGCACAAGTGCTTACACAACAAAAGGTTTCAACTTTTAATAGGGGATAGATCCTTTGAACTATCTGCAGATTCTTTGGCAATGAGTGTCATCTTGAGATGAAAGGAGTAGAAGAAATTAAAGCTAGTATTTTCCCACTTACAGTGTCTGTGTCTGAGAGAGAGAGAGAGAGAGAGAAAATGTTTGGACTTCATTCAACCAGTAAACCAGTGATTCAGTAATCCTAGATGGACCGTTTTGGACTCTCACGAACACAGAGGAAATTGAACCCCTTCCCAGGAAAGCTGTGATATCAGATCTCCCTTGTGTCCAAAACTGTTTAGCTATGTAAAGACAAAAATTAAAAGCATTGCCCAAATTCTTGAGTTTTCCCTTTTCGTCAAGTAACACGAGTCTGATAGAATTAGAAACCTGGACATTGATCCCCAGACTCCTCTTAAGAACAGATATGCAATGCCCTCCACCTATGAGTAGATTGTCTTTAATGGTTCACATAATAGTTCATGTGATACAACAGTAGTAGTACCTTCTATGGCCCATCCAGTTGTAATAGATAGCCCTGGTATACGTACAAGTGTAAGGATAATCCTCCTTGTTAGATTTATCTGTCCCGTATCTGATAGCATTAGAAAGGGACAATGCTCCTCCGGTAACTTTTACAGCAGGCTAATTCAAAAGCTATAAAAAAAAATTAAAAGCTACTTGCTGAAGAGCACAAGATCATGAGGAAGCTACTCGGACTTCCATCTATGACCATGAATACGTAAAGTTGGTCACATGGACAAACGTCAGGCACTTGAGATCTCTCTCTCTCATCCTCGTTAGATTTATCCATCTAGGGACAATGCTCCTCCAGTAACTTTTACAGCAGGCTAATTTAAAAGCTATGAGCTGAAGAGCACAAGATCATGAGGAATCTACTCAGAACTTCCATATATGACCATGAATAAGTAAAGTTGGTCACATGGACCATCGTCAGGCACTTGAGATCTCTCTCTCTCTCTCTCGCTCACTCTCTCTATCTATCTACTATATATCTATACGCTTCAAGCTTGGGCGCAGATTTAATTTCTCTTAAAAAGAAAACAATGGTTCACTGGACCACAAATTTATATGATTTCAGCCCCTTCAAGGTGCACATGTCAGTTTCCATTACAGGTAGGAAAAAGAATAAAGGAAAAGCGGAATGTGAAAATCTTTTATCTGACAAGATAGCTCGGTGTGAAAATTAGACCCAGTCACTTACCTCTTTTGTTCTATTGAGATTTAGGATTGAGATTTGAGAGTCCCCACCATCAGCAGTGTATGCACAAAACAGTCTGTCTCCCTGAGGATGCCAAGCTACATCTTCAGGCCATCTCCTCTCCCGTAGTGAAGCACAATCAGAAGTACTGAGCAGAGAGGCAGAATGTCTACAGTTACAAAAAGTGAAAAGACGACTGATTAGAAGTGCAGATTATCTGCAAAGACAAGCACAGGCTTGTTGTAAGCCTACATACCATCAAAAACATTATCTATATTTAGATTTTCATCACATGTTACCCAGCACTTCCTCTTATGCAAAGAATCAGATGTTAACAGTAGTTACAGTACTTCTTGGTGCGTGGCAAGCATTGGCAGCTCTGCTGGAACATATTCTATGTTCCTACTTTCTCCAAATGCTTAGAAACTTGGAATATTTTGGATGGAAACCATAGCAAGCTCAAATAGAGAGATGAAGGCTGGAACCATACTGTAAGTATGCACAATGTCGTATGAGGGCAAAAGGAATACAGGAGTGCATAAGTAAATCAGTAAGAAGAGGTTCTGATCAGAAATTTATCCGAACCAATGCAGCTATCTCCATACAGATGTATAGATATGCCATTCCAAATTAATGACTTGTGCATTGCAATCCACATGGAGTCCCATTGCAACTTTTTCTGGTTTTTCCCATAAATGAAGGGATGAGAACACCATTAGCATTAGAAAGGTCAATTTTTGTCGCCTTTGATAAAGAACCCAACTCTATATCCAAAAGCTTCAGCAAGAGCATTTACATCTCCGACATCAACCTCCTTGGGTAACATTAATTTGAACCTGGTAAAGCTCGAGTGCATAACCTATTCAGGCAATAGACCATATGCGATCAGCATATGGTATAAGCAAAATCGACCCTTGTTCCCTCGTTTTGCTGAGTTTTACAACTCAACAGGCAGTCTGCAACAGTGTCCTTTTCCACATATTGCCTAAGGGCCGCCAGTTAAAGAATCATGAGAATCTGGAAAAAGGGTACTTGGCTCAAACCCCTTACTCAAGAAAAGTAAAACCCGTTGCAACAAGTCAGGCTTTACAGTACAAGCACAAAACTAATTGCTTTCACCACCTCTACCACAAATTAATGTGGCATACAGAAGTAAATACCCCTCGACATTGCCTTTTCCAAGATCTAGGTAACACAATAGAGCAGGAATCACAGCTTTGACTATGCTGTCCAGCCATTGGCTAGCAACCTTTAAAACAGCATCTGACACATTTGTGCTCCAATAAAAAGGCAATGTGAGAAGGAGAGACTCTTAGATATGGGACCTCTGCATTTCATACTTGACTTTGATACCTGAGACTCACAGTGCAACTTCTATAGAAGTAAACTTTTACAGAGGAATCTCGAGACAGATCTACCATCATTGGGAACATAAAGCCACACTTACCAGATCATACAATCAAAAGCAAGGTTTTTTACACTAAAATCCTAGTATAAGCCTTGTGGGTCAAGTGGCAAGACATGGGGTCCAGGTGAGTGGTATGGAACCCAAGCTTTCTTATTTTCTTACTTGTGTACCCATCTCCAAGAGGGACTTCAATAATCTTCCATAAAGTGGTCAACAGACGCTATAGAGGCAAATTTGACGGCAAGATCGGCTAGCCATTGAAGTAGGGTTGTCCAGGTGTTGAACTCATGCCATGACAAAAAGCTGCCTTGGGTCATGGAAATCATTGCACGTGATAGTTGACAGCATTTTGGGGTTCCGTAGAGAGAGAAACCTTAAAGCTTTTGAAGGAGTGAATCAATCAGAGACAAACATCATCGTTTTGATCTACAGGATATGCTACTTTCATCTTGATTGGGGAAGGAGTCGGGCTCTACTTGAACCTTGTCAAATGACTTTCAGTTGTCAAATGCCCAAGTAATCTAGAAACAATTGATACCTATGTGATTACAAAAAGATTTCTTGACACCACATTTACCAGATCATACAATCAAAAACGTCATCGTATTAAAATGACAATCTCATCCTAGGAAGGAGGAGGCAAGGAATCTACAGCTTACCCGTTAGCCTGAATTTGCCACAAGTTGACAACTCCATCCAAAGCACTGTAAATCACAAAAGAAAACCTGATTAAAAACATTCCAAACAAACAAATGTGGCATATAGACACCCTTTCATAGATTACAATATGAGAAAAGCAAAATAATGAAAAGCTAAGGAATAGACAATAAGCTGGCCAAAGCTGTCTCCACCCATGCATCGAATATAACCCATCCCCGTTGGATACACAATCCTCGAATTCATCAGCATAATACAATCAGCAAAGGAAAATAATGGAACACACTCCTAAAATGCAACCTTCCTTTGACGGTGAGAAAGAGATGGGAGAAATTATTAGTTTATAACTGCCATCTTCAAACATTAAATTTCAGAAATTAATGCATGCAAAGAGTTTGGCATTGCTGTTTTAAAACTCAAAAAAACCATCTCCATCTGTAAGATAGCTAAAACATCCGACTATCCTTTAGCTCTGACACCAAAAGTATTAAACTCTAAAAGACACAAATTGCAGAGGTCGTGCGAAATGCATAATTGTCCCAAAATGAGTTTCTCTTTCTATCAATAAGAGCCACTAGTCTTAATTCTTCCTGAATACTTGCTGAAGCCCTCTTCTGCATTAAGATGAAACAGAATTAATTGATCCAAGGTCCCCATTGCAAGATATTACATCAACAGGGGTTTCTAAGTTTAACTAAGAAATATGTGTGATTCAGCCTGGCGTAACAAGAGATGGCTTGTAACGAAATTTTTACACATTTTCTCCCTCCATCCTCCTCAGTTATTTCTTTTTGTTGGGTTGTTTTAACTGTCATCATTCTACTAGTTGATGAGCTCTACTTTATTAAATCGGCTTCCAAACTTCGAATTCATTGCATCCTTTGTGATGATGCTCTGAGAAACTTAGTAACACGAGTGCCATGGACACTTCATGAATACAGAATGATATCGAGACTAAAGCATGCCCATCCAAAGAACTTTATCAGCAGAAAAGGGAGGTGGGCTAGGACAGATGAACAACAAAGCACACGACCCTTATCCATGAAAAGGACAACGTGGACACCTGGTTGCAAAAAGCAGATCTTTCGCTGGACTCAAGGCGAGACTCCTTAGCTTTCTCTTGTGTTGACTGGGAACCTGACTGCTTGTGTGGCACCGAATGGTGAATGGAGAGGATGTGCTGCGTATCAACGGGATCAGTTCTCTGTGTTCTTGATGTTCTGGGAAAAAAAAATGGGGGAGAAAGACCAGAAAAGGCAGGCCTTTGAGTCTGAATGCAGTTGTAAAGACATGAAAAGAGTTGAAAAGGAAGGGTATATGGTAAGCATGTGAGCGTTACCAAATTTTCTTTTGGTGCCCCTATCTTGAATAGCCTCGGAATCATGGAGAGAAGGACGTGCACGAGGTTTCTCCTCCTTAACAGTCCTGGCACTTGGGGATTGATGGAGGATCGAAGAAGTAGGAGGGGCACTGGCGCCAGCCGATGGCTTTGATCCAGCGCCTGAAAAGTAGGAAGGCTGAGAGTCGTGGGGAATGGGGGCAGAAATGTATAGTTTTGGTTTTGGGGGCAGCGAATGCAAGAAAAGGTCCTCACTTGTACCGACAGGACTGATTGATCGGCGCTCCGCCTTAGCTTTTGCAGTCCCATTAGTGAAGCCAGCTTCAGAAGACGCCGCCGAGTCTTTGCTTCGTAACAGAGCTAATTTAGATTTGGAATCATGGAGCCTCTTCTCTGCCTCTCGGAGCTGCAAAGAAGGAGGAGTGAAACGAGCGGAGAGTTGGACAGACCCTTGTGCTCCATTAGGCTTATAGAAGGGTTTCATTCTGCTGCAATGAGCTATCCATCGTCTCACAAGCAAATACAAAAGAAAGAGAGAAGAAGAGAGAGAGAGAGACCTGGGAGGTGTAATAAGAGACGCGATGACGGAGGTGATCGACTTCCTTGGTGCGATGCTCAATCAGAGCAACTAATACGGACTCTTCCTCGTCGTCCTCGTCCTCGTCCTCGTCCTCGTCCCTTTTCTCAGTTGGTTTGGGCTTCTTCCACGAAGACGAAGGCGGCGGCGAATGCATTTCCTTCTTCCCTGGCCAAGAGAGAGAGAGAGAGAATTGGGAAAAAGAATGTGGTGATCCCGCCAGTGAAAAGGAAGATGTGTGGGTGGGGCTCTCTCCCCTTCTTTATTGGGAACCTCTGAGCAGACAACGTGCTTGGATTTGGGTCTTACATTTGACATTTGCATCTCATGCTTGGCTTTGGAGACGTGATCGGATCGAACTTGAATCTAGTCGTGTCAAAAATAGTTTGATCCAAATCAATCCTTTGATTTATTTATATGCAATATAAAGTTAGTGTCTTGTATTCGATCCAACTCATATTACTAAATCATATAGATATTTGAAAACAATATTTTTTATGTATGTAATATGTAAACGATAAAATTTTTAGTATTTTATAAGGTTTCGAATAAAATTTTTTACTTGCTTGCGACTTTTTATTGATTGCAAACTTTTCGAGTTTATACATCTCTTAAAATCAATAAGCCAATGAAAATCGACACTAGCAATCATATGTTAATTTTCACAATTTTCAAAGCTTGAAATATCATAAATATTTTATTATATTCCACTTTTGTAAAAAAAAAATACAAGTGAAAGATAAAACTAGAAAATAAATTGCCAAGTGAAGAGGGACTACAGGTGGGTTGGGCTTTAGACCCATTAAAAACCCACATTTTGTTGGACTCTATTAGTCAAATCCATATCAATCTATTTAGCAAGTTTTAACTGGCCCATATATAACCCAGTCACCCAGCGCATCATATATAAGTAAGTAAATGGGTTTTCAACCTATTTTGACACCTCAATTTATCATTTAAGTGTCTTTCTTCCATATTCTGAATATCTAATATTTTAGTATATTTTTATATATTTAAGTCAAAACACTCAATTGTCTCTATTTCTACTTCCCAAAATTATCATTCCTTTCTTGGCGCTCCTACCCAATCATTTCTTCAATAATCACCCACTCTCTTTTTTCGCTTCTCTTTAAACTTCAAAAACTACCCTTATGTTTTCTTTTTATCTCGAATGCACCTATTATAACTAGGGTTAATATCACGGAAAATTCCAAACGGGTACATTTATGACAAATTTACTACAAACTATTTTTTTACCACAAAAAATTATAAACTGGTAGACATGTGACAAATTTACCCCCAAATTATTTTTTGATCATGAAAAACTCCAAACTGGCACATTTGTGATAATTGTACCATCAAATTATTGAGTTAGATAACATGTGGCAATTTACAAGTGTACCAGTTTAAGATTTTTACCCTCTATTTGTCATAGATGCATTTGTTTGGAATTTTTCGTGGTAGTAACTCGATTTAACGAAAACTAATGATGGGTATATTTGTCATACGCGTACCAGTTTGAAATTTTTGGTGGTCAAAAAATTTAGTTTAGGGTAAATTTACTACAAGTGTACTAGTTTAGAGTTTTGAGTGATAAAAAAATAGTTTGAAGTAAATTCGTCATGTGTGTACAAGTTTGGGGGTGTATTGTGATTAAAAAATTAATTTGAGGTAAATTTATCAAAGATGTACAGATTTGAGATTTTTCGTGGTATTAACCCTTATAACTAACCCATTCATCGTCTTTGTATACATAATTACCTATATATGCGCATGGGCGTTCGTATTTTAAACCACTCTTAATTAACGAGGCATATTGCGATGATTAGCAATGGCCAGTGGGCTGGGCCGGGCATAAGCCCAAATTACGGCCTAGGTACCCCTTCCGCCACATTAAAAAAGGATTTACTGATGAACGGTCACCCGTTCGGCCACATTAAAAGAAAATTAACTTCCATAATCCTCCTCCTCCTCGAGAAAGCTTTGTTATATCCAAACACTACACGAGAGAAAGCTCTATTATCACGCAATGCTTCAAATAACATTCTAAATCGGTCTTACTCTTTGCAACAACGCATGCATTTTTTCTTTTTTCTTTTCACAGAAACAACTCATGCAGTTTTATAACGTATATACTCTGGACTCCGTTCCCCAATGGCGTTTTGATTGTTCAGATTTCACAGAAAATAGTATCAGAGAAGTTCATTACAGAAAGAAAGACCCATCAAAATAAGATCACCAATAATGCTTTGGCATAATAGTGACCCTCCCTTCACCTTCGATCTCTCTCTCTTGTCCCTCATGTCACTTTCAGTTTTTCACCTTCATATGAATTAGCAAAATACAAACAGAGATCATAGAGGAGGGCACAGATACGAGTTCCGACCTGTCATGTGCTAAACATAGGTGTGTGACTCCCACAGAAGGTGAAGGGAGCAAGTGATGAGCATGCTACTGTGATGCGCTAGATGAAAGAATCAGCCGCCTGATAACACGAACAGAATTGTAGAGAATGTCAAGTCGTGGCAGCAGCTACCCCTTACTCTTCCAAAAGGAAACCTCGCATGGCCCAAAACCAATCACTCAAAACCAACTTCTTTTATGTACAATCCTCGAAAACTTAATAGCTTGGTTTTATGTCTCTACTCCGCATGTACGATAAAAATTGTGTGGGTAGTTCTGCTAGGAGTTCTTGAACCACAGATATCTCTCCACCTGCATGGGTCGAGAGTAAATGAGTAACCAACCAAATAACTTGTATTAAGGTTCAAAGTCGAACCAATCACTCACTTTGTACATCTCGAAAGGGAACAAATTGGACGATGTCACGGGTAGCAACACGTCCATTGGAACTCTCTAGCCTTTCTCCTTTATCCGCATCTAAAACCTGCCATCAGAATAGGTCTTAGACAAACTCTAGGAAACGTACAATATAAGCAGAAAAGCTCCACCTAAAATAATTACCTCCATTTCCTTAAAATCAGCTCCACCAACCCCAACAATGAGGATTGACAGCGGCAAGTCGGATGCTTTCACCAAGGCATCTTTGGTTTCTTGAAGATCCGTCACGACACCATCCTAATAAGTAGGCCAAAGTAAATGCAACATCAAGGTGTTTCCATGAACTGCAAATAACAATGACTAATAAAAAAAAAATTTGCTCTAATCTGCAAGAATTCAACCTGGGAGACTACAGAAGATTAAAAACAAAATTCTCAGAGAGAGGTTGTTACCATGAATTAACCCCTCTACAGAAATATTGCTCTATTGAAAATAAAACGCCCCTCGTTTTTCAGATTTTCCTAAGCTTAGCATGTTTTGCAAGGAAATTATTTATGCTGACTACAATGATGGAAATAAAAACCACAATCACCATTTTCTTTTAGAGATGAAATGACATGATGCACATAGTCAATCATATAGTGATGCAGGCTAGGAAGCACCGACATTGGGCCTCCGTGTCGTGTCGTGTCGTGTTCGACACTCTTTGACATGCGACCGACAAGTGGTTAGCGCTCCAGACACACCAGCGACACTCGAGTCTAGCATCCCGACACACCATTTCGACACTCACGAGGTCAATTTTAAGCATTTTCAATAAATTATGGGTCAAAAATATATATACTTAAGTCATATACTCAGCCACCCCAAAATTAATATACCAAGCCAGCCCAAAAAAAAAAAAAATTAATCGTGAATTCCTAATAGATTTATCATGTATATATAAAAATATACACTTAATATACAATGTGTCCCAGCGTGTCGGAATTCTCTATTTTTTAAGAAATGACGTGTCGGGGTGTCGTGTCGTGTCGTGTCGCGTGTCATGTGTCGGTGTCGGTGCTATTTAGGATACAGGTAACTGCACAAGAAGTCAAAAGGCATTAGCTGAGATCCAAAGCAGTAGTGATGGTTAATTTTGCAAAATGGTCACAATGATTTAATTGCAAAAAAATGAAAGTTCAGTGCATTGATTGATTGCAATTAACATTTAGTAACTCAAGTACATAATGCACCAACCTAAATGACCAGCAGTGAAAATTACCCCAAGGTTTGAAGTCTAAATGGTTGAATGCTTGCCTAACAGCAAATTAGCCCCTAAAATTACTCCTCTGGCGCTATCCACCATTTCCCCGTAGTGATACCCTTACTTCAATAACCAATACTTTCCTGCTATCCCAAAGCCGGAGCACGAATCTCTTCCACTGAAGAAGACAAGTTCCCAGAGGCAGCCATATCAAGCCCCATCCATTGATGGCCCAACGTCGTGTCTCTTTAAATTTCATTCTCTTTTTGTTTCCAAGAATTTACATCTTAAACACATCATTTCTTTGAATTGGCTAATTGAACAGGTAAAACTGGGAATCGCCTCACAAGTGATTCAGTTCCTGGACAATTTTAAATCTTTCTTGGCAGTTGTTGTCGTAAGACCAATTGACATGCTGCAACATTGATAGTCACTAGTGCTTAAGACGTGAGTACAGGCAGGAGTGCCGGCAATAATGAAGAGAAGCGGCAGCGATTATAAAACTTATGACTGTAGAACACTTGGCAATGGTTGTAAGACACTTAGTAAAGTTCGTAAGCCATACCAGGTCAGAATACACTGCATTTGATACAATGGTAATTTCTTTTATAGCGTCTCATCCAATCATACTTTTTTAGTGCCACCAAAATGAAGAGTCATGGACTAAAACAAGTACTATGATCCTTTTAACCCTTTAAAGCACCAAAAAGCAAGGAAAAACTGGAATAGGAGAAAGATCAACATAAAAAAGCATCAATGCTATAGTATCTGCGACTTGTAGGCACAATCTACATATGGACTATGAACATCAATCACAAAACACACAGTTTAGTGCATACCGTGATAATTAACAGCACGAAGTATCGATGCTGACCATTTGCAAGAGATTGGCCAGCAATTTGTGCCGCATTGCTAATGACAGGTCCAAAAAGAGTTGGACCTGCAAGAGAAACGTTTAGGAGTGCACTTGTATAGGCCATCATGATCCCTTGAATTCCATCAACCTGTAATACACCAAAATTACTACCTTAACTGGAAATATGCATATTATGAGATACAGAAATAAAGATGAATAAATAGTATCTGGGAAACATTTTACCTCGCAGTATGTACCGCTTCCGTTCAAGTTAAAACAATGAGAGACTGGACCATCAATTGGCCGGGCTCCAAAACCCCAAGCAGGAAACCGCTTGTCTGAATCGTAAAACTGCAATACTTCTCCAACCTCTAAGATTGCCTGTCAGTGTCATCCAAACGTGTGTCAATTTACAGTCCTTGTGATGTGTATGCCATTAATATCCTTCATTGTGCGAATTAGTACCTCAAGTTCCAAGAAACAGAAAATTTATGTAATGTCCCATGTTTTCTCTCATGCTGGTTCAAACAGAACTTTCGGCAGGGGGAATATCATTAACCGTAATTATGGATAATATATTGAGAAAACGAAAACGAAGAGAAGCATCTCTTACTCTCTGATACGCATTTTGCCGTCCTGAGGGATCAATATAATGCAGGGAATCGGGGAGGCGAGGATTTCCATTTGAAGCTGATGGAAAAGGAACCAGAGTAACAATTGAAGTAAGTACGAGTCCCTGTCTAATTTCAAGTTCAGTCTCGGTTCCCCAATACAGGAACATATGGTGGAAGTGCAGACCATTACCTGTGAAATCAACAGCCAACATGAAGTTTACTTCAAATCCCCCAGCCAAGTAATCTAGAAAAGTATGTTGGGTACTCTCAGAAAACGTATCCACAAATAGCTGGCTCTTCAGGACCTTATTTCCAGCAGCAGTTGGTAAAACTAAATTTTCTCCCTTCACGCTAGAATGAAGCTTTTCCAAGTCCAATAGTGACTTCTGCAGTTTCCTAATAGAGTGATGTACAACGAGCATTGTCATTATATTCATATACAAGAATCAGGAGATACGAGAATCAAATGTCAACAATTATTCCATTTACCCAATCAAATCATGTTTTCCACTGCTATTAAAGTTGAAGCATTCTATTACCAAGGGACTGTCCTGCACAACAATTTAGATATCAACATATGGATGTGGACATATTCTTCAAAGAAAACATACATAGCTGAAATATGGATTAAGCATCTCATTAACTGCTAAAGAACAAAAAGAAATGGAAATTGCACCAGAAGCAAGCTGTCTTCTACTGCAGAGGGAGCAAAAGTTGACTAGGGAGTCGAAATTCTACTCTCTGATTAGAAAAATGCTTATACCTTGCTTCCAACTTGTTGGATATTTAAAAATACTGGCTTCCATGTAGGTTTGAGATCATTCCTGATGACCTCCGTTTTGCAGACTGGAATGGATATCCCACTCTCCACAATCTTTGAAATGACCAGAAAAGGATCCTTCATTGTTGTAATTCAGAAGATGCAAAGAAAATTAGATTACTGTTTCTCGGAGTATTGACATGGGGGGGATAAAACTGAAGCTTAGTTGCTACATACAGTCCTTGAGAAGAGATTCTTGTGCTCTAACTCTGAACACCTCAAAATCATCTCATTTGTAGTCTTAGAGCTAATGCATTCTTCAGCATGTACAGCAAGCCTTCCACAATTTTGAGGACGACTTAATCCTGTATATTCTTCTCCATATGTCAGATCTAAGGTCAATGACCTGTTTGATTTGGTAATGATCTGAAAAGCAAAATGATGGAGTCGAGTAAAGAGTTTCTATATACAGCATTTGCAGAATCCAATCTCCTCTAAAATAAATATTTTGGGCATTTATTGATGTTAGTATTTTTTTCCAACCAGCGGACAAGAAAGCGAATGCCGAATGCTCTCGGTCACATCATGTTTCGGGGAAGTGCTCAGACAAAATCCAGTATAGAGAAGATCAAAATTTCTCATTGCATGCCATACCTCAGAAAGAGCACAGGAGGCCTCACCAAGAAACTGCTGCTCCTCAAGCTTAAGCGTCTGTGCGAGTCAAAAATGATCTTTATAAGTAGTGTTTGTATTCACTGGAAATAATTTTCGCTAAAGCATTCTTGCAAAACACTTCAGGTAGTAACACGAATATCTTATACATGAAGCTTAATAACTTGTGAGAAGTGCATGACATGTCAGATACTCTCAAAGCATACACAAGAACAAACAGCTGCATCATATATCAGTCAGTCCTTAATATGTGAATGGTCAATTTTACTCCATAGCTGCCTTCAAGAAATCTTCAGTTCACACCCCCTCATTTCTTGTCAACAACATAACACATAACCACCACTTGTCAAAGCATTTTACTCTCATTAAAAAGTATCAGTCCATAGATTTAATATAGATAAGATCAAGTAACGTATAGGGTCTAATAGTACGCTAAGTAATGTATATCGTATCTCGCTAGCAACATCGATTTTGCTACCGGGCTCTTCTGAATACCGGATGTAGCAAATAACAAACAATTAACATCCAGATCAATCATCCTAGTTATATATATTTGACTCTTGACCACGTCCAAGAACTCTTTTCCATCAACACAGACCAGACAAAATAGGTACATTTCTCTCCTAAACACATGATCTGAGGCAGTTGTTAAGTACATAGAAAACCTAAGAAGATAATAGGGCCAAACACGAGGTGGGAGGATAAAAAACCAAGGGCACGTCGACCAAATAGAAAATTATTTATAAAATAAGAAGTCCAGTAGATCAACGATGCAATATATGTATGTTAAATAACAGATCCTAAACATGAAGACTGAAGTCAAATATCCTGTAAGTTCATAAGACATACAAAACATGTGGATTAGATATGGATCTTTAGATTGTGTTGTATTTCTTTGCACAGAGGGCAGCAGACCAACATGCAAACCCTTGGTGCCTCATAAAGGAAATTTCTTTGTTGTTGATTCATAAAAGATATCCCAAAAAGAAAGTGCCTTTGGCAGTCCTAACATCCATAAAAATGTACCTTTACTTCCATCTGGTGAAACTGAGTGTCCACGTCATACAGACGAAATCTACAAAGGCATTGGTAAAGAATCTTAAAGTTAGAGTATCGAATAATACTTAATTTAGTAAAGCGGATGAGGATTCCATGAAGATGGAAAAGTATATACTCACAACATTGTCTGCACAATTTCAAACTGGAAAGTGACATTAAGGGTATGGATCCACTTGGGATTCAATGAATTGAGCACGACCTCTGTCCGTCCCACCTCCTTAAGTACTCCATCTCTTCCTCTTGTGTAGACAACCAACATAGGATCGCTCTAAAGCAAGAAAATAAAAAAATAAAAAATAAAAAACTGAGTAGACCATGTGACACGTTTTATCTAAAAGTATCATAGATAACACAAACATAAAATCCGACATAAGAAACTAAATCTAACAAAAGAATTCTTGAAGTTGAGTGCCCAACAATCTCCTCTAAAAGCTAATTCTTGATCTTGTCTAGAAGCTTAAATTACAGTAAACAGAAAGTTCAAGAAAGATTGCCAATGGATGCAGCCATTAGCTTGTGGGATGGACAAGTGTATCATTAGAGCACTGAGGTAGGCAACACTTGTTCCCAAATCTTATACTGCAAACACCGATTCCCTCAGTTCCAGGGAAGCAATTCCTCCCGCCTGTGGGTTGTATGCTGGAAAGAAAATAGATATTGTGGCACCAAAGACATGGGACGCATGCAGTTAAGGAAATGCACAACTTAAATGAGGCAGTATGATCAACGGATCACAGCTGACACTCTGCAGAAGCTCGAGGGTTGAGAAACAAACCTTAGAGAGGACGTCCCTATCTCGCAGGCCCAAGGCAGAGAAAGACAGCTGCAGAAACAGAGGTGCTTAAGTAAAGATGACATGGTAGAGGTAGAAAAAGGGCTGCTTTTCAGATGGGGTAGAATATGATATTGGGTTGTAAGAAGTGGAGCCAAAATCAAGGTCGAAGGTGCAAGGTAGAATGCTTAAATTGGAGAAGAGGGAACTGGTAGACTCTTATTGACTTGGAGGTTGGGATCTATAAGATTTTGATAGAGGCTGCTGCAGCATATGAAAAAGAAGAAGGGAAATGGGAAAGAAAGCGAAGGAGACCTGGATCTGAGAGAAAAGGCCGTGGTAGCCGCGAGAACGGAGGAAGAGGTGGACGGCGTCGTTGGGGGCGTCGTTGCCGTTGCCGAGGCCAATATTAGCCGGAGTGCCGCCGATGGCCGCTCTGCCACCGCGGTCGTCAGAGCAGCAATTCCCCATTCTCTCCCTTTCGCAGTCCACGAAAAACGGGGCAGAGTCAGTATTTGTGCTATCTTCACTTTAGAGAGAAGCACCACCAACAAACCCGCCCCCCCTCCCCAGAGAGAATCAATCAAACACGGAGCAGACGCGGGAATCAATCGCAAGTTCTTGCCTTTGTTTAAGAGTTGCAGGAGAGAAATGGAGAAGCGAGCGAGGTGAGGAAGAGAGCGGGGCTGACTGGAGTCAGGACATTGGCCCCCACTTGGGCTTTTGCCTGTCGTGCCTCAAAGCCGCGTTCCTTCCCTCCCTTTTTCTTCTTCTTTTCGTGTTTTTTTTCTTCCCATCACAATTCCCCCAATCAAAATGGCTGAGCTGAGCTGTCTGTAAAATTGTAAAATTTGTCATCCAAAAGGGAAAGACAGGAGGCTGATCGAAATCATTTTCATCGCCTGCTTTGCTAGTCAACCGGAAAAGTGCATGACAATAACATGAAGGCGGCGTTGACTCTTTCTTGTTCACTTCTTCTTCCTCGTCTTCGTTTTCGGGTTCTTTCTCCGAAAATGAATGGCATGCGCCACGACGCAGATTCCTCTGATTTTCCGTTAGATAAAATAACAACAATGTACGAAATACTGCTCCATGTCCACGACCCTCGTCATGGATTTACATCTCTTTCTTCATGCGCGCGCCCTCCTACAATGAATTGATATAGCCCCAAGTCTTATGACAATCATTCTCTGGACGAATTTTTGAACATAGACACGTGTTTGATAAAGACACAAAATTTCTATTCCCAAAATAAAAATTCGTTTAATAACATCATAAAATCTCTACGGTTGGATGACCGGCGACAGGCGGATCGAAGACTGGCAGCTGGCGACCGGCAAACGAGGAACGGCAACCAGGGACCGACGGTCGGCGAACGACAACCGCCGGAGATCGGTGACCGTCGGCAGGCGAACGGTAGCCAAGGACCGGCGGCAGACTAACGACGAACAGCGGCCGGCAAATGATGGCCAGCAAATAATATTCGCCGAGGCCCAGAGACCGGCTGCCACACGAATGGCAATAGGGATGCGAGAGAGGCGACCAGCAGCAGGGACGCGAAAGAGGCGACCGATGGATGGAGACTGATGACCAACGGTCGGGGACAAGAGACCCGCAATGAGAATAATTTTCATTTCTGTTCCAAACATATTTCTAGGCCAAAAATTTATCCTGAAAATAGAAAAATGAAATTGTGTTGCCAAACGATTTTCTATTCCAAACCTGTTCCCGAAACAGAAAAATAGGAATAGAATCGTCGTCAGCTTGTCCACCATCATCGACGAAGAAATCAGGATTGAATGGCAATTAAGAACCACATCAATGCTTTCGTTAGGTTATTAAATAGGGTCCGATTAACATTTCCTCGCTTTCTACTCGCTAAATGTTTTTCACGAATTTTCAAAATCTCGATATGTATATATCTCAAAAGTAGTAAGCGCAATAACATTTATTACGTTCCCCTATTATATCTTATTGTCAAGCGAAAAAAGGGCGTCCATTTGTAGAAAACTATACTCACAGCGGGAGAATGTTCAATTCTAAGGCTTTAGATTTACTCGAGCACTATTTCTCACTTGGGTGAGCATGTCAACTTTGGCCCTTCACATTTGGGCTGCCCAAGACACCTAAGTCCAAAACCACTTTTGGCACGATAATCCAGGTATAGGCTGGAGAATCAAATCTATAATCTTCGACTTGCCAATCAAGTTTTTGGCAACTTGACTACTCGATGAATCGGTTCTTTTATATGGTGAATAAAAAGAGTAACATTTTTAACAAATTCTTTTTCCTTAACAGGATGACATTT
This sequence comes from Lenwebbia sp. NSW1173648, assembly GCA_029784005.1. Classification (NCBI taxonomy): domain Eukaryota; kingdom Viridiplantae; phylum Streptophyta; class Magnoliopsida; order Myrtales; family Myrtaceae; genus Lenwebbia; species Lenwebbia sp. NSW1173648. The sequence continues at coordinate 37,835,008 of JARCGZ010000002.1, read as the reverse complement.
TTCTCTATCCTTGATTAGAAGAAACTTCTTTCACTCGATATTTTATTGAGGGTTTATACACGTGGACATGTGGAGGATATCAATAATTCGTAACCCACCAATCAGATATATGAATAGAGGAACACATAGTTCTTCAATAAGGGAAACATAAGTATTTATGGATAAAAAATCGAAGTTATCATATGAAGATAGTAAATTTACGTGCAATTTAATAAGTTATATGGGCTTGTTTGTTAATGCTTAAGTATAAGCAAGAAGCCATTTTTTAAAACTTTCCCACCAAAGTTTAAGATATTATTCGAATTTTAAAAAATTATGAGAAAATTACATGTAAACCTATGCGTCGATATCGGAGTGTTACGAAAGTTTCAAGAATTTCAGATTTAAAAGAAGTCAAAACGCATGATTAAGCACAATCCACATATATCCTCGGTAAATCCAGACAAATACATGAATTATGAAGATCCTGCGGAAAAAGGAGTTGAAGGAAATGTAATATGGTGGTAGGCTAAGGCCATGTACAGAATAGTGAGCGAGAGTGGAAAAATTCCGAGGACAATAAAGATCTATTTGGCAACGATTCTGACTCGAAAAAGTAATTCTTATTAGAATCACATTTTCTGATTCTGTTCATTAGATGATTTTAAGAGAATCAAAACGTGTTCAATAACTGCATAAAATTTCTATTCCCGAAACAGAAATGCGTTTGGTAACTATACAAAATTTCTTTTCCCAAGAACAATCAGGTGGCGATATTTTTTTTTATAAAAAAATTCATCTTTTTTTAATTTTTTTAAATGTTTTTTTAACTTTTAATTTTTTTTTTAATTTTTAAATTCCCTCATTTTTTATATCCACCTGGTTGTTCCCGGGAAAAGAAATTTTGTACATTTACCAAACACATTTCTGTTCCCCCATTTTTAAAATTTTTAAATTTTTTGTTTAATTTCCCCCATTTTAAAAAATTTTAAATTTTTTTTGTTAAATTTTAAAGCTTATTTTTAAATTTAATATTTTTAAAACATGTATTTAAAAAAATTAGTTGTTAGTAAATTTTCAAATCTAATTTTAATTTTTTTTAAAGTTCAGAAGTCGACGTAGAAGCTCACGTGGAGTTAATCTTTTTAAAAGGACTAAAACTTTATTCTTTTTTGTGATTCTCAAAAGTGATTCTTTTTTACAAAATTAATCCCTTTTTTATACTTATTTTTTATCCAAAGTTGTTCCTCGGAACAAAATCAAAATTAAAATCATTTACATTACTAAATATATTTTTAATTATTTTTTATTCTGAGAAACAGAACCAAACTAACAAAAATTGTTGTTAAATACCCTAAACATATGAAACTACCTCCGTGAAAATCATTTTCCGGACAGCCGCTAGTCCGGGGTAGTGGTGGCCACGGTTTGGAATCGGCCGGTTCCGGTTCATGGCCACTATGAACCGGAACCAGAATCGGAACCAGAACCTTAAGGGCCGGTTTCGGTTCCGATTTTGAACTGGCGGTTCAGGGCCGGTTCAAGGCCTGGTTCCGGTTCAAAATCGAAATGGAACCGGCCGGTTCTGGTCCCGGTTCCGATTCTGATTTTCCAATTTGATTTTTAAATAATTAATTATGAAATAAAAAAATTATCAAATAATAAATTATCAAATACAAATTGTAATCAAATTTGGGGGGGAAAGGGAAGAGGAATGGGCTTGAACTTAATGAATTATCATTAAGCGCCTACAAATCTTCTTGGGATCGAAGAATCAAAGCCCATGTAGTTCTTTTACTTTTGATAATCGCATACTTACCTCATCGTCAATCGTCGCTACCCGTTTCGCCGGTTCCGGTACCGGTACCCGTGGCGGTGGTATCTCCATCATCGAAGAATTCGGCTTCATTGCTGCGATCCATCTCTTGTCATCGATGTTGAGCCTTTGTCCAATCATCCACACAAGCTTGAGTCTCCATCGATTTCGAAGTTAATCTTGAACGTCAGTCGCCCAAAATGTTGCCTCCAGCGCTAAATGCTTGTTCAACCGCAACTGTTGAACAAGGTGTTGCTAAAACCTGTCTTGCGATGAGAGCGAGAATTGAGAATTGGGTTGAATGCCTCTTTCACCACTCTAGAAATTTGAAATCTGTGCCGCCTTCGGATTCACTAAACTCAAAAAAAGTAGTTAAATAGGTCTCTACTTCGGAAATATTTCCTATTGCTCCATTTTGTCTTTTTTTCCTATTCATCAGCATTTTGTACTCTCTACTAATTCTACATAGGTCCCCGCTTTGTACGTCATTAGGTTAGGAAGATCTACTATCACCTACATTATATCTATTAGAAAATTCATTATATATTTCAACTATTGCGTTTTTAACTACTATTTGTATAATTCTAATATCTATAAATTCAATCAAATGTAAACAGTCATAATACGTATTCAAATCATCACATAACCCATCTAATTTGGTACGTGGATCGAAAACACAAGTAACCAAATAAATAAGAAGAATTTCTCTATAATAATGCAGCCATTTCGTTTATATTGTCATAATAGTCGGACCTAATTGATTATCTTTTTCATTTTCTTCAAAAATACCAGCAATATTAACATACTCTATTAAAAATAAATGCGTAGTAGGATAATAAATACCGGATACAGTATAAATTGCATCATTAAAAACTTTTAAAAGATCTAATTTTTTTTTTTTGCAAATATCTCACTCTTATGGGAATAAATTAATTTGAGAAATATTATTCGAAATAAATGTACATAATAAATCTTTATATGCAAAAGATTAATTAAGCAACTCGTATGTAGAATTCCAACGAGTTGGAACATCTTTTGAAAATCTTTTTAATCTTCTTCTATTTGCTCTACAAAAGTTTCCTTATTCTTTCATAATTTGATGATGTCTCCATAAAAATTGAATTGTTGTCTTTATTGGGTTGAGAAAAATATCAAGAGTTTGTAAACCATCTTGTACACATAAATTTAAAACATGGCAAACACATCTAACGTGAAAAAAATTATCCATCAAAAGTGGGCTTGCAAATCTTTTCTAACTCGAGAATGGAAGCGGTATTTGCCGCGGCATTATCAAAACCAACTGAAAAAATTTTATTAACAAAAAAATATTCTTCTAAAACTTGCATAATTATTCTATAAATATTAATTGCCGTATGCCTATCATAAAAAACTCGAAATGCAATAACTCTTTTTTGAATGTTCCAATCATCGCTTATCCAATGACATGTAATACCCATATAAGAATGAGTTTGCCAAGGATCACTCCAAATGTTGCTACCTATATGCACACGTCCATTGAAATTCATAAAAAAAAATTTAAATCTTTTTTTTCTCTTTTATAAATATTAAAAATTTAGCGTTTAAGCGTATTTCTCGAAACATATTTTGCTTGTGGAGTACTTGCAGTTTGTATAAAATGATTAAAACCAACTTTTTCACCAAGATTAAACGATAAATGTTCAACGGCAGCAAATCTAGCTAATTCTTTTTTATAAAATTTTTCATTATATCGAAATAAAGGAGAAGCGTTAGAATTGGCGTACCCGAAAATTTGTTGTTGGCTGGTGTCGATTCCTGCTTGCGTTGGATGTTTCAATCTCAGATGCCGTTTAAACGTTCCATAGCTGCTTCCACCTGTAAATTTGTATGTTGCCCCACAATATTTACATTTTACCTCATACTTGTTTACGTCTGAATGTTCCTTCGTGAAGTGTTCCCATATGTCGGATCTATCCTCCCGTTCCAGCTCTTTTGTTGTTGACATTTTCTTGGACACTGATAGGAGGAGGATGTAGACTTTTTTGCGTTGGGACATGTTCGACGTTGGGAATAATGTTGATATCATCAACATCGTCTCCTCAATATGCAAAATCACGAAGATAATGAGGATGATCGGATTCCCCTATCGGGATCTTTCCTCTGCCACTACCTCTGCTTCCACTTGCCATTTTTTGAGAAAATTGAGCGGAAAGCGAATTCAGAAAATTGACAGAGTCACATATTTGAGAGAATTTGTGAGAAAAAATGAAAGATGAAAATGGATATTTATAGAATTTAGGATAGATTTATTTAAAAAAAAATTGACCAAATGGCCACAACGGCTACAAGCCGGTTCCGAACCGGCGGTTTTTCCGAGCGATTCAGAACCGGCGGGCCTGGTCAAGGGGCCGGTTCCGGGCCCAAACCGGCCCGTGGCCACCCCTAGTCCGGGGCCTGGAAACAATTAGCTTATCGAAGGCATAAACCTGGAAAGAGGCTTCTTTTTTGCTGCCTTGGGCAAGAGAAGATCCCAAGCGGAAGTGGAATGCAGATCTGATCAAAGATGGGGTGGGGATGGGCGATGTGGGAGGGGGTGGTGGCGGTGGGATCGTTGGTGCTGCTCGGCTGGGCGGGGCTCTGGTTCTTGAACCGGCGGCTGTACAAGGAGTACGAAGAGAAGAGGGTCCTCGTCCAGATCATCTTCAGCGTCGTCTTCGCCTTCTCTTGCAATCTCCTCCAGCTCGTCCTCTTCGAGATCATCCCTCTTCTCTCCCGAGAGTGAGTCCGTTTGCTATTTCGCCCTTCCTTTGTTCCCATTCGATTCCATTCGATTCGATTTTTGAATTCAGAATCCCACGTCGCCTTTTCCCTCTAGGGCTCGATGGCTCAACTGGAAGGTGGACTTGTTCTGTCTGATACTGCTCTTGGTCTTCTTGTTGCCTTACTATCACTGCTACCTCATGCTCTGCAACAGTGGTACCTCCTCATTCCGATCCCATCCCCCTCCTAGTTGCTTGCTTCCATGACCATCCCACTCACCCCCAATGTCAATCAGGTGTAAGGAGAGAACGTGCTGCCACTGGAGCCATTCTGTTCTTGCTTGCATTTCTCTATGCCTTTTGGCGTATGGGTATCCACTTCCCCATGCCTTCCCCAGATAAAGGTCTGATTCTCGCTATTTGCCGCTATGGCCTTTTCTCTTTGCCTAACTCCACTTTCCATCGTGCATCGCCTGGGGTCTTCACCACACACACCCGATGTTGAATGTACATGTCAGGCTCTGCCTCATAGTTTTTGCTTGTATCTCGACCTCTGGATAGTCTCACTAGGGGTTTGTGCGTGGTTTCTCATCTTTGTTGTTACCAGGTTTCTTTACCATTCCTCAGTTGGTCAGTAGAATTGGAGTCATTGGCGTGACTGTTATGGCTATCTTGTCTGGTTTTGGAGCTGTAAATTTGCCCTACAGTTATTTGTCTCTCTTCATCAGGTAATTTACATTACAGTGCCTTTCTCCACATGATGATAGTATGTCTTCCTACTTCTGTCTTTGTAATACGCAAACACTAGTCTTGACTGCGGACTAGTCACTTATTCTGGTGCAACCAATCTTTTGCCAGCTTATAAAAAAATAGTTGCAAAAACAAATGAAGCGATTAATTCTGCGAGTTTTGGACATTAAAATTAACCGCCTCCCCTTCTATTCTCGGTTTGAGATTGAAAATTGAGTTCGTAAACTATGAGCACTTATTTGCAATACTTCCCCCAACAGTTGATATGTCTGGGCTTATTTGGAATAAAAATATGGGCTTCTTTTCACTGATAACTGAGTTCTTCCAGAGTGATCTCTTTTTCTTGTATTCTTTAAATGTTGTAGAGAGATTGAGGAAGCAGAGATTAAAGCGTTGGAGAGACAACTGATGCAATCAATGGAGACTTGTATCCTCAAGAAAAAGAAGATTATTCTTTGCCAGATGGAAATGGCACGAATGCAAGGATCAGAAGAGGTTTCCTCTCTCTCTCTCCCTCCTCTATGGTCTCATACCCTTGCATCTTGTGTTTGGAATCTGTCTTTTGCTGAAAGAAGATCAAGATAGTAGTATTATTTGTTAGCTCTTATTGGATTGGAGCACTTGCTATTTATGGAACTTTAGTTAACCTTAACTGTTTGTGTCTTGTGCGCCTCTTTTCGTTGTATCTCCCACTGTAAAGGCTAGTATAGATCATGTACTGTTGGACATAGCTCAAGCTTACCCATTGAGGATATGCAAAAACTTCCAAATTTAGCTGGAAACCCTCTTTCTATTGTATGAGTTAATTCCAAGGGAGTGAATGTTTGAACCTTTTTTTAGTAAAAAAACTATGAAGTTTGCAGCACCTTCAATTGATTTTAACGCAAAGTACACAAGATATGTGGCTGTTCTGTTTTAAAATCTGCGTTAAAATATGAGTGCCTTAGTAAGTATCAACTTTCAAGTAAAGACATTTTGAACCACAAAATTAGCGAAGATTGTGATGCAAGTTTAAATGAGCTGCCAGATAATACGATAGGGCATTTAAATGCTTAAAAATTTTAACTGGTTTAATGCTGAGCGGAGGGTTCTGTATTTTCCTTTTATCAATATCAAAAGAGCTGAAGCTTTTCCAGTGCCTTGTTGCAGCTTCTACTAAATCTAATATCTTCTCTAATAAAGAAATTTTCATGTTGCAGAAGTTGAAGGCTAGATCATTGTTCAAACGGATTGTTGGCACAATGGTAAGAACAGTGCAAGAGGACCAAACAGAGCAAGGTCAGCAGATGCTTTCAAACTTCTTTCTGTTCCTTTGAAGAGGGAGGAAATGCAAATTATGCAATTAAGAAAGCATGTACTAAGCTTGTATTTTATGCTCAGAGATACGACTAAACATGTAGCCCATGAGATTGGTGTGGCTAAGGAAAAAAAAGAAGACCTATTGATTCTAACAACTGATTGCAGAGCCACTGGTTTGATTCCTCGCAATGCAAACAGTCCTTTATTTGAACATCTCATCAGGCTTTGGTCGTGTTTCATTAGCATGGAATTTGCCCATCTATTGTGGGCTTCTTATTAGAAAACAATCTGCATTATGCACTTATATTCCTTGTTAGGTCTCCATGCTGGCATATCCTTTTATGCTCTGACATGTGACCGACCTACTGTTTGTATTGTCATGCCATTACTGTTCCTCAAGAGGTTCTTCTACCTTTACTCAGCCTATCCTGTATCCATGTTGTAGAAACTTATTGTAATTTTCTGTTTGAAGTTAGTCGAAAATCTTTGTCATAACTTATATTGGCTGGACACTAGCTTTATGCTAATATCTGGGTCTTTAGTATTATATCTGTTTACCAATTTGCTGCAGAAAAATTAGCCTGGAAATGGAGTTCCAATTGGCACAGATGAAAGATAAACCCTACTGATCCGTCGGTCATACATAAGAAAATGTGAATGGATAATAGAACTGAAAACATGAGTGCATGATGCAGTTGAAAATTAGATGCCCTGGTATTGTCATGGTTTAAGGTGATCAAATGTCAGTTGCCAAATAAGCCAACTTAACTCTTCACATTTCCCTAAAGTTCTTTTCATTGTTGGAATTCCACTGCCGATAAGCTTTTTGATATTCTTTGTACAACAGTCATTTTATACTGCGACAATGCCTCATACTGCTTTTGCTTCCTGTTAAGATATTAAGAACATGGAAGCAGAGGTACAAGCTTTGGAAGAGCTCTCAAAGCAATTGTTTTTGGAAATTTATGAGCTTCGCCAAGCCAAGGTTTCTTTACTTGCAATTTTTGCTATAAATTATCACAGTAGGCTTTTTTCTGTTGTGAATCTCTTTATGATGCTTTAAGTGTTCTTCAAGCTGTTTTTCACTTATATGTGGTATAGCTATATGTAAGGCTACTACCTGGCTGTTGGCTACTTGGAATTAGCCTAGGAATGGTGGACGCTCTGTAGGGCAAAATCTTTGGGCTTTTGGGAGCTTCGCTGTATAGGAAGATTAAAACCTACTTCTCTCTTTTTTGGTCAATATCAGATGCATATTGAGACACCTTTCAGTTATGCAGCTCGTACTTGTTTGAAATTTTTGGCTTCCAGACTACTTTAATGGCATTGTGATCGTTATAATACTAAAATGGCTGGACGAAAACATGTCTTAGACCCTAGGTGGCATATTGCAGCTTGCGACCATTCTTGGCTTTTTGAACATATATTGCCATAAGCATATGCTTTTCCACCTTAGTATTTGTCTTCATAGGTTCTCAAATGGCCATTTCCTCTAATGCAGGAGGCAGCTGCTTATTCTCGGACATGGAGAGGTCATATGCAGAATCTACTTGGTTATGCTTGTTCAGTGTACTGTGTATACAAAATGATTAAGGTATGGTTATACTTTGACAAAATACGCTGCAGTATGTGAAAGATCCATTATCGGAAGAGGACGCTAATAGGACTTAAAACAGAGAAAAATAAACTAAAAAGTAGACACCGTTTCCACTACCATCCTAGAAAATTTTCTTCCATGGTGACAGAGGCAATTCTTTCTCTTCCTCTTGCTTTCTAATTCTCTCCATCTATAAGGTCCACGTAATGCAATAGTCGCGAACAATCATGACAGATTTAATATCTGCAGAAATGTTCAACCAATCTGTGTGATCTTTAGGAACTCTCATTTTAACAAAATTGACTCGTTGTAGTTGATAAAAAATAATAATAATTCCCTTGTAGAATTTGGTAACCGAATGGTTATGACAGTTTGAGATACTTCGAATTCCTTAAGAATATGCTTTTCTCTAATGTTGCTGTTAGAATCTACTCCATTCAGATGTTTCCAGTGTTGCGCTACTGTTCTAAATGTATTCAGCAGTAAATTCTGATTAGAGGATGCTTTAAGTGATATAAAGAGTTATCTTTGACACAATCATCTTCTTTATGTTATGCTGCTTGTCTTCTGAGTTAATTCTTTTTGATCTTTTTCTGCCTGTAAGTATTTCAAAAATTGCCACAACGTGTTATGCCAAAGCATTGCCATAAAACTTCAAAATGCTATGCAAAGGACTTCCTGGATTAGTCTGGTGCTTAACCTTATCATTTTAGCTAACTGCTATTTCACAATCAATTATTGATTGAAAAGTCAGTATGCTTAAAGATTGCAAGATTCCTTGGAATGTTATTTATAAGTATGGTCCACGCCCACCTTGTGTGATTACTCAGAGCATTCCTTTTGGGGGCTTGGCCATGAACTTGTCGCATCGGGTGTGGGTATAGTCCGTCCATGAACCATACACCACTGGAGGGAGTCCTACTTTGATATCACGTGTGACATTCAAGCCTGATTCATGTGGGCCAAGCCCTCAATAAGAATACTCTGGAGTAATTTCACAAGGTGACGACCTCCTGGGGTGGATGGTTACTTATGAGGCGCTCAAGGGTTTTTCTCATCCGATGTGAGAATTGGGGTATCACAAGAGTATTTAGAGATACACTTCCTTTTGATTTTTTGTGACTTGGTTAATCAACTTTTCCTGCACCTTGAACTCTGTGACAACTCTTCTGCCTACTTGTTCACAATTACAGCGGCTTCAAAATGCTATAGCAGTGTTCTGAATGAAAACTAGTCTCAATTTCATATAGTTGTGAAACACATTTATCAAATTAGGCTGTGAACATCTCTCTCTCTCTCTCTCTCTCTCACACACACACACATCACTTTATGTACGTGCAGACTCATTCATTCTACCTTGAAATTTTTGCGAATGTTATTTTATTGCATTTTTTTCCTTTTCTTTGGCAAGTGATCCTTCTTTTTTTAAAATTTTTCTTTTTCTTAATCGGAAACATTTTAGCTTCTCAGTTTCTTTGTATGAATATTAAATTTAAGGATGTGTCTCATCCCACTAACTAGAGTCAGCAGATACATATATGTTTGCAATATATCAAACTCCTGTCCTCTGTGACAAAGATGCTGAATATTGGCTTAGATATCGCCCCTTCCGGCAATGAGTTACCGACTCATTTGCTTAAGTGAGTTTGAGTATTTTTACTGTCCATGAGCTTGTGCATTGTACAGATACTAATTGTATTGATGCCTGAATGCAAGATGCCTAATTGATTTAATTATATTTTTCTCTGCAGTCTTTACAAAGCGTGGTGTTTAAGGAGGTATGTACTTCAATCGGACATCTCCTGTTGGTTTATCTGTCTACTTTACTGAATTCATCATTACCCATTTTTTCTTTCAAGCATAGTTTAAAGAGGTAGTTTTCTTGTTTTTGAATTATTAACCAATTTTGGCTTCCACAGGCTGGTTCAGTAGATCCTGTGACAAGGACAATCAGCATATTTTTGCGGTTATTTGATATTGGTATCAATGTCTCTTTGTTGTCTCAGGTTGGTTTTATAGATTGGTTTCTGCGATATTTCTGCATTTGTTTGAACACATTTCTTCTAGTATTTTGGTGTGTTGTCATCACTCCTTTGTTTGCACATGGTATAACAATGTTCATCCTGGCAATACCGTGATTTAAGTATTGGAAATTTCACAAAGATTCTTTTCTTAATTGGTTATCTGGTTGCCTATAGAAAAATATTTAGCTCCTCTTTTAATGGTATATATTACAGTTTTATGTGAATATTCTGCTTATAAAGTTACCCTTGTGAGATTTTAAGTGGCTAAATAGGAAAACTCATCATTTTTGGATTCAGTAAGGTGGAAGACCATTAGCTTAGAAATATTGATTGAAGAAGAAAGCAATACCATTGTTCGATGAATCATTTTGTGGAGCAACATATGTCATTTTGCTCAAGGAGGAAAATTAGGAACATGAAGGTTGGATCTGGTGGCACCAGTGTCTATAGTTGATTTATTCAGCCACGTAAACTCTAGACAGAGAAATTCAGGGTCATAGCCCAGGACATCAAAAGGGTAAGTTTTTGAGGTAGTCTCTCCATGTTTGGAACATGGAGGGATTTTTCCCACGACACAGTGTTTAATGAGAATAATGACTTCTTGTTATTATCAAAAGAGATTACAAGGATATATATATATATATATATGAGCAAACCCTACAGCCATAGAATGACTATTCTGCCCTCACTTAAATATTTCCTAACACTCTCCCTCAAGTTGGGATGTAAATATCAAATAATCCCAACTTGTTACATAAAAAACTCACTCTACTCCCTCTTAGTGATTTAGTAAAGATATCTGCAAATTGATCCTTCGTCCTTGTATGTTGAAGGATAATCTCCCCTTTTCGAACTTTTTCTCGTACAAAGTGACAATCAACCTCAATGTGTTTGGTTCGCTCATGGAAGACAGGATTATTTGCAATGTGAATAGCTGATTGATTATCACAAGATAATACGGATGGATCTGATGTTGACAAACCAATTTTTGATAATAACATTCTCAACCAGAGCAATTCACATGTCACATGTGCCATAGCTCTATATTCTGCTTCAGCACTTGATCGGGAAACCACATGTTGTTTCTTGCTTTTCTAGGCAACCAAATTACCTCCAAGGAATACATAATAATCTAACGTAGATCTTCTATCAGTAGGACATCCAGCCCAATCTGCATCAAAGAAACCCGTAGTATTCAAATGTCCATAGTTCTTGAAAAGTAGTCCTTTACTTGGCGCTCCCTTCAAGTACTTGATAATCCAAAGTATAGCATCCCAGTGAGTAGTACGAGGAGAACTCATGAACTGACTGACTATACTAACAGCAAAGGATATATTAGGTCTTGTGACAATAAGATAGTTCAACTTTTCCACTAATCTTCGATATTTCCCTGGATCATGTAATAATTCCCCATGTTCTGCATCAAGTTTCACATTGGATTCCATAGGCGTATCTACTGGCTTTGCTCCAAGAAATCCAACCTCATCAAGAATATCAAGTACGTATTTTCGCTGTGATAAATTGATACTTGCATGTGAATAGGCAACTTCAATACCTAGAAAATATCGTAGACGTCCTAGATCCTTAGTACTGAATTCTATATGCAGAAGCTGCTTAAACCGTTGACTACCATCTGAATCACTACCAGTAATGATAATATCATCCACATATACCACCAAAAGAATATAACTAGCAAAGGAGACGGAACTAAAACCTGAATAATCTACTTGACACCGTTTCAATCCGAACTTGATAATAGCATTATTGAATCTACCAAACCAAGCACGAGGAGATTGCTTGAGTCCATACAAGGCTTTATTTAAGCGACATACCAAATTCTCCCCCCGAGCAACAAACCCGGGTGGTTGCTCCATGTACACTTCCTCGGTCAAATCACCATGGAGGAAGGCATTTTTCACATCTAACTGATGAAGAAGCCAACCAAAACAAGCCACCAGGGAAATAAGACATGAACAGATGGAATTTTGGCAACAGGTGAAAAAGTGTCATCATCATCAACACCGTATGTCTGAGTATAGCCCTTTGCAACCAATCGTGCCGTCAATCGATCAAGAGTGCCATCAAGATGAACCTTAACAGTGAATACCCAACGACAACCGACAGTTTACTTCCTAAGGAAGTGAGTTGCCAAGTAAGGTTCTCATTGAGCGCCTTCATTTCGTCCTCTATGGCTTGTCGCCATCCAGAATGAGTAAGAGCTTCAGCAACACTGCTGGGCACAGAAATAGAGGACAAGGACAAGACAAAGAAAGAGAAACTAGGAGATAAACGGTAATGTGACAAGAAATTTGAAACAGGACGACGATTATGAAGACAATCAAAAAGACCAGAATAAGGAGCATAACGATCCACAGGACGACCAACACAAGAACGTGTACCTTTCCGAGTAGCAATGGGCTGATTAGAATCAGAAGATGGTGTAGCTACTGATGAGGGAATAGATGAATCACGTGTTGGTGAAGTCTGTACCACTGTAGTGGGAGCTGTACCACGCCAATGATATGTGCGGTCAGCAAACTGAAATCCTGTGGACGGTTCTGAAGGGAGTGAGAGTGGGGGAAGTGTCAGGGGATGTAACATTCTTTGAGGATCAGCCATATTATAATACTCAGATGGAACCTACAGAGACTCCTGAAAGTGGCGGATGTGCCTTACTAACACTTCCCTCACTTAAATATTTCCTAACACTCCCTCTCAAGTTGGTATGTAAATATCAAATAATCCCAACTTGTTACATAGAAAACTTCCTCTTCTCCCTCTTAGTGATTTAGTAAAGATATCTGCAAATTGATCCTAATGTCTTGAGATATAGTATAATTCGAAGATCCTCTTGTCGTTTGACGAGATCAGTCGGATCGTTCGAAGCTGGAAGATAAGTATCCAATTGCCTGCAAAGTGTCGTGAAACGATCAGATAAGGATTGATTTCCATGGTGAAGATCAAATAAGGCCTCCCACGTGTCACACACAAGCAAGGCACTTTTTTCCCAGACTGACTTAGCAAATTTACACTGAATGAAGTGAGGGCTAATTTTAGGATCCATACTATTCCATAAAAGCGTACGGATCATTGCATCTCCAAAGGGCCAATCAAGTGCCTTACTCTGATATGAAGGGGCCGTAGATTTAAGATAATCATTTTGTTTAGTGGCAGTAAGGTAAACTTCAACAGTTGTAGACCAAGATGCATAATTAGTTCCATCCAACTTGATAGAGGTCAATTGCAAGTGTGGTAAACTAGTAGAGGATCCTGTAGCAGCCATCAGTGAACAAAGAATACGATGGAACCCAAGAATTAAATATCAAACTGCGGATTTCAAAGTAGAAAAGTAGTTTCCTCTATTTCTTATTTTCTAATCATTCTTACAGCGAACATTACATATAAATAGAGTCTGGGACAGTTATACAATAGAAAGAAAATAAAAGTAGAAAAGGAAAAGATTTCCTACTTCCTAATTCTGATGATCTACCTCTTAATTTTGAGCATTTAAAAATAAAAGTAAATGGAAACAAAATAATATCATATCCCAAGATTTTCTCTTGATTCCCCGTGATCTTCTCCCGATTCTTTGACACCCCTCCTCAAGTTGGTGCGTAAATATCTATCATGCCTAACTTGCTGATGAGAGACTCGAAGTTAGGTCTGAACAGTCCCTTTGTAAGAATGTCAGCTATTTGTTGCGTTGTTGGCACAAATGGCATACAAATAGCTCATGCATCAATCTTCTCCTTGATAAAATGTGTCGATCTCAACATACTTAGTTCTGTCATGCTGCACTGGATTATGTGCAATGTTGATTGCAACCTTGTTGTCACAGTACAACCTCATAGGCATTTTTACTAGCACTCGAAGTTCTTCTAGGACTCGTGTTAGCCACAACATCTCCCAGAATCCATGGGCCATTGCTCGGTATTCTGCTTTTGCACTGCTTCGTGCCACCACATTTTGCTTCTTACTTCGCCAAGTAACCAAGTTCCCTCAGACATATGTACAATATCCTGAAGTCGACCTTCTGTCAATATTGACCCTGCCCAGTCTGCATCCGTATATGCTTCAATTTCCTGTTGAGTAGACTTTTTGAATAGCAAATCTTTTCCAGGTGTGCTCTTTAGGTATCTCAGGATTCTATACACAGCCTCAAGATGTTTTTCATAGGGAGTGCATAAATTGGCTTACCATACTCACAATAAAGGCAATATCTTGCCGAGTATGCGATAAATAGATTGGTTTCCCTACGAGCTTCTGGTATCTTGATGTATCAACAGGAACCTCATCTTTGTCATCTCCAAGTTTCTAATTAGGATCTATTGGAGTTTCTACCTGTCTACAACCACTCATTCCAATCTCCTCTAGAAGATCCAGGACATCTTTCCTTTGTGAAACTAGAATTCCCTTTTTTGACCGAGCCACCTCCATTCTAAGGAAATACCTTAGAGTTCCCAAGTCGTTGATCTCAAATACAGAAGCTAAACGTTCTTACAATTTTGATGGTGTACCGAATGATGTCATCCACATATACTATCAGAATTGCAACCTTCCCATCACGAGAATGCTTTACAATCATGGTATGATCAGCTTGTCCTTGAACATACCCTTGTTTTTTTAGAGACTGAGTGAACTTCTCAAACCAGGCCCTCGGTGACTGTTTTAGTTCGTATAGTGACTTCAATCTACAAACCTTTGATCCAAACCTTCTATCAAAGCCCGGGGGGAAATCCATGTACACTTCTTCCTCCAAATCTCCATTCAGAAACGTATTCTTCGCATCGAGTTGCTGTAGAGGCCAGTCAAGGTTGGCTGCAAGTGATAGGAGCACTTTGACAATGTTTAGTTTTGCAACTGGAGCGAAGGTCTCAAGGTAATCAATGCCATAAGTCTGGGTGAATCCTTTAGCAACCAATCGAGCTTTATACCTTTCAAGGGACCCATCAGCTCTATGCTCCAACCGTGGACTTTCCCTCATGTAGATCCACCATGTCCCACGTTCCATTTTTTTTCTAGAGCTTTCATCTCCTCAAGAATTGCTTCCTTCCACTCAGGAACTTGTAGAGCATCCTGCACAGTTTTTGGAATCTCCACACAAGACAAGGTTGAGGTAAAGGCACGGAAATTGGGTGAGAGGTTTTTGTAAGACACATAATGAGACATAGGATGTTTGGTACAAGATCTAAC
Source organism: Lenwebbia sp. NSW1173648 (assembly GCA_029784005.1). Lineage (NCBI taxonomy): Eukaryota > Viridiplantae > Streptophyta > Magnoliopsida > Myrtales > Myrtaceae > Lenwebbia > Lenwebbia sp. NSW1173648. Next base: position 37,819,612 of record JARCGZ010000002.1, on the reverse strand, counting down.
TCCTTTTCGAATAGCTATAGGTATGTCAAGTTCATCCGTAGACTCATTTTAGTCAAATCAGGTTGGACAGATTGAGTTGGAGCATTACCTGATGATTGTATGGAGTTCTGGTCATGCCCTGGCTCGGACTCATGGCACCTTAAGGGAGCAGAAGACTCATTTCTTTGAGTTTTGTCTCCTCGAGTAGACTTGAGAATAGGATGGGAGCTCAGTATTCTTGGTACTAGTTTCGCACCTGTTATGCTCACAGGTAGGATGAGATGCCAAAATAGGTGACTCGAACTTTCATTATTGAAAAACATGGTTTAAAATCATGTATAAGAGTTGCAGGAATAGGATTTTCAGGAAGAGGATTAGAATTTTTAGGTTCTGCAAGACGAAAAGACTCTATGATGGTGTTGTGCGAATCTGCACTTTCTTTCCCCCCTTGAAGATGAGCTCCAAAAAAAGGTGTTAATTCAAAAAATGTGACATCCATGGTAACAAACATTTTTTTGGAAATCGGGTCAAAGCATTTATATCCTTTTTGGTTAGGTGCATAACCAACAAACACACAACGTTTTGCTCTAGGATCAAGTTTCCCATGATTTTTATCATGGATGTGGACAAAGGAAGTACAACCAAATAGTTATAAGGGTAAGGCTGAAGTGAGTCTAGAGGCTGGATAGGTCTTCTGAAGGACTCTCAGGGGTGTTTGAAACTTTAACACTCTGGAAGGAATCCTATTGATAAGATATGTTGATGTAAGAAGAGCTTCACCCCATAGATATGTGGGAACTTTAGTTATGAAGAGTAGAGCTCTAGTTACTTCTAAAAGGTGCTTATTCTTCCTCTCTGCCACTCTATTTTGTTGAGGGGTGTCAGGGAAAGAACTTTGATGCACAATTCCCTTTTTCAAGAAAAAGTTATGAAGAGTAGAGCTTCACCCTATTTTATTGTAATATTCTTTCCCATTGCCACTCCTAAAAATCTGAATCTGCACTTGAAACTGTGTTTGTATCATGGTGTAAATTTTTTTAAAATAGTTTCAACCTTAGATTTCTCTTTTAACATGTACACCCAACTCACCCTCGTGTAATCATCAATAAATGTAACAAACCATTTCTTTCATGAGGGCGTAGGAATTTTAGATGGGCCCCAAACATCACTATGAATTAATGAGAATGGTTTCGACAACTTGTAGGTTTGCAAGGGAAAATTGGTTCGATGATGTTTGGCTAATTCACAGAATTCACACTGAAATGTAGATGGACTTTTATTCAAAAACAATTTTGGGAACAGGATCTTCAAATATTGAAAATTCGGATGACCTAGCCTATAATGCCAGAACATAATATCATCATCCTTACAAATGGTAACAGATTCGAAACAGCTACCCTGAACTTGTCTACTTGAGCTTGTTTCATCTTCAAAGAAATAGAGTCCTCCACTCTCTCTAGCACTCTGCCAATCGTCCTCCCCGAGGTCAAATCCTAAAACTCACAATGAGATGAGAAAAAATTAGCTCAAACACATTTGATCAAAGGTTATTTTACTAACGGACAGCAAGTTACAAGATATCTTTGGGACATGAAGAACATTATGAAGTGTGAGAGCAGGTGAGAGCTTGATGGATCCTAATCCAACTATAGCCGAAAGGAAGCCATCTGCAATTGTGATTATTTTATTTCCTGCACACGGATTATAGGTAGAAAAGAGTTTTGAACGACATGTCATATGATTGGTTGCTCCTGAATCGAGAATCCATAGAGTATTTTGGTGTGGATTTTCTATGAAGAAAGCGGTAGAAAAATAATTACCTTCACGGGCTAAATAACAAAATGGATTTAAAGAAGGTTGTGGAGGTTGAAGGAGTTTGTACAGGTGCTCTAACTGTTCCTTTGTGAATGGAACCGAATTTGACTTGATTTGCTCTTCCTCATTGTTGCTTGGAACACATTCTATTGCTCCTTCTCTTCCAGCCTTCTTTCTTCCAATACAGATCGCTTTTTGCTGGTTCCTTCACCTCGCTTGTCAAGTGGCCGAGCTTCCCTCTGCCATCGACTGCTAGTTTCATCGATTGAGCCCACTCCAAATAATTTTGGTCATTCAATCGGTGAACTGTTAATAGCAGGTTGGGTTTCTTGGAGAATTGCTCCCCACTACTGCTCGATTGTCCAGAGAGATCACTTGAATTTCTCTCTGGCACGACGCCTGAATTGGTGTCTCTATGAGCTCCGGTCATCGCCGTTTTCACCATAGTAGGAGTTGGATTCAAAACCTCAGCCCTGATACCATGCGGATTTCAAAGAAAAGTAGTTTCTTCTATTTCTTATTTTCTAATCATTCTTATAGCGAACATTACATATAAATAAAGTCTAGGACAGCTATACAATAGAAAGAAAATAAATGTAGAAACGGAAAAGATTTCCTCCTTCCTAATTCTGATCTACCTCCTAATTATGAGCATTCGGAAATAAAAGTAAATGGAAACAAAATAATATCATATCCCAAGATTTTCTCCTAATTCCCCAAGATCTTCTCCCGATTCTTCGACACAAACTAATCAAATGCTTAACTTCAGTATCAAAATCAGCCACAAATAATTACCACAGGCCACACAATTTCATCTGTCTCCTCTAAAACGAAGCAAAATCAATTCCCCACAACCCATCGGTAGCACATCAGAATAATTACAATCAGTAGCACAACAGAATAACCACAATCAGTAACATCAAGAGACCAACTAACTGTTTATGACCCGTTAAGAGAGAAACACCAAGGGCCGAACTGATTGGAAGCTTTCGTGAACTCCATTCCACGAAACAGAACCCAAATGACTCAATGACAGATGAAGAGCAAGTGTCTGAGCTCCAGATTCATGATCATAGGGAACTTCAAGGCTGCGACTCGACGGATAATGAAATCGGCGATATCTGCATGTCACCTGAATTTCCTGGTAATAGCTTGTTCGAAGAGATACATCTAAGGCATCCTCTGCTCTTGAACGTGAGTTGCTGTTGGCTGGATTTTTAGAAGCACATCATCTTCAAATTAAATCAGTGGCAAGTTCTGAGGGTGTCCGGCAATTTATTGTCAACTGCCAATAGTCTTCTTTTGTGGACTTCGCCGAGAGGTGGAGGGGAGGGGTCGAGAGCGAGAGGGACGCGAGGGACTCAGACGAGAGGGTCGAGAGAGAGTCCAGACTCTAGCAAGAGGAACGTGATGCGCAAGCGACTGAGGCAAGAGGGTCGAGCAAGAAGATCTGTGGAGTGATTAGGGCTTTGAGGCCAGACGCGAGTGGATCTGGGTTGGTGTGGGGGAGTCGCAAGGTGATCTGGGTTGTTGTGGGAAGGGTTGCTAGTGGATCAGCAGTGGAGGAGAGTCGCGATTGGAGCAAGCAGGAGGTGCAAGGCATTACACCGACAACAGGAGTGACGGTGGTTGCTCTGGTAACCTAAAAAAAAATTAGGCTATGATACCATGTTTAATGAGAATAATGACTTGTTATTATCAAAAGAAATATATATATATATATATATTGAGAGTATTCAGCCGATATGGGCCAATTTGTCTATTTTCTTTATTATTTTATGAATAGCAGCAATAAGGGTAATATTGTAATTCTTGGCGTTTTGGCTTTATTATAAATAGATAGCTTGGGGTCACATTGTCCTAACCAAGCATTCAGTTCAGTTTTTTTCTCTCAACATGGTATCAGAGCTAGGGCTGAACTGAAACCCTAACCCTAATCTCTTTTGCGCACAATTATTCTTCTCTTTCTCTCTCTCTCCTCGCCCCACCTCAGTTCCTTCTCACCTTCTTTGCTCTCTTTCACAGCGTAGGGCAGCACTAATGAGGTGATTCATTGAATCTAGTGTCTGCCTTAAGCCTCACCTCTATGAGATAAATTAAAGTTTCTTTGCAGTTTGCGATTGGTGGTTCAACCCCTTTTGTGATTTTTTGGATCTTCTTGTTTGAAGATTGTTTCTGCTTTGCTGCTGGCCTACAATCCTCTCGTGTGTGAAGACCAAAGTACTGTAGTTCTTGGACCACCATATTTATTTTTTCAGATTCTTTGGGAAAAATCAGAATTATTGAATTTTTTTTTTAGGTTTTCCAAACCCTGGAAAAATCGATTTTTGCCCTCCCTTGATCTGATTTGGCTGTTTTTTGGAGGACAACTTCAGCCTACTACCAGAGAACTTCTGTCCAACTTTTGGCCCTTTTTTGGCAATTTTTTGGTGGTTCGATTGCTGAGACACAATGTCTGAGGATTCAACTGTGAACTCTAGACCTGCAGGAGATGGCCGTGTAGATTATATTAATTTTGCTTCGATCCCTGTGAAGCTTGACGGCACAAATTATTTGATATGGTCTCGATTGGCATTCTTGACCATCGCAGGCCGGGAGCTTACAGGACATGTCAATGGCACTTTTGCGAGGCCGACTACATCAAGTACTACTTAGGAAAAGTGGATCTCTAACGACGCTTTGATAATGTCCTTTTTGCTTAACTCGATGCGGTCACATATTGCAAAAGGATATGTGCTTCTTGATACCGCGGCACAGATTTGGTCGGCTGCTAGGGATACTTATGGTCAACTAGGGAATGATGCACAGGTGTATAAACTTCGGAAAAAGGTTGATGACACCACTCAGAAGGAGATGACTATATCTCAATATTATGCTGAGCTTCGGAGTTTGTGGCAAGAGCTAGATCATTATGTCGATTATCACCCAACCAATGATGTGGACGTTGCTGCCTACAAGAGGCATGTGGACAAGATCAGAGTTTATGATTTCTTGGCAGGATTAAACGTTGAATATGATTAGATACGTGTTCAAGTCCTTAGCCGGTCTCCATTCCCTACTCTGAAACAGTCCTATGCCCTAGTTCACTCTGAAGAATGCCGTAGGACAGCAATGCTTCATCCCTCTACTGTTGATCGATCTGCTCTACAAACCAGTGCTGGCACTATTATCAAATCTGGTTAGTCCTTTCGGTCTGATGCCTCTAAAGAGGTTGTGAAGTGTGAACATTGTCATAGGCCATATCACACTAAGGCTACCTGCTGGAAGTTACATGGAAAACCTGCAGATTTTGAGGAAAAAAGGGCACAAAGAAAGGAAAAAAACAAAGGCAAACCATATTGAAACGGTTCCTACCGCACCTACTACTGATATCGGTTTAACTCAGGAAGAACTTAAGGCATTTCAACGTTTACTGAAAGCTTCTGCTACTGCTGCCTCCTCCATGGTTGCCAATTCGTCTTCTTCTTTTGCTTCAAACCTAGCCACTTCAGGTATCTTCTTTGGGGGGTTTAATACATCTGTTGTTTTCGGCCCATGGATCATTGATACAGGGGCTACATATCACACGACAGGTTCTTCTAGTCTCTTCCAGCAATATATGCCTACTTCCGGCAAAGACAAAGTTCGCGTTGTTGATGGAACCCTCTCTTCCATTGCTGGAAAAGGGTTTATCAATTGTTCCTCCACTCTTACATTTTCTTCTATTTTACATGTCCCATCATTCTTTACTAATCTCCTTTCTATCAGTAGTCTGACTCGAGATTTAAACTGTAAAGTAACATTTTTTTTTTTCTTATTGTGTTTTCCAGGATCTGGTAACGGAAAAGGAGATTGGATATGGTAGATTGGATGGTGGTCTTTATTTGCTCGAGGGTAGTGGTGCTTCTACTTCTACTTCGTCTTCTACGTCTTGTTAAGTTAATTCGGCATTGACGGATCTCCATCAGTGGCACTGCAGATTAGGTCATCCCCCTTTAGGAACTTTAGAAAAAGTTTTTCCTAGTTTCGTTTCGGCTTGTAATAAAGATGAATTTTTTGTGAAGCCTGTGTTTTGGCTAAACAAACTCGTTCAACTTATCCAGCTTAAAATAATAAAAGCCATTTCCCTTTTCACGTGGTTGATACTAATGTGTGGGGTCCTTTTCGGCGTACTTCTATTTCTGGCCATCGGTGGTTTGTCCCTTTTATCGTTTGTCATTCTCGTACAACTTGGGTTTATTTGTTGTAACATAAGAGTGACGTTTTTCACTGTTTTCAAAATTTTCACAAAGGTCCAGACTCAGTTCAATGCCATTTTGAAAATTCTTCGCAGTGACAATGGCACTGAATACACCGAGGGTCAGTTTCAACGGTATCTCTCTAATCATGGCATTATTCATCAAACCAGTGTTGCCGAAAGAAAGAATCGACATTTGTTAGAGGTTGCTAGGTCTCTTATGTTTGCTCGTCATGTCCCAGCTCAGTATTGGAGTGATGCTATATTAACCGCTGCCTATTTAATAAATTGGATGCCTACTAGAATTCTTGATTTTCGCACACATATTGATGTTTTACAGCAATCGAGTTTTACTTACCCTTCTTCTCCGATGGTCTCTGATGGTTCTCCTACTTCCCAAGAGGGTTCTCCTACTTCCCAAGAGGAGAATACAAGTTCTCCTCCCCAAGAGTGTTCTCCTCCATCCCAAGAGGAGAATAATGAAACACAAGAAGAGGATAGTACAATACCACAGGGGGAGATAACGGAGCAACCACTTCAGGGGGAGTCTACTCCCACTCCTACACCTGTTAGGCAAACTATTGATAGTAATAAGATATTGAAGACATATCGTCGTAGGGAGCCCACTACCAACAAGTAGGTTAAGACCACTGGTACATTGCCTGTTCAATCATCATCTCCGGATCTGGATTCTACTACTCTTTATGGTAAGGTTTCTTCTTATGATCTTCCTATTGCACTTCGAAAGGGTACTAGAACTTGTACTCAACACCCTATATCCCAGTTTGTCTCATATGACTCTTTGTCTAGTTCTTATCGTACTTTTGTGCCGTCTCTATCTTCTGTTTCTATTCCATAAAATTGGCGGGAAGCTTTTGCAGATGAGAAGTGGAAGGCAGTAATGGTGGAGATGTATGCTTTGAAGAAAAATGACACGTGGGATCTTGTTGTTCTTCCTCTTGGGAAACAACCGGTAGTATGTAAGTGGGTGTTTGTAGTCAAACAAAAGATAGATGGTACTGTGGACATATATAAAGCACGGTTAGTGGCAAAATGATTTGGGATTGACTATCAAGAAACCTTTGCTCCTGTTGCCAAGTTGAATACTGTTCGAGTGCTACTTTCGTATGCTGTTAACCAGGGATGGGATCTTCAGCAGTTAGATGCGAATGCCTTTCTTCATGGAGAGTTAAAAGAGGAGGTGTATATGGAGATTCCTCCAGGTTTTTCTTGTGACAAAACTCAAGGTAAAGTGTGCAAGCTGAAATGTGCACTTTATGGTTTAAAGCAGTCACCTCGTGCCGGTTTGGTAGATTTCAAAGAGCTATGGTCTTTGTTAGGTATAAACAGAGCAATGCTGATCACACTTTGTTTGTGAAGAAATCAGGTGCTAAAATCACTATTCTCATTGTCTATGTAGATGACATTGTTATCACAGGGGATGATAGTGATGAGATCAGCTGGTTGAAGAAGTTTCTCGGACAAGAGTTTGAGATAAAAGATTTTGGAAAGCTTCGGTACTTTCTTGGGATTGAAATTGCCCGATCTTCAAAGGATATCTTTCTATCCCAAAGGAAGTATGTCCTTGATCTTTTGACAGAAGTTGGGTTGTTGGGTTATTGGGTTATTGGGATGTCATCCCTTTGATACACCTATTGAGGTCAATACTCGTCTTCGAGAAAAAGATGGCGATCCAGTGGATAATGGTCGTTATCAACGGTTAGTGGGCAAGTTGATTTATTTGTCCCACACCCGACCTGATATTGCTTTTGCCGTGAGCCTAGTGAGTCAGTTTATGCATGACCCATACTCTACTCATATGAATGCTGTTCTTCGGATTCTTCGGTATTTGAAATCTGCTCCTGGGAAAGGTATTTTTTTATCCCCTCATGATGGCTTGAAGGTTGAAGCTTATATAGATACTGATTGGATTGGATCTCTAGACCGGAAGTCTATTTCTAGGTATTGTACTTTCTTAGGAGGGAATCTTGTGACTTAGTGCAGCAAAAAGCAGAATGTGGTTGCTCGGTCTAGTGTTGAAGCACAGTTTCGTGCGATGGCACAGGGAGTTTGTGAGCTGTTATGGCTTGAAGATCTTGGTGTATCCGTTCATCTTCCTATGATGCTATATTGTGATAATAAGGCCGCCATTAGTATTGCTCACAATCCTGTACAGCATGACTGTACAAAACATGTGGAGATTGACAGACACTTTATCAAGGAGAAGTTAGAGAGTGGATTAATTTGTATGCCCTTTGTTCAGTCCGGTTATCAACTTGCTGATGTGTTAACTAAAGGAATAGGGAGTAAATTGTTTCATCCCGTTTTAGTCAAGTTGGGCATGTGTGATATTTATGCTCCAACTTGAGGGGGAGTGTTGAGAGTATTCAGCCGATAGGAGCCTATTTGTCTATTTTCTTTATTATTTTATGAATAGCAGCAATAAGGGCAATATTGTAATTCTTAACGTTTTGGCTTTATTATAAATAGATAGCTTGGGGTTACATTGACCTAACCAAACATTCAGTTCAGTTTTTTTCTCTCAACAATACACACACACATGATGAGCAAACCCTATTGACATAGAATGACTATTCTGCCCTCACTTAAATATTTCCTAACATAAAGGACCTGCTGTCATGAAGGTTAAAGTGCTTGTATACGAATGCATGTTTTTTCCCTTGTTCGCCTAGTCATGATTATCCTGTCTCTTTGGAAGTCATAATATTATTTAAAGAGAGTAGTTGTGGAAAATGGATCGGTGAATATAAATTCTACCAAGTAATTGAGCATTGATGATCTTAAACATCAACTTTGATTTCCCATCTTATTGTTATAACTGGTTAACGATTATCTGGAGGGCTTGTCTTGTGTGATTTGTTGCTCATAGGCTGTCAGACGCTAATGATTTACGAGTAGGGTCCATTTATGCAAAAGTGCTGGAAGTCAGTACCCTATCCGTGATGCCCTATATGATGTTGTAGATAGAGATGGTTCTGGGTTTCATCTTCTATACAGATGTTTAGGCAGTCATTTGACTAAATGACTACCTCATGCAAATAACGAGATCCCAACAGAGAGCATGCTTGATCATTATTGCATGCCAAAATCCTGATCATTGCTACTATCCCTCTCACAATTTTGTGGCTTGGGAGAGATTTGAGGGCTTTTGGGAGTCTAGCGTCTTATTTTTTCATGAAGTAAAGAATTGATCGTTACAGGCTTTTAGTATTTTTGGATTACTGAAAATTCACTTTTGACAGTTTACAATTTGTTAGAGTTAGTTGACTCTTTTTTTGTAAGCTTGGATAGGGGTGGTAACCCCTTGGTACCTTTCCCATAAAATTTTTCTTGTTTAGCTTTCAAAGAAAATTCTGAGTTCTGTTTAAACTTCATTATTTTAGATGAGGCTAATGTCTATTTTCTCTTTGTCAATTGTGCAGTACATTTCTTTGATGTTCATTGGAATGTTGATTGTTATATCAGTTCGTGGATTCTTAACAAATTTAATGAAGGTAACTCCCGATTTTTGTGAAGCTGTACTCAATATAGGGTGGAATTTAGAGAGTTTTCTTTTATTGTCCATTTAGCGAGTACATAAGTCAATTAGTATGTATTTTTTGTCAAGGGATGGAATTGTCTCAGGATTTACTGGTGGCTCCATCTTTAGCAAACTTGAGCTTCAACTGATAATTTTGGTGTTCTATACAGTTCTTCTTTGCAGTTTCCAGAGTCGGAAGCGGGTCTTCTAGCAATGTTGTACTTTTCCTGTCCGAAATAATGGGGATGTATTTTGTCTCTTCTATTCTCCTGATACGGAAAAGTTTGGCCAATGATTACAGGTAAGTATCATTCTCCAATAGAAGTATAGTTTTTTTCTTTTTGCAGATGTGCCCTACATTTTAGTGTTCCTCATTCGAAACAGCACATGAGAGAATTGTGTTAAATTTGCATCAGTCCGAAATTTGTGTATGAAGTTGCTTAGTGGAGAGCAGAAACCATAAACTAGGGAACAAAGAACTATTGCAGTGAAGTGTGGTTTATAAGTAATATTTATTTCAGCCACACAATGCACTCGTAAGGTAGCATACTCCTTGTTTTTGACAAGAAATTAGATTTATTCATAGAGAAGCTCTTCTAGTACATCAGCAAAATGCAAGAATTGAGAGAAGGAAAGGACAAATTAAACCAAACATCAGTAATACTAAACTCTGCATATCTTGGTGGTCTTGCAAAATGTCAGATGCAAGTGAGATGATTAAATTGCAAATTGTCTGAGATGCAAGTTAGATGATTAAACAGACTTTATTTTGTTCTTCTGCATCGTTGTATCTTCTATGCCACTGTATTTGACTCTCGCATATTAGACATTAGCTTCTGAAAACTGATAAATTGCTCAAACCCATAAGGGATTGCTGTTTTGTTGTCAGACCTGGCGGTCATCATCCCATGGCATGCAAAATTTGAATAGGCTTCCTGAAGAGCATTCCTGTTTGTCTTGGCAGGATGATCATTACTGACGTGTTAGGTGGAGATATCCAATTTGATTTCTACCACCGGTGGTTTGATGCAATTTTTGTAGCAAGTGCTTTCCTTTCTCTTCTTTTACTTTCTGCGCATTATACCTCACGCCAGGCCGACAAACACCCTATTGATTAATTTCATATGTTGGTAAGTACTTTTAATTGTGGCAAGAACGTATTCTTTGGGGAACTTGAATAATCCAGTTTAATACCTTTGTTATTGATGCTGCAAAGTGTTAGATGTTTCCTTTTGGGTAAGTCTTATTTTGGTCTGCTAATTGTAGTTTCTTGATTTAATTCTCTACTTTTTCTTGATGCAATCGATTACTCGTTTGATTTGTGCGATCAAGTCTTTTGACCGATTTTCACTACGCCAGCAATGCCGGGGTAACAATTTTGTAAGATAAGGGTAGGTGACTCAAGCACTTGATTGCACAAATCAAGCGAGTTAGAAACTTCATTGTCCTTGTTGGCAGCCGAATTTGAAAAAAGAACACTACAAATTAGATACCAAAATTATACTTTTGACTGTTTAATGGCACTAGCCTGTGCCAGTGTTTGTAACCTCACATATTTTTATTGGCCAGACAAGTCATGTAAATTCTATGCATTGCTTTTTAAGTTGAGTTTATTTTTTGTTGATTGTCTGGAGGAAATCCTAGTTAGATTTATGTTGTGAAATATTGAATTGATGTCACCCGAAAGTTGGCAGATAAACCAGCTGTTACTGTATACAAAAAGTCGAAAATTCAAATTTCCTTCACCTATTATAGCTGTAGTCAGAAATTCCACTCATGCATCAACAAATTGTGATGTTACATATCTTGTGGCTAAACTGGAGAGGCTCTTTCTTTTTTTCTGTTTTGGCCAGAAAGAGAAACTTTCTTTTGAAATTGCTACCATTGTGGGGTCCATTGCAGACTTTTGGAGTGGTTTAATACTTTATACGGAGGGTAAGATTGTTAACATGTATGATCAGGAAACTTGGATTTGCTCTATGGCATTCCTTTTGAGGAAGAATTTACCTCTTAAGTATTCTTAAATTGAAATATATCGGTCATCCTCGGTCACTAATGGGTGTCAAGTTTGTAAAATGCGTGAGTTGGATGGATGGTGCTGATTTTCTTGTTCAATTGGCACGGTCAAACCTTTACCCAGTGCAAGCTGTGGTGATGTTTTCATGTGTGTCTAATCTATTGAAGTTGGTCACAAATGTTTCTTCAATGTTTCAGGCATTGCTAGGGATGAGGAGCATGGCTTGTCTGTATTAGTGGAAGTTGTACTACAGTCTTCACTCTTCTCCTCCCATGAATGCAGGAGTAAGAATTGGTGGCAGTCGTGAGGTTGGATAATGGTGGGAAACACGGTGGTTTGAAGCTTGCTCTCATATGTCTGATGGGTCTCCGTGCGATGTTTGGAACCAGAATTTTCGTCATCTTGTAGATAGCGGAACCGGCAGGCAAGGAACTTTCTTTATGTCAAAGGAGCAAAGAAGATACGGGAAGCTGTAAGCTGGGGTTGAATTATCACTCTCTTGTATATCAAATTTAGGCCTTTGTATTCTGCGCCATCTGAATTTAGAACTTGACTATATTGGAACGGATTTAAAAAATATTTTGCCTTTTTCGAATTCATTAGAACCAAGGTATTGAAAGGTTACTCTTCATGTCAGCAAGGATTTAAACATATTTTGGCTCTGAACAAATACAGGATGCATACGGGTCCGGATAAACTGATGAGAGAGAGAGAGAGAGAGAGAGAGAGAGATTCATGTGGATGCGGAAACCTGGCTCTTTACATATAGGAGATTCATATGTAATTCGCATTATCCTTGATTACAATGCATCTCACGCTTTGTGCGCCGGATTTTTTATGAATAAAAGATTGTTACAATAAGTATTATAATAAAGTTATGGATCCGTAACAAACACGGGCTTGCTTTAGATATAACAAACTTAGTTTACACTGAGTTTGCATTAGTTATAATGAGACCTGTCAAATGGATGGTCCGGTTGGGTCGAAAATGGTCTGAACTAAATTGATTTATTTAACTTGTTTTGACTCATTTTCATGCAATGTAACTCATATTGGACCTAACCAATACTTGACTTAATGCATATTCCTAAAACATTTTCATTTACAACCCAAATAGGAAAACTTATACTCAAAATTAAGGTGAGAGTGCAGAGTGAGTGAACGCAAGAACGAGTGAGGGCGAGAAAGAATGAAGAGAGAGTCATAGTGATGAGTTAGGTCTAAGTAAGTCTACAACTCATTTACGATTCATTTAATATACATATTATGTTTAATTCATTAATGATATATTTATTGAATATAACTAATTCATATAATAACCCAGTCATCATATATGTGATAAGAAATGTATTTATGATTCATTTTGACAGGTTTAATTATAGTTATATAATGTTAAAACATGTGCAATATGATAATATTGTCTATAAGTAATTTTCAATCTAATTTATAATTATGATTGACAATATTTTAATCACAATATTGGTTAGAGTTTTTTTTTTTTAATAATGAAAGGGGCGAAGCCCAAATGTGGTTAGATTAATTTATTGAAGAATGGAAAATTTCAAGGAGCACTATACGAGACAGAAATGCGGGGCGGAGGAATAATGACTCCTATTGGAAAATTTCAAGCAAACCTTTTTGCATTTGTGCCAGTTTGAGTCTATTCACATAATTTTGGTCGAAAATGGCTGACGTGCATACCATTCGTCTTACGTGACACGACCGGCGCTGAGGTGGATATCCTTTAACAATATTTTTTATATTTTTTTATTATCTATTCTTTACTTTCTCTTTTCTTTTCTTTTCTTTTGGGGGGGGATTGTGGCCCTTGCCCAAACAAGGCGAGGGTTGTGAGGCCCTCTCCTTGGCCCAGTAAGGGCGGCGACGGTCGTTGGCTTATGGGAGAGACATGGCGGCAGCATCGAAAGCAAATCGATTTTGTATGAAAACCCTCACTGCCAAATCCACATTCATAGGTTATATACAATGGAAACATCATTTGTAAGGACGACAAGTACGCTGACCACACGTTACAAAAACACTCGTGAATTTGAAAAGCGAGAAATACATGGTTTGGATTCACGTAAGGGATGGAAACAAAAGAAGAGGAAGTACCCTTTTGATTTTACCACCTCTCGTGCTCTGTAGGGACAATAATGGAAGTCTCTTTTGAAGTTTCATGGTTAAGATAGATAGTGGTGGATGAACATTCGACCTCTCCGTTTGTTTTAACGTTTGATTTCGAAACGGTAAAGCCTTGGAAAACTCAAAAAGAACCACAACTTGCGGCTTTTTTTGTTGTTGAGTACAAATCACAAATGTTGTTTTCCATTTCGTTGCATAATATAAAATGGTATAATACGTCTAGATGTTTGCACTCGAAACTTTCCCAATAAAGTTAAATGGAGGAAACGTGAGAACTGCTCCATCCACCATATCATTATCATCTGTGAGTGGAGTGGATGTGGAAGACGAGACTGGAGAGATGAGTTTGAGAAGATTGACTGGACTGGGTGACGCAGCCCAAAGTTATGGGGATGCCTCGTCCGCTTTCCCAATTCTGATAAAAATAAATAAATGCAGAGATAGACAGATGGATAGATCCTCCCCCCCCTCCCTGTCCTTTACAGTAAAACTCACTCACCCCATCAATGACCTCACTCCGCATCCCTGTTCCTTCCGCCTCCCTCTCCTCTCCCCCACCTCCGCCCTCCCACCCCCGCCTCCGCCTCAGCATCTTCTCCTCCTCCTCCCGCACTCCCCTACTACTGGCAATGGCATCCTCTTCTCCCCCACAACTACCTGAGCTGAGGCAGGGGATTGCTGACTTCTACGACCAGTCGTCCGGCTTGTGGGAGCAGATATGGGGCGACCACATGCACCACGGCTTCTACGACTCCGACGCCGACGACGTCTCCCTCTCCCTATCCAACCACCGCTCCGCCCAGATCCGCATGATTGAAGAGTCCCTCCGTTTCGCCTCCCTCCTCGATCCTGGTGAGTCTCCAAGACCGCTTCTTTATCTTTCCTCGACGACTGCCCACGTTTTCAATTGCCTGGCTCACCTCGCAGCATCACACTAACACTAGTAGGATTGATTGATTCAATGTGGTAAAGCACGCTTCGCTGCTGTTTTCCGGCCACGTAATTAACACGGCCACCGTATCTCTGGGCTTGATGTCCCTTACAAATTTCTTTCCGACTTTGAATCTGTGTGTACGCCCTCCGTGATGATGAGGACGAGATTATGTGAATGGGAGACCCGAGGTTTTGATCCCTCCTCCTTTGCCTTTTGTGCTAGAATCCAAGAGACCGAAGCGAATCGTGGATGTGGGATGTGGAATAGGAGGGAGCTCCAGATACCTGGCCGGGAAATTCGGAGCCCAATGCCGCGGCATCACCTTGAGTCCTGTCCAAGCCCAAAGGGCCAACGCTCTCGCCACCTCCCAGGGACTCTCCAACCAGGTGTCCTTCCTTCCTTCCTTCCTCCCTTTCCTTTCTTTCTCCGATCAGTATTCTCTCTAGTGAGTCTCATTGGAAAGCAGCAAGTAGTAACACTTACAAGCATATATCCAATCCAGGTTTCTTTCCAAGTTGCAGATGCTTTGCAGCAGCCCTTTCCCGATGCCGAGTTCGACCTCGTTTGGTCCATGGAGAGCGGTGAACACATGCCTGACAAACCTAAGGTCCTCCCTTCTTCTCCTCCATCCGTTCCTCCTCTATCCTATCCTATCCAATCTAATCTTTCCCTTCACTTTACTTGTTATTTAAAACTTGCAGTTTGTGAAAGAGCTGGCTCGAGTTGCGGCCCCAGGAGCCACGATCATCATCGTCACGTGGTGTCACAGGGATCTCTCTCCCTCTGAAGACTCGCTGAACCCATGGGAGAATGAGCTCCTCCAAAAGATTTGTGATGCTTATTTTCTTCCTTCTTGGTGTTCGGCTGCTGACTATGTCCGCCTATTGCGCTCCCTCTCCCTCCAGGTAACTTTAGTGGCTCAACTATCTCCGTAATTGCCCATTCTGAGCGGCAGCCGAAACTAGACAAGGGAAATACTTGTCGGAGGATTTAAGGTGATTAACATAGAGTTCCTCCGCCATCCAGGACATTAAGGTAGCAGACTGGTCCCCCAATGTTGCGCCTTTCTGGCCAGCAGTGCTGCGCTCGGCATTGACGTGGAAAGGCCTCACTTCACTGCTCTTCAGTGGTGAGTCTCTTGCTTCCCCACAATTCACCACCAGTCATTGTCCTGGTCTTATTACGCATGGAATGGAGGAGGCATCTAGTCCCATTAAGGGGGTTATAATTCTCGAAACAATGCAGAGAACATTCAAAGCAACATATCTATTTTAGGGGCTTCCATGTGCTATCACATCATTTTAACATGTTTAAAAGAAGGATTTCCATGTTCTTTGGCTAGCTGAACAGAACATTTTTGAAGCCCTTTCCTTATTCTGATAGAGAGAGGGGGGGCAAACAATGGAACTGAGGGCATTGTGCATTGATTTGAACAGGAATCAAGACCATCAAGGCAGCACTGGCAGTGCCACTGATGATTGAGGGATACAAGAAGGGACTCATCAAGTTCACCATCATTACATGTCGAAAGCCCGAACAAGCTCCGGACGTATAGACGGAATAGATGTGGAGGATTAGTCTTCTGAACCTCGCATCATGATCATCGCTTACTGAAACTCTGTCGTTGTAGATACCTTGTGCTGAATAAAGATCAGGTGCCTCCTCTCTTTTTTCTTTTTTGGTCCCTGGTTGTCTATACATTGGTGCCTCTCTATTGGTGTGTAGTAGGCAACCGTCAGCGTGGATCCAGGTGCAAGATAGAATTCGCTTTCTCGCGTGTGGGGGTCATTCTTTAACTTGAAAGAGTCTGAGGACGTGCTAAAAATTTGCAATTGCTTCTCATTTTCTCTTTGCCTGACCCTATTTTGCTATGTAGCAAGCCAACCCTACTTGGATTTCAACTTTTAACTTCCTTTTACAGAGTTCCTTGAAATATTCACTTCTTCTGTAAGGTGGACAAAATCGTTATTTTGTTGACAATTTCTCTTTAAAAAAACTAACGTGAATGCAATTATTCAAATTTGTTGCGATCGTAGAGATTCACATCTCTCCCAGAATGTTCGATATTTCCTTTTGCTTGTCGTATAAGCGCATGTCCTTTTGATGTCGTTGCCAAAAAGAGACGGGGTAAAAGTCAAAGCGGAAAATTTGTCCTATACTGGCGAAAAATTTGCTGATATATATGTATATTACCGAAGAAGAAAACCCACAAGAAAAGAAAACCACTAAAGCCAGAATTCACGATGCTTGACATGGGGGTGGTAAATGGTAATTGCCCTTCTTGAAATTTTGACTCCGATTATTCTACGAAAATAAATAAAGGAACGATATTTTCATTGTCCACGAAAATATATCGATATAAATTATTGTTAATTATGAAAATATTTTTTATTATCCAATTATTTTGAGAAAAATATTTTTTAAATCATTCATTTTTCGCAAAATAAATGGAGTCTTTATTGCGTTTAATAGGTGACTAACCACGAATGCATTGTATTTGAATTTGATTAATATGGATGGCATATACCATATAGGGTGCATATGTGACAGAATCGGGGAACCACGGCCTTCTTTTTGCTAGGCCTAATTCCGAAACCCCAATTCTTAAAAAAAAAAAATTCAATTTTGTTTGGAATTTTTTTTCTTCTCTAAAAAAAATCCAAACTTTATGTATGTCTAGGACTTTTTTTTATTTTAAAAAATCACCAATTTTAACATTAGTCCCAAATCTGCCCCGAACTTTTTTTATTAAAAAAACCACAAACTTTCAATTTAGTTTCAAATTTGGCCAGTTAATTCTCCATCCAAAAACATTTCCACGTCGATAACAAATCCACATCAGTAAGATGTTCAATCTAAACCGTTCTTTAAAATGAAAATTAAAAAAAAAAAATAGGGATGACTAAGGATGATTTTTGAACGGAGGGCTGATGGGACAGATTTGAGACTAGAATTAAAGTTGAGGTTTTTTAGATAAAAAAAAAGTGGGACAAATTTAGACTAGACCTAAAGTTGATTTTTTTAGACATAAAAAGTTTGGGATAGAATTAGAATTGGACCTAAAATTGATTTTTTTTTTTTTAGAATATTAGGCTTTTTGGGGATTTAAAGTCTTACCCCAAACCAGCTCTAAATCAATCCCAACTTTCTCTTAAATTCTTTTATTGCTCAAGAAATTGTCGCATTTTTGCCGATCACCAACTCATTGAAAAACAAGCAGGACATAGGGTCACGTCAACATTAGCAATAGCCCGGAATCTACAATGAATACTTTCATGGTTTTTAAGAGTACTTATCTGGATCATCTTTCTGATGTTAAAAAATGTAAAAAGAATCATAAAAAAATCACACACTTCCCCTCTAATGAAAAGTACCAAGCACACCGTGGAAGGGACCAGGGAAGAAGATCATAAGTGGGGGCAGTAAAAAGCCAAAAGAATATTGAAGGTGAAAAAGAATAATAAAATGGCACTATTATTTTATTGGGGATTTTTGGAAGAAAAAAAAATAAAAAAAAAATTAGAGAGAAGGGTGGCTGTCCGAGTCCTCTCTGACCCGATTTCGTTTCGCCTTTCACCTCTTTGCTCTGCTCTGCTTCATCCTCTTTTCCTTCCATTTCTTCAACAATTCCGCTTCACCGATTCGTCTCTCCGCTTTCTCTTTCAATCCATCTCCTTTGATCGATCACTCTGCCGTAGGTTGATCGTCGATCGCGATTCAGAAATGCCGTGATTGAGTATGGGATTAGATTCCGTTGGCAGAAGGTTTCTGGACCGGCGCTCCCCTCACTCTGTCTTCTTCCACGGGGACCTTACCTTCTTTGATTGATCGCGGCCCCTCTCTGTCTTTCCATCCTGTTATCTTTCTGGTCGATAATATGAGATAAGGTATTTCATGGATGAGGTCAATTCGTGCTTTGGGGAGTGAAGAAAGGCCTTTGTAATGGATGAGGTCAGCCCTAACAATGACGCTGAACCTCAAGCCCGCGACCTGGGCCGTGCCAGCGATTTGGCCGAGCCATCGTCGTCATTGGGAAAGTGGCATCCCAGGCAGCTCGCCTTCAGAGGTTATGCCTCGCAGCCCGAGACTGCTCCCACGTCCCCAAGTTTGCGGGTCATTGTTAGAAGACCTGTGAGTGTTCTCTCCTCTTTTTCCTTCTGATTCAGCTAGTTGAATGCCTTAGTCTTTTCCCGTTTGTCTTCCGATCAAGAGTTTTCCTTCGTAATGGTATACATGCTATTCTGTGGTGCGAATGATGCATGCTACTGGAAATGAAAGCAAAACCATAAATCTGAATTTGTATTGACCTCTAGACTGAGCATCAAGGATTTGCTCGTTCGAGACTTGATCATCCTGGTAATTCCAGTTCCTCCCACACGACATTCTTTGGTAATGGTTAGGATGATTACTCTTTCTTTTTCTCTGTAATGTGCGACTTTGCCTCTCATCTTTGAGAATATGATCGAATTACTGGTGTGAAGTCTTTGCAGTGAAAGCATTTCTTGGAGTTCGATGCAGCTGCGAAAGTCCAAAATCTTGAGTTTTATTGCGACAAGAGAATGCTAGTTAGTTTAAAAATCTCGATTATCTGAAAATGTAACTTATACCAAGGTAACATAAGGAATAATGGGCAGTTTTTCCTGGCAGAATGTGATACCGTTCAACTCTTTCTTTTTGTGCTTCCGAGTGGGTCTTTTTCATCCTACTTATTTGTTAGGAAGAGTTTTTTTTTTTTCCCTCTCCAGGTGTTAATTCTTTGATGTAGATTACCTAAGCATGGGCTCCTTCAACAAAGTAGATGTTTCAGGTTAATGGACTAGGTCAGTATAAGGATTGTCTTTAAAAAGTCAATTTCTTCTACTCTGCGAATGAGCCATACATATGCTTGGAGAGAAATCAAGGAGTTTTCAGAGATGCAGTATGCGATGTTTGCTGAGAAATCTACTTGGTGTTTTCTTGAAACATTTTCTGGTGAAAGTAGTAGCACATGCCTAACTCATTATCATTCCGTTGTGAAAGTTCATGTTGGGAGATTAAATAGATAGCAGCTCTCTGGAAGAATGCTGCGAAAAGTCTAAGATACGCAGTACCTGATGCCCAGTAAACGGGAATTCCTTTATCTAGTTTGCCGCAGAACTAAAAAATTTTGGTGTTCATTGGAAAAATTGAGGCTAGAATGTATATCCATTAGCTCTTTTTTTTTTTTTTTTTGGGTCGGAATGCATTAGCTCTTGAAAGAGTTGATTCTAAGGTAAATGTTTTCAGTAATTGAACATTCAATCAACTACGTCAGAGTACTCGATTTGGATTTCGAGTGTGGTTAATCAACTTGATATTGAGTAAAAAACTCAACATTCATGCCAACTTCTCCTTCAATTTTTTTTTACCGTGCAAATGGCATCAAAGAAGGTAGAATTCCCAATTGTTTCTAGAAATCACCTGGCTTTTCCCCCATTTTATTGTAGGAATGGCCTCCAATATTAGTAGAGTCTCATAACTTCTTCGTCCTCTATTGTTTCTTGATGATATTGAGTCTCGTGTTCTGTCAGTAATGGTGAATTCAGATCTGCTGACCGTTTTGTGGGTCTGTTAGACTGGTTACTTTATTTGTGCTTGCAAATTTTGGTAAACCATGTTGGCCCCTGGACAGTAGTTTAGGCTTCAGTCATGTCTGAGGCACTTGGTGCTATCTAACAGGTCGGGGTTGTGATTAGACAATGTCCATTAATGCATAAAACATCAGCTTTCCTTTTCTTCTGTAACCTTTACTGACACAACAACTTTTTCTACCTTTTCGTGTCCCTTAGTTGCATCTGCCTTTACTATTGATTTTAACCTCAGGTCAATGGTTGCATGACAACTGCAATGCAGCATACTCGTATCTTGACAAATGTTTTTTTGTATGTGATGGAACTGAATACTAAGCATTTCAATAGACCTTAATACCACTAATTTCACTGTTGCAGTTGGTGGTGAGACTAACCAAGGAGATAGTGGAGACATATCGAATATGCAACCCTCATTTCAACTATTCTGAAGAATTGAACCCAAAGCGGTATTTGACCAGTCCAGCAGTTGGAGTTCTTAATGATGGCTATGACAATGCAAACTCGGACCTTATTTTGACAGTAAACTTCGTCTTGGTCAATCCAGATACGAAACGAAGGTGTGTGATTGTTGAGTCAGTGAAGATATAGTTGTTGCAAGTGCTGCCGACTCTCACTCTCTCTCTCTCATTTGTGATTAATGAGTTTGGGCCGTCTCATAACTTCAGTTTTCTGTGTGTCAAACTTCCTATCACTGACTCTGCCCATTAGCAGAACTAATTGGGATGCTTTGGGACCATTTGTTCCCCCTTTATTGAATTACTTTGACCAGTCTGTGCACTCCAACCCAGTTCCAACAATGCACTTCTGATTCAACCAGAGGGCGTATAATTTATAGATGCCACAACACGTTGTTCACAGGTCGACCCCATGGCAGCAAGAAATGGAACTTCCTATCACTGTCTCTGCTCATTATCAGAACTGACTGGGACGCTTTGGGACCATTTTTTTCCGCTTTATTGGATTCCTTTGACAAGTTTGTGATATAAATGTTCTTTATTTGTTTCGTATAATTTGAGTGGAATTAGATTTTGCCGGGGAGGGAATTGTAAGTGACATTCTGGATGTAGAGATGCTCTTAGAAGTCTGATTTTCTAGTTGGCTCTGGTGACGAACAAGGTTTGGTTATTTTTCCAGTTTTTCCTCATCTTGCTTCACCAGAATGCCTAAAAAGCTAATTCTGCAGGAGTAGTTGATTTTTCTCTGTGACCTTCATGAAGTCGTTTGCTGCACTTGAACCTTAATTGAAGTTCCTTAAGTAGTTCGTTTCACTATTGAATTGGTATGCATGGCAAATAGGATCCCAACTTTCTCTAACCTTATCATGGGCCTGTTAGTTTCTCAAAGTTGTACATCCTTCATCAGCGCAATTGCTCGAAGTTATGTGAGTAAACAAGCCTTTCCCGGGGTATAATTCATGTGATTAGAATCAAGTGTACTTTAACTTGATAAGACAACTGAGGTCATTAGTGTCTACTTTTATTGTAATGAAATCATCGGTTGCTGTTCTCACCTGAATGCTGTCTTGCAGATATGTTGTCAAAGATGTCCTAGGCCATGGTACCTTTGGTCAGGTTGCTAAATGCTGGGTTCCTGAAACTTGCACTTTTCTTGCTGTGAAAATTATAAAGAATCAACCTGCATACTCCCAACAAGCACTCGTTGAAGTTTCTATTTTGACAACGGTAGTTCAATACGATATTCTTCAGTATGTAGTGTTCATACTACTTGTTTTGATTGTTCAGCTTGCCTTTGTTTTTCCATTTGCAGTTAAATAAGAAGTATGATCCCGAGGATAAGCATCACATTGTCCGTATCTATGACTACTTCGTATGTCATCAGCACTTATGTATCTGTTTCGAGCTGCTTGATACAAATCTGTAAGTTATTTTGAACAACTCATTCAATGAAGGGGGACCACATGTACATAAAAAGCGTATGGACCTTGTACACAAGCAAGTGGATACTTAAATAACTCCTCTCACGTGCAAACAACTTACTGAGACGGAATGTGAAATTGATAAATGGGGAGCCTCACACATGAAATAAATATGAGGTGGAACCTAGTTCTGATACCATGTTTGGAAGTCCTACTAAAACATTTTAGCCATTAGGGGGAGACCAAATGTAGATAAAGAGCATAGGAACCTCATAGACAAGTGACGTGGGATACGGTAACAACCCTCACGTATCACTGTATAGGGACTTGGGATAACGTTACATTTTCTCTCTTCTTCTTTTTGCCCTCTAACATGTATGTCCATATGTTAAAGTATGTCCCACATTACTTGACAACGGATTCTAAATGCTCGTTATATTCATGTGGTCTCCCTTCACGTATTAGCTTAAGCTTTTGAGTTGGACTTTCTAACACCATACTAGTATTATAATTCTTTCCTAATCATGCAGGTATGAGCTTATTAAGATTAACCACTTTAGGGGATTGTCGTTGAGCATAGTGCAGCTGTTCTCCAAACAAGTATTGCAGACTTTTCTAAACAATTTAGCTATTCTTTCTCATTTTACTCTGCTGAAAATTTATGCTTCTCTACTTGATTATATAGATTTTACGTGGATTGGCTCTTTTAAAAGATGCTGGTATCATTCATTGTGATCTGAAGCCAGAGAACATACTCCTATGCACAAGGTGAACTATTTTTCTTCATGCCTTTTATATCGTTCAATAAATTATGAAGTGATCGCAGCTGTTGTAAGTGATTGTTATGGCTTGTAATTGCCAGCATGAAGCCAGCAGAAATAAAGATTATCGACTTTGGATCTGCATGCATGGAAGAACGAACTGTCTACTCGTACATTCAGGTTTTCTTTCATGCTTGACGTCAACTTATTTTCTCTGATCATTCTTATGAAACCTAACATACGAATCACTTCTCTCCTCCTGCAGAGCCGCTACTATAGATCGCCTGAAGTTCTACTTGGCTATCAGTATCCTTGTAAATGAATATTTAGCTTTGAATAGTCTATTTATCTTGCGACAGCTCGGTTGAGATTTTTCGTCCTTTATATTTCGTATATGTTTTAGTTTCTTTGTTCCAGATTTCTTTGTCATTTCCTCTTGTCAGTCTGCAGCTTGCTTGAAGTTTGCAGAGTAAAGTTCCATCAACATGGAAGCCAGCTTAATTCAAATGTCCTTCGGACTATTAAATTATCTATTGTGAACAATTTACTTTGACAATGGTTGTGATTGCCTGCAATTAAAGTGATCGTTAAAGCTTTGCAACCAGTTCCAGCTGTTTACATTGAGTTAATTTTATTTTATTTGGTACATGAATTGTTTTATTGAAATCCAGTCCCTGACCCTGACATAATTAATTCCGATATAACCCATCAACATTTTGGTTGACTTGGGTTGAAAAATTATTGAAGCAGCGGGTTCACTATTTCAAAAAGCAAAAGACACAGATCAGGCTGTAGGACTTCTACAGGGACTTCATGTGAGATTAATACGGTCAGCAGCCAGCTATC
Organism: Lenwebbia sp. NSW1173648; assembly: GCA_029784005.1. NCBI lineage: Eukaryota > Viridiplantae > Streptophyta > Magnoliopsida > Myrtales > Myrtaceae > Lenwebbia > Lenwebbia sp. NSW1173648. Next base: position 37,795,873 of record JARCGZ010000002.1, on the reverse strand, counting down.
TGAATTATTGAGTATGCTGATGCCGAATTTATGTCACTTGTGCTACCGGCATGAGGCAAATTACCAAAGAAAGGCATCTTCATACCTGAACTGAAGTGTGTTTCCTTGATCTTTCATTTGCTTGACTTGATCGAAACTTTTGATTGGACATACACAGCTATTGAACTTATTGACATGATTCAACATTGCCTATAATGTACTAACGATTTTTTAACAGATAGAGCTAGCCCCTTGACAAAGAGTGTGACTACTTCAGTGCAAATCCTCTCTCTCTCTCTCTCTCTCTCTCTCTCTCGTAGACACGCAAGTGTGGGAATCAGGTTGCACCTTGACCCTTCTTAGATACACAACCGCTATTGACATGTGGTCTTTTGGCTGCATAGTGGCGGAACTGTTCCTGGGATTGCCATTATTTCCAGGAGCTTCAGAATTTGATCTTCTGCAGAGAATGATCAAAATACTTGGGTACTTTTCCTTCTTCTGTCTTCTGACTTCATTATTTCGTTGTTCTCAACGTTCTTTGTTAATTGGGTTGCTTCCATCCTGAACACCTTGTTGAAGACAGTTATAATTGTTGGCTGCTTAAATTCTGCATCTCATGCAGTTTCCTTTAATTATTCTTCCATTGTTTCCTTTCCCCCCCTTCCTTATTAAACGGAAAATGGTGTGAAGAAGCAGAGATTTTGTTTTCCTTTTACGTGAGAAGTTTGTCATGCAGCAAAGTGAATCTCATCATTATTTGTATACAATTTGCATGCTGTTGTTTTCCTTTTATGTGAGATGCTTGTCATGCAGCAAGATGAATCTCATCATTATTTGTATACAATTTGGATGCTGTCCTTTCCTCCTCCTCAAAGGAAGAAAAGAATGAATTAAGAGCAATTAGTCTCTTTTAGTGAGAAGTTTGTCCTTCATTTTTGATTGCTTCTGCTCCACGTCAAATCATAGGGGTCTAGTCACCGTCAAATCCTTGGGGATATGTGTTCGTCTGTTAAGTGCCCATCACCTAAAACTTTTTTCAAAACCTATTTTGTTGCAATATTTAAAATTTTAAATATTTTAGTTTCCATTTTTAAAATTTATGAAAAACTTTTTAAGCCCAATCAATTGGACCCTAGAGATTTTGTGGTAGTGGTCCATGTGAAAAGATGTAAAGTGGGAAATACGTAGAAATTCTGAAGAGGGCCGAGTAACTGGATGCAAAGGAAACGCTCCAAGATAGAACATACTGATGTTATTGTAAAAGTATCCGCATGTATGTCCATCACCAATCTGTTATTGAAAGCATTCAGTTGTACCATTAATTAAGGGCTATATTGAATAATTTTACATGGTATGTTAGTCATTCAGAGTCAATGTGAATACTTATACATGATAAAGCAAATTGCATAGTGATTCATAATTTTGACTGGACATTTGTTTCCCGTTGAGAATCTTGAGATTTCATGTCAGTTGTCATGTAAAAAGGTGAAGAGGAAAATGTAAGAAAATAAAATAAAAAACTCAAAGGATGCGCCCGAGGAACTGGCGATATAGGAAATGCTACAAGATAGAATGTACTGAGGTATAAGTACCTGCACATATATCCAGCGAATTGTTATCAAAAGCATTCTGTTGCATCCTTAATAAAGGATTATATTGAAAGATACTTAATCATATCTTAGTCATTCAGATCAAACTGAATTCTTATACACGACATAGTAAATTTAGGGATTCATGATGAATGTACATTTGTATGGACACTCGCTAGCATCTTATGCAAGAGACTCCATCTACCTCGAAAGACCTTAAAGCTTCTAGTAAATTAATGGGGAGTGATGAAGCTGTTAACTTGTTTCCTGGATTGAGTAAATCATCCAAAAAATATTTGGTATATTTTCCTACAGTTTCTAATGGCTGATGTAAGTGCTCTAAGTCGGTTTCCTGCACGTGTGGAAATATTGCAGAGGACAACCCCCTGATTATGTACTTAAGGAGGCAAAAAATACGAGCAAGTTTTTCAAGTGCATTGGAAATGTCCATGATATGGAGAATTTTCAGGCTTCCATTTGTCAGAGAAGCGTTTATCAAGTTTTATCAGAAGAAGAATATGAAGCTGTAAGTTGTCCAGCTTGGACAATGTTCTTGTTCTTTTTTTCTTTTTTTGGCCTTTTGTTCCCATTTTGGCTTTCTAAATTGATCCTTTTCTGTTTCCTTTGTTTTAAATAGAGAGAGCTGAAGAAACCTTCGATTGGGAAAGAGTATTTCAATTATATGAATCTTGAAGCAATCGTAACAAACTACCCGTACCGAAAGAACTTGCCTAAAGAAGATATCATCAAAGGTTAGCCTCTCTGATACCAAATGAACACGATGTTGATGCCACAACCGTTTTGGGAAGATTGCTACACTCCGCAGTTCCTAAGATGTCTCGTTTCTCTTTTCCTTTGGCAGAGTCTCAAGTACGGTTAGCTCTAATTGACTTCTTAAGAGGACTTGTTGAGTTTGATCCTGCAAAACGGTGGTCGCCATTTCAGGTCATTATTTGATCATCTTAAAGTTATTGCAGCAACCTCATCTAGCAAGTTTGCTGCCATTACATTGTTTTGTGTTTCACTTTGGACTTCTTTTGGTAAATCTGGCTAGGTGCTTTGTTTTTCAGGCTTCAGGACACCCATTCGTCACTGGGGAACCTTTTACATGCCCTTATCAACCGCCTCTGGAGACCCCTCGCATGGTAAGATACTAAGAACATGTTAGCTGGATTTCTTAGTCACTATTAGAAGCCTACCAACCCATCATTATATTGTGAGAAATGAAACTGTCAAGACATTGGAGGGTCACTATGACAGAACATGGGTCTGTGATATGATATGAATTTGTATGATGCTTATTTCATAGAATTTGAGCAAAAATGGTTGTTTGAGATTTTCTTAGCTTTTATCTTTTAACTTATTGGTATGAAATATAGACTTTTTTTTGTCAGAGAATTATAGACATTTGGGTGTCCTATTGGTTTACAAGTGGTTTAATAAAGTAAACTGAACATAGATGAATGCTAGTACTATTAGTGAGAAGACTTGCCAATGAGCTGGTGAGGCTGTCTATTTTCTGAGCATCTTACAGTTTTCGCCATGCCGTTGCTTCATGTTAAAGCTAGGGGTGTAATTGAGTCGAGTAGATACAGGCTTGAGAGTTGACTCAAGCTCGACCTTTCAAACTCGATTCAGATAATTGTCAAATAAGCTCGTACTCAAATCGATTAGTCAATAAATCTCACTCAAAACTTGACTTAAGATCGGACTCCAGCTTGAACTCGACAATTTTTAACAATGAAAATTAATTATTTTCATCTATATATTATATATATATATATAAACTTAATATATGGTTTGATCAGCATATATATAATTACAATACACGATAACACAAGTATTTGATTAGGTTATGAGCAACTCGAGTCAAGTGTTTTTAAGCTCGAGCTAGCTCGTTTAAATACTTGAGCTACACAAACGCAAAAAAAATCGAGAGTTGGACTTATCTGTGAGTTGAACTTGAGTAGCTCACGGTTAGCTTGACTTGCTTGCCCATCTAGGCTGAGCTTTGAATTAAAGAGGCTCATAAGGGAAAAATATAAGATGAAGCACCCAAAAGGATGACATAGGCAGGTTGTTTGACCAGTTCCTGGTTTCAATTGCCTGGCTCAACTTTCTGAACTCAGTTAACTTGTTGCAGTGGGTTCTTGGACTGGACAAGTGACCAAATCCTACAGACCTGCTGCAATGCAAGTTCGTTTCTAAGGGTGAAGTCATAAGTTGGCTTGGAAACTTTTAAAGAAAATAATTCAGACTGCAGGTTCAGATTGTTTAGAGTCATCAGCATGCTTACACAGAAATCTGCTTTGCGGCCAACAGTATGGTCCAATGTAGCTTTCTTGTGGACATTGCACTTTCAGCGAGAAATGCTTATGTCGCGTCTCTTAATTTCCTCAATTGAAAGGAGGAGAGAGAGAAGGATGAAAGATGAGGAGGGCGGGAAAGGGAGGCAGGGTATACATTTTAGAAAATTTGACAAAACCGTGTATACATGGCAGTCAAACGGCAACACGTGTTTGCTCTGGGAATTAAGTCTACATGCCATTAATTTTCTTTCTATCTTTTCTCGAGTATCATATCTTTTCTTACGTCACCTGTCATGTTATGCTATATGGCCTGTGTTAGAAATATCAACATGAAACGTTGGAGTTCCAACTGTTTCTCCTGTTGTTTCCTTTTTCTGTCAGGAATAGTTTGATTTTTTATGCTCATCTTTTTCTTTTCTTTCTTTTTGTTGTAGCTGGTTGCTCAAAATATAAAGGTAGATCATCACCCAGGCGGAGGACATTGGTTTGCTGCTGGTTTGTCTCCTAATGTGAGATTTTTGCCCCCTTAAAGTACCATTGTTTTTCTCGTTTGAGGTCGTAAAGTTTTTCTTTTCAATTTCTTTGAATTTAACTTGATTGAATACATTCTCCCCTCACAGAGATCTCTTGTGTAGGTAGTTGGCAGGAACAGGGTGCCCCTGCATAGCAGCCCTAATTTTCAGGCGGTGCCATATGCTCATGCAAGTAGCTATGGCAGTTTAGGAAGTCATGGAAGCTATAACGATGGTGCTGGGCTTGGCAGCAGCTATGGAAGTTATGGTGATAATGCAAATCTTTTCGCATATTATTCACCTGTTGGTCCATCTGCTATGAACATTAGTTCACAAGGCAATGGGAAAATGCTTGGAAGCAGTCCTGATGCAAGATGGAGGAATTTTCAATTTTCCCATGCAAATGGACTTGGTATGAGTCCATCAGCAGGGAACATCGCCTCCTTGCCCCTTGGCACTAGTCCTTCGCAATTTACTCCACCAAACTCCTATGGCCAATTTTCAGTTGGTTCTCCTGGGCAATTTGGCCCACCATCTCCAGCAAGAGGTAGTCTGCAGGGATCACCGCTGGGAAAGCCAGCTGCAGCAGGACAGTTTAACAGAAGAAAGGGTTGGACATATTCTGGAAGCTCACAGTTTCAGGAAAGTTCATCTTCAATGCATTGGCAAGGGCATCATAATGAAGGAGGCAACTCTGGCCAAGCTGAGGGTAGCTCACACCTGCCTAATGAATCACCCCTGCATTTGCCATCAAATCTTAATGCTGTAAGCAGGAAACAGCAGCAAGTGGTCAGTGGAATTTCTTCCGGATTTCCTGCCTTGCAGAATGTGTCTGGATCCTTTGCTCAAGGTTCCAATAGGCAGTGGCACCAAACTCTAGGAGCCACTGATGACGTGCACGAGGCTGGTTCATCATTGCCCAATCCTGGAGATTGGGATCCCAACTACAGGTTAGTTTATAAAAGCTGTTAACAGATCGGTTGAATCTGCATAAGCCAGTCTGTTGGATGAAATACAGTGCTATTCCTTGCATGCCATAGCATGGTCAACTTCTTGCTATATAGTCGAAACTAAAATTAAACTAATACAGGGGCAATTGATTCTAGTAATGTCAACTTTTTGGAATATATTTTGCCCTTGGTTATTTTGGAGAGAATATGGGTTCATATATGCCTACCGGCAGAGTAAGTGTGTATATGACATGGCTCTTTCGGTTTGCTTTTAGTTTCTATACTTAATTGAAATTTTTTATGTTGATGTTGGACTGATTATCCATCTGTTTGGCAACTAGCTTAGACTTTAGAGAGAGAATATCCTAGTCTAGTGTTTGCTACAAAATGAGCCCTAGAAACCCTAGTAGGCTGTCAAGAAAAAAACCTTTTAGCATATTCTTTTCACGCTTGCCCTCCAGTAAGCTGGGCTTTACATTTGAAACGAATTAAACAGACAATGGGAAGTACCAATTATAGAAATAAAATAGGCAGGCGTTTGGTTCACCAGGTCGTAATCTATTTTGATAGAATGGAACTATTATTCGATTGAAAAAATGTAAAAGATACAGCTTTTTTAGGAATAGCTATTTCCATGAATCAAACATGATCGTTGCTTGCTGCCTTTAGAAATAGTATTTCCACGGAATTGTCCCAATAATTATCATAGAAACTATTATTTATTATCAATGTCAATAAAATCATTAGATATTAGAGTATTATTATTTATTAAAAAACTAAATGATCATGCTTTATTGTAAATTAGTTGCATTTTGTATTGTTAGATTATTATATGTATTTAATTTATAGTATAGCTAGAATTACCTCTAATTAAGTTCTGAATAACATATTATACTTTTAATATCTGTTATAACTTGTTATAATCTATTTTTACGTTTACAGATTATCATAACTTAAATTTAATGTGTGATCTTATATAGTGAGAAGCCTTTTATAAATATGCTTGATTATTGTTATCGTATCTGTAATATGATGTAAACTTTGATGAATAAATGCGTGAATTGATAACAAACTCATACGATCATGATTATTTGAAATAACAATATTTGTAACGTATAAAACCAATTATTAGAATTTATGATACAAAACATTTGTGTGTGTTAAATCATAGTTTGATTCATAATTAAATTTTTTTATTGAAAGGCAATTCATAATAAAAAAAAACTTTGACAATTAAGTAGTTTTTTTTTTAATTCATAATCATTATTATTCGATAGATAGGCATCATGCCACTAGCAGAGATAATTGAGCTATAATTGTCATAGGGAATAAAGTTGATGAATGGATATGGGGGTACTTTGATGTTCTCTCTCTCTCTCTCTCTTCTCTCTCTCTCATTTGGGGATAAATAGGGGATACTATGTTGTTCAGATGCTATTCTCAATTTATGGGGAGACAAAAGAAGATAGTGATTACATTCTGCAACCAAACTAAGAAATGTCTATCGTAGTGCTATTCTATTCCTGTCATATATAAAACTGCAAAGATAACGAACTATTATGATGACATCAAAGGAGTGTCTGGACCCCCGCTCGTCGATATCATGATAGATATAGAAACCGATCTAAATTAGCAAATCTTTCTTAATGAACTTGAAAGATAAATCTTGCTTCTCTGGGTTACAAACTTGAAATGGGAGAAAAGGAAAATAATATGTGATGTAGGTGCTAGATGTGAGTAGTTATTCATATGGCTAGAAGGAGGATGCGTGATATGTCAAAAGTTGGACTCTAGAAAAGCAAGGGTGAGAAGGGAGAATGAATTGGAGAATTTTTCAGTTATTTGTGTTTCATTAAAAGACCTTGGACTTACCGAATTCTGGTTGTGAATCCACGAGTGAAATGATATAATGCAATTAATTGACTTATTTTTTTATTTTTGGCCATGACACATGATAGACTTAAAACCATAGCTATCTAAAATGTATGCTTAAGTTTCCAGGTAGCTTGGCCTCTGTGGTCATGCCCGTCTTATAAAAAAGTAATTCCATCGTGATTTCTAGATCACATAACCTAAACCAATGACCAGTTTCATAGAATGAAAACAGCAAGCCTTTTCTTGACCAAAATCCAAATTAACTAGAATTTTGGTTTTATTTTAATTTTCCTTACCTGTACACTAGTTATTCCAGTTTATTAGTTACAGAGCTATTGATGATTTTAGTAGCTTATCCTCTTTGCTCTAGAATGTAGATGGTAGTCTCTTTCTCACGAAATTGTAGATTTTAGTTCTTAGCGCCTGCTCATGACTCTTGAATTGCCTAACGTTCCTTAAGTGGGAACTCTTTTCCCATTGCACACAAGGATACACGCCTGCATTTCTTGAGTTACATTTGATTTGCTATCTCTGGCCTCAGCGATGAACTACTACTGGAAGAAGTGGAAGAAGAATCCTCAGATAAAAGTTGCCTAGCCACTGAGTTTGGGAAAGTGATGCATCTCAGTTCTGCAGAGTCATTAGTAGGTGTCAGGAGGTCCACCAACGTCCCCACATCTAGTACAAGTTCATTCATAAGGTAGCCAAATCTCTTTCCTTGCTAATGGAATGTTATCCGCATTTAATCTATTACATGGGAAGTTTGTGTTTCCGCTTATAGTGTTGGTTTAACCTATGGAAAAGAATCCATTCCGTTCTTTTATTCGTGGACACATGCATTCACACATGCAAGAGACATTTGCTTACTTATGCTTCTGTGTACTCCAGACAACACGGTCCTGCTCAATCATTTACACACGTAGAGCCAGGCAAACCCCCATCTCATGATCAGTATTTTGGACAAATACGTGGCTTGTCAAACCCTTCCCATTTTGTCCCGCAGCCCTCTCATAATTCTTTAAGCCGTTTGGGGCAGCAACCTGCACAGCGACTATATTATGGAAGAGCAACCTCTGGGCGTGGGAATGAGTGGAATTATAACAAGATGCAGGCTCCTGCTTCAAGCTTCAACAATGGGGGCCCACATCCTCATGGAAACAGCTCTTTCATCAATGGCATGTCATGGGGTACTCTCTGAATTTAATACTCTAGAATTATTGCCATTGCTCTTAAGTGGCAGAATAAAATAGTTTTATGTCTTTGTGGGGGAAAATGAAGGGGTTAAGTTAATCCTTTCTTATGAAGACCGGAATGTTGATGTAGGGCGAAGGGCCAGTGATGCTTTCACAAGCATACCTCCAACAAGTCGTGGAAGAAAAGACTATGGAAGAATTGCCTAATAGCAAAAGATTGATTAAATTTTTACAATGAGGAATCACTGCTTTGGTTTGCCAAGAAAGTCAGATTGATAGTTCACATGTCTCGTGGGCTTGTGCAAAGAGATTCACAATCATATGATGCTCATTGTTATGGCCGTGGTGAATATAATTTATGGTTCAGGTTTGCGAGCTTTTGTGACGTATCTGCTGAATGATGCTTCCCAATTTGTGGCCATTTAATCAATTTATCTGCCTTTGAGGTGCCAAATCCTATTTGATTCTTGTGTAACACTGATACTGCACTGATATAGCATCTTATTTTATTTGTCCTGGTAATCGAAGAAAGAAATGTAGATTGCTTGTGCTCGAAGGCAACTGCCATGAATTTTGGTGAATGGGAATTTGGAGGGGATTGTAATTGGGGCCACAGAGGAGTTCCCTCAGCTTCTTTGAAACTCACTTGTCACATTTTTAAATGTGCAGTCTCTTAGCTGCGGAATGTCTGATGACATCAGTCTGATGAACTCAATGAGCAGCATGCAGCAAAAAGTCGGCGAACTGGAAACCTCGATCCAGGATGAATGTTGGGAGTTTCGGGATTACCATTTAGCAGACTAAGATTACTCCTCGTTGAACTTCAAGATAAGTTGGATTCATCGTGATGGGGTTGGTTATCTTCTGGTTTCTGTGGTTGTGGGGTGTGATTCGGAGTGATCAAGGTTCTACTGTTATAGCTTAGACTTGAAGTCGTACTTGACTCTCAGGCTTCAGGTTTTGCTGCATTTGATTAGAATACCCTGGTTACTTCTAAAAGATTCTTTTGATTGCAAGTTTCAATGAAGATGCACCTTTCAAAGAACGGGTAAAAATTAAGTGAACTCTTGGAGGTTGACTAAGAGAAACTAATGCAAGGTGTGCAGCAAACCGGAAGATGATTGAGAGTGTAGTGTAAGTTGGTTAAACATCATATTTCATGACGCAGCATCCTCGAAGGTTGGGGTAGGGAAATGAGTTAGGTTGAGTTTCGGCTTTTTTAAAATTAGGGTCCCGTGAACTTTTCTGTAAATTTTTCATGATGCAGCAAACCGGATCATGCTACTGCAAATTTTTCTGTACTATCAGTTAACAAGTCTCATGGAATTCAAAATCTGAGGGAATCAACACCTAATTAAACGGAGATCAATGCTATTCATCGCGCTCTCTGCCAATGGGTCGTTTGTGAGGATCTCAAGGTGTTTGCTATTTCTTACCGCATAATGTTGAATACCAGGTTGAGTTAATGTTGGAAGTAGATGCATTAACTGCATAAAATAGAGGTGAAGCGAAGAAGGAAAAATTGAGAAGTTGTAGAGTGAATGTGCTTCTGGTAGTCCTTTGTCACAATCTGATGGGTCCATCGATTGATTACCCATTATTGGAAAATATCACGAGCAAAAGTACACAAAGCAAGGTCAATATCGTACTGGGGCGTTAAATCTTGATCAAAATCTTGACGCAATTTGGCTGCTTCAGTATCTCAAGAGCTTTTGGTACGTCTTCCAATTTTATCTCGTGGGTCAGAAGTTCATCAAGTTGGATCTCCTGTGGGACAAAAGCAAGCAATTCAGTGGTTGTCTGCGTCGAGTCTGAATGGGTGTGGCATGAAAAAGCTTATCAAAACCTTAGTTTTGGATTTGTGGAGGAGGAGGGGGAGGTGGGTCTTGCTTTTGAGGCCTCCAAAAATGGTTCCCTTCAATGTTCTCCCCATCAACAGATTGAGGAAACTAATCTGCACAAAATGGTCCAGCCCTGCACCCACCACCACTGCTTTGCCTTTTCCCTGACCACATGAAATATGTACATATGAGACTTGAAAGATGGAGTTTTGTTGTGTGTGTGAGAGGGTGAATGCGAGCGCGCATTATATTTTCATGGTAAATGTGACGGTTTAGATTCATCACCACTTTAGTCGCTTCTAGTGCCTGGTTGATCAAGTCGGGTACTCCAGTGCATTCAAAGCAGTAGTCCACCCCGACTCCGTCCGTCAAGTCTTTGACCATTTCGGAGATGGATTTTGAATCCGCATTACCGGAGGACTGTTGATCATCTGGATTTATGAAATGAGTCATGCCAAAGGCTTCTCCCTTGTCCTTTTTCATCCCATTTTTGTCCACGCCGATTATGGTTCTCGCCCCTTGCACTCTTGCTCCTTCTATGGCCTGCTCATCATCAAATCAACTGAACTATTACCGTGCGTTACTCTCTATCTTTCTAGTTAGTTCTGTCAAAGCAGCATTTATATGGTGCACATGTAAGCTTGTAGCACAACCAACCAACCAACCACATACCCCTAGTCCAACAGCACCGAGGCCGATCACAGCCACGGAGGAGCCACTCTCGACCTTAGAGTCCATCCAAGCGGCCCCAAACCCAGTGGAGAATCCGCATGACAAGAAGCTAGCATGCGGGAGAGCTACGTCTGGGTCCACCTTCACAACATAATTGGCGTCGGACACCGTGTACTCGGACCAGGTGGAGCAAGAGAGAAGGTGGTACAGGGCCTGGCCTCGGATGGACATTCTCGATGTGCCATCCGGCAACACGCCATTTAAAGAGAGCGGATGCCGGAGGCATAAGTTTGTCTTCTCCGAGTTGCAGTTCTCACACTCTCCGCATTCTCCAACATAGGCGGGAATAACCACATCTCCTATCTTCAACTCTTTTACTTCCTCTCCAGCACTTTCCACAATCCTGCCATTTTACCCTGTCAATCACGCACGCGCACACATACAGACAGCACTGGATGCGCATATGTTGATAGCAACAGTACCTTATGATGATGAAATGCTTTGATGAGTAACTCTATTCCTACTTAACTATCAAGGGGTGTATCTGTGAGGCTTAATTTACATGTTTTCCATCAAAATTCAACTTTAATCTATTTCGAACGCCAGAAAATTCCTAGCCAGACAATCACGCTCCCTTTGTTCGACCGTAGCTGACCAAGCCACCACAAATGTTGCCTACTCGTGTTGGGGTTGTCCCACATCGGTTGTGGAAGGGGCTGGTGGTCGATTTATAAGTGTGAGGGAAAGCCTCAACCATTTATAAGTGTGAGGGAAAGCCTCAACCTTTGAGCTAGCTTTTGGGATGAAAAATGCCCAAGACCACCCAACAGCTCGCTCGCCAAGCCACCACCAAACCCATAAGAGGCTTGATAAGCTCGTCCATGGCCATCGACGATCTAATAATTTCTTGAGGAACCTGAGGCGGAGATGGGTGATGGAAGTCTCGAGCTAGCAAAATTGAAGCTATAGCTAAGAAGACGGCTACATGCTTGGCGATTGGCTTTGTGAAGAGTCAGATTCATTGATAAAACAAATTGGAATGTGAAGTTGACTATTCATTTCACTCTCATCAATGATGGGCCACGGACGCAAGCAGTGGAGGCGGCTAAGAGCGGTGTTGGCTGGCCGTGGATCACAAGACACTTGTAGGATTTGTAGTTGAGTATTCATTATCAAGACTGACCGGAGGAAAACATGGTCCTGATTATATCAAACTGAATAAAGGGCAGTTATCCAGATGGGGTGATTGCCTGGTAGAACAGTTGCGATACGGGAGTACACTAATTGCAAAGCAGGTAGGTGTGGATGTCCAAAAACAGAGAGATATTAAGTGCCTCGGCTAGCTATAGCTAGAGGCATCCATCCATCCATCCATATTTGGATTATGACTATGAATGAGATGGATGCTGTTCTTGGGGGAGAAGCAGAACTTGGGAATCGATCCCGCTGGTTGTCTCGATGTGCATGAAGAGTCGTAAAGTCGCAACTAAAGATCATACATACAAAAAACTGACAGGGAAGAATTAGAAGACTTTACCCAACACCTTCATGGCCAAGAACTCGAGGGTAAAGCGGCTGCAACGCCAACAAATTTCAGGAGAAGAGTAAGATATCATATGTGACAGAAAAGGAAAAAGGAAAGGAGAGCAGAGCCAGAGTAAAGACTAACGATAGGGAAACCCCGGGAGCATAAGACATCCGTGTGGCAAACGCTGGCGAACAACATCTTCATCCTCACTTCACTCCCCTTTGGGGGATCCACTTGTATCTCCTCCACTTTCCATTCCTCCTCTGCTCCCCAGCACACCACCCCTTTGCATCTTATCACTCCTGAGCTGCTGCTCATCATCTCCTTCTCTCTGTTATGTGGTATTGATTTTCTCTCTCTCTCTCTCCCCACAAGTATCAATATTGCTTTAATCTTTTATGTATTTGCATTACAATATATAGAGGATCACCTTCACCCCTTCAACCCTTCCTTATGGGTTCTCTGTTCTGCACTTGGGAACGAGTCTTCTCTTCTCTTGGTGAACGTGAATTTTATAATGTTGGTCATATGCGCCTGCTCCTATTGAATTCTCCAACTGCTTTGCCACCAATCACCATCACCTGTTTATTTAACTATCCTACCATACATGCCAAACCTCTATGCCCTGTGGAGTAGTTGACTTTCATGGCGGATAGACTTGTGGATGCATATACAAATTAAGCGCGCAACTTGTTCGATCTGTCTCGTGGGCTCTACTATCAATGTGCAAATAATATTTATGCTCGAATCATGCGTCCTGCCGGCTAAACTTTAGCTTTGCTTCTTATTTAATCCAAGGCATCAGCAGAAGTATTTAATGCGCCCGATTGTTATTGATCTCAATCGGGATACCTCGTCATGGAAAAAACCAACCACATAAATAGATAGATAAATAAAAAAGAACCATCGCAAGCAAGCTGTTGACGTGCTATGCTACCAATAGGAAAAGAGATAGGCGAAAAGTGATGTTTGTGGACAAAAATGAATCATTATCCGACTAACTTAGACTTTCTTGGAATTTAAGACACCATTTTATTCGTGGAAATCGATATGATTTCGACCTCCTGTTCTCTTTTGTCTTTGAGTGAAGCTGTAATGACTTTTGACTTTTTTTTTGCTTTGTTCTCGAAAAATGTCCAAGTTTTGCAGTCCTGTGCGAAAAGAACATCTGGATAATTGCTCAACTATTAAGGTAACAAGGAAAAAAGTTGGTCTCCACTGAATTAACATTTTCTATTATTGAGTGCTCAATTACGACAAACTTGTTTAAACTCTACTTCTGAGAATCAAACAGGTTATAGATTGTACTTATGTCGTCCAAATTATTTTGTTCTTTCAAGATTGGACGACTCGGTTTGTCCCCTTGTCATATGGACTCCTGGTGAGTTGTGAGATCCCTTCCGGCTAATTACAAGTGTGGATCCCGCTCTGATCTTCTGGTCAAATCTCGCCAGCTTTTGTTCTGTGTCCACTTGAAGATCTTGCAATGTCAGAAAGGTCCTTTTGAAAGCGCAGCCTTCTGACTCAAACTTGGCAGTATTCAATCCATGCGGCTAAGCTACAGGCCATACCCGCAACAGCCATAAACTCGGAGAAAGATATGACTTTTTACAAACAAATGAATCAAATTCACCATTGTCCAACAGGGTAATGTACAAAGCAAGAATAATTAAGGAATACATGTTGTGATCCCTTAAACATGGGTGTATTGGTCGCCCGAGATTCACCGGGTTTCAATTGGACATACCTCAGAATATCATTAGCTTATTACTCTTCCTCCATCGTGCAACATCTTTTGCAGTAATGGATTCAAGCCTGCCTTCTAAACTGAAGCCTCTCATGGCGTGCAAACACATGCATTTTAACTGAAGAGAAATCCTCATTCATCTGCAATATTGCCACCATTGGTCAAGTGCTCTGCCCTGCATTTATTCCAATGGTAAAAAATTTAACAATGAAAAGTGATGGGTCGCGGCCTTAAAAGCCACCAGTCAGCATAAGTGGAACTTTGAAGCTTCCACAAACAACACCTGATGAAAATATACACTTCTGTGAAAACAACTAGAAGAAATTACCCTTCTGATGGATGACCAATACCAAGCCCATTACAGGTCAATATCATTCCTTTGAATCTGGCAAGATATTCCTGCTCACAGTGACAGAACATGAGATCAAGGATGTTGAATGAAAAAGTTCCAGTTTAACCCGAAATTCGAAATAATCTATAGTCTCACCGTCAAGGAATACTTCTCGATCTCAAAAATCCCAGTTATGTCATAGTCAAAGCGTTTGACAGGATCGCTCAGCACTGCGAAACGGATAATTTTAAAGGGAGAAATAGCACAGCATAAATGCTATAAACCTAGCAGAAACTGATGTCTGCATCTAAATTACTTTTCCTTATAGTCACCTAAATCTCAGACGAGGTATACCTTCATTAGTGTGTAAAGAAGAATAGACTACTATGAAAGGTATCCTATTGCGCAAGGCTCTATGTTGCGGGTGTCTGGACAAGTCATCGAATGTAAGCAACACTTCCCCTGCATTACAGAGACAAATTCCCTGTGCCAGAAATCCATGTCCATATTGTGGTCAAGCCATCACCAGTGTTTTTCATACTCGCCCTGATTTACCAACTATCATAGCAAAGAAGATCAACGGAAGCAGCTCAGCATATATCTCTCTATCAGTTCCAAATTATCGGCATATGTGACTTGCACCGACCAAAACCTCTCATATTCTTGTGATGATCTCGCCGAGGATTTAGACTGCTTCCGTGTCATTGGCAAGTTCCATCTACTGTTAAATGACCGTGCCATTATCCTAAGGGATCCATTGATGAAGGCAATGAGAATAACAATTTTCATGTACTTGTGTAATTGGACCAACTATCCTATTCTAGGGTTGAGTCAGTTGAAAGCAATAGGACCAGGTTCACATGTAAGCATTACCACTATAAGCTTCATTAATCTCTTGGAATTTTGAGGTCACAACACCATCACCCTTGTGTTTGTCAGGATGCCACTTCTACAAAAGAAAGTACAGTATGAAGTCAGCAAATTGTGCCTTATAGAGATACAAATATAGTAATCCATTGACCAGATACTGGTTCAATAATAAAGAGTAAAAGGAAAACATTTAGACCCTGCTGAGAGAGAAGTAGACACAGACCAATGCAAGTTTCCGATAGTTCAATCTGATTTTGTCGTCAGTTGCATCATAATCCACCTCCAAAATTTTGTAGTAATCCTTTGTCGAAGCAAAGACCATTTGTCAGATCAAACAATGAAGTAGACCAACGTATTGCAAAAGTAATGCTTAGAATAATTGAAGCTATCACCATGTATTAATGTAAAAGATAGTTAACAGACAGAGAGTCATTTCAGTAGAAGCTATAGTTTTTGAGCACATGGCAATCGAACCGAGAACTTGACAGCAACTCATTTGGCTGACATGAGACATATATCACAAACAAAATGCGAAGTCATACGATGAAATAATTGACAGGCAATAGGGTTACTGCCTGTATCTGTAGCTAGTGACTGATGTCTCCCATAATCCCTAACCTTATTCAGCAGTATGTTGCCATCCCAGATTGTCATTCCCGTATATCTGTGTACTAGACTAGAAAACACTTAAAGCAGCATAACCAATGCTAAGTTTTGACATGGCAAAAGCTAAATTTCCGAATTCGGCATAAAAAAGGTGTTACTTTTATCTAATTCTAGGCATAGAAAAGGTGTTACTTTTATCTAATTCTAGCCCACTCCATCTCTTTCCCTTTTTCCCTCTCGAACAACTAATCACTTGCGTTAGAGAGCGAGAACCCAATTATTGGTACGGCGAAAGTCAGCAGGAACCCCCAATTTTGTTTACTGAACAAATGCAGGTGGCTAAAACAAAAGGGAACCAAGCCAAATCCACCAACACACATCGAGTGGAAACTCAGATTGAGCTGTTTCGAGCAACAAAGCAGAACCGAGAGAGAGTAAAATTGGCAGGGGTCAGAGGAAGAAGGGAAAGAAGGGGTCCAGTCAGACGTACCTTGGGAGGAGCGGGATCATGAGGTTCCATGGGACACGGCACAAGGACATTTAGCTACGACGACAGCAACCGAGGCACGACACTTCATTTGACCTTGAAGTGGCTGAAATCAAGCGCTGTTGCTTGCTGCTCACTGGGTGAATCTCTCAGGTCGATCACAAAAATCACCTGCGGTGGAGGAAGAAGAGGAGGATGAAGGAAGAAGATGAAGTAATTAAGGCCATGGAGAAGGATTGGATAATGGCGTCACGGGTTTGGGCCCCCAACGAAGGAATGCAAATCCAGGAATGTATTATTGTCATTGTCTCCGTGTTTGGACAGTGTCAAAGGTTTATTAGAGGAGTCGGTCGTGGGTTGGGCTTTTGTTTCTCTTTTGCTTAGTGCCTAAGCTTTATTCGGAGACGACCCACAACTTCTTCATCTTCTTCTCGGCATCCATCCATCCATCCATGCCTATCGATTGAATTCAAAATCCTCCCCAACATTTCTGTTCCCTTCTCTCTGTGTCAGCATGTGGGTGGAAATCGTATGTGGGTTGGTTATCTACAAACTTTTTCGCCGCTTCTTCTCCGGCGACGACGACCTCTTGGACTTCGACTCCTCCGCTTCCAATGCCCTCTTCTCCGTCGCTTCCCGGTACTTCCTACTTTTCCTGCTGCTCCGTTTCTTCTTCTTTTTTGCTCATGTCATGTGATCGGAGATCCAGTTCCAGCTCCAGCCTCCGTTCATCGCTAAGTTAAGCTAAGCTGATCGTGAAAGTGGTAGTCGATAGTTTGGTTGATTCGTAATTCTGTGTGATAGGCTTGAGAAGCTGTATGGTGGGAAGGCTTACGTTGGTCTCCGAATTCCCGACCCCGACACCGGTTCCAGGCAGCACATCGACTTAGCCCTCGTCGCTAAAGGGTCTCTCTCTCTCTGTCGACCACGTTGGACTTTCTTGTAGTATTAATTTTTCCAGTTTCCTCAACAAATTTGCACCTCTTCTGTTTATATTTTTTTTGCAATTGCAGGGAAGTTGTGGTGGTTTCTGTTAAGAACTTTGCGGGCGTCATTTCTATTCGCCCAGATGGAAGCTGGGTCTGTATAGATGAATCTCATTACAAAGAGCACTCGCATCCTGACCCTGTACGTCCTATTTACTTCACTCTCATCATCTGCTTCTTCGGGGTTCACTTTAACTTGATGCTTCCTCTGTTTCTTAAATTCCAGGTTGCAGAGACTAGGAAGGCAGCTTCGGTTCTTGAATCATATCTTGAACAGAGAGGAGTTGCTTTACCTGATGGATACCTTTCTTACAAAGTTGTTCTCCCTAACCCAAAGTTCTGGTATGTTATTAGGGTTTCTACTGATGATGTCTACATGTCTATAGAGTGATTTCACTCATGTTTTCTGTACTTTTTACATTTTCAAATATCAGAGGCGTGTGTCGCATTGTCGAAATAACTGCTCATTTGCGAGAGTTTTTGTTGCATCGGATAATTATTTATGATTGACCAAGTTTAATGGCCCCAGGAATTGCAGCTTTTCAAGTACCTTCTTTATGAGCATTGCATTGCTCTGGGTTAGATTAAGAGAATTTTCATTGACTGAGGCTTGACGGCTTTTTGAAAGCAAATAGTTGATTGGAACAGTCCCTTTATTATAACCTTAGGCACGACTATTTGTCTTGATCTTCATCGACTGTCTTTCATTCTTTGATTGTTGGTGAGTGCAACTGCTACTGAATGAGAAGGAAACTTTGATAAGGTGCATCTCATGCAAATGCAAGTCCGACATCTAATTGATGTACTGAGAGCAGAGATTCTCATCCACCATAGAGTCTACTTGAGGGTTGACGACAAAAGTGATCGGAGTGATTGTGACTTAGTCTGACAATTCAATCTATAAATTGATTCTAAGCCACCAGTTTTTGGGACATCATGGTAGAGATTTTCTTACGTCTCCGTTTCTTTTGTCAGTTTCCGTAATTTAGTGCCCTTGGACTATTTTCCACCAGAGGTCATTACATATGAACAATGGGCACAGTTGAAACCAGAATCAAAAAGTACGCTTTCTGGTTGGATCAAGGGAGCTTTCCGTGGTGCGAAGAAAGAGATGCAGGAAACCATGCATCAGCAACTTAATTTTGTTCTCGGCACCGCTCCGATGTGGGATAGGTTCGTGTCTTTTGTTTGATAAACATGCTTGTTGAATTTGGCCAATGTGTCGGTGCTGCATGTTTTGTACACTATGGTGATATTGCTATCGAGTGGCCTCGTGCATTATGCTTGTAATCAGCAAATCAAAATGCAGACTAGACTGGCTGGTATATCTAGTTGAACCAGGAACTAGTCTTTAGTCTGCTCTTCTTTTTTTCTTTGGTTTCTTGATGAAAGATGGGATGAATTGGGTTTGACCTGACTGAGCCAATAGTGCAATCGTGTCCGGCCGGTATAGGGAAGCTGTGGTGGTTTATTAGTTTTGGAGTGTTAAATTCAAATTGCAGGGACTTTCTTGAAGTACTAATTTTTCCAGTCTACTCTTCATTCCTTAACAATTTGCACCTGTTTAAGCCAATAGTGCAGCCATATCCGGCCGGTATAGGTTTCTGTAAAATGATGGACCATACAAAAAAAATGTCGACTTCTATCCCCTTTTCTAATGTGTTTGTGCATGGCAACCTGTGTTCTTTGTTCTAAAGGTACTAATGACAACTATCAGTATTTAAAGCTAACGAGTATGGACAGCCGATAGAAATAGTAGAGAATCCCTCCTAGATTCAAGCAAGAGTAATGTGCATACTCTGCCAGGCCTTTCTTTGTTTGTTAGTTTGTGGAAAATAATTTTGCATTTAACACAATATACCAGCATTTAATATGCATTAGGATATATTGAACTAATGGCTCCCTTCACTGGTTTATAGGGGTCTAGTGTTATAAGCTCTGCTTTTGACGTTGTAGCTAATACAGCACACATTATCACCTATCACAACTTCTATCATATGTTTAGGACATGGTCAATGTGGAATAAAGATATCAGCTAACTGTGCTTTTTGTATGCTAGATATTAGCTTCTTTTGCTGGAAGTTAGACCATGTAGGACCCTCCTCTAAATTTAATGTGAGACTAGGTGACTGGCAAATATGATGTGGAGGAAGAAATGTATGTGAGAATTGAGAAGGGAGAAGGAGAATTAAATATTAAGAATCGTAGTTAAAATATGTTTGAGAAGGCTTGAAGAAATGGGCAGGCCGTGCAGGCACATTTTGCAGTCAGTCCTATCTTTGTTGCCTGAGCTCGCCCATTATTAAGAAGAAAATTACATGCTTTTCCGCAAGGCAGGTGAGGCCTGGCTTTGGCCAACGTTGTTGGGGTGGGCTGGGCTTTTCCTTAGGTCTGCCCATTGGACCTTTGCGTCTGGTAAGCCGCTAGGACCGTGATTGTATTAAGACTGCTCAAAATCAGTTAATAAATAATAACTTGTTTTCGGAAAGGTCGATTTTATTTTTATTATACATGATCTAGCAGAAGCGGTCTTCACAACTTTCGTCAACAAGTTTGTTTTAAGTTCTTTTGAACGTGTGTTTGATGATTTAGGCAGATGTGTTTAGAATGACTTTATGTTTAATTATTTCTTTTTGTTGAAATTTTGTAAAGCAAGCACTTGGACTTTTTTTGAACGTGAAACCCTTGAAACCCCTCAAAACATAAAAAAAATTTACACGTAGATTTAGATTTTTTTTTTCACTTTTGTTATGAATTTTGTGCTTCTACTTCCCTCTCTCTACAAAATGTGTTGTGACGCATCTACACTTGCTTGCAAGGAAATGGGACATGAGAAGACCAATGGAAAGGGATTACCCCATAGATTATGAGTGGCACTAACTTAAATGCACAACTTTCATCATGTTTGGCTATTGTTCTGAACCATGACATTCCTTTGAGTTCTGTGCTTTTATGAAGCTCTATTGCATTCTTACCCTTATGCAGGTTGGAGGTTAAAGGGAATAAGTACGTTTTGGGTGATTTCCTGGAATTTAGAGGGAAACAAGAAGACATCCAGGCTTTGAGAAATATCAGAAGATCAAAAATTGGTCGTTTGATCATTCAAAAGACAAGCATGTTTGGATTTGGTAATTCTCATGAGCATTTGTTTGGTGGTATTTACTTTTTTAAACTGTTTCTTGATGGTTAAATTTTCCGCCACCGTTGGTTGGAGGAATTTGCTTTAACTAGGCCTCTGATTGATGGGTTACAAAATTGGCAGCACCCACATTTCTTTAGTTAAGTTTTCATGTGGGTAATGTCTATATTTGTGACCCACCAAGTATAAGACCAACATCTGACCCAAAAAAAAATAAAGTATTAAGACCAACCAAGAATGGAGGAAAAAACAGCCCTTTCTTTTAGTCCCTGATTACTATAGAGCATGGTCTTGGGAGGCTAGCCTGGTAGAAACAAATGTCTAGGGATGTGAAGTCATCAAGTATTTATAGAGTAATCATTTCTCATATGAGGTGCTATTTGAACATGTCGATATGACTTTTCATGTGCAAATGGCAGCTCCATCGAGGCTCCAGGTTTTGTACTCTCCTCGTGATTATCGAAGTGAAGGAGCCTCATCTTCAGAGTGGGTGGAAGTGACTGTGAGATCAAGCACCGAAATTCTCTTCCAACCTGCCGACTCCAGTAAAGTCAGGAAGTTCAAGCTGTCTTCAATTGTATCCATGACACTGAGTGCATAAGATTTTTGTGAGGAATGAAGATTCAAGCAATGACATTTACTATGTCATTCTTGAACTTCATGTCATGAATCTTATCGGCTTGTTTGTGCTGTACAGATGTTCCATGTAAATGACCTCGAAAGATCCATTTTTAACTCAGATACAATATTTGCGAGGAAGAGGGAGTTCCCTGTTATTCCTTGAAAGGAAGTGGAAGGTTGCGATATTTCAGCTTATTCTTGGTTTGGGCAATTATTGATACAGTGATATATGACTGGATGATTTTCCCTTTCTTTTTGGCTAGGTTGATAGTTTTCCTGTGACATTGTCCGTCAGGACAAAATGTCATGGGACGGACCCCGTAGCTAGAAAGCTCAAATAGTTAAAAAAATATATATTTATCCATTGCATAATGGCACTTGTTCCTTATAGCAAAACTTTTTTTTCACTTATAGTATTACTTGAACGTACAACAGCCCTAGGAAGACTTTGTTGTTTGGATTAGCCAATGCGTCGAGGGAAACATAGAAGCACCAAAAGGAGGGTATACTGTACTGTGTCAACATTTGGAAAGGGTACATTCCTTTGGCGTTGAGCATCCAGAATGGGAATAACATCGATATGGTCCTCGCTGCAATGCTCGTTATAATTAACACTTCTAACTCTGGACCGGTGATTCAAGCTCTTAGAGAGATTGCTGCTGCATCTGCAGACGCGACATTCTTTGATTTCTTCTTAGAACCATCTTTAAATCTCGGTAATTTTCTTTTCTTGGATGTGCTACTTTCCAGCTCCTCCTTGTTTTGGTCTTTCTCCTCACCAGCATTTTCTCCCAAAAGACCATACTCTAGTTTCTCGAGACCTGAGTTCACTGGAGACCCATCATCAACTGCCGACCTGTCTACTTCAGGTTCAATGACAGACATTCCTGTCAATGTGTAGTCCAACAAATACGTGCTTCTCACAAGCCTGTCCATCCTGCTGAAATGCCTCTGCGAATATGGAATGAGACCTTCAAGGAGCTCCCCAATGCCTTTAATCTAGAGACCAAAGAACCAAATTAGTGAACTGATCATCTATAGAGTGCCACCAAGGCTGGTTGCTCCTTTTAACAGAAAGTTGTCTAGATTCAACAAAGCACAAGGACAATAACATCACATTTCATTAAATGCACGTTACAACCAACCAAATCTCCATCCAAGATATCTTTCTAGATTACATAGGTCAACAAAACTCAGCCACAATAATTCAGAAAGTGATTTTGCATATGTGATGTCAAAGGAATGGCCAATCAATGTCAATATATGCAACTACCATGTAAATACAGTATTAAGGGAGATGGGAGAGTAAAAGGAAGAGAGAAATAGAGACAACCACCTCAACTATCCCCATTGGAGAAAGAATTCTAAAGACTTGTGATAGCACGGACTGGGCAACATGGCACAATTTTGGCTTTGTATTCCATTCCCGGACATATTCAAGAAGCAGACGAACCTCTTCGCCGCTGAGAGCAGAAAGTATTCTCTCTACACGGTCTCCAACTTCTCTCGTCCTGCAAAATAACTTTCTTAAGTACATGGAAAGAATGCATTCAGATAAAAAAGAGTATATGACAAACCTGCAAAGTTCGGAGAACAATTCAAATAACTTATGAGGCCTCCGAAGTTCAAGAGCAAGCTCGATCGCTTGGGTGTAGTCAGCATCAGATACTGCATTTTCTAGCTCTTGACCTTTCAAAACGCCTTCTTCCTGCATCAACATCATCGTGTATATTTTGTATCAAAACCAAGTTGAAAGTTCAACCATATTTGAATACCAAGTGAAGTTAAATCCAAAGAGAAAACTAGTCGCCAATTATGGCTTAAGTACTAAATGCTAACTAATCACATCTTCACCATACATACTTGTCTGTATATTACTCAAAATTCAACCTTGTTAAATACACACCAATGCTTAGAAAACCAGCCAGCTCGACCAGTTTCATGAAGAGGTTGTGAACGACTCAAGCCACTTCAACCCCCTAGCCAACTTTGGGAAAAGTATCAGTCACGGCTGGTACATAGGGCTCAATTGCCAGTCTAATGACCCAGTCAGTAAGTTAATAATTTCACCAGGAAAATTCTATTTTGGGTTGCCCCCTTCAAGAAGTTGCACTGACCTCTTTATCTTGTTGAAGGAAAGAAGAAACTTTGTTGATAAGAAACCAAGAGTTATCACCCTAAATGCAAACACTCTTTTTAAGTCATACATTAAATATACAGAATGATGAAGTCGGACACCGTACAGAAGATGGGATCTTGCATCTAGGTGAATGAATGACCCTGAGCCTAAGTAACTCGTGCATAATATTGCTGCCTTGTCAAATGAGACTACCTTATGAAAAGAAGTTATATAGCAAAAAAGGATAGATAAACAAAGAAAAAGGAGAATCAGAGAGAGCTACCAAAGTGGAAGGACGAACAATGTAGTACTGCTCAGTAATACAAATCAGATGTAAACCAACACCTCCCCCTCCCCCCTCCCCCGGTGGTCTCTCTCTCTCCCAGAAACACACACACACAGAGCAAATTGATGGATTACAGAGATGATTCACCTCTTTACGAAAAGCTTCCTCTTTGTCAAAAGCAGTTGCATCATACCAGAGATTTACAACAGCATCACTGCCACCCGTTGCGAGCATTTCGGTCTTCTTTCCAACGGCCAAAGCCCATACCTGATCATTGCAAATCTTATCAGCAAAAGAAAGGGAAAAAAAAAAGTAGCAGAGGGAAGATGGTAATCTAAAACTGGAAACTAGTTGTGCAAGCTCGCTATGTTACATCCTGAGCAAGGGACACTAGACAAGAATCACTTATTATTATTATTATTTTCTTTTGGTCGAAGACAAGAATCACTATTTCTTAGTGGGGAGATGAGATGCATCCGAAAATGACAAATGAACAAAATGGTAAATCAAGCTGACCAAGCACGTATGTAGCATCGATATTTGAAAAGGACGATCTCCTTAATTCTATGGGACCAACAAGGAAACTAGTAGTGAACTCAAATCTGGTTCAGCACCTTATCGCCATGTTGATCATAAGTAGAAATGCATTCATTTGTCCTGACAGTCCACAGCTTTACCAAGCCATCAGCACCTGAAAAATTGCAGGCATTTATCACGGGCTTAATGACAACAACTCAATAGCATCACGAGATGGAAATATCTTACCACAAGAAACAAACTGCATCCCACGGGTGAGAAATGATGCTTTTAGTACACTAGAAACATGCCCTTCAAAGGTCTTCAAGCAAGAGCCGTCAGATATAGCCCATATCTTCACTGTTTTATCGCCAGATGCCGTGAGCACACATTGATCAACTGGTGAAAACTCTACAGACCAAATCCCCCTCTTGTGCCCTTTAAGTACAACTACAGAGACCAGGTCCGGAAGTCTCCAAACACAAGCTGTGCGATCCTGATCACAGTTAAGGTACAATGAAACCAAAGATATCCATAGGAAAAACATCATTCAAGAAAGCTATCTCCAAATATGAAAGTCCTCTCACTTTGACAAACTATCTATGCTTGATCAAGATATGATCTCAGTAACTCCTTGTGAGAGACTAACCTGAGAACCAGAACAAACTAAACTGTCATTTGGTGAAACAGCAACGGAGTTAATATCTTTATCATGAGCTGCCACAACAGCTTTCGCTTTCAAATTTGTAGAGTCGACACCATCCTCTGAGATGCCATCCAAGCTCCAAACCTTAAGTGTACGATCGCTAAACAAACACTCAAAAAGAAAAAAACCAAATGTTACTCTCTCATCATTAAGAATCACTTAATTGTATGAAGTTAGAGAGGAACACCACGCTACGTATCTGTATCAGCAGCACACATCTATGTCACTATGATCATACATGAAGAAACTGACAGAACAAAGAAAAAAATAAAGACAGAAAATCAAACATTCCTATGTACAACTTAAGGGAGGAATTCGCAGTGCAACAAATTTACAACAGAGCATCTCCTAGTTTTCTTGTCGAAATTACTGCAGGGCGCCCACTTAGTTGAAGAACGGACTCATGCAGATGGGACTGGTATCTCAAAAGAAAACCCACCAACCATACAGCACAGGTGAGGAAGACAGAAAGAAGCCGACTGCCCCTATGACATCACCGAAAGGCCTCTCTCTCTCTCTCTCTCTCTCTCTCTCAACGCTGCTTTGGCAAATCCTTCCGCTCCCTCTTCACCATCCAGCGCCCAGTGAAGATCAGTCAAAGTCTCCTTACATATGCCACAACCCATGGGAGATTCTCCTTATATACCCCAGAACCTATGGGCCCTCCCCCCCCCCCCCTCCCCCCCCCCTCTCCCTCCCTCCCTCCCTCCCTCCCTCCCTCTCTCTCTCTCTCTCTCTCTCTCTCTCTCACAACGCTCCTTCCGCTCCTCCTCTTCACCATCAAGTGCCCAGTGAAGATCAGTAAAAGTCTCCTTACATATGCCACAACCCATGGGAGATTCTCCTTATATTCACCAGAACCTATGGGCGATCTCTCTCTGTCTCTCTCTCTCTGTGTCACACACGCACACGTGTTATATGTTCCTTTGCTATATCAGTTATGATTGTGTTTACTTACAACTTAAGAGCACCTTTAGGTGTTTGTTCCGATATTCAGTCTTCATAGACTCCCAGCTTCCTGGGCATTCTCTGAAGGCTTACAAACTTCCACTTAAGTCCTTTGGAAAGTTATCATAAAAAACAAAATAGGGAATTTTCCATTCTATTGTCTTATTGCACTCTGTCACAAATGACTACTCAGAGACAACTCATCAGCTAAGACGGAATTAAATTGGCAGCCAAGGCCAGAATCAAGGCAGCTAATCATAAATAACGGTAAAGCTTATCATGATAAATGATCAGTCATTACCAGCCACAAGCATAGGAAGAATTTATGGCAACATAATACACATGAACAATCACCTGCTGCCACTAACAAAAAAATCTCGTCTCTTCCTTGAGAAGGCAACTGCACCTACAGCGCCCATGTGACCTACTCCAACTCCAATACAATGTCTGCTTTCTGAGTCCCACAACCTAACCTGCAACATTGAACAACATGAAGAAATCACCAATAAGCACCCCCACCAGAGAGAGAGAGAGAGAGAGAGAGAGAGAGAGAGACTTACTGAGTTGTCTTTACTTCCCGTGACAATAAGCGTCCTTCCAGAACTTGAAATACAAGTGTCAAGGCACAGTACAGTTTCAGTATGACCGGCCAAGACATACGAACATGACATGGAAGCAAGTTCATAAACCCGTACCTGTTGTTAGAACGACGTATGAAGAACCAAAGCTTAGTAATGGAGTACAGAATGGTCCAGTTGCACAAGCAGAAGCACTTTATAATCCTGAGCTAAGCAAGAACAGCACTGATAACTTGAATATAGCAGGAGAGGTGAGCCAGTCCTTAATATGCAGCTAGCTACTATCCCAAGAATGGGTCGTGAAAGTGCTCCAATTGGTTGAGGAAGGGAACCTATGTGGCAATTGGCTAGCCAACTATACCTACTCACAAGAGAAGGAAGTTGATTTCAATGCCTCCCATACGTTCGAGGACTTCTTAATGTTTATCCCATAAAAAAAAGGTGAACGGGAAGAGGCTTACAAGCATTATAAATGCATCTGAGCAATGCTTAAAGTATGGACAGGAAAGATTGCAGTAGAAGATCTTTACCCCAAACATTTCTAACCTCCGCATATTAAATGAGTATAGCTACTGCTTATATCTGTATTTAAGTGTCCACGTGGAGAGACTCAGGCAAGCCAAATCTATGCAGAGTTAGGATGAATCACACATACCATATGCATGTGTTCTCACAGGACATTCAAGTTTTGGAAGGAAAGGTAACTTGCAACACGTAATGACCCGAAAATGCATATCATTCTTGAAATGTTTATGGCAGCGTAACAATAATTCTTCTCCTTTCAGTGTGAAATATTGGACATAGTTGAGACTTGAGAGTTTAAATATAACAAGCGTCATTTCGTCGTGAAATACAACTTTCACCTGTTCAAGAACCATGGTGCACTACCTGTTCGAGATTGGTAGCAACAGCAAGAAAATTTTCCTCCTCTCCTAGGAACTTCATATCAACTATTTCTTCATTGTAGCCTACAAGTCTTCTACGTAGGGTCAGCGAGAACATCCCTTCAGGCTGTTTCTCTGGGTAATAGAACAAAAACTGTTGATCAGCCGTCACGCATAGCAATCCTTGATCCAAGGGTAGCATGACAGCAGCAGTGAAGCCACTCCTCGATTCATCCTCATCTGAGCTGACAGTGACATCAGAATGTTCTTGCTTAAACAGGCAAACCGAACTGTGCAGATGAAAGCACATTAGAGTTTATCCAGACATAAAGCACATTTAGTGCCGTTAAGCACATAGTAATTCCAAAATGGTTGTAAAAGTGACAACCCATACCCTTCAGATCTCCATATCCTTACAATGCCGCGTTCACCAGCAGTAATAAAGTGAATATTCTGTGCACTTTCTTTTGTCACAGTCAGCTGATCGTCTAACCCCAGTTGTGAAGCCAAAACAGTTCCACCATGTATCACACATACAGATTCAAGCACCTCATACATAGGTATGGTCTTCTTGCAGGCATAACTACGAAGGTCCCACAAAGATACAACCTGAATAATTTCATGGATCAATGTCAACCTCATTGGTTTAGTATCAGATCAGAGTGCGCCAAATTATGACCCACAACAGGAGAGATTGATGGCTCATTTGCCTAAGTTAGAAGTATCTTGTTATGTATCCATGACTGCAGAAAAGAAATCCGAGCAAATTTGCCATTTGGACACCATGATCAATAACTTACGCCCATGAATCTTCTAGTAACAATCCCACAAGAAAATAGACCTTTTTCTCACGAGAATTTAGTTCTATACAGCCTTGACTAGAAGTGAAAAAGGATGTCCAAGAGTGATATCTTCTGCTACTTATAAATCTTGTCCATAAGCGAACATTGTCAAATAAGGAAAATCACCAAAAAAAACTAATAGAAAATTCACAAAAAAGAATCAAGATAAGTACTGAAAATCAATTAGAAATAAAGTATAGGCATTTGACCAGTCCAGCCTAAAAAAACTCCAAGGTATATAGTGCCAGAATCCCCTATAAGAAACTTCTACAGCTAAAATGGTGATACTATTGACACCCCTTACAAAGGTTTCCTCATTTTCGTAATAGTAGGACAGCCACATGATGGAACCAATGATTAATAAAACAAACTCACTCGGGGCATTCACTATATCCTTAGCACTGTGGATGTGCACATACTTCAAACAGAAAGCACAGCGCCACAACTACAATATATATCGAGGATATAGATCTGATATTCGCAACCGAAAAATAAAAGAAACAAAGGAATTAATTGACTGCTAAGCATGCCTTATCTCTTCCAGCAGCAAGCAGGGTAGAGCCATCCTCGGAAAAAGCCAGAGAAGTGACTGTTGAATCATGTCCTCTCAGTGTTGAAGCACACTTCTTTGCCAAGAGATCCCAAACCCGTATAGTTCCATCATCACTTCCAGAGAAAAGCTGTTGATGCACCCCCCCCCCCAAAAAAAAAAAAAAATAAAAATAAAAAATCAGAGAATGAAACAAATGAACCAATATATAATACTTACTGCTCATCATTCAGTGTAGACATATCTTCTTCGCAACAAAGGTGCTCCTAATGTAGTGACATCTTATAATCAGTGTTGTCAAAATCGCCGAAGGCCCTTGCCCAGGCTCGCTCAAGCTCTAGACACATTACCACAGAGCCAACCGCAATATCCCCAACTAACAAAAATCCAAAACCAATTCATACGCGTGTCAATGGTTTCATGAGCTCATCAACTTAACGGAAGGTCAGATCGATGCAATTCACATCGTGGTGGTTCAATGGACAGGATACACGGCAAATTCTTGCCCCGCCACTTGAAGGTAACAGTTCAGTTAGGCTTTGAAACCATTGCCAGTGTCTGTTTCAGATCGACTCCAAGAATAAGACTAAGACCAGGTTAAGTAAAAAGCTTCATAGGTAAGACCACATTCTTTAGTCAGATTCATTACGGCATAGCCACCCCAGATTCGGACACCTTGAGTCTTTGCAAACAGATAACTCCTAGCAGGAACTACCCGAGACACTTGCTACAGGACGATAAAACCTTAGAAGCATTCTCCTTAAGGAGGATTTCTCCTTGTTCCACCAATCCCAGACCTATACCAGTAAAAAACTACAAAGCAATCATTGTCCTAGAGCATCAGTAGAAGTGCAGATAGTGCACTTGTCATGAGCTTCCATGATATAAAGATAACAATGCAGCAAAATGATATGATATCCATGGGCCAGATGATGAAATTACACAGCATCGAGGCCTACTCACAAGGGAGCGATTAGAGTTAGGATGGAAGAGCATAGTGCTAACAACGCCGCCGTGACCTTTGAAGAAATGGGTACAGAAACCACCATCAACGTCCCACACCATGACTTTCCTATCAGCTCCTCCCGTCGCCAGCAAACCCCCAGAGACGTGACAAGCCATGCTCATCACCGGACCATCATGCCCCTAGCCCAAAAGTCATACCATTAGCAAACAGAAATCCAAAAACCCCAACTCAATCACAGGGAAGCGAAAAGGAAGACAATATGCGAGGAGAGTTACCTTCCAAGAGCGCAGGCAGTTGGAGGTGGACAAGTCCCAAACCCTAATCTGCCTGCTGTGGCCGGCGGAGAAGAGCAACTTGGCGTCGGGGCTGAGAGAGAGAGCGGTAATAGTGTCGGAGCCGCAGTCGATGGAGGACCTTATGGAGGCGTTGAAAGAATCGACGATCTTGATGGAGTCACCGCAATTGCAAGCGATGAAGGAGCCGTCGGATGAGACGGCGAAAGGGCCACCGGCGTAGAACTGTTGCAGCGCTTGGGAGCACCTGTAGTTCTTCTTAAACGGCAGAGACGCCATGGCTATCGAGAGAGAGAGAGAGAGAGGCGCACGAGCAGAGCACCACAACAAGGGTTTACGGCGGAGGGAGGGAGGGTTTAACGGTCGGTCGGTGGGAGATGCAAGACTAGTTTAGACCCCTGTGCAAAATCATCACGATTCAATTTATGCACATTACTCCTAATTAATTACTAATTAAGTGCAAATTAGTTCCTATTGTCATCAGTGATATATAAGCCTAAACTATCTTATATTAACAAGTACAAATATGAAATAGTAGGTGGATATTCTCGTTCGTTATTAGGAATATTTTGTATGGATTGGACTTCTACGGTGAAAATATGATCATGCATCTTTCCTCTTGAATCGTGTGATCCATGAACAATGCAAAAACTCCATTGGGCTTACATATAATGTACTCTATTGATTGAGTTAACTCTATGAAGTGAAGCATATTATGTTTTGGGCAAGAATTTCTTTTGACAAAACGCCTTTGAGTTTGAGTGACAATCATCAGTAGAAACATGAACATTAATTGAAATGAATATCCTACATTAAATTTAGAGTGTGATCATATGAATAAAACACCTTTGTTATGATTGAATATGGGGATAATTGCCAAAACAGTCATAAACCTATTGTAATTGTGCCAATTCAGTCCTAAACTTTTTTTTTTTTTTTGCTGATTGAGTCCTAAATCTTTTGCAATTGTGCCAATTCAGTCCATTTGACCGGCCGGCGTTAACGTGGTAATTTTTTTTAATAATTTTCGAATTTTTAATATTTTTTAATATTTTTTTAATAACTTTTTTTCTGTCTTTTTTTTTTGAACTTTTTTTTTTTTAGGGGTTGGCCGGCAGGGTCTTTGGCCCCCTGGGCGAGGTCGCCGACCCCCTAGGTGAGGGTCGCAGCCCTTGCCTGCCGCTGGGCGACGGCAGCCGTCGCGAGGGCTACGAGGGTCTCGAGCCCTCGGTCACGGCTGGGCAAGGGCTCGAGACCCTCCCTGCGGCTGCCACGGCCCTCGCCCAGATCTGGGCTTCGGCTGCCAGCCATCGCCGCGGTTGGGCGAGGGTCAGGAGTCCTCGCCGACCCTCGGCTGGTGGCCGGCAGGGCTGCCGGCCAAACCCTAAAAAAAAAGACTGAAAAAAAGTTATTAAAAAAATGGAAAACAACTCAAGAAAATAAGGATCAGAAGTGGTCATTGTTTTAAATAAGAGCCTGAAGTGCCCTACTTGTTTCAAATAAGGGCCTGAAGTGGTTATGCCTGTTTCAAATAAGGGCTTGACCTCGCCGGTCGACTGGCTAAATATTCCGACTGGTCAAGAGCATTTTCATCAAAATACAATTATAATTCAATTTTTAGTTAAATTAAATTAAAAATACAAATAAAAATACAAAAGAAAAAAAGAGGAAACACAAGCGGGAGGGCAACCCCGGGCTGTGTCTATTTTTTAATTTTTTTTAAAAAAAATTAGAAAACAGAACGAGGAATAACTAAAGAAAAAAATTAAAAAAAAAATAGTAAATGACAAAAATGCCTCTAATCAACTGGTGAGAGGTTTTTTTTTAGACTGATATGGCCACTTCAAGCTCTTATTTGAAACAATGATGGCACTTCAGGCTCTTATTTGAAACAAGATCCACTTTGGACCCTTATTTGAGAAAATGATGGCACTTCGGGCCCTTATTTGGAATTTTTCCTATTTTTCGAGAAAGAAACGGAGCGTTAGAGTAAGATTGTCTCTTGAAATTGAAAAAAAAAAAAAAACGACTTTCAGGAATTCCAACCAGAACATGAACAGTAAAAAAATGGCGAAATAAGACACAGAAGGCGGGTGAAACTTGCGAAGCATCCAAAGAAATATATAAGCTGTGTAGCAGAGTCATTGAGTAAAATGTACACTACATCTGATCTACAATCAAAGAAAGCGTCATCATTGGGTAACTCTCGCTCTTGACATATACAAGTAAATAGGTACACCACTATCAAACAACATCCATATTACATTAAGACTATGAAAAGTGGCCATACTTCCCACCCAGTGGAGCAGTTAACCAAACCCCAAGGGCAATGCACCTTAATCTCCATACCAGATCCTTCTGCACTAGGATCTCAATCTCAATACAGAGCTTTTCATAAGGCAAACGAGAACCTTCTGCAGTAGCCTAGCCTTATCCAGGAATTGAAGGATTCCCAATTGCTCTTGCAATATATCTCGGTCCAGCAAAGCAAGAGTCATCCATTGCAAAGGCACATTCAGTAACTTGATCCGAACTTTGGAGATAAGGCAAATATGCCGGAGGCCATAAGATGACACCCCGCTTCACAAGCAGTCGAAATTTGAGAATTCAAAGTCTTTCTACGCTTCTCACTAGTTCTCGAGTGAAACTCAGCATGCCCTACAATGATTCTAGCTAATTAAGAACAGGAACAAATAAGAAAAGATGGCCATTCATAAGTTGTTCGGCAAAAGTGAGATTGATCTCGCCCCAAAGCAACACCCACGGCATCGCCATGAAAAGCAACATTCGGGTTATTGCATCTTTAATTAGTTAAGCATATTAAGTTTGTTGGGAGATGATACCTTAGGTTGGAATATAAACAGATTTGGCAGGGTAGGTATCGGATTAGTTGTTCTTTTGAATGGGATGCCAGGGAGAATGGACATCACCTACCTACTAATTACCACATTTATAAGTGCCTTCTTGCTTAGAATATTGGATTTGACTGCAGTCCCCTTAAATCCGGAGGGGAAAAAGTAATTTCCAGAAAATGCTTCGACACACAAGCGGTTTGCTTTGGATCGAAAGACATGAACTCGAATACAATTTAGAAGTAAAACTCCCAAATGGAAAAAAAAAAGAAAAAAGAAACATATGATCACAAGCTATATGATGCAACATCTCCTTTACTGCTTTTACCTAATGAGTAACGAGGTCTTTTGACTTCTTTGGGCTACACTATTAGCTACTTTGAAGAGAATTTTTTTTCCTTTTGAGCTACGTGGGAGAGAGGGAGAGAGAGATTGCTTGTTTGGCTTTCTAAAATTGTGCATTGAAGATTCATGGTGAGATGAGATGAGTGATTGTGCAAGACTCTCAAATGCATGCAAAGGTCAACCCCTCGCTCTCTCTACCTTCACCAAAGACAAACAGCTCTCGTTTACATCCGTATCAATTCCGTGCCTCCAGTTTTTCCACAACTAACTCCCTCTTTAATCATACTACTTCCTTCATTTTCTTCGCCTTGTCTGCATCTTTCTCATCATCTGATATTTTAGCACGCAACGTAACGTAAGCATATCTATCCGGCATGGAAAAGAAGCGGAAAAAAAAAAATGGTACCGAAAACGTTGAAGATTATCTGTTATGGATCAATCTGCACCTTCATAACTATCATGGTGCCCGAGTACAGACGGAACAAAAAGGCTTTCATCGTGTCAAACCCCGATATATTTGGATTGCGCCTTTTCGATGCATATCAACGCCTTAATTTCTTTGTGAAAACTATGGACCATCGCAAAGTTTAATCTCATGGTATCCGAAATGTTGGTTGGGACTTCGACTAAAGTGATCTAGAGAGATTCAAACGCAATTAGCATGAACCACTTATCAGAAAATTGCATTAGAAAGAGTTGCTCTTTCAACATTTTCAATAGGTTGTGTCATTGGGAATAAACAAAGACAGATGAAGAAATCATAGGCAATGCACAAACACAAAAGATTGTTGTACAGTAATAGACATATCCACACGAGTCTTATTACAAACCAAGAGAGGTGGTCCTATAAAACCACAATCCAATGTTCTGTGTTCCCTATTCCCTTTGTCTGCAAACTAGCTTTGGACCTAAATGGTTATACATAAAAGAAAGAAAGAAGCCTCTGACATGACTTAATTGTACACTGTGAATGCTACAGTCTTAAAATATTCAAGTATCCCCGTCTATGGAACAACTGCCCTGCATGAAGCTCCATAATACGAAGGGATTGTCTTCGGTTGCACGAATAGATGATTTATCATTGCCTGCAAAACACGTCTATTCATTATCAGATGGAATTGGAACCAGCAAGCTGTCTCGAGTAACTAAGTCACTTAAGTGGATCTATATTGTCTACTCTTCTTGGAAAAGATTACGTCTATAAGGATACTGCGCATGGCGTATGTGCATCTAGTTATTAATCCTGGAAGTAGGCTTCAAAACCATATGTAGTTGTCCTTTGGACTCACTGTATGGCATCATTTAGGTAAAATAATGTTTTCATTGATAGAGATTACATCATGAAAAATTTGAATCATATAAACTGAGGGAGACAATAATACAAGGTATGCTCAAGACTGTCACATTATTTAGCATATCGATTTTTCTACACCGATTCGTAGATGTAATGTAGACATTTATTGAGCGAGGAATCTCACCGGATGAGTTCTTTCCAGAAGGAGTCGGACACCTCATCCTCCATGAACCGATGAGGATCTCCCCAATTGTTAGCTTCTAGCTCCAACCGATCGAAGGTCGTTGTCGAAGTGGATGAAGAATATTCGTACATCTTGCTCTTCTCGGACTTACTGATGGACGAAACACGATGACCCGGTGAAGCACATAGGAGTGGAGGGATTGAATTTTCGAATGGCATCGGATAATTGTCAGAGTTCAACATGGAATTACAAGGTAATTGAGGTTCTTTCACTTCGAATGATGTCGAAGCAGAAAAGGCGCCAGACGACACCAATCCATCACCGGCTCCGAACTGATCGGAATATCCATTTGGGATCCTATTATTTTTCAAGTAATCCTCCAGACCGTGCTCGTGACCGGAAGAAAAAGAAGAAGATGAGCCAACCAAGTTCATCAGGAACTCATCAATATTATTCACGGGGGGTGGGTTACCATTGCCGGCAGCACCGAAAACTTGCAAAAACAATTGGATTCTAGCAAGTTGTGTCGCGTCCGACTGCAAGTGTAACGTCCTCAGAGCGTTATTAATTTCCAAAGGGGAAGCAAATTGATTATTGCTATTGAGCAAGTTGGTGAGGGTGAGCAAATGTTGCAAGTTGGAGAGAACATTGAGGTCGGCTCTGGGCTGGTGAGTCACTGGGTCTATACCCATTTGGAGCAGCTTCTTCTTGAGATGGGTGTTCCACAGGTTCTTTATCTCATTGTCGGTACGCCCTGGAAGATGAGTGGCTATGGCCGACCACCTGATCGATGAAGACCAGAAATAAGATAAACCGCGACAACCAGTTAGTTGCAGATGAATTGCAGAAGGAAGAAGAACACTTTCTCCTAGCTAGCCAATATATAGGGAACATATGAAACAAAACATGTACTCAAATATGAATTTAATCTTATAATCAATCAAGTCAAATCATATATAATACTTGTTTCCAAGAACGGCATGGAGGTTGATAATCATCTGCTTCTCTTCGTCGGTGAAGTTGCCTCGCTTGATGTTGGGCCTCAAGTAGTTGATCCAGCGGAGGCGGCAACTCTTGCCACATCGGTTGAGACCGGCAAGCCTGGGGAGAGATCGCCAACTGCCATGGCCGTGTCTCTCTATGTACTCCATCAGCTTCCTGTCCTCCTCTGGCGTCCACGGCCCCTTTTTCAGCGATGTCTCGTTCAACTCCTCGCTTTCCATCGTCGCTTCACTCTGCATCTGCAGGCCAAACTTTCAAAATGGTAACAATCAATCAGTGGCTAACTACGGCTTCGAGTTTATCATTAATGCATGAAGCGATGGAAAACCTTTCGGAAGTGGAGTCTCTTCAAACTGCTGGAGTTATTTGCGAAGCGGGGTGGTTTAATTAGGTATTTATATTGTATGGGGGTAGTGCGTATAGTATTCATATGCGGGTGTATCATGATTTTGACGTTGGAGTAATGTACAAGGATTTTCCCGGGAGGATGGAAACCGCTAAAGTTCCAAACATGTCCTTGGTCCAATGGCTAAAGGGAAATGCTTGTCTAACAGTACTATCGGGCACGGTGCAATCTTAACCGAAGATCCGCACAGCATCACCGTGTGTTTTGCATAAAACACTCATTGATTGGGAGATCGTGTGATCAGAAATAACTGACAGTACTGCCGGATTGTGAGGCTATCATCTTCCATGGTCAAACTACTTAAAGAGTCATGCATTCGATTATTCCTATCGTCATGCATGACAGAACTACCTTAATTCCTATTGCGAAATGCATGATAATGAGTTGGGATTTCATTTACATTTGCATGTATATATGCTTGTGAGCAATACATGTTTCGAAATAATTTTAAGTAAATATGGGGAATATGTAGTGGATAGAGAGTAGCTAGAGGGTTAAGAGGGTCAAATTGCAATGCTGGGGGGTATTGTAAAGAAGAAGATACGTGGGGCAATAATTTCAATCGGAAGTCCGCACACGAAACTGCTGAAGGTGATCCTTTGGGAACCGACCTACCTACCAAACTTCTAACGGTACCCGTTTATAATATATGCTAGTCCCGCTAGCTATTCCATTTCCCACATCACCTTCTCTGCACCAACTTTTGCTTGCATGAAGATCCATGTACATCACCACCATGCATTCTAATCGTAACCCTTGTACAATTTCTACTATTTTCGAGCCAATTTAATTTGTTTTCTCGTCATGTGATATTTTTCAAATTGTAACTAAAGGGTTCGTCTCGATCATGTACGATATTGACCCGTGAATTATTTGTTCGGCTTATTCACTATCACCAAATCATGTATAGAATGCTTACTTCCCTGATAACTCACTTGGCAGATCGCATCGCATCGCATGCATGCAAGCAATGCTCGATTATAATCATCATGTGTAGTGGTCGAAAACCTCTGTCCTCAAGCTTCTTTCGGAACGCAAAACGTGGGTCAACTTGACTCCCCAACTGATGTTTGAATATAGGAGCGAATAGTACGATTGCAATTTGCATCTGAATGGGTTTCGCAGGCAAAACTGCTGTCGATGGTGTTGTGAATCGGGACATACATATGATGTTTAGAAACTGAAAGTAGGGATATAATAATAAGAATGTTCAACGACGCAAGCAAAAGAAGTAGGGATCGTGGTTAAGCTGCCATGAAATATAATTAATGTCCTCCTCTGATGAGAGAACTTGGCGGGTCAAACGGACCCGAATTTCGTTATGGTTTTGTGCGATGGTAAAGTCCGTTAATCCCAAGGAGTGCTTACGGAAGCGTGGATCCGAAGTATGAGATGGTGGGATCCAGCCAATTTCATTGAAGTTCAGAATATTTCTTAAATATTCACTCATAAGCTAAAAATGAACAATCACGAGCCTTTTTACTAAGCATACATAACTGACTAAGTATTACAGTAAAGATATACGGGCTGATGCGATTTCAATCTTAGTTGTCTCTCTTTTTATGAATTTGTTGGGAAACCCTAGGCAATATAAAATCTGTCTTGTGTGTGGCACTTTGATCTTGGGAAAAGGATGCAGAAACATGACGTCATCATTCGTGTTTTTCAGACACGTAACCCCCCACAGCTAGTACAAAAGGTTAGGGCTGTCAAAACCGAACTGTAAACCGAATCGAACCGCGAATCGAATTGACTGAAAATTTGTGCATTTCAGTTCGGTTCGCTTTTTGGTTCACGTAATTGAAAAATAATCATTCCTTTTTTTCAGTTCGGTTTGATTTGGTTAACCAAAACGAATTAAAAATCTTCGAAATAACAATTTTCTTTTCTTTTCTTTTTGTAGGGCAAAGGGCTGGCGACCCCTGTCGGTCGTGGACGAGGGGTCGCAGCCCCTTGCTAAGGCCGGCGAGGGTGGCACGACCCTCGCTTTGGCTAGCGAGGGCTTGGCCGAGGGTTACGAAGCCCTCGCC
Organism: Lenwebbia sp. NSW1173648; assembly: GCA_029784005.1. Classification (NCBI taxonomy): domain Eukaryota; kingdom Viridiplantae; phylum Streptophyta; class Magnoliopsida; order Myrtales; family Myrtaceae; genus Lenwebbia; species Lenwebbia sp. NSW1173648. The sequence goes on along the minus strand of JARCGZ010000002.1, from coordinate 37,757,833 downwards.
GACACCAGATCTAGCGTCGTGAGGGGTCGCGGCCCTCATTGAGGCCGACAAGGATGTCACGGCCCTTGCTCGCCCTCGCTTTGGCCGGCGAGGGCAGGCAGCCCTCGCCTAGGGGCTGGTGGGAGTCACCGGCCCTTTGCCAATGGCCGGCGGCTCCACCGGATTTGAACCAAAAGAGAAAAAAGAAAAGAAAAGAAAGAAAAAGAAAAACGAAAAAGAAAAATTGAAAATCGAATCGAATTGGATTTTTAGTTCATGACGAGATTCGGTTCGGTTCAAGTTTACACAATAATGGTTCGGTTCGATTTTCTTCAAAAACCAAACTGAACTGAACCATTCACACTCCTATAGAAGACGCAACTAGCCTATCATCTTTATTTGCAGAAATTGAATCTCAAATAACCAAATCTCAATATTGTCGGCGAAATAAGTTGTTATAAGAAGTAAATTAAGTCTGTGGCATACTTGCAATTTAATGTACACAATGGGGAAGACGATGCCAATTTCCCGGACCGTGCTATCTATGTTAAACAGAATTAACACACATACTAAATATACCGAAATGTCGCCTTTTATTACGAATGTTGACATTTTACCAACCTAAGATTTCGGAGCACGACGTTCTTGTTTATTCAAATCAAGCCCTACATGCAATTTCTTTTACTTCGAACGAAGATTTTTTTAAAAAAATCATGATACTCAAGCTCTATTTATTTCGCAAAAAATACAAGGTTTTCAGAAAATATTTTTCGGAAAGTTATTTTTCAGGAAAATGACAATATTTTTCAGTACTTGGCTAAAATGTGAAAAAGACCTGGCAAATATTTTCCGTTGTTTGATATGGAAAATCGGATTTGATTTTCCTTCATGGACTCTTTTCATTAATTTTTGTATTTTTATTTTTTATTTTCATTTTCTTATTTTAAAAAATTGATTTTTTAATTATTTATTTTTTTCTTATTTATTTATTTATTTATTTATTCCCTCTGGTTTCGCCAGTGCAGGATGGAATGACTAACCTTTTTCTTTTGCCTCTGAGGCATGATGTTGGTGCGGACGGAGTTGAGAGCAGCTTTAGCAGCGGAAATGTTGTCGTTGTAGATCTGCATGAGAGTGGCCTTCTTGGACTTCCTCTCGGAGGCAGGAATCACCGGCTTCCCGAGCGCCGTCGGCTGACGCCCCGGAGACAACGTCGCAGTAGACAACGCCGTCGAGGACGCGGTTGACGGATCCGCGGTTATGAGATCCATGAGCGTAGTCCCTGCCGACTCCTAAAAACACAACAAGAGGAAGAGGGAGGAAGAAATTGAGATCGAAATTCAGATGCCTACGTGAATTCTGGATCCACGAGCTGCTCAGCGGCGGATCTAGAGAGGAATTACCGCTTTTTTCGTGGAGACAAGCGGTGTGAGCAAGAGAGACGAGAGATGATTCTTGCTGAGTGGCTCACTGCTCAGTGCTGACGTTCCTCTATGGCAAGGCTGGAGCTCGCGGGGCTGCTGGCCGTCGTCGAAGTCCACGGTCGGCGGAGGAAGAAGGAAGGAGCGGAGGAAGAAGGAGGAAGAAGGAGGGGAAAAAAGAAGAGGAAAGAAGAAAAGAAAAAATTTAAAAAAAAAAAGAAAAAGAGAAAAATAAAAAATAAACTTTTTGAATTGTTAAAAAATAAATAGAAAATAAAAAGAAAGTAAAAATATAATTTTAAAAAAAGAAAATGTGAAAGAGAGGAGGAAGGAAAGATGAATAAAATGTTTTCCTCTTCTCAAAAAGGGGAAGATAAAAGACGAAAATATTTTCTCCACTTTTGAAAAGGTTTTTTCTTTGGGTGAAAAATATTTTCCTAGATTAGCTTTTTTTTTGCGAACCAAATGCCTAAAAATCTAAAAAATATTTTCCTTATTTTTCGCGAAACAAACCGAACCTTAGCCTCCGTTTGTTTTCCCTTCTTTTGTAGGCATTTTTTTCTATTGGTGAAAAATATTTTTCATGACTAGTTTATTATTATTTTCCCTCATCTTTCCTCCACTCATTCACATTCTTTTTCTTTTAATAATTTTTATTTCTCTTTTCTTTTCTTTTTTCTTTTTTTCTTTCTTCCTCGGCCGGTCATCGTGGCCAAAGATGTGGGCCGGCAAGCTTGAGCTTGCCGGGATCTAGCAAGCTCGAGCTCGCTTGTGGCTACCGTCGACCGGTCTTGGTGGAGGAAGAAGTAAAAAGAAAAGGTAAATATATATATATATATATATATATATATATATATATATATATATATATATATATATATATATAAATTAAATAACCAATTCTAAGTTTTTAGGAAAATTGTAAAAAGTGTTCACATTAGCGCCGACCGATCGCGGTGGAGGAAGAAGGAAAAAGAAAAAGCAAAAAAAGACAAAAATAATATAAAAAGTAAAATAAACCAAAATAAAACATTACTAAACAATTCGATTTTCTTAAAAAAAAAAATTTACAAAAATTTTGATGTCAGTGTTGGCATTATCACGTAAGACGATTAGGGTCCACATCAGCAATTTCTTGCCAAACGACTATGTGGAACATCAAATTAGATTTTCATTACCAAACAACAAAAAATATTTTTCAGTTGATTTTCAGGTCTCAACCAAACACCAAAAAATATTGTTGTTTTTTGGAAAATGACTTCTCAATAAACATTTTCCAAAAATGTCCCATTTTTCAGGAGGCTTCGTTTGTTTCGCAGAAAATGTTTTCCAGGAAATGAGTAAACGGAAAATATTTTCCTACCAAAACTTAAACCAAAGAAAATGATTTCCTCTTAAAAAATTGAAAATCATTTTTCAAAATATGACTAGATATTAGCACTTGGATCAGAAACTATGCACTCGGGCATGCGAACCTTAACGCTCATTCCCAGGCCCTTGGCAGCAAGGTCGAGTTTAGGTCCATCGAGACCAAACCCCAGCATCTCGACCCAGGTCCATCTAGGTCGTGCTCAAGACCCCAACCTCCTTGATGGACCCAGGTCCTAGCGCCGGAGACCTAGGCGTAGCCTCTATAAACTCGAGACGGGGCGCTAGGGAGCTCGGCACCATTCTTAGGCTCAATTTTGGTGGACCCAAGTCTAGTGCTAGTGCTCGGAGTCGGGGATCAAGGCTTGAGACCTCGATGTCCGTGTCGAGTTCTTTTGGCTAACCATATGCAAGTCACTAGCGCTCGAACAAGGTAGTAGGAAAATCAATTTTTCTTATCAAACGGCGGAGAATATTTTTCAGTTTATTTTTAGGTCTCAACCAAAGATCGAAAAGAATTGTCATTTTCCTGAAAAATAACTTCTCGGGACAAAAACATTTTTTTTTTAAATAAATGGAGTTTGATTTGATCGAGTCGAGCTAAGCTGACACGTAGAAGATATCACGAACCCACTAGTTGGGGACTCAATTCTCACCCTCGGTGCTGGCATGGAAATGTCAGATCTTTGCGTGGAATCGGAGAAAAGGTGCATGACAAACTGGTAAAGAAAAATAGTCAAAAATAGTTCTGAGAAAGGAAACAAAGGAGTTGTGCCCAGATTTGATGGTGGATCGTTTTACGTACTTCCCTCTCTCGATACCCTCTCATCTCATCCACCTACATAAAGCAAAACCAGCTACAGCTACAGCTACAATGCCTAGTGTCGGCTCTAAAAGGCGTATCTGCATTACTTCTTTCTCGTGGGTATTTTAACTAGGGTTCTGTCAAATAGGCTTTTCAAAGTCATCCTATCTTATCCGTTAGAAATTAGAATCAAACAACTCAAACATTACCTCACGCTCGGTCAACCGGTTCGTCATCCACTTTTCACAAACCACACGAGATATTCTGATAATCCTAGTGATGTTGATCAGGTCATACGCGATCCCTATTATTTTTTAATCATCAAAGACATGAACGCTTGCATTCCCTCTGTGTGCATAAAGAGTTAATATAGTCTTAAGGCGGAAATAATGACTCCAGTATAGGCGACGGAACGGGATTCCGTAAGTTACCCGTAAAAATACGTGTATGTGTGTGCGTATAAAGTCATATTCTCATGAACGGAATAGTAACTCTAGCGTAGAAGTCGACGGACTGAAACTATACAAGTCACAGATAGAAACATACAGAGTTAGATAGGGCAGTAGATGGGAACAAAACAATAGGGAAAAACTCAAGTCAAAAGAAATAGAAAGATGAAGAGATGGACGTGACGGCCAACGACAACAGAGAGTTGGTTTCTTAACGGGATCGCGACTGCTCATCAAAGGTCTACGCCAGTCCAAATGAATGTAGCATTTTAGGTCTCGCTGTCCTGGGGGACTGCGTTTTCAGAATGCGTCCAACTACGTCTTCCAAAACAGCACCTTGTACATTTCGACTGTAACTTGTCCATCACCCATTCTAAGCATATCACAGAAGTCGATTGACCCCAAGAGCAAGTGATGGACGCACGATCCGTGTGTGCGGATATACGCACGCAGTAGAGAAGAGACCCTATTCGGATTCGGATTCGGATTCGCGCTAGCTCGATTCCGTGACGTAAATACATGCCCGCAACCACGATCCACACTATAAATAGAAAGGCTATGGCGAAGAAAAGGAGAAGGCTGGATAATTTAGACACGTGGAGTTGCCAATTGGCCAAATGATTGTAGGTGCTATTTGTGTGCACAAGCGCGGGTTGTCACGGAAAGGACATGATGGGCATATCTTAAGACTAATTGGAGCGATCCTTTGCCTAATTGCTTAGGGTTTGCGTCGTGGCATTTCATCTCATCTTCTTCTTGCTGTCCCCGCGCTTGATTTGATATGGACGGCTCTTAAGTGTCGGATCCGTTTCTCCTCTTACTCTTGAACCTTTTTTTTTTTGTTTTGGGTAAAGTACTCTTGAACCCTTTTTTTTTTTTTTTTTTTGGTGACCCGGGAAACTCCCTTTCGCCCGATAGGCTAATCGGTACTAAACCCGGGGGAAGACTAGCCCAGCAACCCACCGCCAGGGCCCCCCACTTAAATCGCTGACGACGCAGGGTTTTGAACTCTCGACCTCCAGCGATGGAAGGAGTTGTTCTCAACCAACTGCGCCACCTACGGGTGGGTCTCTTGAACCCTTTTTTATTACTGAAGAATGCACTTTCATCATTCTTGACTTCCTTGACTTAGACCTTAGACAACTGTCTATCTAAAGCCTCTTGGTTGATTAGTATATTCTCCAACTCAGTAAGAGTTGGGCCCCCGCCCATCTTACGATTGGCTATACCAATGCCGTTGCACTCTGAAATTTCTGAGTATCCAACTTTGAAATTTCTTCATAAAGAGAATGACAATTTTCCTCATCCTTGTCTCAAAGTTGGCATTATTAGGATTCAAATTTGAAATTGCTTCAGAAAGAGGTTTAACTTTGGAGAAGTATAGGATCACCGTCATGTTCTGATCATCGTCATGTTTTGTTGCGAGATGGAAAATAGCTAGTTCTCCAACCTGTGCAGTTTACACCATTCCTCCTCTAAAATATCGTCGCCAAGTTATCCCACGCCTCCTCTGGGATCTTCTCGTTCTTCATATGCTGTAACAACGGGAAAATTACTAAAAAAGTCCTAAACCTATTGTAATTGTGCCAATTCAGATTTAAATCATTTCTTCTTCTTCTTTGCTAATTGAGCCCTAAACCTTTTGCATTTATGTCATTTCAGTCCATCTAGCCAACTTTGGCCGGTCAGCACTGGCGTGGCAATTTTTAATTATATTTTGATATTTCTACGATTCTTTTTTTTTTTTTCCTTGTTCTTCTTCCTTCAGCCGATCGCCAATCCGGGGACCGACCAAAGGTGAGGGTGAGGTCGGACTCGCCAGTGGCCAACTAGGTCGACCTCGCCGGCCCTCGCCTCTGGCCAGTCGCCGATTTGGTGACCTATTGGAGGAAGAAGGAGAAGGAAAAAAAGAATAGAAATTTAGAAAAAAAAAATGAAAATGTTACCTAAACTTGCCACGTCAGTGTCAGCCAGCCAAAATTGGCCGGATGGACTGAATTGGCACAAATGCAAAAGATTTTAGGACTTAATTGACGAAAAAAAAATATTTAGATCTGAATTGACACAATTTTAATAGGTTTAAGACTTTTTTGGTATTTTTCTCCTGTAACAACTCATCTTCAACAATCATTGCAAGAATGTCAAACGTCTTACCAGCTTTTATCTTCCACTTTCTCAACTCGTTCGAGATGGCATTTATCAAGTTTGAAGTGGCACCTTTCGATGGCCAAAACAATTTTGGGCTATGGAGGATCAAGATGAAGGCTTTGTTGCGTCGGGAAGGTTCGGTTAGAGCCTTGGATGGGAATTACCCCGACGATATGACTACGGCAAAGATCGAGGAGATGGAAGAGAAGGCGCACAGCACCATCCGATTATCATTGTCCGACAAGGTACTTCATGAGGTCGCTGATGAAAAAACGGCTTCAAGATTGTGGCAAAAGCTAGAAAGTCTCTACATGAAGAAATCTCTTATGATGGGATTATTTTTGAAGTAGCGTTTTTACACGCTAAAGATGTAAGAAGGTACTCCTATCCAACAACATCTAGATGAATTTAATAAAATCGTAATGGATATGAAAAATCTAGATTTGAAGTTAGATGATGAAGATCAAGCCCTAATTGTGTTATGCTCGCTATCGAGATCGTATGAGAATTTTGTGAATTCTATGTTGTATGAAAGAGAATCCATAACTCTTGAGAATGTGAAGGCCTCGCTGAATTCCGCGGAGATGCGTACAAAGTTGAATGCGAGTAGTAGTGCAGATAAAGCTGATAGCTTAGTTGTTAGGGGAAGGTCGAATTATTGGGATAGACACGGTAATAGTAAAGGGCGTTCGAAGTCTAGGTCAGGCCAGGACAAGAGAAAAGTTGAGTGTTACTATTGTCACAAGTTCGGACACTACAAAAACGAGTGTCCTTTGCTCAAGGCCAAGGGGAAAAAGTCAATGGAGAGTTCTGATTCGGCTAGTCTAGTGAAGGATAATGTGTCTGCATTAGCAGACAATGTTCTTACCGTTTTATCTTCAAATTATCGTGTAGACGATGAATGGATTTTGGATTCGGCATGTTTATACCATATGTGCCCAAATAGAGATTGGTTCCACACATATGAGAAAGTTAGTGGTGGTTCAGTTTTGATAGGCAACAATGCAGTTTGCAGGATTGTGGGTATTGGTACTGTGCAGATCAAATGTCATGACAATATAGTAAGAACTTTGATAGATGTTAAGCACATCCCAGATTTGAAGAAGAACCTCATTTCTTTGAGCATCTTGGATTCCACTGGATGCATGTATACCGATGGAGGTGGAGTTTTGAAAATTTCAAAGGGCTCCTTAATTATAATGAGAGGAAACAAGAAGAATGGTCTTTACGTTCTGTAGGGAAGTGCCGTTGTGGGTTCTTTAAATATATCATTCTCTTTAGATTCTAATAAATCAAGGTTGTGGCAAATGTAGTTGGGCCACATGAATGAAAGAGGAATGACTATCTTGAGTAAGCATGGTTTACTCTGTGGGGAGAATATAGTCTCACTTGACTTTTGTGAGCACTGTGTTTAAGGGAAACAGCGCAGAATTAGTTTCAGTACTGGGGTGCACTCGACGAAGGGCGTAGTTGACTATATTCACTCCGATTTGTGGGGACCTGCGCAGGTTACATCTAAAGGTGGTGCAGTTTATCTTCTGACATTTTTTGACGACTTTTCTTGGAAAGTCTGGATTTATTTCTTGAAGCGTAAAAGTGACATTTTTGATACGTTCAAGAAGTGGAAGATGTTGATTGAAAATCAAACTAGCAAGAAGATAAAGCGTCTCAGAATAGATAATGGTCTTGAGTTTTGTGGAGGTGATTTTGACAAGTACTGTGAAGATTTAGGGATTGTTCGACATCGAGCAGTCAGGTATACACCTCAACAAAATGGGGTGATGGAGTGCATGAACCGAACACTTTTAGAGAGACTTAGATGTATACTTTCTAATGCTGGACTTGATAAATTTTTTTGGGCCGAAGCCGTGAACACGGCATGTTATTTGGTGAATCGTTCTCCTTCTACTGCAATTGAACGTAAGACTCCAAACAAGATATGGTCTGGTAAACCTTCTGATTATTCTATTTTGAAAGTATTTGGATGTCCCGCTTATTATCATGTAAAAGATGGTAAACTTGAACCTAGAGCCAAGAAAGGTATTTTGGTGTTAAGGGATATAGATTGTGGTGTTCTGACCCTCAATCACCAAAGTTTATAATCAGTATGGATGTTATTTTTGATGAAAATTCTATGCTTGATCAGAGAAAAGTTGTTGAGTCTATAGATATTCAGGAAGAGAATGTAGTGAAAAAGGTGGAGTTGAGTGTAAAGCATCCATGGAGAACCTCTGAAAATGTTCCTATTTAGTCAAAAAGTGACAGTGAGCAACAACCTCTGAAAATGTTCCTATTTAGCCTTTTGGATGCAATGAGAGCTAAAAGGCAAATTAAGCCTCCCCGGAGGTATGGTTTCGCTAATTTGGTAGCATATGCTCTTTCAGTTACTGCAGAGCTTGGTATTGAAGAACCTTCTACATTTCGTGAAGCTACTATTTGTTCTAAATCTGAGAAATGGCTTGTTGCAATGAATGAAGAGATAGAGTCTCTTCATAAGAACCAAACTTAGGATCTTGTGAAATTGTCTAAGGGTAAAAGAGTTGTTGGATACAAGTGGATCTTCAAAAGAAATGAGGGAATTGCAGGAGTTGAAGATGAAAGATTCAATGCACGTTTGGTAGCCAAGGACTTTAGTCAGAAGGAAGGGATCGACTTCAATGAAATGTTCTCTCTAGTTGTGAAACATAGTTCCATTCATGTGTTGCTCGTGTTAGTGGCCCTTTATGATCTAAAACTTGAGCAACTTGATGTTAAGACCGCTTTTCTGCATAGCGAGCTTGAGGAAACAATTTACATGTCTCAACTCGAGGGATTCGTTGTTGAGGGTAAAGAAGATCACTTTTGCAGGTTGAAAAGCTCCTTGTATGGTCTCAAGCAATCTCCACGTCAATGGTACAAGAGGTTTGATAGCTTTATGTTAAGTCATGGCTACTCGCGAAGTGCGCATGACAATTGTGTGTACTATAAGAGATTGTGTGATGGTTCTTTTGTTTATTTGCTATTGTATGTGGGTGACATGCTTATTGCGGTGAAGGACATGTCAGAGATACAATTGTTAAAGAGGCAACTTAGCAGGGAATTTGAGATGAAAGATCTTGGAGCTGCCAAGAAAATTCTAGGTATGTAGATTCGCAGAGATAGACAGGTTGAGAAGTTATACCTTTCGCAGAAGGGGTATATTGAGAAAGTGCTTGAACGTTGCGGCATGAAGAATGCTAAACCAGTAAGTACTCCTTTGGCATCTAATTTTAGACTTTCTGCTTCTTTGTCGCCTAAAACCAAAGAACAGGAAGATGAGATGTCTTGAGTTCCATATTCTAGTGCTGTGGGTAGTCTTATGTATGCTTTAGTATGCACTCATCTAGATATTTTCCAGGCAATTAGTGTTGTGAGCAGGTATATGGCAAATCTGGGTAAAGCTCGCTGGTAAGCAGTGAAGTGGATTCTTCGGTACATCTAGGGTACCTCAGATGTTGGTATGGTCTTTAATAGAGGTTGTGATACAGGGCATTCAGTTGTTGGCTTCGTTGATTCTGACTATGCAGGTGATCTCGATAAAAGGAGATCTTTGACAAGTTATGTTTTTACGCTTGATGGTTCCGCGGTTAGTTGGAGAGCAACTTTGCAGAACACGGTTGCTATATCTACCACCGAAGTAGAGTACATGGCAGCAACTAGGGGTGATCGGTTCACGGAATGGATGGTTCCACCCTAGAACCGAGAACCGCCCACTAGGGACCGGTTCCGCAAAATGCGAACCGTGAACCACCCGCTCGTTCCATGGATCCACCCGAGAACCAAACCACCGGTCCGTTTCCTGATTGGATCCCGGTTACGGTCCTAATGTCATCCGCTCATTCCATGGAAAAATGAAGTTGAATACTAATCTCACAAATATGACTCAATAAAGCTATGTAACAACAGTAGACTCAGAAATTTTCCTTTCCCTTTTTACCTTGTAAATCAGAATTCTCAGCAACCCAAGGGCACCAGCTAAGTGACAATCTACCCACTGCACTAGAAAAAGAAAGAAATGTGCAGTTGGACTGTACGACAATCTCATCTGAAGACAAGCACCATCATAACACTAAGAACTAAGAAAACTTCTTGAGTTTAGGGTAGGGTCTGAGAGCAGGAGGATAAGCAATTGAGATTGACTGGAGCGACTAAGAGCGAAGAGAGCTAAGATTAGGGTAGGGTCTTTTTTCATTTTGCGGGTCTGGGCTCTTTTTTTTTTTTTTTGGACAGATGGGTTAGGCCTTTGAGAGATGGTTTCATTTAAAAAAATTGGCCCATTCATATTAAATAAAAATCAGTTCGGTTGGGCCGGTTGGATGGTTCCCACTCGAAATCGAAAATCGAATCGGTACCTGTCGGTTCTAGAAAATTGAAATCAGAAACCGAACCGTACCTGCTGGTTTAGATTCAAAATCAGCCGGTTGGGTACGGTCTAGTCCGGTTTGGTTGGATCGTGATTTTTTTGCTCACCCCTAATAGCAATGGAAGCAGCAAAGAAAGCTCTTTGGTTGAAGCGTTTGATTATAGAACTTGGGGCAAAGCAAGAAGGAGCCTCCGTTATCTTTTGCGATAACCAAAGTGTGATCCAGTTGACCAAAAACGCGATGTATCACAAGAGAACGAAACATATTGATATTCGTTATCACTTTGTGCGTGATGAGGTTGCTAAGGGTACAGTAACAGTGAAGAAAGTACCTTTGACAGATAATCCAGCAGATATGTTGACTAAACCAATTCCTTTAACCAAGTTCAAGCATTGTTTGGACTTGGTTGGCATTTTCGTCATTTGAGTTACTTATGCGGAGTTGGTGACGTTCCATCCCTTGTTTCCTACATCGAGTTCACTCGCGTAAGTTTAGGGGTGTGCGTTGTCGATTCCACCGTTTGGCGGGTGGCCTTGTGTGGTCACTTTTGGTGGTGAGGGAGAGAGGTCTTCTAGCGTTTGGTAAAACGCTCTTCTGGAGATTTGAAGTCAAGGTAGAGATTTGTTATATTTTGACTTTCAAATTAAAGATAAGGGCAGTTTGGACCATGCACTTTTGTTTTACGGTTTTTTTTAGAGGGGGCTATAAAAGGGATATGTTGCATATTACATTGCAACGCTTGCTTTCGCTTCTGCCCCGAGCTTTTCACTTCTACCCTGAAACCCTTTGTTTTTCACATCTTCTTGTTAGATCTTTAAATCTTTGATTGTACGCTTGTACTCGTTATTAAAAATGGTGAAACCCCTCTCTCTCCCCGTAATTTTTTCCGTTTTGGGTTTTTCACGTATATCGTGTCTCGTGTGTTCTTATTTTACTTTCATCCTTCGCTATTTCGCGCTTAAATTCGCACATCTCTTGGCGTTTTCCGTAATAGGACCGCTTATGGAACTCGAGATGCACACCATCATGACTTAGTTATAATGCCTGGAACTATACCAAGTAAGCCTAATCTCAGATCAACTGACTTCACAGTCCTGAGCTATGCACTAACAGAACTTCGGCATACTCCGATCCTTCACCGTGGGCTTACTGTTTCTAGACACTTGCTCCGGTACCACTTGTTGAGAAAGATCGGGGACTCAATTAAAGAAAACACACTTTTCTTTGTTCGGAGCATTTTCTAGAATATTGATTGAGAGAACTTCTTGCACACTAACATAAATAAGAGCACTTGGCTATCACAAGAATATTGATTGAGAGAACTTCTTGCACACTAACATAAACAAGAGCACTTGGCTATCACAAGAGGGTGGTTGGGAAAATTATCAAAAAGTTCCTACATTTATTGTAATTATGCCAATTTAGTCTCAATTTTTTTTCAATTCAGTCATAAACCTTTTCATTCATGCCAATTCAGTCCTTCCGGTCAATTTTAGTCGGAAATTGCTAACGTGGCATGACCGGCGCTAACGTGGCCAATATTTAAAATATTTGAATATTTTATAGAATTATTTAGTATTTATTTACTTATTTATTTTCTCTTTCGTTTGTTTTCTTTTCTTTCTTTCTTTTTTTCTTCTTCCTCCAGCCGGTCGCGGGGCTCGGCGGCCGGCTAGAGGAAGAAGAAGAAGAAAAGAGAAAGAAAGAGAAATAAAATTAAAAAAATAAAAGATTCGGAAAATATTAAAGTATCATTAAAAATCGTGCCACGTCAGCGCCAGTCGTGCCACGTCAGCGATTTTCAATCAAAATTGACGGGAAGGATTGAATTGGCAAAAATGCAAAAGATTTAGGACTGAATAGGCAAAAAAAAAAAGGTTTATGACTGAATTGACACAATTACAATAGGTTCAGAACGTTTTTAGTAATTTTTCCAAGAATGTCTCGCTTTCCTTGATCATTCTAGAGATTAATGGTTCGTCCCTCTTAAAAATATCTAGTATTCTTTAAAGAAGAGAAGAGGTGAATCTTAGGAAGAACTTCTTTTGCAATTATCAATAACAAAAAGATACGAGAATGCTTCTCAAAGGGTACGCACATGTTTTACCTTCCTGTTCTTGTCATATCAATCTTCAAACTTCAAAGGGTGTTCCTTATTTTTATGTGGAGGAAAAGTTGATGGTTTATGGACCAAATGATATGCAAGTGATTGTTACTTTTCTCTTTGTCATTGACGATGTTCGATGGCTTCTCTTAATTTTTCAGAGTGGCATTGTAGTCCACCAAGTAATCAATTTGCAGATTACTCCTTAAAAGTCGCATTGTATGAATTTTAAGCAAATTTTCTACTTAGCCCTACTATATATATGTATTCATTTGTGCATCAAATCTGCTACCTGAAATGCATCAACATATACAAAAATTCCCTTAGGTGTTATTACTTGAGTATTTTTCATGTCAATATCTAGATTTCTTTTTTGTTTTCTGAGAGGCAATATTGAGAACCTATGCAAATCATCATGCTCGAATGCCCCTTTAATACTTTTCATGTTCTAGTAATCTACATTTAATTTAAATCTAGTCTAATTTAATCTAAATCTGCAAAACTATTCATCCACTCTTTTATCTGCACTTTATATTTCATTCCTCATATAACCTTCTCATTTTGTAAAGAATTGCATTGGCAGGTTACAACCATTGAGTTTTCATTTCTATGAATGGTTACAATCAAAAGATAAACTTCTTATACGCAAAAAATATCGGACCAACTATTTTTCCCAGATGATTGCACCCCTGGAGATTTCTTTAGAGAAATCTACCCTTTGTTTTTGTCGAGGGAGAAAACCGTAAATCTACCTTTTTTTTAATACACTTGAAGCCTTGTCTACCAATGGTTGCCAGTTTGAATTTCTTTTTCTAGAACTATTACGAGCTTTTGCTCTCTCTTTTTTTTTTTTTTTTAAATAATACATGGAAGTTGCTTTTGTTTTTCCTTAAACAATTTGCATGGTGGGTAATTTTAAAATATAAAATCAATGTGTAAAATTTCATGTATTGTTTACATTATAAGAATGTCTACACAAAAAAAAAAAAAAAAATTTGACCATTTCATTTCATCTGGTCTTAGATCACAGTATTGGTCTATATATTCCAACTCAATGGAAGAAATAATAATAATAATAATAATAATAATGTGACATTTGTTAGGTTTACTATGCTAAGAAATTATTTTTGCACCCGGTCCAGTTGCGGTTACGAAGAAGCACACGGATCACACTTTAATAGAGTGATTTATTCATTATACAGTACAATAGAATCTATTGTACACTCGAAATTTCGTCTAACTCTGGTTCAGGACATGTGGTGCAACTATTAGATGAAGTATGGATGATGAAGTTTGTCCCGATGGGTAATTCAAAACGTACGCAGTGGTATCATAAGCATAGCTTGGCGTCGATATTACTGAGTGCACAAATTTGAAATGAGACAATAAATTAAGGAAGAAAAAGCAAAGGAATGCATGATTGTTCTTGGGTCAAAACTTGAACATCATTTAATTTTGTTGATAGATTGCAACAAGATGATAACTTTGGATAGCCCTCTCGTCTCCCTGTGATGAAATTACATTGGTGTCCAGCATGAGGAAGTTAAGGGGTTATAAACCGCGGGAAGCAAGAACTTCTTGCCACGGACCCCCCGAAAATTAAAAGCACCGCCAGTGGCGGGGTCGACCCGGACCTTTCCGGTGTAACCGGGGAAGGCTCCGCTTCCGAATATGTTAGGGCATGCCGTCCCGGCTTCGGTCGGGTCAAATGTGGAACCTCCGTAGAAACCGTTGTTATAAGGATCGGTGACGATTCCTGCCAATGCCGAGGCAAAGGATATGACCATGGCGTCGGCACCCACATTCCCACTCGGCGGCCGCAATGTCACACCTTTCGGCCCGTAGTCGGATGGGTAGAATGGCCATGCGCACGTGCCTGGGCACTCAGTTTCAGGGTCACCTACCAAAATGTATGGCTGCCTCCCTGCAATATTAATTCAGTATTGTCACGTCGCTTAACTTGTCAATTCTATACGTTGCGGAAGCTTGTGTACCTACAATTAGTCATGAATACAAATAGATTGATTGATCATGGTACATACCGAGGAGTCCGTGTTGGGAGCACTTGCCCATGCAAAGGCCTTGAACGGTGACGCCTCTGGCGGCAAAGATGACGGCGATGGTACTCTTGTCCCCGCCCGTTGCCTTTTGGACGAGACCGGGGATGAAGTCCACGGTCAACACCTTGCCGACGGAGTAAAACTTGTCGGTGACCTGGCGCACCACCCTTACCCCAATGGGAGGCACCATGCTCCTCCTCCTTGGCTGGTAGCTCTCGATGACGCGCCACCAGGCGGACACCTGCGGCTCAATGTAGGCGCCGCGGCCCCCCCTGTAGTTGAGGGACTTGATGAAGCTCCGGATCACGTTCTTCTGGACGCGACCGGTAGGTCCGTACCACACCAGCGCTAATTTGACATTCCCGGTGAGGAGAGGTCCTCCATGGTAAGTAAGCCGAGCAGGTCGGCCTCCTCTAGGGGCCCCGAGCGCAAGAGGAGAGAAAAGGAGCAGCAGGAACAAGGAGGAGATAAACAATAGCAGAGGCTGTTTCGGCAGAGAAGACGCCATGGTTGAAGATCCTAGCAATTAGGCGCCCTTGTACGTCTCCTCTCACTCCTCCTACGTTTGGGCTTCAATGGTATATATACAAGTAAAAATGGTGGGGGACTGGATTTAACTTTAGGCTGAGAGACATTGAAGCCACTGATTTCGCACCGCACGACCACCTACATTGGTGGATTCACCTTAAAAATACGAACTTTATTAGAACGAGAGGGACAATCGGGTATGACAAGGATGTCTAATCCTGGTGGGTATAACGTTGACCAAAAAGACAAGAAGAAGCGGTCAGACAAAGAACAGGGCATTGCATGCGTGCATGGGGGTGTCATCTAGAGATTCACTTAAGATCTGTAGAACCGAAACGAAACGCAACGAGTGGACGCTTCCTGAAATGCTCTGATTTTTTCCAAAAAGAGCCCGAAGTGAATTTTATTTCAAAGAAGGATATGAAATGCTCTCTTTGTTTCAAAGAAGGGCCTGACCAAAGGCCATTTTCGTCTTTTAACGTTTTATATTTTTTTCTTTTTTTCTTTTTCTGTTTCATTTTCTTTTTTCTTTTCCTTTTTCTTTCCCTTCCCCCAGCCAGCCCACGCCGCCGTCGAGCCTTGCTTGACGCTAGCCTCGCCAGCCCAAGCGAGGGTTGACTCAGAGTCATTCGGGAAAAAAAAAAAAGTTGAAACTTTTTAAGCCGTGGAGCGTTGATTAGCTCATGGAAGCGAGGGCTCGAAAAAGATGAAGAACTCCAGTGCTGCAATGGGAGCGTAGAGCTCGGTTCATTAGCAATTTGGACCCGAGGAGCCGAAACATGCGATGAGGGAATGGATCTTACATCATTTTGGGATGTAGCCCTCACCTGGGCAGGCGAGGCCGGTGTCGGGCGAGGGCGACCCCCACCTGACGGTGGCGTGGGCAGCCCTCGCCTGGAACCGGCATTGGCGGTGGGAGGGAAAAGAAAAAAGAAAAAGAAAAAGAAAAAAGGAAAAAGAAAAGAAAAAAGAAAGGAAGGAAAACAAAAAAAAATGAAAATGAAAAAAAAAATATTAAAACGGTAAAAGACGAAAATATCTTTCAGTCAGGCCTTTTTTTAAACAAAAAGGGCAATTCAGGCCATTTCTTTGAAACAAAGTCCATTTCAAATCCTTATTTAAGAAAATCAGAGCATTTCAAGCTCTTATTTGAAATTTTTCCATCGTATAATCCATAAATGATGGGGGAGTGGGAAATGCATTCCCAGCATATCTCTTTTCCCAATGTCCCCAAAAATCAGCAAAAACGTATTTCTTCGCTCCAATTACTACAAAGGCAAGAGATTTCGTCTATATCGCCGGCATTGTTCGCTGTACGGATCATCATCAGACAATGATTTTGTAAACACAACAACAACAAAAGAGTTACTTGCTTTCATTGCAGGCATATACATCCTTCATTTGCAAATAAGCATTACATCTCACCCTCGAATTCTGGAAAATAAAAACGAACCAAAAGAGAAGAAATGTAACGACATTGACATTATTTCAACTCACCGCGACAATAGGTGTAACCATGTACAGGTAAGAATACAGGTAAAGGCAGACAGTACATCCGCATCCCTCCTCCAAGTACCAACAACAGGTTGACAAAACATACATATAAAGATACACTTATCCCTAATTCTCTAAGACTCGAGGATTCTCTTGTTCTGGGCCGCCTATATTAGGGAATGAGCTTCTTTACATCTGGACCATCTACCGACCTTCCTTTCATCGTTCCATAGCTTTGCAGTAATTGACTGGAAACCCATCCGTATGTATCTCATGACGACCGTGACAAGCTCCCTACAGGACAAGTATTTGGTTTTTTTTTGTTTCAGACAACATCGTCTCAAAATGCTCAGACGACTAATTTATTCAATCTATTTTTACAGAAATAAGAACCCAAGACCATCAATGCCATGCCGGTAGTTAAAATTAATAAGAGCATAGTAGGAAACGGATCATTGCCAAAGTTCTGCAAAAGAAACTGCCATCCAACTGAATCTAAAAAAGGAGAACAAGAAGAAGAACAAGTAGTCTCTCGTTTATCAAAAGAGCAACTGGCAAATAAAGCATCGTAGACCCACGTAGCTGTTAGGAAACTTACAGCAGTGAGCAAGGAGATTGACAGGCTTTCACAAAGTAAACAAACAGGTATGCATCATAATGCTGGCCGTCAATCAGATAGAAACCGGGCAACCTCCGAATACACTTGAATGACATTTTCTTGTACAGGTGCATGGCAGGAATATTATATGATATCACATGCAAATAAACAGCCTGACAAGTGGGGATGCTGGAGGCATACTTGATAACCTCAAGAATAAGTGAGGAGGCTGCACATCAAAGAACAGGCAAGTTAGTTCCCTTGGGGCTCACAGAAACGGGATAAAGAGCCATGGAGAACGAGAACAAGAACCCACCTATGCCAAGATTTCTGTAACTATCTATCACTCCCAGCGTCAAAATGTAGACTAATGACCATTCCGATTCTGCAGAATTATAATTAAGCGAATCCACAATCTGCGAGCACAATTTCATTTAAAAAAACGAATCATATGCCAGAAACTTATGTTTGTACAGTTCCAGGCCATTGAGGTGTATTATAATCCCTTAAAGAATCTCCTTCAAATTCATAACACAGAACCCATTTCCAGCTATGATCACGCTTAAGGAAGAATGACATACAAAAGGAGCTTTAATACAAATGATCACCCATGACAGTATACACACCTCACTGTCTTTAGCAAGAACAACCCTAGCTGTGACAAATCCAATTAGCTCATCACTTTTTCCATCAGCACGGCTATGGTCAACGGCTGCCCAAGCCACTATACCACGTCCATGGACAACATTTTGGAAGAACTCAGATTCGTACCTGTAAATCCAACTGCTCATTTAAGAAAAGAAACCACTCCATCTAAATATCCACATCACTAAAAACCTCAAAGGACAAAAGTGTTTACAGGGCTAAGCTACCTAATGGGAAATATATCCCCATGAATCTGCTCTAAGATTTCCAGATCAGATGGGCGTATGGGCCTATAGCTTATGGTCGGATGGCAAGAGGTTAGCGTGACCATCGTCTATCAAGATCTTAATCCCCAGCAAAAACTGGATATATGTGGAGAACCTGTAGAAAGGCCGCTCTTCCCATTTATGCCCCGTCAGCCGCCACATCCATGCAGTAAGAACTGTAAACCAACATGGCAATTCCGCTTCAAGCTCTATAATTACGTAAGGTCATATACAAGTTCATAAGTAAAATAAAAGCAATAGAACATAATATGGCACTGTATCAATAATCTTAAATTCAAACCAGAGACACAGTTGCCCTGCATAATGGAAGGATGTAGAGCATCACATCATAAGCCAAACAGATCTTAGGGTATGTTTTTTTCGGGGAAAACTTCATGATAAAAGAAAATGTTTTCCCCTTTTCAAGTTGGGAAATTCATTTTCCTAACTTCAAGGATGCATATTTACTTTGTTGGTAAACGGTTTCCCGTTGAATAATCATTTTCAGCAAACAAAACACGTAAAAGTCCAGAAAACTAACTCACCGAATATTCTTTCGCTCAAACAAACACAACCTTAGTGTTCTATTTGCACAGAGAAGAAAATGAAAGGCTAAAAGCAATGGCTGAACTGCCTATCATAGCATTTGCAGATGCCAAGAACCAAGGTTGCATGCACTCATCAATTACGATTTTGGCCCAGCGACATCTACGGCTGATAGCAAATGATTTAATTCAGTTCGCAGATGCTCCAGTAAGCAAAAGGAAAGAAGAAAACTTGTTCTTTGCAATGAACTCCTAGAAATCCCAAAATTTTTTACTCACTATGTTTTCTTTCTTTTTTCTCGTTAGAAGGTTCACATGAGAAAGTCAAAACAGTATCAAATTATTCCCTTTGTGCAGGTGCAAACACTAGAGAATAACCAAAGGGCGACTGACCTTTCGCACCACACATTTCATTTTCATTGAAAAGGTAACTGCAGCCATTAACACTTATTTGATGATACTTGAAGTAAGCTGGATTAAGCCCAGACAGCATAACAAGGTAAATACGACAGTTGAATGAACAAGTAAACCGAGAGAGGGAATTGGCGGATGTCTTTTTCTTTTGTCAACAAGGAATGTGATCAATCACCAGATTTCAGTTCCTTTAGACAATAAAGGCAGAACAGCAACCATGCCACTCATGTGGCTAATCGTCGAAAACTTGATATTCCAAATGCTATAATCCCTTTTCATTGGTTAAAAGGGCTATGCTCAAACTACCAGTAGGCAGCCAAAGTGACAAGTATGATTGGACGATACTAATCAAAGGTGCAGAACAAGTGTTAACAAGTATAGAAGCAAGGAGCTGCAATCTCATTAAACAGCACGTGAGTCCTATAACTGGTAAACTGCTCCATAACTCGACCACACTCTAGACACACACACAACACCGCTGGACCACCTGCACAACACCTATTTTTACAGGCGAAATTTTTCGGGGTGATTGCAAAATTGCCCAAAACAAAGGCATACAACGAAAGTGGCAGCACTAGAGAAGCTATTTCTTCTCAGAGAGTACAGAATCGATTTCCAAGTGAGAGGTGACTGCCTCAGAAGTAAACCTCCGGTACGAGTGTGGCCACGTTTACGTAACCAACCACGAGTCCATCATCAAGCAGCCCAAACAGGACAAAGAAAACGAGAGAGAACCAGGGGGACAAACTAGAACTTGAGAGCTACAACACCGACATGATACAAAAAGCTAGGGGTAGGAAGAAGAAATGATCACCACCAAAAAAAAAAAAAAAACCCAGGAATTAATTATTCAGGGCGACGCAGACACGTGGGAACGAGAAACAGCGAGGATAAAAGTAGGAGAAGGCAAGGAAATCGCGAAATTGGAACAAGAATGAGCAAGGGGAGCACTAAGAAACGGACTAAGTAGGTACACACACTGATGTCATGTCGCCATGTGGATCGGAGACAGGAGACCAGGAGTAAAAAAGAGGAACTTTATGCGATCGGAGACAAGACAAAGAGCTGAATTTCTTGGAGGGAAAACGAGAAATCTTGGTATGAAATTGATTGAAACGGAAGGGAACAATTTTACCTCATCGGATGAGAAACGGAGGGCGGGGGCGGGGGGACGATTGGATTGCAGGGATGGAAGAGTAGGCTGGCTGAATTTATTTGTTCGTGTTGGCCGGTGGACTGGGATTGGGAATTTTGCTCTGCTCGCTCTTCCTGCGTTCTTGACCTTTGCTTGCTTTCCCCCGCTTCGTCAACGGACTTTTGTTCTTTCCTTCCCCAGTTCTTCCTTTTTTTGCTTTAATATATATATATATACATCTTCGCATTCGATCCATTTCGTTATTAATATATATATTTCAAAATTGTAGTTTCAATAACAGAGAAAATTGCAAAAAATAGAAGAAGAAGAGAATGCTCCGATTTGTAAAGCACCTGTTTTTATTACAAAGCAACTTTAATCTCAATGAATTATACTTGTATCAAAGTCTAGAATTCTATGGACGACGACACTCATGTTTGCTTGTCCTTCCGACATTATTATTATTAGTCAGCAAGTTTCTCTTTCTCGTTCTAGAAATCTTTCCATCTCACCATCTTCTTCCATGCATATTATAACTAAACATTCTTTCCTCAATACATAAAACTCAGAACACAACAAATTCAGAAAAAGTTTGGAAGCACTTGAGAGAGAATCCAACGACACCAAACAGTAACACCTCGCTTTCACTCCTCCTTGATTTGGTTCGACTTAGCATGGCTTCGTAGAGGATGAGAACTAAAAACACAAGCGAGTTGCATACTGCTACATAAAAGAGAGACATTGGGAGAATTCTCATCTCTCAATCCTTCTCAATATTTTTTCGAAAATCGCAAACGATGCAGGATCGCCATCTCATCTTCATAATGTTGCCATTTCTTTCCTCATCTTTTGCGAAAATAATCCTTCTGAGTGTTCCATATCCTTGTAAGATGAGTATATTATTAGACTTCCATACATCCCCTTCATAACCTATATTTTGCTCATCGGACTTCTGAGATCTGCTATTTCGACTTCCTTTCTGGCTCAGTCATCCTTTTGCTACAGCACCATCTGTCGGGTCAGCAGACACGCTCTGCATTTGAGACTAGAACTCCACCACGCCGGGCCAGAGGATGAAAGTGCACCTAGGCGGGATAGTTTTGTAATAACATAGTTCTGCAATCGTGGAGCGGCACCAGTCATGATACACTGATTCCGCATTCATAGAACACCACCAGTCATAAATCGGTGCTTCACTACAGCTTCTGCTATTGGCCGTTTTCGGTAGTCGGGATTGAGCATAGCCTGCAGGAAGGAGGATGAGAACTATTGATCTTATTAACGCGATAACCAAGGAAGCAAGATCCTTGAGCTGTAATCGTGTGGAGTCAGTTTTCTTTTTCTCACTTGTACCCAATGCTTCATGTACCTTAGATTACTATAAAATGGAGGAAGAGGGAAAAAGTAACAGAAAAAAGAAAAGAAAAGAAAAGAAAAATGGTACTTCAGTCCAGGATGGAAGACACCCAAAATATCGTCCGGTTCCAATGTGGATTTGAGAGAAACACCAAATCAGTATTCAAACCTGAAGCAACTCCCAACCAGCTCCATCACCTAGATCGAGAAACTTCACGGCTTCTAATAAGCGGTCATCTGCCAAACAATACCTGCCAAAACAGATGAAGCAAATTACAACGAATAAGACCGGGGAGATACATATTCATGAATACAGGACAACAGCTAATTCTCATAACAAAAATAAGCATCTCTATTAAAGTTACTACAGCCAGTTCCCCCAACAAAGGCCCAAAATCCCGTCATACAGAATGGAGAAATCATTAAAGTTTCTGGTAAATTTTGTCATTGCTTCCGTCCATACGAGATAAAGAACGTACTTATCTTAAAAACCCAAGAAAAAGTGCTTGATTTGCCACAAGCATCATTTCACATATCAAAGCTCCAAAACCTCTCAGCATCTGTAAGTATTGCATCGAGACAAAGCATGGAGTATTTAACACCAAAAAGAAATAAACCAATCCATACTTAACATGCACAAACTGGAAATCGCGCTTTCAGGCTGCAGCACTTCTTTCTAGAGCATATAAATATACATCCAAAACAACCAGAGATCTAGGAGTATAAAGCATACTCTCTTGTGGCTTCAATATCAAGTTGGAAAGTGTTCTCGAGTAGCCTCTGCAAAATTAAGGTTTAAAATAACCTTAGAAGATATTTGCTGTGCAGTGCAAGATGTAAATGAAACAATCCCAAATACAGTGTTGCGGGAGTTAACCTTATTAAACATTTCAATATCATTGTCTTGACATTACCTAAAAAATCTAGTTGTCTGGTTCTTAGGGGAAAACCTTAAGCAACACATTGTATATATACGTAGATGTCAGAAGCCAAAAAAAAGGATTTACCAGAAAATCAAAAAGTTCAACCTAAAGTTCTTTCCTTTTATTTATTGTCTTTTGTAAAGACTAAATCATACAAAAGCATGCTCTCATTTAACATTAAACATTCGACCAAAAAAAAAATAACATTAAACATGTGTTAAATCTGCCTTGTTCTAACAATCAAGAAACTTCTGACGTGGATTTGAGCCGAAAAAACAAATATAAACTTTTTTTTTTTTCATGGCATGTACATACGTACAAAAAAAGAAAAAGAAAGTTGTGCCCCCAAACAAATGTTGGAAATGGTGCTTACTTGCAAAGAGAGGCTATCCATTATGCCTGATTCACAAAATGGAACAAAAGCCAGGTAAGCCAAAAGAAGACCCGCTTCATATCTGAACAGGAATTACAAGATGATTATTCACAAGTCACAATTAAATGACGGCATATAATCCGAGAATGAAAAATTTCCAAAAAGTACATGTCATCTGCTATAGCAAAGTCTCTTTTCTCAAATGGAGTAATGGCACCAGCAGCAGCTGCACGTCTCCAAAGTTGTTCAGAGAGAATTCCACGACCTTCTTCTACGTATGGGTACCTAGGCCACAGCAGATCAGCTTAAAATTAATCAAGAGAATGCTGCTCTACTAAGATCATAAACCATTGTCAAAAAACCTAACTCCATTGACTATGAACCAATTGCAAGACTTGATAAAGTCACATAAATAAATAGATTACCAAACTTAATTGCAATGACTAGGAACCCCCTAGGAACTCAGGACCTTTCGGTGTCACAGTTCTTCAGTACATCACTTTCATTCATCTAAACTACCAAAGTTCCAATTTTCAACTTTGATATAAAAGTTAATCGGATGATGAACTACAAATTGATGTGTCAATGACAAAATCATAGAAATTGACAAAACAAAAATTCTATCAGACAAAAAAGCATGACAACAAGGCAGGTAAACCTACAACAAACAGAAAGAATCTAGTGTTCTTCATCCAGTTTCATGTTCATACGATTCACTGTCCTTGCAGTAGTTCGATTAGCAGAATATGAAAGCCAGCAACATGAGCATCGGCCCTTTTGCATGACGAGGCTTCATATACTAGCAAGCGACTTGATCATACCTGATATCGACAGAAAATGCTAGGTCTCGAAGCCGTGGAACCAAGTAAGCAGCATCCCTCTCTGTTATGGTACTGCATTAATCGAACAGAATAGTCTGGTAATGCAATCCAAGACTTAGCGGTTGCAGCATAAGAGTTAAAAGGCATCATTTGAAAAACAAAGAATGAACAGCCAGAAACATACTTGAGAACAACAGAAGAAGGACCAAGACTCTGATGTAGCCTTTCACGCTCATGCATGAAAGCAAGACCACGCATAGCACCTTGAAGAAGCTTAATGACGAAGAATCTTTTGCGTCGGACCATCTCCTCTCGTTCAAAGTAGTTCCATGACATGCCTACTCCCAGAGATCGGCTCTTTGATAATTTTTCACTGGAGAGTTTTGCATAGTCTGCAGCACTATATATGCCATCATTCCGGAAAGCAAGCCACTGCAAAGGGACACTATCTATCCTGCTGTAAGTCGAAAAGACATTTTATGCATTTGAGCAGAATTGGATATACTTAAACTAACCTGTTCCCCAGTTGTCGTCTCAAAGCCACCTATCAGCATCAATAGATTCTGAGAGATGCCCTTTGGACTGCTCTGCATCATTGGGTAATTTGGAATAACAGAGATCAATAGAAATGTGAACACCCGTAATTGACAAGCTTATTTCGAAATCATCGGAGACGTCCTTTTTTTCCTGGTATTGGTGTTCGTGACAAAATATGACCTGAAGGAAGGCATGAGAATTGAGCTCGTTGGCAGCCATCATATCGGCCTCAGTACCACCAGCTCGTTGTCCAGGATACACCTATAGTTAGTTACACAGGACAACCAAATTCGTAGGAATGATGATCTCAATGAAAGGATTGATGAATGCATCTAGCAGGGTCTTAGGACTAGTTCAAACAGTGACCTTAAAGATGACGGAAGAGCCAGAGAGGGGACCCTGGACGACTCTGCCTTCGTAAAGCCTGAAAGAAGACTGCCACGCAAGTGAGAAAGAGGGTCGCCCAGAAATTAAGAGGAGAAGAGTCGGGGGATGCAGTGGCACCTGATTTTGACGCTGCCTTCACCGACTTCCTGGGTCTTGAACTGCCCAGAAGTTGAACTCGATTGGAGGCCCGAATAGCTGCGACCCGAGGAGCGAACGGAGTAAAGACGAGAGAAGAGGGAGTGAAAGTGAAGACTGATAGCGGAGGAGGATAGAATTACCTGGTGATGTTGATGAAGCCATAGCTGCCCAGAAGGCGGCCGACCTGGAAGGAATCGGAGTCGTTGATGAGGTTGAGAGTGGCTTTACAGCTAAGAGCGCGAGGCTTTTGAGTTTGAAGAGGGAGCGAGATGGGGAGAAGTGAAAGGAGAAGCATTGTCCTCTCCTTCGGTTCCTTCCTTTCTGGGTGAGGTTGATGCTGACGCAGAAGCAGAAGCTGAAGCAGCGGGAGGTGAGGCTGGAGTGGAGTTGAACTGTTCATAAACGATGAGATCGATCATCCAGGCCCCGGCCATGGCCTCAACCTCGACTTGGGCCCAAATCCCACAACCTTCTTTTCGTCCTGATATGGCGATGGCCCTCTCTTTTCCCCCCACATGTCCATATTCCACCGCCACGTTCTGTAAAATCCTTCACTTGGTGGTGGAAATACATTTGCTCGTTCCATTTGACTACGTCACTCGACACGCGTCTCCTCAACCTACATATCTGTCTTCTCCTCCTTCTCTACCCTCCATTTCTCAATTCGCTCTCTCTCTCTCTCTCTCTCTCTCTCTGTTGCGAACTGAACAACCAACACAAAGCACGCCATGGCGGTGAGCATCTGCTCATTCTTTTTCTGCTATCTATCTGCGTCCCGGTTTTAACAACTTTCGCTAGGTGTTCACTGTTGTAAGATCCGTATATTACCTTACCCCTAGGATATGGAGAGCTCCAAAAAATCGGATACAAGCACCCATAGTTGGGGTGGGGAGATCAGATTTGCTTATTGATCAGATTGATAAATGGATCATGATAAAAGTTGTTGATTACATCTGTAGACCTTGTATCTTCCAGTTTCACATGTTTATGTTTCCATATACGGAATCTTGTTGCAGCAACTATATTCCACTATCAACTTCCTTTTGCAGAATATCTCATAGGCCACCTTTTCCATGTTGCATCCCACTTCCTCTGCTTTTGCTATATTTTTTCAATTGCTGGGCTGGTTACCAACGTTTTGCTGAATATATGTGCTAGTGCTCTGAGCTGAATTTACTTGTGGCGTGTTTCCTTCTAGATGGGCGAATAGTTGCTTGCCCTGAACCCTGTTATCCGGGGTAATCGATTACACAATGGTGCTGTTTAGTGTTTATCTAAGATCAAATCAAAGCTTCCCAACATGTCAGTTTCCTTTTTGCACTAGGTTGTAGCTCATGATCGTATGATTCATTGTACACCCTTTAGTCACCTTCATGTGTCCCTTGTCCCGGGCAGCTTAGTTTCACAGAGTCTCCTCAAGTGTTTCTCTTGATGAATACTTTGGGTATCTGACCTTTGCAATGTACTTGTCACAGATACGATTCTCAAATTTCTGAAGAAGTTGCCACTTTTGGAAATATGTTTTTAGATTCTTCAGACTACTTATCTTATCTGATCTATCGCATCCCCAATTCATTTGATTGCCATGTGATTGCAGATAAGGACGGTGAAAGTCAACAATCTTTCATTGACAGCATCTGAGCTGAACATAAGGGAGTTCTTCTCTTTTTCCGGTGAAATTGATCGTGTCGAAATGCATAGGTCTGTTGTGAATCTGTTAGCATCACATTCCTAACTTCAACTTTTATGCGCCTGCCAATTTACCTGCTTAAGAAATGCTGCCGAGAACAAGTCAATTGGAATGACCTTTTCAATCTTATTGTGTGACTGTGAGCTTCATGAATTCTGTCCTTCTAGGGCCTGGATATGTACTTTCCACACATGTTTCTAGAGCAATTCTAATTCGGATTTATGATGCAATCTTCTTTCAGTGATGATGAACGGAGTCAGATTGCATATGTTACTTTCAAGAATCCTGAAGGAGCAGAGACTGCTGCTCTTCTTTCGGTATCTATTAGCTTTTCAATACCTCCAAATTTGTTTAATAAGTTGTTGCACTTTTGCAAATTTTTGCTTTAACGAGTGTCGTAAATGTGCGGATGGAATCTCTTCAATGCCTAGAGTATTCCTTTTTCATCATCTTGAATAAATTTTGTCCTCCAGTGAATCTCATCAAAATGTCAACCAATTTGTTAGTTGAGCATTACATGAATATGGTAATTCTAAAAATAAAATCCAATTTGGTTCGTAATCATGGAGGTAATTTGGAGTCCAAATGTAAGGATGCAGATAAGGCTATCAGTGTTCCTAAATGGTAAACTCCAGTTTAACTTACATTTCACAGTTTGAGTGGAAGCTATGACAGCAGGAAAAGAAATGTCTCTAGTGTTTATCTAGACGATGGTTCATATTAAAGTCCATTGCTATTTTATCATTGGACTTATCCATTAATACTCCTTACCTGCATGAGTTTCCACTAGCAAGCTCCCCCGTATGGTAACCTTTTCATTTCTTAAAGTTTTCTTGGTTGATATCATATATAGGGTGCCACCATTGTCGATCAGCCAGTCACTATAGCTCTAGCACCGGATTACAAACAATCAGATGATGCTTCCACATTGCCGACTGTAAGATTGTCCTTTTAAGAGCTCGATTTAGATACTTCTTCTGTGAGGTTTTTTTTCCCTGACAGGAAGGATACTTAAATAATCCTCAGGGGACTGAGAACAATGGAGCTGCTGCTGGATCTCCAGTCCAAAAGGCAGAGGAAGTCGTAAGCAGCATGCTAGCTAAGGGATTTGTCTTAGGCAAAGACGCACTTAACAGAGCAAAAGCATTTGATGAGAAACACCACGTCACTGCAACTGCTACTGCAACAGTTGTTTCTCTAGACCAGAAGATTGGTCTGAGTGAAAAATTCAGTGCTGGAACAACTGTGGTGAATGAGAAGATGAAGGAAGTGGACCAAAAGTTCCAGGTTTCTGAGAAGACAAAATCTGCAATAGCCGCTGCAGAGCAGACAGCGAGCACTGCAGGGTCTGCCATCATGAAGAACCGTTATGTGCTGACCGGGGCCGCATGGGTCGCTGGTGCATATAGCAGGGTCACTAAGGCAGCAGGGGAAGTGGGGCAGAAGACACAAGAGAAGGTGGTGGCTGAGGAGGAGGAATCACGGGGAAGGAAAACCTGAAAGGAACCTCTGAGTTCAACAAAAAAAATTGCCAATGTTATAGAACCCTTCGCAGGCCTGTCAGCTCAAGGTTTCTTAACTTGATTTGGTAGTATGTTTGGCCATAGATATTTGGTATTCCAAAGACTTTAGTGTTGCTGGTTGATAGCAGTTCTGGAAGCTTTTAGAGAAATTCGAGTATATACTCATGGTTGCCTGTTTATCACTTACTTGAGCTTCGACAGTACCGCGATAAATTGGGCTAACAACTGTATTCTTCTCTTTGCATTGCAATGGAGAACCTAGTTTGTGGAATAAGCTCTTGATCAATCGATTTAAACTGATCAAGAACAAATTAACATGACGACCTCACTTGATTTTTAAAGTCAACTTCATTTAAATTAAGGAATCAGATCATGGAATTGAGCATTTGTGTCGAGGTGGTCAAAATATCTGCAGAATTGGACAAAATCCAACGCAGGCCGACGACGACTGAAATTCCAAGGAAGGAACGCCTTCATTAACACTCCCGATCCGATACCGCGCATTCACCATCAATTTCACGGCCCACACACACAAACAGGTAAAATGCTCGTTCATTCTCCTTTTGTCTCCCTCTTTTCTGGTATGCTTCTCTTCACATTGCCCTGCCCTCGGATCATAAGTTGGTGGAACATACATACATAATAAGGTCTTTGAATGGTGTCATCTGACCAACTTTCTATCCATTTTTCCCTTCACAATGTCTGTGCTTTCAGCTCAACCTTGAGGACATGACATCTGGTTCCGGCATGAGTGATAATCTGATGGAGAAAGTTAGCCCATTGGGCGACCGTCTGAAGACTAGCGGGGCTGAAGTAGGCCGGAAGATGAGCGCCGGTGTGAGTTCCATGAGCTTCAAGGTGAAGGAGCTATTCCAAGGCCCCACCCGGGGGGATAAGCTCGTCGAGGACGCCACCTCCGAGTCACTCGATGAACCTGATTGGGCCCTGAATCTTCGAGTATGCGACATGAGAGGATCGACCGTGTGGAAGTGATCTGCGGCGTGAAGAAACGCTTAAATGCGACGAGCCCGAGGACCCAATACTTAGCTTTGGCCTTGCTGGAGACTTGTGTCAAAAATTGCGACATGGCGTTCTGCGAGGTGGCCTCCGAGAGGGTTCTTGACGACATGGTCAAGCTAATTGATGACCCGCAAACTACCCTTAGAAACCGGAACAAAGCCCTGATGTTGATCGAAGCATGGGGAGAGTCGTGCAGTGAACTCAGATTCCTGCCTGTTTATGAAGATACATACAAGGTACACGTCTTTTATAGTTTTCTCCAGGTTGAGTTTTATCAGTGATCTATTTTCACTCCACCCGCTTCAGTTTTCGATTCAGAACCAGAGGTTACCCTTGCCCGACGGATGCAACTCGATATGCACATCCCTACGTTCAATGCTGAGCAAATAAAGGAGGCGCTTGAGGTCGCAAGAAACAGTATCGAGCTTCTCGCCACGGTTTTATCCTCCTCGCCGAAACAAGATGTTTTTTTACAGGTCAGTTTTGCAGCTTCGGGTGTAAAACCGAGTCACTGTGCCTTTTCAAATGTCCAAAGTAGTCGTTGGTAAAGTGCACAACCGTAGAACGCTTCAGTCATTTGCATGCTTCCGGATATCATTGGCGTCTGCATAACATTGCGCCGGCCAATCGAAATTGAATTCTCCCTTTTGTCGTCACAAGCATCTGCACTGCAGCAGCTTTCGCACTTTGACTAGCGTCGCAGAAAGGGAGCTGCCGGTTACTTCAGGCCAAGATGCTCGCTCACCGTCCCTTTCCGATTAGCCGCCCTTTTTTGTTGATGTTAATATGTGCGCGGTGATTTCAATGGCAAGAAGCTATTTTTTTGGGTCTTGTGTTGCCAGGACGAGCTGATAACCACGCTGGTGGAGCAGTGTCATGAAGCTCAACACAAAGTGCAGAGAATTGCGGAGACAGCAGGAGATGACGAGGCTCTACTGTTGGAAGCCTTGAAAGTGAACGACCAAGTCCGGAAAGTCTTGTCCAAGTATGAAGAGCTGCGGGAACCGGCAACGGAGGAAGACGGTGTGATCGGAGAACCTTGGAGCTATGAAAGTGGTGGGAGGGACACGAGGACATGACGGAGGACCTGGACGAGATGAGAATGAGATGATATTCGGTAAGAAAGGCGAACCAAAGCAAGACGACCTTCATTTCCTTGTGAGGCGCGATAGAGAAGTGCCATTTATTTTCCACTTCTTTGAAAGATTTTTGGAGGGGTGGTAAAGGGGATGATGAATGACTGCAATTCATGTTGGTATTTTTGCTGTTGACTTTTTGGGAGATTATAAATGGAATGTGATGTGGTTGGAGCTCCAAAATTGAATTGACTTTTTGGCTTTTTGAATGTGGCAATTTCCATTACCGGCTCTACGGACCTCCAAGCAAAGGAATCTCTTTGGAGGCCTGGCGTGGCCTGGCCCACAAATTTGAAGGCCCCACCTACGCCAACGCCCTCCCCGTCCCTGCGATTGCAGATCGGATCGATCGAGAGTCGTAGCTTTGCTCGCTTACTGTTCCTTTCCCCAGTCGCTATTAACGCTCTCTCCTCTCTGTGCGACAAGAGAAGAAGATGAACATGAACATGAACATGAACATCGCGCTTCATAGCTCTTCGCCTCGTTGAGATCTGATTTGAACAAGTCTGGCCATGGCGGGCAAACATCTTCCCTCGTCGTTCCTTCACCGCCGATTCAGGTCCCCCGTCCTCCTCTTCCCTCTTCTCTTCCTCCTCGCCCTTCTCCTCTATTTCTTTCTCTCCACTTCTTTCCGCGATCCTCCCACGGCCCCCGCTTCTTACTCCACCGAGCCTGAGACTTCGTTTTTAATCTCTCTGGAGCACTTCCTCGCTCGCCGCTCCTCCTCCATGCTCTCTCGTAATCCCGACGATACGGCCAACCCGGCCGCTGACGACGTCAGGAAGTTCGACGACTCGATCTTTGCGTCGGAGAGTGAGAGGTTGCGGGGAGATCCGTACTACCCGCTCGATTTGCCGCTTCGGGTGTACGTCTACGAAATGCCCAGCAAATTCACCTACGATTTGCTCTTGCTGTTTTGGAACACTTACAAGGAGACCTCTAATCTAACCTCCAATGGAAGCCCCGTGCATCGCCTTATCGAGCAGGTCTTCATCCTTCTTTAGCATTTCTACCTCCCTCTATAACTGCCGTGTCTAGCGGATTTCTGAGCAACGTGCGCAATTTAATTTATTATTGCTAGTTGATACGTTCTTCTTCTTAATTTGACGTTTGCTGCTGGTAAGATGAGACGTAATTTAAGAAGCTCCTCCCACTCTGCTTGTCTAGGTTGTTTCCACTCGCTAATATCTGGCAATTGTGTCTGCAGCATTCTGTAGATTACTGGCTTTGGGCGGATCTCATTGCTCCTCAGTCGGAAAGGCTCTTGAAGAATGTAGTCAGAGTCCACAGGCAAGAGGAGGCCGACCTATTCTACATACCTTTCTTCACCACAATTAGCTTCTTCTTGCTGGAGAAACAACACTGCAAGGCGCTTTATAGGGTGTGAGTGCGCTTTGCGGCTTTACAGATTAAGTACTGCATGTTCATTTTATGCGGTTGTCGGTCTTCAGTTCTTTGCGTGGGAATTGATATGGATTCTTTTGTTGCTTCATTTATTTTTTGAACTATTTTACCACCCTGCTGATGTTGCCTTTCTCCTGCAATTGCCTTCTGGGATCATCATATTATTTATCGCTGGCATCATCATGTCTTCCTTAGCATGTAACATGGGCGGAAGTTCAATTTGCCGCCTGCTAGTTCTTGTCTCTCAATGAATGACCTGAAATGATAGTTTGGCTGTAACTGGGAGTACCTTGTGGCTGATATCCTGATTCCTGCGATAACCCATGCTTGACAAACCTGCTGTGGATCCACCGAATATTTATGGTCTGAGTGCTAGCGTCAGTAATATCTTTTCTCCTGGCGTTTGGGATGGTTTTCCACATGAGTTTGGCGTTACTGATGTGTTAAAGTTCTTCATTTTGCTGATTCTTTTTGAAGAAGCAACCTGCTTAGGGAATAGGGACCGTTTTTGCCCCAGCATACTCATGTTGCTTCCGCTTGTGTTGATTGAAGAAATATCTCATGCAGTTGCAATCTTCAATTGCAGGAAGCCCTCGAGTGGGTGACTGATCAGCCTGCTTGGAAGCAATCCGAGGGCAGGGATCACATACTTCCAGTTCATCATCCATGGTCCTTTAAGTCTGTTCGGAGATATATGAAGAATGCTATTTGGCTCCTACCAGACATGGATTCAACTGGGAACTGGTAACACAGAGATTGAATTGCAATGACCTATTAAACAAGAACTTGCCTGCTCCTTTTTGTGGCTGACATGTAATTTTGCTGAAATTCAGGTACAAGCCAGGACAAGTTTCACTGGAAAAGGATCTAATACTTCCTTATGCACCGAATGTGGATCTATGCGATGCCAAATGCTTGTCAGACAGCCAATCAAAGAGAACTACTCTGCTATTCTTCCGTGGACGATTAAAGAGGAATGCGGTTGGATTTTCTTATCCCTGATGAATAAACGTATATGAGACACTGCTTAACTAATTGAGCAAATGCATTGAATTATATGTTTTTCTCTTTAGTCCAGTAACGACGCTTTAGCATTGGGTATTGGTGGGTCAGTTAGTTGGATTGAACCTCTTTGGTTTGTGCGAATGACACTTTGGCTTGGTGATTTCTAGATAGGGCGGCTATCTCAGGAGCATTTAGATATCTTTATCTATTTATTACCATTTAGTTGGCCTGTTGCTGAAATTGGGCCTGAATGGTGGATGATTGGAGAATATGACCTGTTTGGTGTCTTCTGAATTGGTTAAATGCAGTTTTTGAACTGGATCCATTGGATTCTCATGTGCTATCTTCATGCGGAAACAACGAATTAGTAGTAGAATTTGCATGTTTCGCTTGTCTTCTGCTGCCTAACTACATGCTTGAGTATGGAATTTTCGGTTAGGCATGCTAGTGACCAGCGAGGAGGGGGAAACTGGTTGATGAAGTAAAAAATACGATTTGAAAAACATATTAAGCTCAAGATTCTTAAGTGTGCCTGTGTGTTCATGGTTTTGCTTACTAAGTTCTCCTTACCTTTTTTACGATGTCATGCTGTATTTCACACTTTGTAGTCTTTATCCAATTTTTACATTTCTCAGCTGTGACGGGCCATAATGTGTTTTCAGGGAGGAAAGATACGTGCTAAACTTGTAGCTGAACTGAGTGGTGCAGAGGGGGTCGTCATTCAGGAAGGAACTGCTGGAGATACTGGGAAAGCAGCAGCTAAGAGTGGAATGCGAAGGTTTACTTAACATGTCCCTACTTTTCTTCTTTTCTATGGGTACATTGCTCTTGATTGTCATGGCTGAATCATTGTCGTATGACCAGGTCTATTTTCTGCTTAAGCCCAGCTGGTGACACTCCATCATCTGCTCGGCTTTTCGATGCTATTGTCAGTGGGTGCATCCCAGTCATAGTGAGTGATGAATTGGAGCTTCCCTTCGAAGGGATACTTGACTACAGAAAGGTCTGTGCATGCATCCTTAAGGTCTCTTTATTTGTTCTGTTGAACTGTCACTCTTGAAGATGATTATTTATGCACTTTTGCAATATGGGAAAATGTGGAAAAAGCATAATTGTTATTCGAGAGTGGGTCTCTTTGTGTAGGCTTCAGTTTGGTTCAGCTATACCTTCTCTCTGTTTTTTTTTTTTTTTTGGATGAGCTATGTTTTGTTGAAACACATATTGATTTTTACCGCGCAGATAGTTCTATTTGTTTCTTCCAGCGATGCTGTTCAACCAGGCTGGCTTTCTACATATCTCAGAAATGTCAGCACTGCTCAAGTCAGAAGATTGCAAAACAATCTTGCTAAGGTTTGCATCAGTTGAGTCATGGTGGATTTTGTCTGTTGCTCTTTAGGTGGTTCAGTCAGAGACGGGCACTTTTACACTCTGTTCCTCTTCCACAGAGTCTCTCTATTGTTCATCAGGCGAGCGAGGATATTGAGCCGATTGCAGATTCCTCTTAGTCTTTCCTTCGCTTTTCTTTTCGTTTAGATATTCTGGACGTACAGCTCTTCTATTCTAAAATATCTAGGAGTCACTTTACACCAGATGAGAGAAACTTTAACGAGAGGATTAAAGGCGCTTACCTTTTTCTGCATCTTCTTTCTGATATTGATTTCCTGTAGCCTAAATACGCCACCTAGTACAGTTAATTTTTTCATTAGCTTACTAGCGCTATAGTTTATTATGTCTCTTATTCCTTCCCACCACCCCAAATTGGAGGGTGCTGATGCAATCTTTTTCATCTTGGCAGTATTCTCGGCACTTCATCTATTCAAATCCGGCTCAGCCCTTGGGTCCTGAAGACTTGGTCTGGAGAATGGTTTGTTCACTTGCTCTGATATTCCACATGTAACTGTAGTTACTTTTGTCTGCCTCTGTATGATGAGATAGTAATGCTGTCCATTTGTTAGTTCTTGTTTGCCTGCGTGAGAATGGACAACTATGAAAATGTTAGGCCAGGAATAGACAAGTTCAAAATTGGTTTTTTTAATTATCCTGGATCTTTTCTACTGTGCTAAACTTCAAAGGCGTGACTACTGCTTGTATCAATAAATTCTGCCTTTGTTTAGACTTAGTTTGTGGATGATGCGGTGGAAAAACTAATCACAGAACAACTGCATGGGAACTTGTGTCTTTTTGTGCGACCTAATGTGGGTCCCACAAATTCTTCAAATCTAATTAGCTTGATCTAATAAACTCAATCTATGCACCATGCAATATTTGCTCTACAGTCGTGGTCTGTCTGCTTCGTGAATAGAAAAAGTGGGGCAGCATGTCAGTGCAGAGTAAGTTTCTACATAAGCTGGCTGCCAGGTAATTGCGGTTGGGCGGATCTGAGTGATGTTTAAAAATCTCTTGTTCGACTATGGCAGAGTCAATTGATCTGGAACGTTGCTGAGGAGTAACATGGATTGATTATATCTAATATATCGAGTAAAACTGGAGCTGGAGATTGATTGTTGATATAGTCTTATGGCGTTTATTTATGCCACAGATGGCTGGTAAGGTGGTGAACATTAAGCTGCACACTAGGAGATCACAGCGGGTGGTGAAAGAGTCAAGAAGCATATGCACCTGCGACTGCAGGCGGGCGAATATTACAAGCCCAACGTCCCTGCGGTGAACAATAGGATGTGGATAACATCCCACTGATTTGCTTCGGCTGGAAATGGGGGTTGGCATTCGCCATTCGGAGTTGTGATCTGCACAGGGTGGTACGACATGTATTATGTAAAGGCTCAGGGTTCTCTTTAAGAACTTGCTTTGCTGCGCATAGACTGGAATTTCTGTTATTTATTCCTGGGTTCTATTCTCAACATAGGCTCGAAATTGATTCTTTTCCCAAGATGTGGGGTGGTTGGTCTTTGTATTTTGCTGTTCTAATTGCGTTAATTGGATATAGAGCACGAAAAAGAGGAAGAAGAAATTGGGGAGTGAGCATCGAGGAACAGTAAGTGAAACCTGGAGCCCGGATACAGGCTTTAGCTTGGTATGATTTTTTGCGACTCATTAGCATACTCTACTCTGTGTACGTTTCTTAATCGTTATTATGGTAATTTTGAGAGCTTGAAGTGAAAAACAAAAAAGGAAAGAAGCATGGAGGGATCATCGTCGATGATTAAAGTCGAAAGGACTAAAAAATTGCAGGCGGTGGGACGGGCGGTCTTAAGCTTTGTTATAGATCGTGGGATGGAGTTCTTCTGTGTTTGTTTAATAAGGTAGAAAATACGATGATCATCTTGTTGGGGCCCCACACGGGCCTGCAGCGTGTCGGGTCGGATCCGATCCGATCCGAGGTTTCTCCACCACGTTCTTTGGATCCTTTTGCACATGGGGGTTGGGGGGGCCTGCTTGATTGAAGATGTAAATATATGGGAAGTGGGAAAGAGCGGAGAGAGAGAATTAAAGGAATGATTTCTTCCTAGGTTCGGCGCATGTCATGGCGTGATCACCGTCCTCTTCCCAATTCCTCACGCCTTTCCGCACTTACTATTTTGACTGCTGTTTTAGTGGGGGGAGTGGAAGAAACCGCACCCAACTAACCCTGTTCGATTCTATCTCCATATTCCGACCAAAAGAACAAAGAAAAAGAAAAAACTATCTTCATATGGAGAACGTGTTTCCTTTCATCGCTCGAAATAGAAAAGTTTTTCGACGAGGCCAATCCCTCTGTACCTACCATGTTTAGATATCATCGGCAAATGGAACGACTAGATGAATACGGTATCGGGCCCATGGTTCCAGTGAACAATTCAATTCCCGACCGTCGTTGAAATGGCAAATGAAAGGATGATGTGCAATTTGAGGTTTTGGAAAGGGTCCTCTCGGAACGGTTCAACTCGCGTTGGTTGGACATCTTTTTCCATCTTATTTTGGTTCAAGTTAAATTGAACAAGCCAGCTACGGTGTAGAATGAGATACTTAGGACAAAGGAGGACGATGGACACGTAACTTACGTTTTTCTTTGACGAGGGAGAGTGGGAGGCGTGCTACTCAACACCTCCGTTGTTCGTTGCACGTTATTATAAAAATGTTTTATAATTCATTTTTTTTATTTTACAAAAGTCGATAATGAGCGAGTGATGTCGTGTAAATGAAAGAGGGAAGGAAAAAGGACAGTCTGGCTGAGCAACCGGAGCTTTTGGTCTCGTGCGTGGAATACGCGTTCCCCCAAAATCTATTCCTCCCTTATCAATAATATCCGCTTGCCAAGTAGATCGGATCTACTAATTCAACACAAAATTTAAGTTTCATGCTTCACACAAAATGTCAATAATCTCATTCATATTAGATTGGCAGACCTCGATTCGCCACTCTCGTGCTCTCAACAATTATCCTAAATGTTTGACACACAAAAAAATTGTATAATATTTTAGATTTTTTTGCGAGAAAGCAGAAACCAAACAAGCCCGGTTGCAATTGTGATACTAACAATTTAACAATCTTGACCACATTGAAATAACATTATTTATTGTTTATCCGACAACAGCCGTTGAGTCGGTAGTTATTTAATTATTGAATCAATGGCCAGCAACCACTGATTTAGTCGATGGCCATGCCACTATCGAGAATTAGGCCAGACCCACTTCGGCTCAACACGACTCATGACTTGTCGAACCATGTTAGGGTGGGGCACAACATCAGTCGAGCTAGCCGTACCTAAGCACGACCTACTTGGCAAGCAGATTAGGTTTGGCTCGGCGGGCATGTGCCGTGCTCTGGCCAGTCCAACCCATTTGTTATGCCTGCTGCTGTGGCCTCAAATAAAATAAAATAAAATAAAAAAAGAGCACGGTTGTTGTAAGAAATTAAGAAGGTTATGGAAAAATAGATTGGATGGTAGGTAAAAAAGAGAGAGAGT
Source organism: Lenwebbia sp. NSW1173648 (assembly GCA_029784005.1). Classification (NCBI taxonomy): domain Eukaryota; kingdom Viridiplantae; phylum Streptophyta; class Magnoliopsida; order Myrtales; family Myrtaceae; genus Lenwebbia; species Lenwebbia sp. NSW1173648. The sequence continues at coordinate 37,720,273 of JARCGZ010000002.1, read as the reverse complement.
GAACACAACAACGGTCACATAGAGGAGGGGCCAACTTTGAAAACCGACGACTTCGATAAAGTCGCCATCCTGTTCGAAACCTGGAGTTTTATCGCCAATGATACCATAAGACCAGACCAAGCTTTTCACATTAGAAAGAAACTCTTCATTTACTTACCCCACACAGATGGCGATGGCGATGACGCTGAGCCTGCCCCCTCTTTCAAAATTTCAAAAAAGGCATTCTCTTTTCATTTCCTCTTTTTTCGCCTTTTTGAGTCCCCAGGCACAGGCTCTCAGGCTCTGAGCAGGCGACCCACCCCCAACCCCAAAACCCGTCTTCTCTCTCAAAACCCTCCCAACTCTCTCTCTCTCTCTCTCTCTCTCTCTCTCGGTCTCGCACTCAATCTGGGAAGCTTCTTCCGCTGGAATATAATAAAAACCCATTCCTTCCCCTCCACCACCTCCTCCTCTGTTGCCGTCATCTTTTTTCTACTTATCTACTATGGCTTGGGTCGTGACCAAGTAGTGCTTGTTGTTTCTCTCACGACTCGGTCAGTCTCCCTCCACCGCACTTCCTTTTGTCCGAGCAATCCAAGAAGAAGACAGCTAGAGTTCACATCTCTCTGTTTGAACTTTTCCATCGGCAACAAAAAAAGACCCCCTCTTTTTAAGATTTCTCATCGGACCCCAGCAGATCTTCGCCCTCCCCACTGCTTATTTCTCTCCAAGCTACGGTTTATCACCTGGATCTGATCATTTCTCGGTCCTCTCTTTCGGGCGTCGTCCCGATCTTCCCTCCTTCAAGGTCAGTTGAGTTGACCCTTTTGCGCAGCTGTCGTTAATTGCGGAACTGGGCATTCATATCAAGTGTCCTTTCATTTTCATGCCTTTGTGCTGGTCGCGTTTTCTAAGGTGGTCTTGTTCGGTTCCTAGGGAATGTCTGGATGGAATATCGTCTGAAATCTTTTCGGGCTTGAGCTCTTTCGCTTTCGCTTATTTTCTTACCTTTTGTTTTAACTTACCATAAAGCACTCCTTCAGTTAAGAGAAGAAAAGATCTTAAGGATTGCTCAAGGATTTTCAGCTCGATATCGGGCTGAAACCATTTTCATCTGGTCCATTTTCCCAAAAAGGGACTAACTTTTTTGAGATTTGAGCGTTTTCATCGGCATCAGCATTTTTTGTATATGAGTAGGTTTGACAAACCGTTTGAATCATCGCTGCAGGATTTTTTCATAGTTCTGTGGCAGTGAGCGATCATGGCATCGAAATCATTCAAGGGAAGCCGATCAACATTATCTCAAAGCTCAGAGTCAGCTGAAATCAAGCCTCCACTGCCTCCTACCGTGACCTTTGGTAGAAGAACTTCATCGGGCCGCTATGTCAGCTACTCAAGGGATGATCTCGACAGCGAACTTGGGAGCGGTGATTTTGTGAACTATACTGTGCATATCCCCCCCACCCCTGATAATCAACCGATGGATCCATCAATCTCACAGAAGGTCGAGGAGCAGTATGTGTCGAATTCTCTCTTTACGGGCGGATTCAATAGTGTCACTCGAGCTCATTTGATGGACAAGGTCATCGAATCCGAAGCTAGTCATCCCCAGATGGCTGGCGCTAAAGGATCTTCTTGTGCAATCCCTGGTTGCGATGCCAACGTGATGAGTGATGAGCGGGGCATGGACATACTCCCTTGTGAATGTGACTTCAAGATTTGCCGTGATTGCTACATTGATGCGGTGAAGACGGGCGGTGGGATTTGCCCAGGATGTAAGGAGCCTTATAAGAACACTGATTTGGATGAGATTGCGGTGGATGATGGGCGTCCCCTTCCGCTTCCACCACCTGGTGGCATGTCCAAAATGGAAAGGCGCTTGTCGCTGATGAAATCAACAAAATCTGTTCTTATGAGGAGCCAGACTGGTGATTTTGATCATAACAGGTGGTTGTTCGAAACAAGGGGCACATATGGATATGGCAATGCCATATGGCCCAAGGATGGGGGTTTTACTGGAAAGGACGATGATGTGGTGGAGCCAACTGAGTTGATGAACAAACCATGGCGGCCTCTGACTAGGAAACTCAAGATCCCTGCTGCTATTCTCAGCCCATATAGGTACTTTGTCCTTTCCAAATTTTATGCTTTATAACTTTGCTTCATGGGATTTAGATCGCTCATGGTTGTCTATGAAGTCAGATTTTTCTAATATCTGATTGCTAAGTTGTCTATCCGACCGTGTTTTGTTTATACCACACAATGGATTTACATGGATGTGCAATATCATGAGTGCCCTCACGAAACCCATTGGGATTGACTATGAATCACAATGGCCATCATATATTATATCTAGACATTCATGAGGCAGAGCCACCAATCATACATATTGGCTCATTGCGATAATACATTTCAGCTCATTGTCACGAGCATTATTGAAATGAGCGCATTATACGAATGAGAATCTCAAAATTGAAATAAATGACAAATCATTTCATTGTTGTTTCCCAATGATCATATCGGTTTAACATTCTGAATCTTCTTCTATCATTCGCACGCAGGCTTCTCATTGTTGTTCGGATGGTTGTTCTTGGGCTGTTTCTGGCATGGAGAATTAGTCACCCAAACAAGGATGCTGTTTGGCTGTGGGGCATGTCTGTGGTCTGTGAGGTTTGGTTTGCTTTCTCTTGGCTTCTCGACCAACTTCCCAAGCTCTGCCCGATTAATCGTGCTACAGATCTTAATGTTTTGAAAGAGAAATTTGAAACTCCTAGCCAGAATAATCCCACTGGGAAGTCTGACCTCCCTGGAGTTGATGTTTTTGTCTCGACTGCTGATCCGGAGAAAGAACCACCTCTTGTCACTGCAAACACCATCCTGTCCATTCTAGCTGCCAATTACCCTGTCGAAAAGCTAGCTTGCTATGTTTCTGATGATGGAGGTGCACTTCTAACCTTCGAGGCCATGGCAGAAGCTGCAAGTTTTGCAAACATTTGGGTTCCTTTTTGTCGGAAGCATGATATAGAACCTAGGAACCCGGAATCATATTTCAACCTGAAAAGGGATCCTTACAAAAATAAAGTCAAGGAAGACTTTGTCAAAGATCGTAGGCGGGTAAAGCGGGAATATGATGAGTTCAAAGTACGTATCAATGGACTGCCTGAGTCAATCCGCCGCCGATCTGATGCCTATCATGCTAGGGAGGAAATCCAGGCAATGAAGAATAGGAGAAAGAACAGAGACGATGAACCGGTGGAGGCTATGAAGATTCCAAAAGCGACGTGGATGGCTGATGGAACACACTGGCCAGGGACTTGGATGAATCCTGGACCGGAGCACTCTAGGGGTGACCACGCTGGTATCATACAGGTAATCCAATTATACTTTCACTTGATCATTCGAGGATGTATGGACCTTGTCTGCTCATAAGGCTGTGGGCACAAATAGTCTTTACATCACTGGAGGCTGATGATTTTCTATTAATGATGCAGGTGATGTTAAAACCGCCAAGTGACGAACCACTGCTTGGCACTGCTGATGATGCTAAGATAATAAACCTTACTGATGTTGATATCCGCCTTCCCTTGCTTGTTTATGTATCTCGTGAAAAGCGTCCTGGATATGATCACAACAAGAAGGCAGGGGCTATGAATGCACTAGTTCGTGCCTCAGCCATTATGTCTAATGGCCCATTCATTCTCAACCTTGATTGTGACCACTACATCTACAACTCACAGGCATTGAGGGAAGGGATGTGCTTCATGATGGACAGAGGAGGAGACCGCATTTGCTATGTCCAATTTCCCCAGAGATTTGAGGGTATTGATCCTTCAGATAGGTATGCCAATCACAACACTGTCTTCTTTGACGTGAATATGCGAGCCCTTGATGGGCTCCAAGGCCCTGTCTATGTGGGAACAGGATGCCTCTTCCGGAGGGTTGCTCTTTATGGGTTTGACCCCCCACGTTCAAAAGAGCATCATCCTGGTTGCTGTAGCTGCTGCTTTGCCCGTCGCAAAAAGGTGGGTAGTACCTCCGAAGAGAAAAGGGCCTTAAGAATGGGTGATTCTGATGATGAAGAGATGAACCTCTCCCTAATCCCTAAGAAGTTTGGGAACTCAACTTTCCTGATCGAGTCGATACCAGTGGCAGAATTCCAAGGTCGTCCCCTTGCAGATCACCCTGCTGTGAAGAATGGACGTCCCCCGGGTTCCCTCACCATCCCCAGGGATCTTCTTGATGCATCTACCGTTGCAGAAGCAATCAGTGTCATCTCCTGTTGGTATGAGGACAAGACAGAGTGGGGGCAACGTGTAGGATGGATTTATGGCTCAGTTACCGAAGACGTGGTCACTGGTTACAGAATGCACAACCGGGGATGGAAATCAGTTTATTGTGTGACCAAGCGTGACGCTTTCAGAGGAACTGCTCCTATTAATCTTACTGATAGGCTCCATCAAGTCCTTCGCTGGGCCACTGGCTCAGTTGAAATTTTCTTCTCGCGCAACAATGCCCTCTTGGCTAGCCCAAGAATGAAACTTCTCCAGAGGATAGCATACCTTAACGTCGGTATCTACCCCTTCACGTCCATTTTCCTGATTGTCTATTGCTTCCTCCCCGCCCTTTCCCTCTTTTCGGGCCAGTTCATCGTCCAGACATTGAATGTTACGTTCCTAACCTACCTCTTGACCATCACCCTTACTTTGTGCATGCTTGCGGTGCTTGAGATTAAGTGGTCTGGTATTGAGCTAGAAGAGTGGTGGCGGAATGAGCAGTTTTGGCTGATTGGCGGTACCAGTGCGCACCTTGCTGCTGTGATTCAGGGGTTACTGAAAGTCGTTGCTGGGATTGAAATTTCTTTCACACTTACAACGAAGTCTGGTGGTGATGACGTTGATGATGAGTTCGCTGATCTCTACGTAGTCAAGTGGACATCCCTGATGATACCGCCAATTACTATTATGATGACGAATTTAATTGCTATAGCGGTTGGGTTTAGCAGGACAATTTACAGCGTGATTCCTCAATGGAGCCGTTTGATAGGTGGAGTTTTCTTCAGTTTTTGGGTCTTGGCTCATCTGTATCCTTTTGCGAAGGGGCTCATGGGAAGACGTGGGCGCACTCCTACCATTGTTTTCGTTTGGTCAGGACTCATTGCAATCACCATATCACTTCTTTGGGTGGCAATCAACCCCCCAGCTGGGTCAACCCAAATCGGTGGCTCTTTCCAGTTCCCCTGATAGGTTATTCTTTTTAATATGCTTTATCTGTTTAGTGACAATTACTCCATTCTTTTTTAAATGAGATGATCATGTTGACAAGGACGTGGGTATGTTCCATTTCCTATGCCCGTTTGAATTTTGTTCCATAGAGCAGTTGGCGTTTAGATGGCTCGGCATAGGAAAATGGACATTGGACAAGGCCCTTGTTCATTGTTTGTATGAAATGATTAACGACGTGGCTTGACTTATTACCTATTTCAGCTGCTTGTATAGCGTAAGTACAAGGAAAATGACATCTTATCTTCGAACTTGTGGCAATACTGGATGGATAATTTCTTGGGAAGCACTGACTCATCTATTTTGTGGTAATAATCTGCCGATGACTTTTTGTGATGACTTTTTGTTCGATTAGAAGAATCATCTGGGCTGTGATTTAAACCCGAAGCTGATGCTGATTTAAGAAGGCTATGATTTGCATTCTTGTTTGCTCTGTGTATTACAATGATATTTGTAAGAATTGCACCAATCTAGTTGTTGAAGCTGCCCTTTGTTTCACAATATTAGTTCAACTTACCAGTAAATCAGGTGAATTGAAGTTACAGTCACTCATCCAATTTGGGATTACTCTCACATGAGAAATTGCTAGAATACTATTAGAAGATGGTCTGGTGCTTCTTAGAGCACATGAACTGATGTTACTTATTGGACAGCCTGGGACTTACTCACGATCCATTACGATGCTGACATGATTCGATGGTTGTATATGCTATGGCGACATGCCCATATTGCTTCCAATAGTAGGAAGAAAAACCTCATTCTCACCTAAAAACTGCTATTCGGCTGGAGAAGTAGGAACATGCCGGAGGTATGAGAATGTGTTGTTAAGGAGCGGAGATGCGTGTCCTAGCTAATCTCATTGCAGGAGGTTCACAAGTACTAACCAGTTACCAATGTCCCATGATAATAAGAGCAAGTGAGCTTGAATACAAACCCATTTTGCATCAGCTGTTCCATCCATCAGGTGTCAAAGAGAATTTGAATGGCGACCTTCAGAGCCTTGTTCGTACTTCTTGTGGCACTCACCAAGCACTCATTGGCTGCCGCCCGATCCAACTCGCCTAGAAACCCGCACCTTCTCGCCGCAATCGAAGAGATGAAACAAGCCAATTACTTCTCCTTCGTCATGCTCATAAACATGTCCCCTCCCGTCCTACTGGAAGGCAACCTCACCTTCTTTATGCCCGACGACAGGATGCTGTCGAGGATCGTTCTACCCACAGATAAGGTCTCCGGTTTCGTGCTTCGTCATTCTATACCTAAGCCTTTGCTCTTCGACTACCTCGAACACATCCCGACCGGTTCTCTCATTCCAACATCAGTTCCAGGGGACATGGTCAGAATCAACAACGAAGGACGCAGGAGCTTCTTTCTCGACAATGTTAGAATCACTCGACCGAATGTGTGCGTGGCGGGGTCTTCAATCAGGTGCCATGGCATTGATGGGGTGTTGCTGCCGGTGACGAATGTCACCGAGTCTCCATCACCTCCTTGCCCTCGTAACCCTGCTCCCCCCACAGCAATGCCAACGCCACCTCCACCTCTGAGTTCAGCTTCCCCTGCATCAGCCCTGGCAGCAAGTCCATTCACTCCCCCAGAGAAATCGGCTTCTTCGCGCCGGCTCGGTGCCGAAGGACTGGTAAAATCTGTATTGACTGGGATTATGGTCTCAGCCATGATGGAGTTCCTGAGGAATACGTTGTAATTCGAGAATGCAAATTAGTGACTATTAGTATTCCCGCTATTCAGTCGAGGGCAGGCGTCGAATGTTATGTCATCTCCACCGCGCTCGCACGACAACGAATCTCGTTTCAGTCATAATAACCACTCATTTCGCTTATAGTCACTAACAATCTATATCTTAAGTCGCGCAAAACATCTTTTCATCGTGATGATCACAGTAAAGTATTGAAATCTTTATATATATCGAGGAAGATGAAAGCATTCGATCGCATGAACGTTAACACGGACGAGATCATAATAAGGACCGGAAGGTGAAGATGCAAGAGTGATTCGCCCGGGAAAGGACAATGAGTCGCGGGTCGCATGCTGATCATTTGCTTCCATCGCCAAAGAGAAATGCGCAAGCCGACATCCTCGATTAAGTCGGAAACCATACTCAATTTGATGCAACAAAAAAATGATTGGGAGAGTCAAGAATGTGTAGACATTGTCAAAATGAAGAAGCGATTCGTGGAAAGAGATAAAGAAAGATGGATGGATGGGAATTGGCGGGCGGTGGGAGGAGTAAAGTGACAGCCGAAGAAACAGGTTCAAAGAGAGGAAGCAGTTGCTCCTTCCAAATTGCCATTAATGGCCCATTCACGAGATCCCCTTTTGCAGCTCTGATGGATGACCTCCCAACATCTCTAAATTTAAAGGAGATAAAAAATTACCGAAAAATTCTCAAACTTATTGCACTTGTGCCAATATAATCATAAGCTTTTCAATCTGGTCAATTTAGTCTTAAAATTTTGACAATTTGTCAATGTTGTCCATCCGACCAATCTTGGTCGTAAAGTGATGACGTGGACACCGACCGTCCTACGTGGCATGGTCGCCCCCCGCCAGCCCTTAAAGTTAAAAAAAGAAGATAAGAAATAAGTAAATAAAATTTCAAAAAAAATTGTAAAAATTTCAAATCATATCAGTGTCGGCTATGCCACGTAAAAGACGGTCGACATCCATATCATTAATTTCTAGTCAAAATTGGGCCGGATGGATTACATTGGCAGATTGTTGTTAAAAGATTTAGGACTATATTGACTAAAATGCTTCCGCCACCATTTGACAAAGCACACAAAGGCAAACTCACAAGATTTATGTGCCAAGAGGTCGAGAGAGAAGCGTCAACATGACTATCATTTAATCCCTACATAATCTCGTGTGCCCCTAATCTAAATCTCATTATACTCCATCCTACAGTGAAAGGAAAAATTGTCCAAAAAATTTAATACTATTACATTTTTGCCAATTCAGTCCTAAACCTAGTTAATTTTGCCAATTGGAGACTAGGGGAGGGCAGCAAAGCCCTCGTCAGACGTTGGTTTGGGACTCAATTGGTAAAATTAAAAAGGTTTAAGAGTGAATTGGTAAAAGTTCAATAAGTTTAGGACTGTTTGAGACAATTTCCCCTATTCTTGAAGAGTAAGTAATTCAAATCATCGTATTCTTTCCTAGTGCTTTTCAAATACTATCAATTATTTGCGTTACCGTCGCCCGAGTAACGTAACCCACCTCTTGACCGTTTCACACCATCTTCTTTTAACCTCATTAATCCAATACAAGCCCTCCCTTACAGTTTCTTCTTCTATTGAAATCCACGCCCTCTTTCTGGATCGAAGAAGGTGAAGCAAAGAAGGTACGCACACTCCTAATGACTTTGCCCGTCATGTTTCGTGAGGACCAAAAAGTAAATTATCTTTTTCATCCGATCCGACTGTAAAAGATTTATACAGACTATATAGTAGGAAAGTAAAAATCTCCAGCTCTTGCCTCACATGAATCTTCTACTAAATGCTTGTAGATGAAGAATTAGTAGTGCTATAATTAGCTTAAAAGGTGTAAGTAAGTACATACGAACATGGTTTTTCTCTAACAACGACACATTAATTAAAAGTTCGGTGGAAGTCCTCTTTTTTTTTTTTTTTTATAAAAGCCAGGGTAGATGTAGGTAGGCACGTCATGCCAATACCTTATGAACCCAAGTAGTAGTGTGCATTGATTTGATTTCACGGGATTCTACACGGTGCGGAGTTCAAATTCAGTTTTAGACATCTCAATTGTCTCTCCAATATATATATTAACAATTTTCATCATTTCTTCACAAGCGTAAAGCGAAGGCGTGGCACAAGGGAAGGGGTGTTATATTCATTTATACATAGCATATACTTTATGTAAGGTATTTCTTAGAGATACGGTCGTGGAATGGAATGGAATGGAAATTCTCATGTGATGTATTCATATAGCAAGATTAAGAGAAGTAGATAGAGAGTAGAACTCTGTTGGTCATGATGCTCAGGTGAGGGGGCCGGGGGTAGGTACACATGGAACTTGTTTGGGACAAGTTGTGTTGTGGGTTGGGTTGGGTCGGGTTTAAAAATCCATTTTGAAGGTGAGATGGGGCGTGCCATCTGCTCCCCTCCCCCCTTCTCTTCCTACCTACCTACCTCTTCCTCTTCCTCTTCCTCTTGCCTTTTTATTTTTATTAAGTATTTCATTGCCCATCCATCTCCCTCCCTTAAACCAAACCAAACCAAACCAAACCCAACCCCCAACCCCCACCCTCTCTGTTGCTCTTTCCCTCCTCCTCCTCCTTCTCAATCATTGTAATCATCATCGCCACCACAACAACCACTACCACCATGATCTCCGTCGCCCCTTCTCCCGAAACCACCGCCCCTCAGAATCCCTCCGAACTCCCTCCTCCTCCTCATCACGACACCACCACCACCTGCACCATCTTCAGATCCAAGCTCCCCGACATCCCCATCTCCAACCACCTCCCCCTCCATTCCTACTGCTTCCAGCACGTCTCTCTCTTCTCTCACCGCCCCTGCCTCATCTCCGACTCCTCCTCCTCCAACAACTTCTCCTTCTCCTTCTCCGACACCCTCCTCCTCTCCCGCAAGGTCGCTGCCGGCCTCCACCACCTCGGCATCCGCAAGGGCGACGTCGTCATGACCCTCCTCCAGAACTGCCCCGAGTTCGCCTTCTCCTTCATGGGCGCCTCCATGATCGGCGCCGTCACCACCACCGCCAACCCCTTCTACACTCCCTCCGAGATCTTCAAGCAGTTCGCCGCTTCCGGAGCCAAGCTCATCATCACCCAGTCCCTCTACGTCGACAAGCTCCGCCGTCTCGCTGCCGGCGACGACGGCCCCGCCCTCGGCAAGGACTTCACCGTCATCACCGTGGACGACCCGCCGGAGGGATGCATCCACTTCTCGGTTCTCAGCGAGGCCAACGAGGACGAGGCCCCCGAGGTGGCGATCCACCCGGACGACCCAGTGGCGCTGCCCTTCTCCTCGGGGACGACGGGGCTTCCGAAGGGGGTGATCCTGACGCACCGGAGCCTGATCACCAGCATAGCGCAGCAAGTGGACGGCGAGAACCCCAACCTCCACCTGAGGGAGGAGGACGTGGTGCTGTGCGTGTTGCCGCTCTTCCACATCTACTCCCTCAACAGCGTGCTGCTCTGCTCGCTCCGCGCGGGGGCGGGAGTGCTGCTGATGCACAAGTTCGAGATAGGGACGTTGCTTCAGCTGGTCGAGCGGCACCGAGTGTCGGTGGCCGCGTTGGTGCCGCCTCTCGTGCTGGCCCTCGCCAAGAACCCCCTGGTGGAGAAGTTCGACCTCTCCTCCATCCGCATGGTGCTGTCCGGGGCGGCGCCGCTTGGCAAGGAGCTGGAGCTCGCCCTCCAGAGACGCCTTCCCGGAGCCATCTTGGGCCAGGTCAGTCAGCCAGCCCCCCGTCTTTCACTGATCTCTCTCTCTCTCTCTCTCTCTCTCTCTCTCTCTCCCTCTCTCTGTGGCCATGAAAGGTCAAACGAACTAACGAACTCCACGGCTGAAACACAGTCATGCTCGCTCGCTCGCAAGTGGGTCTAACCGTAATTTCTGCTACTTCTGATGTGCTATTGTTGCGCCTATTTTTTTTATTTTTTATTTACGTACGTACTTACTTGTGGTTGTGGCAGTAGACAATAGACAACGTAACCCTCGCGTCGTGTCGTGTCGCGTGTATTCCTAACGACCATCACTGCCGAGAATAGGTAAGACGGATCTACATAGTGACAAGTTAAAGTGACGTGGCCTAATGGAAGTCTCCGGTATCATTAAGCATATCAAGTATGTTTACATCAATCATAATAAAAAAATGCGTCAAAAGAAAAATCTTATTTCAAAAAATAAAAATGTTCTTTATTGACAATAATTTTTGTCAAAATAATTTCGTCAAAGATGAAAAGAAATTGCTCATCCATTCTTGGAATGGAAGAGATATAAATAATCATTCCTTTAAAAGAAATATTTTTCTAATCATTCGTATTTCGCGAAATAAACGAAGCTTAAATCATGACAAGTTCCGTGACAAATGTGTGCAATTTAAGGTATTTTCAGCAGCTGAGAAACATGGCCCTTGTATTGTCCGAAATTTGATGAGTCGGAGCTATGAGAGACTTTGCTTGAACTTTCAATGCCTGGGGAAGGAAGGAAGGAAGCAGTTGAATTCATTAAATGTCTTCCTTCGCAATCACATGCCCATTCCACTGAATTCTTCGGTGAATAAAACTCCAACCGCTTTCATTTCGATTGCGAAAGCTTAACCATCCTCCTTCAATTTCTTACACTGTTTGATACCAACGACATTTCTGTAGCTGCATCATCTTTCTCCTCCAATTTTAACTGCTACTGCTAGAGGAAATTCAGGACCTCTAAGATTGTGTCCATCAACACAAAACTCTTTTCAATCTCAAACTACGAAACCTCGGGCCGTTTCAGGACACACATTGCACACATGCTAAGCTTGCGGCCATTAACGCGCATCACTCCACATTTAATTGACGACACTAAACAAGGCTCCATTATTGCAATCGTATAGTCCGCGATTAAGCCATCATTCGATCGGCATTGTAGGGATATGGAATGACGGAAGCGGGACCGGTGCTTTCGATGTGCCTAGGGTTCGCGAAGCAACCCTTCCCAACCAAGTCAGGTTCGTGCGGGACCGTTGTTAGGAATGCCGAGCTCAAAGTCGTTGACCCTGAGACCGGTTCCTCCCTTGGCTACAACCAGCCCGGCGAGTTATGCATTCGTGGCCAACAAATTATGAAAGGTTTCTCTCCTCCTCCTCCTCCTCCTCCTCACATACATTTCGTCTAACTCCAGACCGAGACAAAGCTCTGACCTTGACTTCATTCCAGGATACCTGAATGACCCGGAGGCGACTTTAATCACCATTGATGCGGATGGCTGGCTCCACACCGGCGATATAGGCTATGTGGATGATGACAATGAGATCTTCATTGTAGACAGAGTGAAGGAAATAATCAAATTCAAGGGGTTCCAGGTATACATGGTTCCGATCGACGCTCTACTTGAGATGGTTGACTAGAAAAGGATGCCCATAGTTTCTCTCAGTTATAACTAGAAGGGAATGTACTTTGAGGCCTAGTTTTTAAGTAAACCCTGAGATATCTTCTGCTGGGTGCTTAGGTGCCACCGGCGGAGCTCGAAGGGCTGCTTGTGAGCCACCCATCCATTGCGGATGCAGCTGTTGTCCCGTGAGTAGGCGAGACAATCATTTGTCCCGACAATTTATTTCTTTGGGATTAGAAAAGTTCGGCTCTGACCATGTGTTGTCGACAGGCAAAAGGATGAAGTCGCCGGTGAAGTCCCGGTCGCATTTGTGGTGAGGTCAAACGGCTTTGAACTGACGGAAGAAGCAGTTAAGGAGTTCATAGCCAAACAGGTAAACTCTCCAGAGACAATCGAGACATTCAAATCCCCATTCTACTTAACCTGTTCAATGCACAATCACCAGGCCAGAAAGGCTAGTCTTTCCTTGCTTACATTAGTAACATTCAAAAGCTAACAACTTTTTTTCTGAGAAAACCGTGACTTGATGCTGCTCAGATGAAACATACAGTGAGATTCTAAAGTGGCATGGTGCGTTGAAACAGGTGGTTTTCTATAAGAAGCTCCACAAAGTCCACTTTGTGCACGCGATCCCCAAGTCTCCCTCCGGAAAGATACTGAGGAAAGATCTCCGAGCCAAGTTAACTACGGCGGCCTCCATTTCTTAAATCTGTCGGGTTGTGGTTTCGGGTTTTGTGAGCATTACTGGTGGTGGGTTCTCCATGTTCTTCTTCTTTTTCTTCATTGTTTTTTCCTGTTAGTTGCATGAACAGACGTGGGGGAAGGGAGAACAACAAGTGGTGAGCAATGTGATCATCTTGAAGATTCAATAATATTGTCAAATGTTCCCCTTTTGCGTGTGATGCAGTCTGATTGGTTATCAGTAAGATCGTTTTTGTCCTTTGTAATTTGGGACAGTGAAAAAGGTCATTGGGTTCCCGTTCGCCGGTTCCCTTGGAAAGGAACCTCACATGAGACCAACAGTGTTGGATGAACGGTACAAAGATGGGACCGACAGAATGTTAACAGAGTTCCAAGAACCCCGCGAGAGTAGTACAACGGCGTAACAGTCTTTGGATCGTTACGGGAATAACAGCATATTGTGAATCAGAAATTCTAAAAATCATGAACCTCACTATGATTTATAATTTTTTTTTTTTTGTGTGGCCCAGAATAGACTGTTGTTTTCACACTAAAATAACAATAATCGCTTAATTATTTCTCTTTTTAGTATATTCGGATAAAGAAATACCGATGCGACACTACATTATGTATAAAAAACGATGTGGTGCTTCAGGTTGGGATTGATTGGGCAAAAGACGCTGGAAATGGAAAATAAAGCCTAACATCTCTGGAAATTGGCAAAATAGACACAATGATCGATGGATTTACATTTTACATAAAGGATGAAAATGATTCAACCCATTCTACCAAAGCAATTATGATATGATACGATACAATACCCTCTCAATTACTCTTAATCTTGTTTGAGAAAATTTCCAAAAACGGCATAAAGTGTCTTCGTTTTCTTAAATATAAGTCTAAATTGGACTTTATTTCAAATAAAGATTTGAAATGCCCTCATTATTTTAAAGAAGGGCCTGGCCGAAAGGCTTTTTCGTCTTTTATTTTTTTGAATTTTTTTTCCTTTTTTGTTTTTTTTTGTTTTTTGTTTTTTTTGTTTTTTGTTTTCTTTTTTGTTTTCCTTTTTTCCGATGGAGGTCGAGGGAGGGGAGAGGGAAAAAATAAAAATATAAAATATAAAAAAAAGAAAAGAAAAGAAAATCTAACAAGTAAATGACAAGAATATCCTTGGTCGGACCCTTCTTTGATATAATAAGGGCACTTCAGACTCTTAGGTAGTTTGGTCATCTGGATTTCTAATCAGGATAAGATTGGATAGAATAAATTAAAAAAATCCAAGAATTTTGTCATATCTTGTTTGGTGAACCACAGATTTAAAGTCGGATAAGCAGAGGCAACGCGTGGACTTTATTTTGCTGAAACATCATGATGCTTTAGAAATTATTCAATGATGAGTTCTAATGAGTGAGTTATTGTTGAGCAGAGGTTTGTGCCATTTGATTTCGGACACAATATCGACGGAGCATGCCTCGTAGAATCCGGAGTTTTGATTTGGAGTCGAATCCTTTGAGAATGACTCTCTAGTCTTGCTCGTTATCTTGTCAAGTGAGTAAACAAGTACTAAACAATCTAATTATTCGATCTTTTTTCTCAAGTTGAAGATACATTTATGCAAGTCGTCCAAGAGAGCCCTTTCGAATGTCGAGACCCCTTTCGAATGTTGAAAATATTTAAGCGGTTAAAGAACAAGGGATGTGGTCTCGTATCATGCCAAATAATCGATTAAAAAATAAAGTCGATGAGATACCCAGCTTTGCGATCGGAGGCCCCAACTTGGCGTCGCTGGAGAAGCGTTCACACTTAACGATAGCCGCCGCCGGAGAAGCGGCCCCCTGGTAGGGAGGCGGCTCGACGCGGCGGAGAGGCGACCAAACGTGAAGTCGAGGCAGTGGTTGCGGAGAAAATCCTATTCTCCTCGTATCTGGTCTCTTGAGAAATCTTATCATGATCTATCCCACCCCTTACTCTGGGATTTTTTTATCTTAGTTATATCCTTTTATCTTATCATGGATAGCTACCAAACAAGAGATAAGATAAAACATGTCATATCCTATCTTATATCCTAATGCCTAAACGGAGCATTATTTGAAATAAAATTTACGTTAAATCTTTATTTGAGGAAATGATGGGACTTCAAATTCTTATTTGAAATTTTTTCATCTTATATTGGTGACCGATACCAAAAGACTTGAACCGATTATTGACCCGAAGTCATACTTTCCTCGTCCTCAACCCGAGCGAAGGGCCCGACTCCATTTTCCTCATCCTCAACCTCTCAGTCTCCACGACCAAAAAAGAAAGAAAAATCACCTGAAACGATGGCGAGCTCTAGTTCGACGGGG
The DNA here is from genome assembly GCA_029784005.1 of Lenwebbia sp. NSW1173648. NCBI lineage: Eukaryota > Viridiplantae > Streptophyta > Magnoliopsida > Myrtales > Myrtaceae > Lenwebbia > Lenwebbia sp. NSW1173648. The sequence goes on along the minus strand of JARCGZ010000002.1, from coordinate 37,704,892 downwards.
TCGCCCGCACCTCCGGCTCCCAAGATCCTGTTGGCGAAACCTGGGCTCGTGTCTGGCGCATCCATCGCCCCTAAGTTCGGACGAGGCGCTCCCAGCGACGACGACGCCGCCTCCCTCCGCCCTCGCCTCCCCCCCATCGGATCCCTCAATCTCCTCTCCGACTCTTGGGATTTCCACTTTGACCGCTTTCTCCCTGTATGTTCTTTGCTCTCTCTCTCTCTCTCTCTCTCTCTCTGTTCCCCCTCTCCCCCCGAACCGGCATTTTCTTACGGTGGAGTGTGATTTCTTAGTTTCTGACCGAGAACACCGACTTCACGGTGATTGGCGTGATTGGCCCGGCTGGGGTGGGTAAGTCCACCATCATGAATCAGCTCTATGGCTTCGATCCCGCTTCTCCAGGTCTGTATTGATTACGATGCCTCCTACCGTTTTTCTCAGCTTGACTCGACAGTAACACTACTCACCATAATCGTCCAACTTAGGGTACTGTATTGTCTATCGCGATCCCCATTAATTGGCAATTACAATTGCTCACCACTGTGTTCCTGTTTGTATATACTATTCAGTTGTCTATTGATGGACAGGATTAGTGGCAAATTTAAAAATGCTATATGTTTCCAGGAATGTTACCTCCTTTTGCAACGCAGTCAGAGGATACTAGAGCAATGGCAAAGCATTGTTCTAATGGCATTGAGCCCAGAGTTTCTGCTGATCGCCTTATACTTCTCGACACGCAGGTAATATGCATTCTCTAGAAATTTTCATTCACCGCCAAACAGGACTTATTAGCATTTCAAAGGAAACTTACTGGAATCCTTTTACCTTACTCAGAGAAATTGATACATTATCTATTTGAGATGAAACTTGAACTGGTGAATTCTTGGCCATTCCTCTGTTTTTTCTTTCTTTATGCGCCAAAAGCATGACACGGATTTTGTATTCCCCTTTATTTGCAGCCAGTATTTAGCCCTTCTGTATTGGCTGAGATGATAAGACCAGATGGCTCCTCAACCATTCCAGTTCTAGGCAATGAATCTCTGTCAGCAGAATTGGCACATGAAATCATGAGCATTCAGGTAGCTGGAGATTGAGCAATGGAATCATAGTCTTATCATATGTAAAAAATTTCCCCTTATCATAAGTTGATAACTAGGAACAGCTTCTTACGTTGTCTTTGCATAAATAGTAACATATTGATTTTTTTTGGGATCCTGCAAGGAATTCTTCTAGCTTGGTGTTCTACTGTCGTCCATTTGCCACATCTTGCTGATAGTATCTGAGGGAGTACATGATAACAGCATGTGGCGTCTGATGTTGACGGTATGCTTTTTGTCTTAGTTGATTCCAGACTTTGTGCCCTTAACCTTGCTCACTCATTTATAGCTGTCTTATGATTTCCTCTTGTTTAATTACCTGTCTGCTGCTTTTTCACCTTTTACATTGGCAGATTGTACTGGTATTTATTAATTTGGATGTTTATATACTTGTATATGTTATCGATAAAAGAGAGATTATTTTATTTCTGAGATCAAAAGTAGTACTTATAGGCTTAGGGTTAAGCCTAGTACAATTACATATATAACCCCAACTTGCTAATATTCTAAAGTAATAAACCCAACAGTATATATGCAGGGCTCCATCTTTCCTCTATGCTATTTTGTGGTTTTTTCTGTCCTTGGGATGCCACCTTCTGTGGCATCAAAGATTATTTGTTACGGGAATTACCTTTTCCTTTTTGGCTGATTCAGAGAATTCGATCCCTCAGGGCCCTTGAAAACCCCCCTCAACCCCACGGCACTAGGCCGGACGCCTAGTGGCACATTCTGGGGATTACCTTAGTAAAAGCTTGAAATGTCATTTGAATTGAAGCATATGTGTTAGGATGTCGCATTATGGCATAAAAGATGCCTTATTGGTCAATTTTCAAGTGTAGTACCTTCCTATCTTACGTAAATGAGTCTTCTATAGTGGCTTGTCTAGCCCTTTTCTCTTTGGTACAAAATATATGATAGTTGACTAGAATCCGTGCTCATTTTGCAGGTTGACCTCTTGAAACATGGTATACCTGATCCGTCTTCGCTTATACCTACACATACGCAAACAACTAATTTGGGGCTTGAGAAGGAATATAAGGACAAATTTTTAGGGCGTGAAGAGTACATGGCTGCTCCAGTTTTTGTACACACAAAGTGAGTCACTCTTCACCTGAATTGTGTTGAAGTCGAACTTTCATTCTAAGAAAAGAAGACAAGAACCACATAGTTGCGTTTTTTAAAAACAGAAAAACAAAACCTTTCAATTAGTTTCTTTACGATGTTTTTTGGAATCGGGCATATTGGGAATACTGATACGTGATTAGAAAGAAAGTTTATTTCTTAAATACAGGTATAGCATGATATGACAATTAAGATATTGGCATTCTGAGTTACGGGGGTTATGTCTAGTTAGATTTATGTGAAGTATGTATAATGCATCTCAGATTAATCTCCATAACGATTACCAGGGGAAACTCTATCTGTAGACAAATTTTGCAGCTGAGCAAATTCCAAAACTTTTATGCTTTTGCACGAGTAAGATTGCCACTGAGAAATCAAAACTTGATGTCATTCTATGTGTACATGAACACCTACTCTGAAGTCTTGGATGTATTAGACTGATGTAAAGAACATAGTGTGACCACCAGTAGTCATTTATGTCTGTCACTCGTCTATGCATTGTGCCTCTTTGTCCCTAAATCATTTGGAAGCATGTCACCGTGTCTTGGTATTGCCAGCGGATGAAAATCATAGAATAGCCTGTACTGGAATTTTTAACCAATACAGAGAGACCCCTGATCGAACTACTTAACTCTATTGGTAGGCTCCATGATCAAGAGATGAATCCGCGTAGCACTGTGTATTTGAGGAAGGCCTTTGCACAATGTTTTAGATCCTCTTCTTTTATGCGAGAGAAGCATGATGAAGAAGCTAAACTCATTGATTATGTGTCTGCCTGCACCGATAGCAATGTCCGGGGATCAACATTGCCCAATATATCTTTGATACCATCTAAGAACATTGATGACTCTTCAGAACCTCTGTATGAGAGTTACAATTCTGCATTGTGGAAGCTTAGGGATCAGGTCAGTTCCCCCCTATGAGAGTTACAATTCCAGCGTTTCTTTTTTATTTTTCCCCTCGCTGGGAGTGAATTTCTTTTCGTCTTTTCTAAGTTTCTTTTCTGATTCAGGTTCTATCTATGAGCGGCCCGACTTTTACAAGGACTGTGTCTGAACGAGATTGGTTGAGAAATTCCGCAAAGATATGGGAATTAGTGAAGAATTCATCAATCATTGGAGAATATGCGAAGACACTGCAAAACTCGGGCACTTTTAGGAGGTAGATTCTACTGTTTATCTGCTTGCGACATTGAGGTGGGTGCATGCGTCAAATGCAGCATTCTGTGAGGTATCCTTGCAGCTTGAGGGTAATGTAGGGGTTTTAGGGAGCTAGAATGATATTGGGCTTGCACGGTTTCTTAGACTACATTATTACGGCCACCCTTTTTCTGGAGTAATATACTTCTCTTCGAGTATACATAGATGTATTACCAATCTGTGTCGTGGTCTATTTGCTGCACACCAGGCCGGTTCACAGTTCTTTTTACTGTTTCATGCACTTCAATTTCGATTAGTCCTTGCGAGGAATAGAAGTGCATCAAACCAAATCCAGGTGACTCGTGCTTTTCCACTGTTTACACTCAAATTATGTCTAGACTTCCCCAGCTCGGCACAGTGATAGTATTCCTGTCAGTAAGAGCCCATTATCGTGCCAGATATTTAAAGCAGCTGCATTCTCTCTCTCTAAACGATGGATATACTCGGTACGTGCCACAACCAGCACAACAATGTTGCGTCTATGATATGATAAAATTGCCAATACAAGCGTGTCATCTGCAAGAGCAAAGACGATTTTGATTATAGCCCGTGACACTCCTATTCCTATTTCTCTGATTCCTGATCTTTTATTTCCGGGAATAGGAAAAGAACAAAAATCTATTTGGTAAGGTCAGTTAATTTTTTCTGTTCCTAAGAAAAGATCAGTGGTCAAGGAACAGATTTGGAACAGAAACAAGAAGGTAAAAAAAACTACTTCTCTGTTCTCGAGAGCAGAATTAGAAAAACTTATTTCTGCTCAGAAGTTGTTACTAGTAACAGAATTGTTACCAAAGACCTAAAACTTTTAGCCATGGCCAACCTTCATGTGTTTAAAGGGCACTGTAATGATACCGTATGAAGTCATATTCAAAAGGAACATGTCTATCCAACCATGGGATCTCCATCTATTGGTGAACCTGCTTCCCTTTTCTGTCCAATGAAACGAACCAGACTATTTGTCTCACACTGGGGACAAAACCAAAGTGACGCCAGAGGCATTGTAAAAGGTGTGTTATAGTGAGCGGTAAACCCAAAAAAAGAAGGGCATGTATTCATACGAAATGGCAAAAGCTCGTTAGTTAATGCAGGAGGCCAAATCAAATAGAGAGGTGCACTTCCATCTGCATTTGGTCCACATTTAATCGGTTCCCCGACTTGGGTTTTGAAATCCCATCTACTCTTACATTCTCTTCTTCTTTCTGAATCATCTTGGCTGGGCTACTCCACCATGGAATCAACCGGAGCTTCAGTAGTTGCTGACTTAGCCTTACTCTGCTTCTTCTTTCCCCCACCTGTTTCACATAACAACACCCCCAAATGCGGTCCGTGAGCAGACACTTTTTTACTGACCAAATACTGAAGAAGAAGACAGACAGACAGACGCTTGCCTCTGCGCTTTAATTGTTTAAGCTTCAAGCTCTTCTTCATATGAAATCTTGTTGAAGTTTTTTTGGTCTCCTCCGAAGTACCCGTTTCGCCTGCATATGAACAACAGAAGAAGGAAGAGCAAGAAAAAAAAAAAGAGGTTCATTGAAAATGATCAAAAGGCAGGACAGAGGGAGGATTGGCAAAATGAAAGATACTCCTAATCCCACAGTCCTACTAGAGGTTGGATCCTGTCCATGTCCAAAGCAGTGTTGTTGCGCATGCTTCGTTAAGAAAAGATCCATTGATATGTTTCAAACAAAGGGGTGAGATTACCTTCGGCCACGGCCATTTTCACGTCTTGCATGGTGACGAGCCCCTCCTGCAACGCCCCCTTTTGTTCCTGCATCACCCATCACCAATAAATATTTAATCCAATGGTCTCAAATCAGAGACACAAATTGGAATTCGTAAACACAGACTCTGCGCCATTTCTTGAAGAGCTTGCGCTTGCGCTTGCCGGAGATGGAGAGGGGTTGCTGCTTATTCTTGAGCTTCCCGGTCAACGCGTCTCCATGCACCGCCCTCTTCCTCTCCGCTGCCAGAGCCCTCCTCTTCTTCTGCACCTCGTTGAACTTGGCCATCTCTGCTTTGCCACTCCAATTCCCAAAAAACCCTAGAAGAAGAAGAAGGGGAATTTTACTTTCGTGGGCTTTTGCTTTAATGGGCTAAAAGTAATCGGATCTCAGAACCCAGTTAACTTTTCCCAATCGAGATTAAAGCCCCCGTGACGAGATTCTTCGTTTTCTTCGCAAGATAATCTCCAAATCTGAGCGACTGAGGGTGTTTTTTCTCTTTCTTTTAAGTCATTGTTTTCGACTAATTAAACCTCATAATTCACTGACTCCCACACGTCTGAGCCACAAGTTGAAGAATGGCAGATAAGAATGATGAGCATGACATTTTAACTTTATTGAAATTGGAAGCCACTTCTGCATGAAAGATTTTTTCCCCCCATCGCTCTAAAGTCTAAACTAACATTCCGATCCTTTGCCTTGGCCTTTGTCCGTTTGGTACAAGTGAGACCCCCCCCTCACCCATTTGAACAACAATGTCACACATTCGCCGCCCTCGTTAGTCGTCACCCATCATCTCATAGGGCTACTGAAGAACTAAGCCCTTACCCGGCACTCGCGGTTCTCGCATTTTCATTCAGGCTTCGATTGCCCCCTCGTACTACTGATCCATACTCAATGGGCCTTCGACTTTGAAATGCAACCACCTTCTCAATTCATCTCCTTAAATCTCAGAATACAAGGAAAAACGCTCAAAAACGTCATTTTGACAATCGAACATGCAACTGGTATCACTGTTTGAAGAAATTCAACAACTTTTATTCGCCAGCACAGGAGCTGAACATCCGGACAATTGTCATATCTACTGGGAGTCCGTTTTGGCAGGCTCCCAGGACTTGTATCTGGTCCAGTCTCTCTGCCCCGGATTCAGCGCATGTCCCTTGGAATGATAGATATACTCTTCTCCCTCTCCCGAGAGATTCTCCTTGTGGTCCACCCCATACCTCTTTGGTTTTAGCATTAAAAGCTGCAAGGATAGAAACTCTCTGTCAGCGAAACACCTCAACTTATCAACTCACCTAGGATAATTTTTGTAGCGTAGACTTGCCTCGTCTCCTGTGTGATCAGTTACATGGTGGAGCCATCCGTGCCACTCCGCTGGCACCTGGGAAGCATTGTAGCGACTTTTCTCCGCATACTCAACCCACCTATGTCTTCCTACAGAATCACTATACTAGTCAAAGGCAGTTGATAATGTGATGGCATGCAAAGAGGACACCGCAACGAAATACCCATTTCGAGAGTGGCAGCTATACCAGCTAGGAGGAAACAACAGCTGTTCTAGGGCTATCGCCCAAAAGAACACACTAATGACAAAAACAAAGGACATGATGCTATTTTTCAAGTCACCATATCCAGGAGAGTACAGGTGAAACCACAATTAGCATAGAACGACACAAAACCAAAGAGAGTGTACTTCGTACCATTTAAAAGCATATTATTAGGTGCCCAGACTCATAAGTCTGCAACTAGCATACAACCCAGCAAGTTATTAAATCCACCATGCAAGGCTTAGAAGTAACCCAAGAAGGATGGAGGAGACAAGTTCCTGCTTCATTCGTCTTTCACTTCTTAAAGCATACGTGCACACAAGAATGCTTGTACAAGGTATATTTTCAGGACGACTTCTGCAAAGTTTTCGATCACGCATCATGTGGAGACTCTGGTTAGAATATTTGTGGAACAGCAGAAGCCTGGTCTTAGATCTCCATCTGACATAGACTCTACTACAACAAAGCTTCTTTCTGGCTTGATCCACTTTGTGGTACTTTCTGCTCCTAGTATATGAGGATATTTCCTCCTGTAATCATCATTAAATGTTCACCCCCATCAAATAAAGTGCACCATAGGGAAAAAGGGCATCCAACCGACTATAATTATTCTAAAATTAATTAAATAAAAAAAAAGGATACCCAAATTCGATGTAGATGCTGCAAACACCAATCCAATGCAATAATAAATAAAAAAGGAGAAGAAACACCAACCATGCTGAGTCTCTCCAAGTTTCTCATAGTACTTGTTCCCATATTTGTCAACACCCACAAGCGTGGCTCCTATGTTGTGGATTTTGGTTTGCCTAAAAAAGGTACAAAGAAGAGTTTGGCCATTTAAGATCCAATGATGGCTTTCAAACGGAAAAAATAGTTCTTTGACAGCAAGAAAAGGCTGGTGGCATATCTTTAAATGAAGCTCTCCCTTATGCATGCACATAATATGTGCAAGAATGGATGCCTTTGTCAAACTCCTTGATAGAAGGCAATCAACCTTCAAATTTATCCAAGAGTGTGGCAGCGCATCTCTACATCCTCTTGAGAAGCATATTGCAATCCAACTTTGGAAATTGTCTAGGTAAAGCGAGACTATGTACCCAAGTGTCTTAATTCTCTTGAGAAACAGGTAATGACATAGAATTCACAGAAATTATGAAGGCACTATGAGAAGCCTCTTTTAGTGCACAAACAAAAAGTAGAACGAAGGACGCACTCATCACCAATCCAATCAAAATAAAAGTGTTTTGAGTCTTAAGAAATCTCCAAAGGAACGCCCAATCTCGAAATAATTCAGAAAACCCTATAGAGTGAAGTCTAGAAAGTTGACTTACAGAAGGTTCCCATCTGCGAGGCAATTCCTGCAAAGTAATCCAGATGACATGGAAAGAATTTAGTATAATTAAAGCAACGGATCTCAAAAAAAATAAAGTGCGATAAAACTATTAGCTACAAGTTGAGATTACATCCAAGTCACGAGACATGAAAAGAATTGGCAAAGGTTTCTCGAATAACATACTTGAATTCGATGTATCAATGACAGCTCACGTTACATCACATATCAGCAGACGAGAAGGAAAGAGCTACACCACAAAGCCATGTGAAACAGAGGCAACAGGGAACGAACAAGCATACTATGAGATTGTGGTGAATTTTTAGTATTTTCTCATAGCCTTGGCATGTAAAATCAGAGTTCCACTGCATCTATGCTAGCACGAACAGACACGCAAAATCAAGACTAATTCAATTCAAACTCAGGCAAATTACTAATGTGTAACTGGAATAAAGGACAGCGTTACATCTTTTCTTATTTTAACAACATAGAGACACTCAGATCGTAAACTGCCCAGTATTTAACGAGGGTACATTCCTATCGTCGACTTAAACACTTTCCGACCATCGGCATTGGTCTCGTCGGTAACTATCGAGCCAACATAGCCTGCACAGCTATGGGAACATGCGCTTACACGCTTCAATCGCAACATCGATAAGCTATCAACAACTCGGGAATTGCGTAAACGGAAGCAGAGTGAAAGCGAACACGACTTCTGTCCCTCCTCATCGGCAGGTTGTATTAGGAGCTCACCAGAGTTAGGGCAAAGAAATCAAATGGTAACGGGGACCTCCGCCGCAAGACAACGAAGATCTAACAGACGAAATCAAGGAACACCACGAGCAATCGAGAGGTGGGACTCACAGGTAGCCTTCTTCCTTGAGTTCGCGAAGGAAGTTGCCGAGGCCTCTCTCTTTGATGCCCTTCAAAACTCCTCTCAGGATCGACGCCATCTCCTCCTCCTTCCTCCTCCTTCCGCTTCTGTCTCTGCGATCGATAATCGTAGGCGAAGGAAGGCGGTTGCAGCGTATGACGGATGTACCCGATTACAATCTCGGAAGATGGGGCTCGAATCGAGATTGTGCGTTGAGTGGACTGGGCTTGTGGCCCTATTATGGACTTTTCATTTCCAAAATGCCACGTTGGAAAATATATATACATAAAATAAAAGAATAAGTGTATTAAAAGTCATAAAACTTGTCTCGAAAGTACAATTCAGTCCTAAATTTTTCAAAAGTGCAACTAATTCCTAAAACTTATCATGAAGTGCAATCGAATCCTAAAATTTTCAAAAAGTACAATCAAATCTTTCCGTTGATTGAACTTTTTGAAAGTTTTAGGACTCGATTACACTACGACTTGATTGCATTTTTTTGAAAGTTTCAAAACTCGATTGAACATTTGGGATAAGTTTTATGACTTAATTGCATTTTTCCTACAAGTTTTAAGACTTTCAACGTGCTTACCTTTTAAAATATATAAGATGAAGCATGATAAAGGCATACACACGACAATGACCAAATAGTAATACCATATTTGAAAATTATCTTTAAAAATAGACTAAAATACTTTTTTTCTCTCAACTTTTTATGCACATACATTGACATAGTCGTTATCCATGAAATAAATTGAAGTTTGACTCCAGTAGATTGCTTTTTCACTTCAGCAGATATATAGTAGGGAGCCGAACGCAACGTTGATTACACGTGGCTGCTGATGATTGGGCTAAGAACCTAGCAATGACGCGGATGCAATTCCAACACCTTCAATCTGATCTCCCCGAAGCTTCGTTTGTCGAAGATTTTGGCGAAGTGCTATTTATTTCGTTTCTCCTCCCTTTGGATCCTTTTGGTCCGAGAGAGCGCGGCCGAGCTAGCCGTCTGCTGGAATCTCGTATCTGCTTTAATCCCGACGTCGGTAAGCATGTCGGCCGACTCGCCGGCTCTGTTAATTTTTGGATTCCATTCCACCCTCTATGTTGTGCTGTCGACCTGCGTAGGTTTTTTCCCCTCCTTCATCGTAAGGAAAATAGACGAAGGAATTAAATTCGTGTTTCATGTATCCCTTCTTTTTGCTCCTCGGATCGATTTCGAGACCCATATATATATTTCCGGATACTAAATCAAGGGTAAATCGAGCGTCTGCTCGCTCTGAAATTCTGAATCGATCGCCGGGAAAGTGCAACTCCCAGATTTCTGTTCAATCGGATAGTTAAATCCAAAGTTGGTTTTAGATCCATGTTAGTTTTTGGTTTTGGTTTTGGTTTTGATTCCAATAATCCCTTTTTACAGGGCGATAGCAAATATGATGAGGTTGCAAACGTACGCTGGGCTTAGTATAATCGCGTCACTGGCAGTGATTTATCATGCGTTCAGCAGTCGAGGCCAGTTCTACCCAGCTATGGTTTATCTATCCACTTCCAAAATCAGTTTGGTGTTGCTTCTCAACATGGGTCTGGTCTTTATGTGCATCTTGTGGCAATTGACGAAGCGGTTGTTCCTTGGTTCCCTACGGGAAGCTGAGGTAGAGAGACTTAATGAGCAATCATGGAGAGAGGTCATGGAAATCCTCTTTGCTATCACTATTTTCAGGCAGGATTTTTCGGTTACCTTCTTGGCTATGGTTACTGCCTTGTTGTTGATCAAAGCTTTACACTGGTTGGCTCAGAAGAGGGTTGAGTACATTGAGACAACCCCTTCTGTTCCCATGCTATCTCACATCAGGATAGTTTCTTTTATGGGATTTCTGCTTCTCGTGGATAGTCTCTTTTTCTACAGCTCTATGAAGTTCCTCATACAGACGCGGCAGGCTTCCGTTTCCCTTTTCTTTGCATTTGAGTAAGCAGCTCCACTTCTGCTCGTGTCTCTACATCCCAATATCACTGTTGGCCTTGAAACCATTTTTCAGGGCTTTTGCATAATGCATTGGATGCTTTGAGACCGATTCTGATTTATTGCGTGTTGTTTCGTGGAAGTCATCTCTCTTCTCAAGTTTAATAGTTATGAAGTTGGATAACTTAGTGGGTAGATATTATGTTTTGACTTTTTGGACAATCATGTCTTATCTGTTTTTCTCTGGTGCAGTGTCAGGGCGATGCCAAAGAGTGATTTGTAATTGTAGTATATTCTTGATAAAGCATTAGCTAGTGAATTTGAAAATGCTAACAGTATGTGCAGCTTGTTACTCTTAGATTCTTTGTATTTGCAGACAATCTTCTTTTTTAGTTGGCTCACCATCCCTAAGTCAGGATAGTTCTTAACTGGTTGGAGGGTACTGTTGGCTCTATATGTGCATATGCAGCTGTTCTTTCTCTTTGCCCGTCATATATGTTTATACAAGGTAATTTAGCAAAACTGTTCAGGACTCATTGTTAGTTGGTGTGTTATTTTTTTCTGTAGGTACATGATACTGGCCACAACAACTGTGTCGACTTTTGTTAAGTATGTTTTCTACGTTAGCGACATGCTTATGGAGGGCCAGTGGGAAAAGAAGGCTGTTTACACCTTTTACTTGGAACTAATACATGACCTGCTACACTTGTCGATGTATCTGTGCTTCTTTCTTGTGATATTCATGTAAGTAATCTTTTACTTTCTGACCCAAAGCCAAGAGTTTGCACTTTTTTATATTGGAACATATACATGCTAAGAGTTGTTGAAGTTGCTGGCTTTGTTTTTGTGCCTAATTTCTGTTTACTATGCTTTTCCCTTCATGCAATACCTGGTTACAGCCTGGCCATATGTAATGGATTACCTTGCAGGCACTTACCTGATAAAAAATTACGATTTAGCAATTCGGAGCTTTTTCTTTCTGAAGAGAGCAATTTTAGGTAATGTGCTTGACATTGATGTTGGGCACTGTGAAATTTAGTCCCTTGTCCTTCACAATATAGTTTCGATGATGCTAGTAAACCTGCTGTTTCTAAGCATCTAGCATGAGAAGATATTATACTTGTGAAGCTCCAGTGAGGAAAATTATGTTCTGCTTGTTTTTCTCATTTTCTCTTTTTGTTATGTTCAAGAAATGCCATTTTGCTCTTCAAAGTGTTTGTGCCATAGAAGTGTTGTAAATTTCATCTTTTTCTTGGCAAATTTCTAATCCTATCCAGTATATCTACCTTCTATTTGCTAGTCTTGATTTTCTATACTTGCTTATTGACTCAACTAGACTTGATTATTTAGGAATTATGGTGTACCTCTGCACTTGATTCGGGAGCTTTATGAGACATTTAGAAAATTCAAAATTCGCGTTGCTGATTACATTCGATACCGGAAGATCACTTCAAATATGAATGATCGATTTCCAGATGCTACACCTGAAGAGCTTAATGTGTGAGTATCATAACTAAGTTGGCCAATCTTTGTTAGTTTTAATCTTGCATTATCTTAGGTATAACCTCAATTTCTTCCGATGGATGCAGAAGTGACGCAACATGTATTATATGTCGAGAAGAGATGACTACAGCGAAGAAATTAAATTGCGGACACCTTTTCCATGTACATTGCCTTCGTTCATGGCTCGAGCGACAGCATACGTGTCCTACTTGTAGGGCCCTAGTTGCACCACCAGAAAGTGGGACAGCTGCTGCAGGAGGACAACATGCACAACCATCAGATTCTCGGCAACAAGGTGATTAATAATATTGTTTCTAGTCTTATTCCAATGTGCTTTCTTGCATGAACTCTGGATTTATGGTGGTGTCGGCAAGCAGAAGTGATGCCCCTGATCTCCAGTTAGTTTAAAAACTTCAAAGAGTTTGAAGTGCTCTTTTCTCCTGGGCATGTGGATTTTGCAGACTATATGAGTTTGCTGCGATGGTCTTTTCCTTCCAGAACTAATTAGGCTTATGGGAGTACTTATATAGTCTGTGGTTTCTTGAGCAGGGGCTGCTTCCACAAGCACCTCATCTCAGGGCTCAAGTGATGTTGGTTTGGCTGGTAATAATTTAAGTGGGCATCAGGCCAGAATCCAAGCTGCTGCAGCCGCTGCATCAATATATGAGAAGTCTTTTGTTTACCCTTCGACAAACACATTAGTATGGTAAGCCTGAATTAAGCTAATGTCTTCACTGTTGCATTTTGCCTCTTAATTTCAAGGTGGGTTGTTATCTATGTATGCGTGCTTTAGCTGGCTTTCTGTCTCGTTTAAACATGCCAACGTCCAAAGTATGTACATCTTCTAATATGGCATATTCCACTGCGCCTTAAATTTCGCATGCAGACCATGCAGATTCTTGTCCAATATAATAGATGCAAGGACCCCTTGGGTAGAATTTATCTTTTTTCCCAATTACTTGTTTAGTCTAATTGTACAAACTTCCTCGGTCCTCCATTAATTATGTGTCAATAAGAATATGGCTCCCCATCTGATCTATGTATTTATTTTGATGCAATTGCATTTGGTCCAGCGCCCTTTTCGATCATGCTGTTATCTCTAAGGAAAGAAATCGAGGTTTCGAATATGTATCGCTTATGGCCCATTAGATTGATTATCTGAAGTAAACATGAAAATTACTAAGTAGTTGCTTTATGTATATTGACCATGTGAAATGTCTATATAACATTACGTTCTTTAATGAGATTTGCCAATTTGAGGTCAATTTGTTAGAATTAGATGGAATATGGTGCTGCTTTTTTTAATGTTAAATTAGAGTAGGGTAAAGTAACTCGTTTAAAATTGCAGTGTAGTTGGATCTGGCAAGAGCTCTGGTGACGTTTCTTTTCTTCGATTTGCAGGTCATCGGGTTATGCCTACCTTCCTCAGCAAAATGTGCCATCCCCTAGTCATTCTAGCGCAGACGGCAGTGGTCCACAGCAATTTACAGTCCATGGTGATCCTGGAAATACGTCTGTCTCACAATTCCCTAGCATTGTTTATGTCCCAGTTCCAGCTCCTGCAGCCACTGGAGACAGGATTCAGGGAGTTCATGATAACTTATCACAGGCCCATTTGGAAGCTCAGAAAAAGTTTCTGCAACAGCAGATTGAGGTATGGTCTCTGTGGTACATGGATATTGGTAGTGATTAATGACGGTGCACTTAGCTTTTAGGGTACGTCTATCGCTTGCTTGGCTAGTTCAAGTAGTTGATCTTTTTTCTTCCCATCGACCTTCCCTCCAATGGAGGAGGAATAATCTCATCAACTTTGCACCGCTCTTCTGTTAATATGCGTTTGGATTATATTGTGCAGGCGCTGCAAAAGCAACTTCAATTGCTGCGGGAGACGCACGTCGAAGGGAACATGTCTTCAGGTCCTGCGGCATCGGGAGATAGCAAAGGGAAGGCTGCTGTGAGCTCCTCATTCCCTGTTTCGGACACAGACTCGTCATGCTGAGAGAGAGAGAGCCAAGACAGTTTGATAAACTATAGCCTGCTGATAACTGTAGATGTACACCAGTAGAGAGTTTCTTTCCCATTTTCTTCTTCCCAGGGAGAGGGAGAGAGAGAGAGAGGATTGTCCTTTCGAATTGGCCGGAAACTGGTTTAATGTTATGTGACAGAGCTCGGATTTCATTCCGGTCAAAAGCTTTGCTAAAAATCGCCCCTCGTTGAATTATCAATCTTGTGAAGCGAGCAGTTCGATGGAATTACGCATTTGCAAATCCTTGAATTCTGAGTGGAACTGGTAATAACTAACAACAGTTCCTCGAATCCCTGTCTGGAGTAACTCTCTCTCGGTATTGAGAGAGATGAATCGAAATGTGTAACGAGTGCGGTTAAACGAGACTCACGACGGGACGAGCAAGCGGTAGACACAGCTTATAATTATTAAATGCTGTCTTCATCAAAACCAGGTAAGCTCTCGTAGCTCAGTTGGTTAGAGCACCCGTTTAGTAAGCGGGAGGTCTTGAGTTCGACTCTCAACGAGAGCAACTTTCCTAATTTTGTTTTTTCGTTTTAATGAATCTGAATGATTAAGATGAAATTCATATAACCGTCAGGCTTCAACTGCTCTTTTAGTCTCTTCCATTACCCACCACACACACACACCTGTTTTGTTCCCCATGATCGAATCCGAGCACCCACCATCCTCACCTCCATCCAGAGGCATAACTTGAGCTCATGCCACTCCTCCTCCTCCTCTTCTTCCTTTTCCACCATGTTCGTCCCCAAGTGCCGTCCCTTACGCACTAACCATCCTCGCCTCCGTCCTCCTCACCGCTTCCGCTGCATTTTGGACCAGCTTTCCCCCAACCTCTCCGTCTCCTCCTCCCTCAGCTCCGTCCTCGCCTCCGGCAACGCCATCGCCGCCGCTGCTAAGGGCTCCGGCTCCGTCCACGGCGCCGTCACCTCCGCCATCACCCACGTCGCCGTCACTGCCGTTGCTATTGCCTCCGGCGCTTGTCTCTCCACTAAGGTCGATTTCCTATGGCCTAAGCTCGATGATCAACCTGGTAAAAGACCTTCCGACCTCGACGCTTCTCTTTTGCCTTCTCTTCAACGATTTCTGTTGGCAGCACACTTTTGAGTTCTCTAACCCTCTCGATCGCCCAACCCAGAATCGCTTCTCAACTCCCTTTTCTGACGCCTCAAATCAACACTCAGCTTCCTTAAAACTGACACAATCAGTTAGGATTAGTTGTTTGAAGCAATAATCTAGTGGAATTTCTCTATCAACCTTACTTAAAACCCTTTCGACAAGTTTGAAATCCGCTTCACCATTTGTACTGCGTCGATTTTCACTTCAGTACGCCTTCTTGTATCTAGACATTGTAGAGGATATGTTATTCAACACATTTTACGCAGCAGCATGGTGGAATTGTCTTATGTCAATTTCTTTTTAACACTGTATAAAAAAGATCCCTTTGGACTTGGCGCAGGTTCTCTTGTGCTGGAAGGAGTTGACGTAACAGGCTGTCCTGTATTCAATGATGCAAAGGTTTCCATTAATTGCATCGACCACTCACCAATAGTGTCTTGCATTCACATCTGCACACACTAAAACTACTCCACTGTCAAGACAGGTGCGAAAGGCTATTGCATTTGCCAAAAGAGCTCATGATGGACAGCTTAGGAAAACTGGAGATCCATATTTGACTCATTGTATCCACACAGGGAGAATCTTAGCTATGCTGGTTCCTTCTAACGGCAAACGAGTATGTGAACCTTCTGTTGCATGTCAGTGGGCATTTGGAATACTTATTGTACCACGATATTTTGTCTTCCACTGGTTCTTCAATCTGCTTTCCATGCTTTCTGCAGGCTGTTGACACCGTTGTGGCTGGAATTCTTCATGATGTGGTTGATGATACCCTTGAGAGTCTGCATAGTGTTGAGCAAGAGTTTGGTGACGATGTCTCCAAGTTGGTTGCCGGTGTTTCCCGATTAAGTTATATAAATCAGGTAGTAAACTGATGGTGATTGTTGACATGTCTTTCTGTTTATCGGTGAAAGGCAGTCTTGTTTTTTATGATTTAGGTTTTGGTGTATCTTGACGATTCTGTTCTTGGTTTTGCCTTAGTGGGAACTTGAAACTTACTTTCTCCATGAAATTCTCAAAACGCATTTCTGTTAGCAACTTTAGGGTGGTCCATTCGTTTCTCTTATTCTCCAGAGGTAAAAGTTTAGGCATGAATAAATGGTAGAATTTATATGGAGTAGTGGGCTATAGAGGAGAATCGCTAAAAATTGAACTGGACTCCCCTTCTTGAACAAGTATGTTCTTTTGGCTCACTCCTTTTTGCTTTATGTGCTGTTTCTTTTCCCTTTACGATACTGTACAATCTCCCGTGCTGTAAGTCTTTAATGTAGACCTCTTCACTTACTATTCCACCATCCTTGAGCATACCTGTTCAAGTTGATGAAGTCTTACACCCTCTCTAGATTGTCCTTGGGCTTTGTTTACCCTTCATTCAAATCATCGTTGATCCCAACTAATGAAAGAGGATGTGTCAACTTGAAAATAGATGTCCAGCTTGACTATTTCTTGATTGCACTACGCAACCAGATTGATTAGTTTATGTACTTCTGATTCATTGGCAGATCTTTGAAGTTTGGTGATCACCACAAATGAATCTTGAAAAGTTGTCTGATTTACCTCAATTGCTATTTACTTACATTTCAAGGTCCTTTGTAACATCTTATCTCATGTAAAAAGTACTAAAATGTCACTTCTTCCATATATTCGATCATAGTTCTCGTAAATTTGGCGATCGCCTTGAGGTGTCTGCACCTGCACCCCTTATTTTTCTACACTATAAGATTAGTGTTCTCCTTCTTCACCTTTTGCTTGCTTCATTATGCTTTTCTTGCAGCTTCTAAGGAGACACCGCCGAGTAAATGTGAATCAGGGTAGCTTTGGTGAGGAAGAGGTATGGAACTTAGCTATCTGGTCTATAAAGTTATCCAATTATACTTAGGAGTTTGGAGTTTATGACGTATCATAAAGAGTAGCCGAAGATGATTTGGGGATTCATACCATGCTTTTTAACTTTATTTTCCTAAGTGTTTACATATGTCAATGGCAAGTGTTAGAGAAAAAGTTAATCTCATATTATTCAGTAAAGTGTTATTTATACATTGGTAACCCAATAAACCCTAAGAGTCACAAAGACAACTTTACCCTTTATACTTCTAACACTCCCCCTCAAGCTGGAGCATAGATATTAATCATGCCCAGCTTGTTACAAATATGTTCTATCCTCACATAACCCAAAGGTTTAGTAAAAATATCTGCAAGTTGTTCACCAGTTCTAACATGATTGGGAAGAATTATTCCACTTTGTAGCTTTTCTCGAATAAAATGACAATCAACCTCAATATGTTTTGTTCTCTCATGAAACACGGGGTTGGAAGCTATATGCACTGCAGCCTTATTATCACACCACAAAGGCATAGGAACTGAAGCTTTCAAGCCTAACTCAGTCAATAACTGCTGAATCCACACTAATTCACATGTCACTTGTACCATGGCTCTATATTCTGACTCAACACTGGAGCGAGCAACAACACTCTGTTTCTTACTCTTCCATGACACCAGATTTCCTCCAACCAATGTACAATAGCCAGTAGTTGATCTCTTATCATCTGGAGACCCTGCCCAATCAGCATCAGAAAATCCTTCAATTCTACTTTGACCATGGTTTTGGTAAACAATTCCTTTCCCTAGAGTCTTCTTTAAGTACCTTAAAATTCGAATTACTGCATCCTAGTGAGATGTACGAGGGGAAGACAGAAACTGGCTTACCACACTAACTAGAAAGGCAATGTCTAGTCGAGTAACTGTGAGATAATTTAGTTTGCCTACCAATCTTCTATATCTCTCAGGATTATCAAAAAGCTCTTCTCCCTTAGCAACCAGTTTAACCCCTTGTTCCATGGGTGAATCAAGAGACTTTGATCCCAACATACCTGTCTCGGTGAGTAAATCCAGGACATATTTTCTCTGTGACAGAACAATATCTTTCTGTGACTGTGCCACCTCAATTCCTAAGAAATACTTCAATTTTCCTAAATCCTTAGTCTGAAACTGTTTCTGAAGATATACCTTTAGTTCAGCTATACCAATCAAGTCATCTCCCGTGATGATAATATCATCCACATATACAATCAAGAATAGCTTGCCTTCACCTATCTGCCTATAAAAGAAAGAATGATCATTGCCACATCTAGACAGTCCAAAAGAAAGTACAGCTTCAGAAAATCTTCCAAACCACGCCCACAGAGATTACTTCAACCCGTACAAAGATCTTTTTAATTTGCAAACCAGTCCTCCAGACTCCCCCTGAGCAACAAACCCTGGAGGTTGCTCCATATAAACCTCTTCATGACGAGTGCCATGTAAAAAGACATTCTTGACATCAAGCTGAAATAAGGACCAATTATAGGTGGCAGTAAGAGAGATCAAAATACGAACAGAAGTAAGCATGGCAACAGGAGAGAAAGTATCCAGATAGTCAACCCCATATACCTGAGCATACCCTTTCGCAACAAGTCTCGCTTTTAAGCGAGCAAGGGAACCATCGGGATTGACTTTCATAGCATACACCCACCTACAGCCAATAGCAGTTTTGCCTGGAAGAAGAGGTACCAAGTCCCAAGTTTGATTAACTTGTAAAGCCTTTAATTCTTTTTCCATAGCTGTCCTCCAGCCAGAGCTTTGTAATGCCTCGGATACAGACTTGGGGACTGGATATTGCTCAACAGTAGATAAAAAGGACCGAAAGGAAGGAAACACAGAAGAGTATGAAATAAAATTTGCAATTGAATGTTGAGTACAAGCACGTGTACCTTTGCGATGAGCAATAGGAAGATCAAGATCAGACTCAGGAGGAGGACCAACTAACGGCGGATCTGGGACGAAAGATGACGTAGTAGTGGCAGCAGGAAGGGGGGAAGTATGAACCGAGGACGCCGAGTATAAACCTGTAAAGGAGGTGGTTCCTGTGTAGAAACAGGTGCAATAGCTAGAACAGTTGACCGAATGGTGGTCACACGGAATTCTTCATCCAACTCAGACACAAATTGAAATATCATGATAAGGAGTGGATTCAAAAAATGAAACATCAGCAGTTATGAAGTACTTTTTCAATAATGGAGAATAGCAACGATACCCCTTTTAAGTACGGGAGTAACCTAGAAACATACACTTGATAGCCCTGGGATCAAGTTTTGATACTCCAGGTCGATGATCACGAATAAAACAGACACAACAAAAAATACGAGATGGTAAGTCAAATAGTGACTGATTTGGAAATAGAGTAGAAAATGGAATACCACCTCGCAAAACAGAAGAAGGCATGCGATTAATGAGATAGCATGCAGTCAAGATAGCATCAGACCAAACGGTTTTACGGACCTTCATCTCAAACAACATAGATCTAGTAACTTCCAACAAATGTCTATTCTTCCTTTCAGCAACACCATTCTGTTGTGGTGTATCAGGACAAGAAGATTCATGAATCATACCATGTTGTGTCATAAAATCAAAAAAAGGTGCAGAAAAGTACTCCTTAGCGTTATCAGAACGCAAAACTTTAACATGCACACCAAACTGAGTATAAATTTCATATATAAACGCACGAAATATAGAAAACAACTCTGAACGATTTTTCATTAGATATAACCGAGTAACTCTGGAATAGTCATCAACAAAAGTAACAAAATATCTAAAACTCAAATTGGAAGCCACGTGACATGGACCCCAAACATCTAAATGCACTAACAAAAACGGAGACTCTATTCGTTTAATGACTCGAGGTGGATAACTAACACGATGTAATTTGCCAAGTTGGCATGACTCACATTCTAAACTAGAAAGAGACTTGAAACTGGAATCTAATCTTTGAAGACTCTGTAGAGAAGGATGACCAAGACGACAGTGGATCTGATGTATAAAAGTAACACCAGAACATGCAAAGGAAGTTGATTCTTCAAGCACATACAGCCCCCCTTCCTCACGTCCTTACCAATCGTCCTCTTTGTAGCCAGATCCTGGAATATACAAGAATCGGGATAGAATGTTACTGAACATTGAAAGGTTTTAGTTAACTTACCAACTGACATGAGATTAAATGGAAATTGTGGAAGATAAAGCACTGAGGATAATGGCAATGAAGGAGTTGGATGAACTGTGCCAACTCCCTTAGTATGTGTGGATGAACCATTGGCTAATGTAACCGTGCATGAAGATGGAGTAAGAGGAAAATATACCTAAAAGACCTGACATGTGATCAGAAGCCCCTGAATCAATGACCCAAGGACGAGAAGCAACTGAAACACACGCAGTAGCATTACCTGTCTGCACCAAAGTAGCAGTGAAAGAAGTAGGCTGTGAACTCTGAGTCTATGTGTACCGAGCAAATTCCTCTTCAGACATAACCATTACCTTGCCCTCAGAAGACTGTGAAGAAGAATCAGTACCAGATGCAGTATTGGCAAACTGTTGTTGTTGCCCTGGTCTCCCATGTAACTTGTAGCAAAACCTCTGAATATGACCGGGTTTGTCACAGTAATGACAAGTCCGTGCTGCCCCTGAGCAATCAGTAGACGGTTGAGATTGTCCATAAAGATGCTGCTGGCCTTGGCTTCTCCCTATTCCTGTGCCTTGGCCTCCCCCTCGGCCACCACGTCCATTATATCCTCCACAGTTTCCTCCATCACTCCTACTCCCACTACCAACTCGAGACTGTGACACAAGTGCTGAATTATCTGCCACAGATGTGGGGTCCTGAGAAGACTCACGAGATACCCGAAAAACCCAAGCAAACGTATCTGTGAGTGATGCAACAGTCTCTCCTCCAAGAATTTGAGACCTAACAGTTTCATATTCAGGGCCAAGACCTCCTAGGAATCCCATTACAGCCAATTGTTCTCTCTGAAGTTGCATTTGCTAAACGTTGGCCGAAATAGGGAGAACAACATTCAATTCCTCATACATTCTTTTAAAATCAGCAAAATACTGCGTAATAGAACGCCCCTTCCTCTCAGATCGGTAAAATTCCTATGATAACTCATATACCCGTGACAGGTTATTTTGGCCCGAATACAATACATCCAAATACTCCCATAGTTCTTTGACTGTGTCAATATGAGTTACTAAATCAACTATATTACTCTCCATAGAATTTAACATCTGACCTAGAATACGTGCATCAATAACATCCCAATTCTCATCATCTCTGGGCTTAGGCTCAGTTAAGTGTTTATGTTGATTCCTGCCTGTCAAAGTAAGTTTCACAATTTTCTTCCACTGATGAAAGTTAGCACCACCCTCAAGCTTCTTATCAGTAATTCGATTAGATGAGGAAGAAATCACCCTAGTCATCACAGTATTGTTCTTCTCAGAACCACCCTCAACTTTACTCGGATCAAGATCACCCATCCTTAACAGTCAATAATCCACTAGAATTGAAAATTATCGCATCAATCCACAAAAGCCCCAAATAATCAACTCCAATAGCTCCAAAACTCACATAATCAGCTTCATAAAATCAAGAAACACTCCACAAGCACATCCATATCTCTAATTAAGAGCTACCCACATAACAATCAAGCCTAATCAATGAGTGAACACTTCAACACTCCTGTTTTGGAGTTCAATAACCATCAATCCGTCAAAAAATTAAACGTATGGGTTCATAACAGAGAGAAAGTGGGCTGTGAGGTCAAAACTGAGTTGCAGGGTGCTGGGTCTGGGCTCTATGATGCTGGACGACGTCTCTGCAAGGCTGGCCGACGCTGGGTGACGCTGTATTTGGCCTCGCCGGGCTAGGCAATGCTGGGCGACGTCCCTGCAAGGCTCGCCAGGTGCCGGCGACGTCAGATCTGGCCTTGCCGAGCCTAGGTGACGTCAGGCGACACCAGAACTAGGCTCGCCGGCCTAGGCAACGCCCCTGCAAGGCTCGCCGGATCTCGACAACACTGGATCTGAGCTCGCCGGGCCTGGGCGACGCTGGATCTTGAGATTCCGGCAAGATTTGCTAGCTCCGGTGGTGGCTAGTGGTGGTCGACGGTGAGTGGTGGTGGTGGTCGACAGTGGCTAGTGGTAGGGTTTAGGAATTAATTAGGCTCTAATACCATGTTAGAGGAAAAGTTAATCTCATATTATTCAGTAAAGTTGTATTTATACATTGGTAACCCAATAAACCCTAAGAATCACAAAGACAACTTTACCCTTTATACTTCTAACAGGAAGCAACTTTACATGGCGGTGCATATTTGTTCTTTAAAGTGGCTGCATTACCTTTTTCTGCACCTTCTGAGCATTTAGTTGAGTCATAAGGTGTCTTCTCTTTTGAAATTATAATTTAAAGATGCTTAGTAGCGGTTTCTAGTCCTTCTGAAGTCCTCATTGCTCTTCCAGGCAAATAATTTACGAGTTATGCTCCTAGGGATGGTTGATGATCCACGAGTTGTGCTCGTCAAGCTTGCGGATCGTCTTCACAACATGAGAACCATGTATTAACTCACTCCTTTTCCATTTTCTACTTTTAATTGCCAGGCGTCTTCCTTTTTCTCCTGAGGCTCTCCTATGGTTAACAATCTGTTCAGATGTCATCGCCTTTTCCTTTAAGAAAGAGAATTTAACTTTTATTTCCGCCTTTTTGTGGAGATCTGAGGGAGTTACAGAACTGAATGCACTCTGAAAATCCGATGATAAAAGATTTTTTTGATATTGTGATTATTATGTTGGTGCATACTGCTTCGCTGTGCTCTTAGATGATACTCTTCCCTTGCAGTTATGCTCTTCCATTGCCAAAGGCTCGAGCTGTTGCACAGGAGACCCTGGTAATTTGGTGCTCACTTGCTTCGAGATTGGGTTTGTGGGCAATGAAAGCTGAGCTGGAAGATCTGTGCTTCGTAGTTCTCCAGGTCTGCTCATAATTGCTTCGGTTTTTGGGAAAACTTACGACCTGTGTATATGCAGTAGACCAACAAATGAGAATGCGGAATTGAAGATGACTTTTCTATATTATCTTGGGATGAATTAAACAAATAACCACTTAAAATGAAGGTTAGACTCGTACATTAAAGAAGGGTGTCTGTTCTGCTATAGTCAATGCAGGATAAATAAGTAAGTTGGACATAAGTTATGTAGGCACCATAGGGGGTGCTGTTGTCAGAATATATATTGCTTACATATTAATGGGACAATCTCATAGAGAAATTAAAGCCTCGAAGGAAGTTTTTGCGCGATGAGGTATGGGGGGAAGATATTGTTCTTTGTTTAAGGATGTGCAATCCATGTTTTCATCCGTTCTGTGAATGCATAAGCTGCTGAAACACTAGACACTTGGTCAACTTTCCATTCTGGTAACTCAATGATTCTAGTGATGAGTTCCATATATGTTCATCTAAGATAAAACGAGTGGCCATTAACCATACTACAGCATACTATTTATTATTGTCGGTCCTGCTATTTTCCGTCAAATCTACCATAATATATCAGTTACATTAACATCCTGCAGCCACAAGTATTCCGGAAGATGCGTTCTGATCTTGCTTCCATGTGGTGCCCAAGCAATAAAGCAGGAAATCCAAGAAGAATCTCGGGAAAAACTAGCTTCCGGCACTGTGATGAGGAAATTTCATCTTCTGATGACGAAGATCCAGTCAATACAATGGAGAACATGAAAAGCATGAAGGTAGAAGAAACTTGTTGCTTCTTTTCATTTTTATTTTTTTAAAGTTGTTTCTTTCATGTTATATAAGCTTCCTGTGTGAAAATCCTGGTGTAGATACTTGTCTTCTTTGCTATATTGAACACGTGTTTGCAATTATCTGCCAATAGTCATCGAAAAAATTCCCATTTACATGCGCGGTATGCGTCAATGATGGATCGGCCCTTTCAAACTGATTGACCGCTTATATTTCTCTAGAACAAGATGTATTCTCTGTAAGTTGCTTCACTTCATTCATCCAGAACTCGTGTTGCCTATTGAAGGAAATGAGTTGCTATTGCATTTCATGACATTAAGGGGTGACATATTTGTTGGAAACCACTCTAGCATGGGCATGGTGGAAATCTTCTAAGCTATGCGTGCTTTCTTAAAGTAAAATCAATCAAATGATGCTTTACTTTACTATTTCGGGCTGTGACATCGGTTAATGGTGGATTCCTCAGCATAGTATCTAGGCAAAAGGGTTTCAAGGCCCCTCATCCCCCTCCAAATAGAATCGATATTCTCTCTTAGTTTAAGTTGATCAAGCTAGTCGCGTGAGGGAAAGTGTTGAAGTGGGAGCAACTAAACTAGTATGAATCTATAAACTTGAGCTGTTAAATGAGGTAGTGGATTGCGTGTTTTTTAGCTTGACAATGAGTTACGATGACAATGTCCAAGAGCACTAGTACTACTTGCAATAGAAGATTGAAGCTCTTGTTTAACTTACGATTATACCATAGGAAGTTCAGAAAAGTTTCATGTGTCTCAAGGACTTACTTCAGTGATGAATATATATGAAAGAGAGCAGAAGAGGGCCTGTCGGTACATTTACCCTCACCTTTTGAAAAATATGGCAGTACAAGAGTTTGAAGTGATTCTAACGGAATGGACTCTTATGTGCTCTTCTAATTTCTCCACTAGATAGTGTGGTCATAGTTGTGAACATGGAGTTTACTTTATTTTTCCATCCATAAGGAACAATGAGAGTTAATCATACTGAGTAGTTTGATGGAGTCATTTACTTTTCTGAATATTTGGAAGAATGGAAGTATGAAAGGTCGGAAAGAAAGAGTGTTTCCCTTAATATGCTTCATCTATCCGTTGTTTCACTGTAGGATCTTCTGGAAGCTGTAGTGCCTTTTGATATCTTATTAGACCGGAGGAAGAGAAGCAAGTTTATCAGTGATATTGGAAAAGATTCGGAGAAGGGCACAAAGCCTAAGGTTGTGACAGATGCTGGAGTTGCTTTGGCTTCTATGCTTGTATGTGAGGAAGCACTTGAGCGCGAGTTGTTTATCTCAACTTCGTATGTCTACTTACTACTCATTGTTTCTTGTATTGTCCATATTTCCTATGTGGAATTGGAGGCTACATTTTACCATCTGGACCATACTTGAAGGATCTTTTGCTCTTACTTTTTCCCCCTTTTCTCGTCAATGCTTGCAGGTATGTTCCTGGAATGGAAGTAACATTGTCTAGCCGACTAAAAAGTTTGTACAGTATTTACAGCAAGGTATAATGGAGTTTGTAGTGAATTGCACTTTGTGGAAAGGGCTCAGTTTTTTGTTTTCTTGATGAAGTTTAATGATGGTCTGGTGGCAATAATACAAAAGCGAGTACACAAGACACAGTTTGACAATCGCGAAATATGTTTGCATTTTGATTGGGATTACTTCACCATTAACTGACTCAAAAAGTTTTTGTGAGATAAATCGTAATGCAATAGATTGAAAACTCAGATAATTTAGTTTTTTGAACGATTTAAGGCTGCTATAGGGTCTGCCTTTGGGCTACTCGCTGATACAGGCAATAAGTTTTAAGTGCTAGAGATGTAAAATCACGGTCACATGTTTTATCTGTTGTGCTGTTCAGTTCTTTTTGTTTACACTTATGCTTATATTGTCTCTTCTGTCTCACTAGATGAAAAGGAAGGACGTAAGCGTTAATAAAGTGTATGATGCCCGCGCATTGCGGGTGGTTGTCGGAGACAAGAATGGAAGCCTACATGGACCTGCAGTTCAATGTTGTTACAGTCTTCTTGATATTGTGCACAGGTCAGTACATTGAATTTTTCATCCTCCTTTTCCCTTTCCCACTAAGCAAGACAAGTAAGTTCACGGGTTGTCTTTTATATGATCTCAAGAGGTTTATCATGTTGGATAAGTATACACTCTCAGAGAAACGGCATTGCTGCTGGCAGAGGCTCACACTTATTTGGTGCCCATTGCAGACTCTGGACCCCCATTGATGGTGAATTTGATGACTACATTGTTAATCCAAAGGCTAGTGGTTATCAGGTTAGACTTCTACCTGACTTGAACATGCGATGATGGTCATTTTACCCTGCTCTTATTGACTATTTGGAAGTGGAAGTAGAATTATTGCTGAGTCCCGGAAATTATGTTCTCCCTCTAGATGAGAATATTCTTGTTGTGCCTTCTGAGGAACAGAGTAGATCTATCCACCAATAAGGAGGCCAATTTCTGGGACTTGACTGCAAATCTAACTTCTTCCTCATTGGCTATTTTGTTGATGTTATCTGAATCAGAGTTTTATCTCTCTAGAGTATCTCTGTGTCTCAACAGTGAACATTGTGTTAACCGCTTTCACACGGTTCTGTTGTCCTGGGAGTCTAAATATTGTTTTCTCTGTCTTACATTATGCAACTCTTTCAATGGCAGTCTTTGCATACTGCTGTACTAGGTCCTGATAGTTCACCTTTGGAAGTTCAAATAAGAACACAGGTAAAGGATGCTAAACGTGCTTCTTTTGTTTTGATGTTTCTGTTATCCTACATGACTACCCACAATGTTTTCAGAGGATGCATGAATATGCTGAACATGGACTTGCTGCACATTGGCTTTATAAGGAATCTGGCAACTGGTTACCATCAGCAAGCAACATGGGTGAGTCAGAGTCCTCTCCCTCCAAAGATTTGGAGGATTCACAGCCAGTGGAAGGTGATCTTTTTCAGAAGTATGGTGCACTGAAAGCTGGGCATCCAGTTCTTAGGGTTGAGGGAAGTCACTTGCTTGCTGCTGTGATAATTAGGTATGCCTTGTTCAGCTTAGTATATACAATGCAACTCTGCATATTCCACATATACTCTTATTCTTCTTACTTTTGCAAGCACAGTGTGGATAAGGGTGGAAGAGAATTACTTGTTGCTGTGAGCTTTGGACTGGCCGCTTCTGAAGCAGTTGCTGACAGAAGATCTTCATTCCAGACAAAGCGATGGGAAGCGTATGCGAATTTATACAAGAAGGTTCAGTTGCCTGGACTTCTCAGTTACTGACTTAATATCTTGGAGTTTGCGAACAGTTACACAATCAGCAAACGTTTCTAAGATATAGTTACACGTGGGACTTTATACAAATAGTGCCTGGGATCTCAGCAACTAAATTGTTCTGAGTTTTGGCCTTTAGCAATTTCAAAGTTTGTCAATGGCTCCGAGATCAGTAAAAACTTTACAAGCAAATAGTTATTCCGGAGCTTTCTGTAGCATATTCGATTGTGTGAATGGAAGACCATATCTTCTTCGCTGGGTTTTTTAGTGCGCATATATCAGCGTTAAATTGCATTGACAGTTTTATTTATAAGCTTGCAATTATTGGAGGAATAAAAAACAATTGACGGCGTGTATATCTTAATAAAACTCTCGTTGCCTGTTCATTTATCACGGTTAAAAACAACAAGCTTATGGTGTTCGGGATCAGTCTGAATTTAGTGCTGTAAATTTTGCCTTCTAGGTTTCTGATGAGTGGTGGTTTCAGCCGGGACATGGTGATTGGTGCACCTGCCTTGAAAAGTATACACTTTGCCGAGATGGAATGTACCACAAGGTATGTTACTGCCACACTGCCTTTATTTTTTAGGAGTTTATGGATGGCTTTGGTACCGAATTGCCAATCTTCACACCAACCATGTGACTAGGTGTTGTTCTTTTTCTGCTTCCTCTCTCACTTTCTTTTAAGGATTTTAATATCGATTATTCACCTGCTGGACTCATTTTAGTTAACAATTATACCATTTTCCTGGCTGAAATCATGCAAATACAAAATGGCCTCATGTCCTTGAGCACGTCAAATCTTGTTGCAGTCAAGTCTGTATCATTTCTGTTTTCCATTTCAAGTCAACGGTACCATGTAATTACTGCAAACACTTTCGGTTGGGTATGTCTCAAATCCTAGTTTTCATGTGTATGTTTTACCATGCTTTTATATCAGTCGGCATCAGATATCTGCATGATGTTACCAGTCGAAGCATTTGCTTTTGGCGAATGTCAGGTAAAAATTTTATTGTCCTGTGGCAACATGTGAAAATGGTTCTCTTGCTATGCAGGAAGACCAATTCCAGCGGCTTCTTCCAACTTTTATCCAGATTATTGAGTTAACAGAGCAAGAAGAATCTGAATATTGGACTGTCATGTCCGCTGTTCTTGAAGGAAAACAGATCGACTCTATTACATCTAGGCCGCGCTTAGCCTCCATTAGCTCAAATTCCATTGAGGGCGGTATTAATAACAAGGTCTGTCTACACAGTATCCCCACCTATGATCATACACTACGGCTTCTACTGAAGTGTCTGTAATCATTTTTCCATCATGGCATTTCGATTTCACTCGGACATATGTGCGGTCTTCAACCCTCGTGAGTGTGCCACTGTTTCAAGATTAAGGTCTAATCAATGTGGACAATTTCTAGGTGCACCTACTGAGGACAATGCTTCAGTGGGAAGAGGAGCTACGCTCTGAGGCGATTGCTAGCCAGAGCAAGCTTGGTGGAAAATCATGTGCACTTGGTGAGGTGGTGATTGTGTGCTGTCCGCATGGTGAGATCATGAGGTTAAGGAGTGGGAGTACGGCTGCAGATGCGGCAAGGAGAGTAGGGCTCGAAGGGAAGTTGGTGTTGGTGAATGGCCAACTCGTCTTGCCTGGTACTGAGCTCAAAGACGGAGATGTGGTTGAAGTCAGACTCTAAACAAGCCATTACGAGGTAAATTCGGATTTGCCTAGTAGTAGCAAAGTGTATGTGGAGCGGGGAATAGAATGAATAGGGTGAAGTGAATTAAGGCTAGTGCACTTGTAGTCGTAATCGATTTGTATAGGGCTTCTAGTTCAATTGAAACATGCCGATTATCACGATCCGTGCATCGAGCTAGGATCATGTCCCTGAGGCATGACTTGGGGAGATTCATCTGTCCTACAAACGCAGCCATTCAAAGTGTACATAATCAGTATACAACAGATGGGTATCCAGATTTTTAACAAATAGTAGCAGCTGTACAGCCAATTCTTTTGACATCTGATCCTCTCCAGTGTCCAACTCCGTGGTCCATCTTCAGACGTGGACGAAGTTGGATAAATCACCCGAGGTAAAGGCGGGTCGGTTTCAAATTTCAACACTCATAAAGCTGATTCTAAGTCTTATTATTATTATTATTATTATTATTATTATTCATATTATCTCCTCGTGCTGCGTGGTGTAATTACTACTTTTGTTTAGGTAAAAATCAATTGTCTCTCCACCTCCATGTTTCTGCTAAAGAAAGAAAGTGTAGACTCAACCGTGCACGTGTTTTCTGCACTGAGAATTTGAGATGGAAAAAGGTAAAGAGAGAGGATTTGAAGTGAACTAACATGTTTGCCCTTGTCTTTGACACCAAATTACTGATTATAAGATATTGGTGATGGGTTTTTTCCGAATGACAAATATGTCTTTTTTCATTAAGATTTTCTTTTTTTCCTTAATTTTCTCTGCCGGCCAGAAAAAAAAAGAATCCTTCCGGACCCAGTTTTGAGTTTTGCAAATATGGTGTGAGCCATTCCTGTCGAAAACCTTATGAGGGATCTCATCCACATGCTTAAAATGAAAAGCCTCCAAACCTACACTTTTGTTTCGTTGACATGGCTAGCTCTAGCTCTAGGTTCCCTTACTTAATGTCCTCTTCTTCTTTTTTTCCCCTTTTTCTCCCAATTCCGCTTCTCATTTACATCTCTTTTGGAAATTCCTCTCTCGTCAATTTAGTCAGATTTTGTCGCGTCGCGTACATTGAAAAAAAAAAAAAAAACAATTTATCTGGACAATCGCATAAAAATTAAGGGCAAATGCATAAAGAGGTTTCTTTTTTTTTTAAAAAAAATTTTGAGAAAAAAACAATCGATAGTGGAAGTAGATGAAGGTTAGAGTAGCAATTCAATGCTACCCCCGCTCACGCCTGGTCAAGAAAATGCTAACCTTACAAGGGTTTTAGCACTCGAAATTCTTGCGTGATATCAAGATATTGACTTATTCAATCATTTATAAATATTTTCTTTTTGATTTTTAAGAATTACGGATGGAAAGACGGTTACCCGTGCCCGAAACAAAAGCCCACCTCCACACGAGGGAAGATTACAGGAAATAAGAAGATAAGATACGTGCGGGGGGTTTTATACGTCAGAAAAGTGGAGAAGTGGGAAGGTGATAAGCGCGTGCTCTTATCAGCGCACATCGAGACAGCTACCGCGCACTACACGAGACAGTGACCAGTTGCTTCACACCTTCCCCTTTTACATTTTATTTCTTTTTTTTTTTAAATAATAATAATAATAATAATAAATGGGTCCCTATCTATCTATCTCTCTTGTTTCTCGGGAAAATTAAATAAATAAATAAAAAAGGGAAAGTAAAGACCATAACTTGCTTAAGTGGGGACAGGGCGTACGAGGAAAGAGTGACGTGGCGAAAGGGGAATCAAACTTTTGTCCAACGAGTTATTAGACAAATATGACCCTGGGGGGTCGCCCCTTAATTTATCTCGAATTGAAACGGGCGCCGCTTCCCTTCCTTTTCAATTAGATTTTTCCCCGGTCGCAGAAATTTGACGGGTCCCTTTCCATCGCCAGTATCGAAAGCTCTTTTGAGGATCAACAAATGCACATGAAATTAATATCACATCTCCAACAAATTTATTATTGGTCATTCAATTCATAGTGGTGAATTCTCCATGTTCAGGATGCTTTGCCTAATGTATCATCTGAATTCAGCCCTTTCCTCGTATTTGCAATTCAAAAAAGAACATAAACCACCTCAAACTAAAACATAACTCTAGCTTCATTACAAAAATATTGGATACGAGACGAGAAATATCATTTTCCAGAGCTTCTTTTCCTGATCAAATTTTTTTTATGGCGACTAATTTATCTACCGATTTTTGCGCCTCTCCGAATACATTTGTCTTTTTTTTTTCTATTGGATCTAAATTTCATCCTAGATGCGCTTTAAGGTTTTCTTAGATAGAGACCCTCGAAACTTTTAGAATTTAGAAAAGTCGACACGTGAATACTTTCGAAATTAAGTGAAATTTGAATAATATTCTGAGTTTGGTGGGAAAATAAAAAAGGTGTCTTTTCGTCTTTTGCTTAAGTGTAAACAAACATGACTTCTAGGAAATTATTAATTTAGAGATGGTTTTTGAATTTCTTCACATAAAAGCCCAGCTTCATCACTCTAAATCACTGACGAAAACGCTAGCTATCGTGTGTGGCACTATTGGCATTGGTGTGAACTTTTCTTTGTGCAATTTTTCAAAATTTTACGTGAATTTTTTATGCATGTATTTTTTATTTTCATCACGGCTCGTCGCTAGCGACAGCCCTTGCTGGCCACGAGCGAGAAGGCCTTTGCTCAGGCGAGGGCCTTCACGCCCTTGCTCTTATCCACAATTGGCGAGGGCCTGGGTGAGGGCCACAATGAAAAAGAAAATTGAAAAAAAATTGCAAAAATGATTCACGTCAGCATTAGTTGTGTTTACATAATTCTATTGTTAAATTGTCCACGTGTTTAGAATTAAGTTGATCAAATTCAAAGTTAATGTCGAATTGAGATTCATACAAAAAGTTTTAGATTTTTTTGATAATTTGTGATAATTGTTTCTGATTGCGAGCAACGAGGAGGCACGTTAACATTTCACAAGTGAGGTGGGAAAAGGTCAAAGTCAATAATGGAGAGAAGCATGGCTGGTTTAGGGGGGCAAAAGTGGAAAAGAAAAGACGGGTAGTGGGGCCCACAAAGTGTTGAACTGACTCCTGACCTAAATTGTGAGTCCCTTTTTTTCTCCACAGAAAGGGAAGGTAAAGTAATCACTCGCTCCCCGCGAGCAACTCTGGCGTGTGCACGCGCCCCACCGTAGTCCTTCACCGCAGACCAATCAGAACGCGCGGGAGGACCTCTCTCGCGGGCCCCCCCAACCCCACCCACACCCGAATTTTGTATTATTGGGTTTCTTATTTTGGTCAGTCAAGGCAAGGCAAGGGCGACAGAGTGACGTGGACGTCCTTTTACTCCATTTATCTTCTTCTTTTTTTATTATAAAAAAGAAAAGAAATCTCGGTGCTCGGGAAAGGACAGAGGAGAGGACTCCTCCAATTTCACTACTTGTGTGTGCGCGTGCGTGTATATGTGTATGCATTCAAGCAAGAGCTCTACATAAAACCATTCATTAGTATTGAGATTGACAACACCCTACATTTTTATTTTTATTTTAGAGATTTTCACATTTGGATATTGAAGTTTCTTTCTATTAATTTCTCGATGTAGAACCATATGAATTTTGACTTTTTTTTTCTGGAAGTTTCGTAACGCTCGACACTTATAGTTTGCTTCGATACGTGCTTTTCCATATATTCTTCCTACCTTGTTTGATGAGAAGGCCAGTAGGGTCCCTTTTCTTTTTCGCCTCAAAGTCGAATAGATTCGGAATTCATTGAGAGGCTCATTATTCAACTCTCGAGTGGTAATTTTACGAGCAGATAAAAGATGCGGACCGATCTTTTTGAGTACTCGTGCGAATTTATATTCTCTAAGGTGGTGAAATAACACGTGCGTTTTATGTCCCGCAATTTCCACGCGATAGTAACAATATTAATGTTTAGTTTTAGTGCTGAGAGGATTTAATGGCTAGTGGGGGGGGGGGATGGAGTTTTTCTAGCCATAAATGAGAAAATTACTTTAAACTGGAAAAGTTATGAACACTTTGACCAAAAAAAAAAAAAGAAGAAAAAGTTATGAACACATTTAAATATATCTTCATATTTGTTTGTAGGGAAAAAAGAAGAAGAAAGAAAGAAAATAATGAGCAGAGGAGGGTGTCGGCGTGCGTGGAGCGGCGGGGAGAGTTGCACGGACAATCACACAGTGAGGAGCCGCAGCTTATCATTACCCATTCTCTCTCTCTTTCTCTCTCTCTCTTCATTTCTTTTAAAACGCGAAAATCAGGGAGACAGACAGAGAGAGAAAAAGTACGGTTGCCCAATGGCGATTTCCAAGAGCTCCATCCTGATCCACCCCCCACACTCGCATCTATTCTACTTAGAGAGAGAGAGAGAGAGAGAGAGTCATCAATGTATGTACACATGTATAGAGAGAGAGAGAGAGTTTAGCATCGGCGAGCAGCAGCAGCAGCAGCAGCAGAGTCGGAGGGAGAGCGGCAGAACCTCTGTACTGAATCTAGAGAGAGAGAGAGAGAGAGAGAGAGGTATAAATGGGAGAGTGAGAAAAGAAGGAAAAAGTAAAATCCAAGTGAGAGAAAGCATATACATATATCTATAATATATATATAAATATATACATACATATACAATATATAAGGAGATAAAAGCGAAGGGTTGTTGCAGAGTTAGCTCCCCCCCACAACAGCTAAAAGAGAAAAAAAGAAAGAAAGAAAGAAAGAAAAGAAAAAAACAAAGAAAGGAAGACAGTGAAGGGGGGAGAGGGATACAAAAGAGAGACAAGGAGAGGCGATATTGGTTCCCAGTCCCCACCCAGTCCACCACCCAAGAAAACCCTAACCCTAGATTCTTCCTCTTCCTCTTCTTCTTCCCTCTCTCTCTGCTTCTGCTTCTGCTTCCCTCTCCCCCACCCATCGAGGCTTCGCATTCTGCTCCACCGCTGCTGCTTCGGATGAATCTCTGACTCTTCCGCCGCCCTCTCTCGCTTTGTACGTACCCTTTTCCTTCCATTTCAACTCGTCATTTTCCCTGTGTATGCTGAGCTTGATTTCTCTGGATTTTTCCCTGTCTTGAACATGTATGTGATGACTTCTTGTTGTGGGAGGGAGCTTCGTTGATTCTGTTTTTCCTCTTTAGTTGCTTATTTATTTATTTATTTTCTTTCGAGGGTGGGGGGTCGACATATAAAAAAAAATGGAGCTTTTTTCTGGGTTCTAGCTGTTGTTTGCTACACATTTCTAGTCCTCGCGCTGCTTTTTTTTAATCCGTCGGGTTCCTGCTTCAAAATGCATTTCTTATGCTTTTACACTGATTTCTAGTGCGAAAATGCTAAAATGCATGAGTAATTAAATGCTAAATGCTCGTCTGAAGAATTGATTGGAGGCAATACGTTTGATTGAAACTGAATTGTGACAGCTAGTGTTTTCTCTATTTGTTGTTTGCGATCTCACTGGAGTTTTTCCCTCTGGTATTGAAGACGATTCTTGCTCGCCTGGATTGATCATTTGGGTGCTTTTCCACGATATCGGATCTTTTGCGCTGGAGCGATTAGGAGTACCCGGGACAATGTCGTCCTTGAGTAGGGAATTGGTATTTTTAATTTTGCAATTCCTGGATGAGGAGAAGTTCAAGGAAACAGTTCATAAGTAAGTTCCTTCTTTTTCTAGCTATTTCTTCCTTTGACCACCCTGCTTTGGTACTAATTGTCATACCAGAAGTAAAGAGAACCAAATTTAGGTTTCCTATATATATACATATATTTTTTGGTCATCTGTTGCTCAGTGAAAGGCTTTATTGAGCTTTGCTGTTCCGTTAAATTATTCCGCTGCGGTGTCTTCTGAGGGGAATTTGCAGTCTCAGCACATAATGACATTTTGCGTTTGTTTTCTGAGCACTCCATTCACGCTTGTTTGGTGGAGTTGTGCTCCTCTTACCTCTTAATATGGGCCTATAGTTTTCGCCACTGTCCACAATCCCAACAGGTTCCACCGAAGTGATCCCGTGTTTGTGTCGAATCACACTTTAAACTTTGCGTTTAATACATTTATCGCTTGTGAGTTCTCAGGCTAGAGCAAGAGTCTGGATTTTTCTTTAACATGAAGCACTTTGAAGACCAAGTCCAGGCAGGTGAGTGGGACGAAGTTGAGCGCTACCTATCTGGGTTTACAAAGGTTGAAGACAACCGTTACTCCATGAAGATTTTCTTTGAAATAAGGAAACAAAAATATTTGGAAGCTCTTGATAGGCAAGTCTTCTAATTATACACGATTCTCATCTTGTGAATCAATGCATCCTTGTGTGCGAAAATTTGCAGGTGCGATTTACTTTGATCTAATTGTCCCATTCTGCATATCAGGCAGGATCGAGCCAAGGCTGTTGAGATTCTTGTCAAGGACCTAAAGGTTTTTGCTTCTTTTAATGAAGATTTGTTCAAGGAGATCACTCAGTTGCTTACTTTAGATAACTTCAGGTGGACCCTTTTTTTTTTTTTTTTTTTTTGGGCACTTTTACTGCTTTCCTTATTTTTTCGTACTCTTGCTCGACTAATTCATTCCCCTGATGATGCTCTTTGACAGGCAAAATGAGCAGCTGTCAAAGTATGGAGACACCAAATCTGCTCGGAATATTATGCTTATAGAACTTAAAAAGCTTATTGAGGCAAATCCTCTTTTTCGTGACAAACTTACTTTTCCTGCCTTCAAAAGTTCAAGGCTCAGGACCCTGATAAATCAGAGGTTGTTTCACATCTCTTCTGTTCAATTTTCTTTTTCCATTTGTAATTTGATATATGATAATGCAGTTAGCACGACAGATGTTACATTTTTTTCTTTCTTCCTTTCCAATTCTGTGACTTGAGTGGTTTTTTGGTTGGAAAAAACAATGCATCGTGCCAATGAGTTGCACCTTGTTCTCTTGTATAAGAATTGTTCCTCAAGTGGTCTTCGTTTTCTTTCAGTTTAAACTGGCAACATCAACTTTGCAAGAATCCTCGTCCAAATCCTGACATCAAAACTCTTTTTACTGATCATTCATGTAATCCTACTACAAATGGTGCTAGACCTCCTCCTACCAATAGCCCTCTGGTGGGACCAATTCCTAAAGCTGGAGCTTTCCCACCCATAGGAGCTCATAGTGTAAGTACCCCATATCACCTTAAATGTGAGAGAAAAGCTTTTGTGAATCTGTACCAAGTCTTGCACTTCTGTTGAGCAGCCATTTCAGCCTGTTGTCTCCCCATCTCCTGGTGCTATAGCTGGGTGGATGTCAGGTGCTAATCCTTCTATGCCTCATCATACGGTAGCAGCTGTCCCCCCTGGTCTCGTGCAGCCTTCTGGTGCAGGTGAGGCTTTCTGTTGGCATCAAAATTGTTTTATCTGCGGCTCTCTATTATGTTGGTCTTCATGCGATTAGTTTTTGTTCATTGTATGAAGCTGCATTCTTAAAACACCCAAGAACCCCCACTGGTGTTACGGGTATGGATTATCAGTCAGCAGAATCGGAGCACTTGATGAAGCGCATCAGAACAGGCCAGTCGGATGAGGTGTGTATGAGTTGGACAGGGGACCTTTTTTTCTCTCTATGAACGTTCTTTGGGATTTGGCATTGTACAGGTTACTATTGTCATTGTGTTTTCCATCTATTAGAGAAGGCGAATTTCACCCGAAGGTTCTTTTTACAGGCATCCTTTTCAGGGGTGACACATGCTCCAAATGTTTACTCACAGGACGACCTCCCCAAGTCTGTTGTGCGGATCCTCAATCAAGGATCTAATGTCATGAGCATGGACTTCCATCCGCAGCAACAAACTATACTTCTAGGTTTGTTCTTAAAGAACCGTTGCTGTTTTTCTCTTGATTTTTTTTTTTTTTTAATTCGAGAATTGCCCGTTTGAGCTAACCTTTTGTGTTGACTGTAGTTGGGACAAATGTTGGGGATATCAGCCTCTGGGAAGTCGGGTCACGGGAAAGGTTGGCACATAAGGTGTTCAAGGTTTGGGATCTGGGAGCTTCGACGCCTTTGCAGGTACTTTGTACATTTTTTATTTTTGCACAGGTGCTGTTATGTTGCTCATATGGAATACTGTGAATAGAAATAAAAATCAACTTAGCCATTTGACTTGGTATTTATTATGCTCCCAGACAGCATTGTTGAATGATGCTGCAATATCAGTGAACAGGTGTGTTTGGGGACCAGATGGACTGATTCTAGGTATGCAAACTCGTGTGGTCCTCTTCTGCAGATTGCCTTTATTGACCTTCTTTCTTAGTTTGCGGCTTGATTTTGAGATTACTCATGGTGTGCTTGTATTTACTACGTTATAGGCGTTGCATTTTCTAAGCATATTGTTCAGATATACACTTACAATCCAACTGGAGAACTGAGACAACACTTGGAAGTAAGCTCTACAACCTGAATGTTATGTTCATTATAAGCAAGGGAGCATTAAGTAGTTAACGGCACCCTATCTTGTGACTTAGATTGATGCTCACACTGGGGGCGTAAATGACATTGCATTTGCTCATCCCAACAAGCAGTTGTGCATTGTGACCTGCGGTGATGATAAGACCATTAAGGTATTTCCTTGACGGTGATGCTGGTTTGTTCGAGGAAAATTTGGACCTTCTGGATTTAATTTCCTTTAACAGGTATGGGATGCTGCAGCTGGACGCAAGCTGTACACATTCGAAGGGCATGAAGCTCCAGTATATTCAGTCTGCCCACATTACAAGGAAAATATTCAGGTTCATCTGCTTTGAGAGCAGTTAGCCGCTTTCTACTTTCTTTGCTTATTCTCTTATCATTTCAAGCAGACTGTATTACCAGTTCTTCCAATTTAGGTATGCAGCTGGTAACTCACTTTTTCATTTATTGCAGTTTATTTTCTCCACTGCCATTGATGGGAAGATAAAAGCTTGGCTGTACGACTGCCTGGGATCTAGAGTGGACTATGATGCTCCCGGTCGATGGTGCACCATGATGGCTTATAGTGCGGATGGAACAAGGTAGCATTTTGCCTCAGAAACGCTAGTTGGCTAGCTGTTTCTTCATGAAATACAGGGACACGTTTTTGGAACACCTTTGGTTCATGTCGAATTGCCATGCCAGTACATTTTTCTCTCCGTCTCTTGTCCTGGATGAAGACCATTGAAGAAGTTTTCTCAACTTAGTCCTTGGATTTGGTTTCTATGTTAGTCCCTTAGCTGTTGTTGATGGGGGATCTTATTACATGCTTTTGGTCTCTTACAGTCAAGCTGGACCTAGAAGTAGCTGCTGTTCAAACGCTTAGCATTCTATTGTATTGTTCTTCTATTGAGGCAATATGCTGACACTAGAAGCGTTGGTATCTTTGGCTTGGCAAGCACTTGCATTCACAGTGATCATGTTGCTTTTTTCGAATGAAGTAGTAACTTTTTTTGTTACGTCGTAGAAGTAATAGGTGAACATGCATTAGTCATAATCTTAGTTCTCTCTTAATGCTTACTGCTTTAGTTGATCATAAAAGGTATGAAATTTGGACTTGCATTCACAGTGATCATGTTGCTTTTTTCGAATGAAGTAGTAACTTTTTTTGTTACGTCTTAGAAGTAATAGGTGAACATGCATTAGTCATAATCTTAGTTCTCTCTTGATGCTTACTGCTTTAGTTGATCATAATAGGTATGAAATTTGGATGTCCATCTTGCAGGCTGTTTTCATGTGGAACCAGTAAAGACGGTGATTCCCATTTGGTGGAGTGGAACGAGACCGAGGGTGCTATCAAGAGGACATATTCAGGTTTCAGGAAGCGATCTTTAGGTGTTGTCCAGTTTGACACGACAAGGAATCGTTTCCTAGCTGCTGGAGATGAATTTCAAATAAAATTCTGGGATATGGATAATGCCAGCATGTTGATGGCTGTTGAAGCAGATGGCGGGTTGCCTGTTAGTTTTTTCCTCCTTTTAATATAGATATGCAAATTGACACCGTAGCTAGAATTGGGAATTCAGTTCCTTTTTCTCATTGCAGGCTAGCCCAAGACTTAGATTTAATAAGGAGGGTTCTTTGTTAGCTGTCACAACAAGTGATAATGGCATCAAAGTTTTGGCTAATACAGATGGTATGCGCTTGATAAGGATGCTCGAGAGCAGGGCTTTTGAGAAAAATCGTGCCCCTCCTGATAATTCTAAGGTAGCTCTATCCATCCTCCTCCCCCCCCTCCCCCCCAATTTCAAATGTTGGGTGCATTATCTAGTAAGATGGAACTAATCCATTGGTAATTGAAGGCGTGGCTGGAAAGCTGCTTTGGTCCCTTAACATGTCGTTTATGCTCTGTGTAACATTTTTCTGTATTTTTGGCATGACAGATATTCTTACTTTCCTTAATAGGATAATGTTCTCATTGTAGTGTTAACGAAATCTCAGAGATAATTTCTGTCTGTATCTTGTTTACGAAGCCTGTTGAATTAAGGAATTAGCATCAAAGAAAATGGTTTGTATATCTTGAACAAGAATTATTGAGCATCGGTGACCACTAGATGTACCTGATTGATTGGTAACATCATCACATAGCTGCAAATGTGAGAAGAATGTTTGTTGCCTATTATGATTCTTCATTTGAAGTCTTTCCATTTGGACCTTTTGCAGTCCTTGGTTATAAGTACTCTCGGCCCTGCGGGTAGTGTCTCTGCTACTATTGCTTCAACTCCCGAACGACCTGACAGAACCCTGCCTGTTGTATCTATCAACAATATAGTAAGTCTTGCATTTTCTTATAGATTTGATAGAATGTGGTTATTGATTCTGATTTCCACACTTAACACTACAGGGAACGATGGATAGCAGCAGGCTCGTTGACGTGAAACCTCGAATTCCTGATGATGTCGACAAGATAAAAAGTTGGAAAATACCAGATGTAGTAGATCCATCTCAATTAAAAGCTGTGCGATTGCCTGACTCAGTATCCACAGGAAAGGTAAAATGGTTTTGGGCTGTAATCATCGATAAAGTCTTGTTCTTGTGCTCTTAGCTTCAAATAGGTAGGAGTGTCCATGGTTTGGCAGCAGTGGCTTTAGATTCTATCTAATTCATCAATTTGTGTTATGGATCCAATCACATGTTGCTCAATGAAGATATGCGGCAAGAACTTATTTCTTTTAATTAAGATACAAATTATTTTCATTATTGTGTTTGACATGCCATAGTAGCTCGAGTTTCTGGTGCAGAAAAAGAAAAAGGCACCTTCAGTTCAATGGCACAAGAAACATCGCCTTAGGACATTAGGATGATTTATTTATACTGGGAAAGTCTTTTCAATACTTCTGCATTACATCAACTACAAGACCAGAAACTTGTAGTTGGGGTGAACATTTAAGACAAAATAGCAAGATTTCTCTCTTAATAATGGTACAAGTTATAAATTTTTATTGGGGATATCTTTACTGATACAAGTAAGTTGTGCTTCACCATAACTGCATAAATACCAGGTTGTACGCCTTATCTACACCAACTCTGGTCTAGCTCTGCTGGCTCTTGGCTCCAATGCCGTTCATAAGCTATGGAAATGGCAGCGCAGCGAAAGGAATCCTTCTGGGAAGGTTGGCTTCTCTTACCTATATGTGTTCTCTATGCCATATTTCTGACATCTTCTTTATGCTTCTCTGATTGTGTATTACCTGCTTGCCTTTGAAACCTTTCAGGCTACTGCCCATATCATACCACAGCTATGGCAGCCTCCTAGTGGGACTCTCATGACCAATGACGTTAGTGACAGTAAACCAGCAGAAGATTCTGCCGCGTGCATTGCTTTATCTAAAAATGATTCTTACGTAATGTCTGCGTCTGGTGGGAAGATTTCGTTGTTCAACATGATGACATTTAAGGTTTGTCAATCCAAATTTGGCTTTTGTTTTCAATTAATGTTTTGTAACTTTGTTCTTTCGCGCAATCCGTAGTTTTGTTGTTCTTATTGTTAGGTGT
Organism: Lenwebbia sp. NSW1173648; assembly: GCA_029784005.1. Classification (NCBI taxonomy): domain Eukaryota; kingdom Viridiplantae; phylum Streptophyta; class Magnoliopsida; order Myrtales; family Myrtaceae; genus Lenwebbia; species Lenwebbia sp. NSW1173648. Next base: position 37,663,829 of record JARCGZ010000002.1, on the reverse strand, counting down.
GATGCATCATTAAGTCCTCTACAACACATTTTTCTGGCTGCTTCTCAGGTTATGACAACATTTATGCCACCTCCTCCTGCAGCCACTTTTTTGGCATTTCATCCACAAGATAATAATATAATTGCAATAGGCATGGAGGATTCCACCATTCAAATTTACAATGTCAGGGTTGATGAGGTCAGTTTCACTAGCAATTCCTGTCCTCTTTTACAAGGTTTTTGCAACATTACTTCTGTCTTCTTTTCGTCAATAATACAGATGAATGCATGGAATATCGTGTGGATGTTGCGTGTTGCTCTACTTTAAAGCTGTTTTTGTGTTCGTCATGGAGCTGTCCGGCATTCCTGAGATTTTCATGTCTTTTTTTAGTTGCTTTTTTATGTATTGGGATATTACAGTTATTAGGTGGGGTTACCCTAGAGTTGAGGGAGGAGACTAGGTTTTGCTATGCATCAATGGTTGGAAATCCTGACCAGAATTCTAGAGTGGAGCTCACGAGCTTGACCTTTTACTCTTTTGAGGCTGGTTATGGAAAGGAATTATTCATGTTTGCTAATGATGTCAGGTCAAAACCAAACTCAAGGGCCATCAGAATCGGATAACAGGGCTTGCATTCTCTCAAACTTTGAATGCACTGGTCTCTTCGGGAGCTGATGCGCAGGTAACAGGCTAACCAATTGCTCAGTCGAACCTCATTAAAGATTGGTAGAGTTTCGGTTTATAAAGATGTTTCAGGTGTTGATGTCCTTATTCAGCTTAACTTAGAAAGGATGCTTTGTGGATCAGAATTTTTACTCTTCCGTGTGCTTTATGGAACTGAGTTTCATTTGTTTCCTCTTCATTTGCATGCGATAAGGTCATACATCCATCAGTACCCTTCCATAGTCATTGAAAGCTACCATGAGATCCAGTCACATGTTAACACCATCTTTATGCGATTGCTGCTGCAGTTATGTCTCTGGAGTATTGATGGATGGGAAAAGAAGAAAAGTAGGCCCCTACAAGCATCCCCTGGTCATCAATCCCCACTCGTCGGAGATACCAAAGTCCAGTTTCATAATGATCAATTACATCTGCTGGTTGTTCATGAAAACATAATAGCTGTGTATGACAGCAAGCTTGAATGTTTACGCTCGGTAAGTTCTTGATCTTAACCGTATTCTTACATGTCTGGACTAATGTCCAAATTTGATTTTTGAAACGGATATAGGGATTAGGAGCTATTGAATACTAAATGGTGGTAATGAGTAGTCAAGAGTATATTATTGGTCAGCGCTACCAAAATTAGCATTTTTAGAAGCTTGACTGATGCCTTTCTTCTCGAGTTATTACCAGTGCTCTGATTACCCCTTTTCCCCTGAGTTCACTGTGAATGGGAATTTTTTCGAGGAAGGGAGAATGCTGTGAAGAGATGACTGATGAGATATGAAAGCTAAATAGCAGAATATGAACAAGAATAAAAAAAATTAGATGAACTCCTTGGTCATCGATTTGGTTAGGCTGGTTGGGTCCTTCATTGATGAAGCTCACTTTTTGTCTATAACAAGTCTATGTATGGTAAACTGAAAAGTCCAGGGTCCCTCTTCAACACTGTAGAGAATGGTACAATTTTTTGTTATGGTACGTGGTAGAAAATTCTTCAGTTTCAGATACACAAGGAGAATAAACTCTTCAGGTTTTTTGTTTTAAAGGAGATTATGATTTACTGTAGTTTATGTCGGTGACATAATTTCGTTACCAATTTTAGTCATCTTTTTCTCTTGCTTATCCCTTCGTACAGTGGTCTCCTAAAGATAATCTCAGTGCTCCCATTTCGAGTGCAATATATTCCTGCGACGGTTTGCTGGTATACGCTGCATTTTATGATGGTGCTATTGGAGTTTTTGATGCTGACAGCATAAGATTGAGGTGTCGAATTGCGCCTTCTGCGTACATAAGTGGTGTTTCTGTCAGGTAAGTGTTGGAGATTTGCTTCGATGACTAAGCAAGTAGGTAGGACCGTGAGCTCATCTGGAATATTTTTTGCAGCGGTGCTTCTGGCTATCCGTTAGTTATTGCAGCTCATCCATCAGAGGCAAATCAGATTGCCCTCGGCATGAGCGACGGTGCGGTTCATGTGGTCGAGCCATCTGAAGTCGAAGCAAAGTGGATTGGGGGAGGTACGTCCTCTCAGGACAATGGATCGCTTCCCTCGAATTCATCGAACCATTCGCTTAGCGGCCAACCATCGGAGATTCCTTCGAGGTGACCCATAGATGAGCAAGTGTTTTGGAAGTGTATTTAGGGACTATCTTATGGGATTACTAGAGAAGCAGTTTAATTTTTTTCTTTTTGGCCTATTTTATGATGTTCAGGTAATCATAACGTGTTATATGTATTCGTTGTAAATCTTTTTAGCATGTTCCATAATTATTCTTACAAAAGAATCCTGGTTGAGTTACGTCTGCGGTCAGCAGATAGAAGTACATCTTGCCCCTCAGTTGATGTCCCATAATCGCGCCCGGTTGGCTCGGAACGGGAGTCCGAGCGGAGCGAGAAGGCCAGAAATCTGCCACAACTCAACTGGCTTATTGATGTATAATTGAACACGAACATTTCAAGAGTCGTTGGGGGATGGAACATGAATATTAGACCAACCAACATGGAATGTTTTCTTGATGAAACTCGGACCCATCATGGAAAAATATGGAAAGTGAGTGTCACTCTTGGAGCTCAAATGTCCTGTAATTTCAAAAATGTCCATAAGTGGCATGGATACGTGACGTCATTTTTCAAAAAATATAAAATTTTGACATGTTAAGATATGTTGTATATGAAATGTATTTTTGACATGTTAAGATATGTTGTATATGAAATGTATTTTTTATATATACACGATAAATCATTATGTACATATAAAAATATCAGCGGTGAGTTTTTTCTTTTTCGTTCTCTTCTTCTATTAAGAATTTATGATTAGATTTTTTTTTTGGGCTGGCTTGATATATTAATTTTGGGGTGGCTGAGTATATGACTTAAGTATATATATAATTTCATAGATTTACATTTTGACCTTTAATTTATTGAAAATGTTCGAAATTGATCCCGTGCGTGTCGAAATGGCGTGTTTGGGATGCTGAACTTGCATATCACTGGCGTGTTTAGAGCACTGACCACGTATCGGACGTCTGACACCCGTTGACCACGTGTCGATCACGTGTTGGAGAGTATCAGACGCTTATCGATATTCGACAAGCGTTCAACACGTTACGGAGGCTCTTGGAGAGTGTCTCCATTTTCTAGCTTTGGATACGACTGTTTCATATGTGGATTAGAATTGGAAATTACGTGAAAAAAGATTTGAATGCTTAAGAGTAAATTAAAAAGAAGAAATATATAAAAATCAAAATAGGTGAACCGGAAAAGAAGATGCAACTCCCCTCCTCCCCCCCGCCCCTTATGGAGGGCCCGGGTCATTCTCGATTTCGAAGAGTAACATTTACAAATACAAAAAAAGAAGAAGAGGAAAAACCATAAACAGAAGAAAGGGAAAAAAACAAGGGGGAAAAGATATGAAAAATCCCCAAATCTGAAAGAATGGGAACCCTAGCCCTAATTTTGATCGCTCTAATCTGGTCTTCCAGACATGTTGACACCCGGATCCTCCATTCCTCTCTCTTCTTCTCCGGTGGTTGAGCCTTTCTGTCCCTGAATCCATCGCCCATCCACAGATCTGTTATTTGCTTCCCAGACATAGAAGAGATATAGTGGTTCGACTGTTCTCGCAGGTATTGGTTTTTGGTTCCTCGGTGCTTTCTTATCTCCAATCGGGAACATGGAGAGTTCGGGAGGATCGGGTGATTGTGGAGTGGGTTTGGGAGTGGGATCCATCGTTTGGGTCCGACGAAGGAACGGCTCGTGGTGGCCTGGCAAGATACTCGGCCCCGACGAGCTCTCCACTGCTCATCTTACGTCGCCCCGAGCCGGGACTCCGGTCAAGCTTCTCGGAAGAGAAGACGCCAGTGTGTAAGCTCGCATTCCTCCTCTGATTGTTGCTTCCTAATTCGACTTTATTTCTGGAACATGTTATTTTAAGGTGATCGCGACGTTTATGCGATTTCTGCGGTCCGTGAATTGCTGGGTATTTGGGATATGATAACTCGGTTTGCTTCCGTGACATGTTCCTTATGTGTCTATGGCAATTTCTGAATCAGGAACTTCCTTCATATAGGCTGAATGTCGAAGAAACAGCGTCATAAATCATCTTTTAAGGATAGCAGGATGATTCCTGACCGTGAAAATCATCCATTGAAATGTTTCTTGTGGGGGTTCTTCCAAACAATTTATCAGCACTTACAATTTCAGCTAGTGGCTTGTTACAAAGCAGTGAGGTTGTCTTGCAAATGCTGTGTGGAGGTTTTTTGGTGTTCATCACTTGAAGTGCTAATGTATGACTCCTGGAATTGCTATTAAGTGTTATTTGTAAATTACAAGGATTGAATGCTCATGGTTATGTTGATTGACCTTTGGTGAAATTCAGCGCATCTCCTTCTTTGGGTCACAGAAAACAAAAGTCCTCTTGGTCAAGCCTGTGATGTACTTAAAGGCTGCGCTTTTCTAATTCTGCGTCATCTGTTCTGTATCTCTTCATGCCGGTTCATCCTATTTATGTTTTTTCTGCTAGAGGCTGTAGACACTCAAGGACACACATGTTTCTCCTGCTTTTAAGATTTTGATGTTGATGAGTTTCAGTTTAAATTTGTCAATGAGCTTTGAGGATCAAATTCCATGTTAGTTGCTTTTTCCTCTGAGATAATATTTTAATGAAGGTTCTCTCTCTCTCTCTCTCTCTCTCTTTCTCTTGATCAACATATTTCTAAATGCTGTATTGTTCGTGAATATGGTTGTTCTCCTGTTTTTCTTCTCAGTGGTTATGTGCCTCTTCTATGATTGTTAGGGATTGGTACAATCTGGAGAAATCTAAGCGGGTGAAAGCTTTCAGGTGTGGTGAATTTGATGAGTGCATCGAGAGGGCAGAATCCTCGCAGGGCATGCCAATGAAGAAAAGAGAGAAATATGCTCGTAGAGAAGATGCTATCCTCCATGCGCTTGAACTTGAGAAGGAAATGCTGAAGAAGCAAGGGAAATTCGAGATCGAGTCTAAGTTTGTGGGAGGTAATTCACCCACTGCTACCAAAAAGGGTTTCATTGCTTCTTCAGAAATACTGGAAAATGGCAATGATGAACTTGAAAATCCGGTATCACCTCATTTTACCCGGAGACTGGGAGTTTCAGCTAAAGACAACTTCATGAGTGGTTCTTCATTATTCCAACAAGCAAAGGATGGAGAGGAGCTTAGGCAGGATGATGGTCTTCCAGAAGGTGTACCCAGGATGAGAGGCTTGCAAGATTTCGGCCTGAAGATTGCCCCCTTGAAGCGTAAGCATTCAATGGCATGGAAACCTAAGACGAATCGTGATGCTCATGCTCAGTCAGGTGATGATCTTAGCATTGGAAATGGTAACGTTCTTCGGAGGGAAGAAGCATTATATGATGATTTCAAATTTTGTATGTTTTCGGAAACAATTGGTTAGCATCGTGCTCTTTCAAGATGAATTGAAAGATTGAAAGCCCGCATTTCTGGACTCACCTGCTTAACCATGAAGTTATTTTACTTCCTTTTCAGAATCTGAGGAGGTGGGTATTTTCCGAGCAAAAAGGAGCAAATGTGTGTACTTTCCCTCGGGCCTTTCTGATTCTCTGGATGATAAAGGAACTACCCGAGGCAGAATGGAGATTTTGCCTTCTGCTTTGCGAGAGGGTAGCCGTGATACTAATCTGATGGCACAGGGTACCTCTGGGATCTCTGAATCTTCTGATACAGGTTCTACGGAATCTGATTTATCTGATTCAGAGTCAGATTCTTCAGAAACTGAAGAGGATGCCGATGAAGAGACAACTTCTTTTTCAGGTTACTCTTCTTTCAGATTACTGTTCCTGTGTCTGTTATAGTTGCAATGTTTCTCAAGTTAGATTAAGTGTGTGGATTTTGAAATGCTGGATTCGGTAACATTCCATAATTTCCATGCCAGACAATTCTGCAAGAGTGCATTTGTAGTCTTCAAATGCTTTTTTATTAGAAAAAAAAGTAAGGGCCCGAGGCTGCATTACTTCGTTGGCATTAATCGTTTTTATCCCTCGTATTTGCATGTTTATTGGCTCTCATTTTTTCTGTTTTTTTAATCAGTTGTTTTTCATGGGCTAACAACACTGCTATTTTTTGCAGAAGCAGAACGGGGTGCTTTTGGAATACATGATACACGAGTACAGCATGACAGCATGAGCAGTGAGGAGCCGGAAGACTCGGCTCTTTCTGGAGATAATTCTCATTTGTTTCCTCGAGATACTGTCTCTGCTAATGAAGCTGTGTCCAAATGGCAATTGAAAGGAAAAAGGAATATTCGCAACGTTGCTAAGAGGCATTTAGATGCTACGGAGGGAACACCTTCTGATGGAAGGCGAGTCAGTTCTAGGCGAAGGGCACCCATATGGAGATCGGGCGAATATAGAAATTATGACTTCACTTTTGATGACGTCGATGATGAAGAGAAGGATCTCGAGACTGAGATCTTTGGTTTGGATCATGAATACATAATGACCCCTAGAGCTGCATCTAGAGATCAAGGTTTCCCCAGTTGGAGCATGCTCGGTTTTGAAGACATGTATTTAGAAGGAGAATACTATAATCCTGCTTTGGTTGGCCAACATCATTTTGCTGGGAACGGTAGAGGCATGTTGGTAGAAGTGGATTTAAAAGTCCATGTTACCTACAAAAAAGGACGGGTGCCAATCATTTCCATGACAAGCAAGTTAAATGGCAACTCAATTATCGGACACTCGATCCAAATAGAAGCAATAGAAGATGGTTCGACTGAGCATCTTTTACCTGCAAATTATGAAGATGACGATGGAGCAATTGACTATAATGGCATAAGGACAGTTCCATCAGCATGGAAGACCGCTAGGAGGACAGCTAATTTTCGAATCCCGCGTCCTCATCGATCATCAGCATTTGATGGTTGTGAAGATGGGGGAGAGTCTCTCCTTTTTGGTCAGGAAGGAAGATCACAGAAGAATGTCAGTGCAGGAAATTTCAGTCGCAAAGGTGTCCTCGTGAGGAAGGCCTTCCCTCAGATTTCTCTGCCTCAGTCTTATAAGAAGCTTTCAGGAAAATCTTCCAAGAGAGCAGGCTTGTCATCTAGCCAGAAAATAAGAACGCTATCTTCGATTGCTCTTGAGCCAAATCTAGGTAACAAGGCCATTCACGATAGCTTCGACTCTGCCATTGTTGGAATAATTAAGCCTAATTCATCGGGACCAACCACAGTAGCTTGCATACCTGTAAAATTAGTATATAGTAGGTTACTTGAGAAGATTAATAGGCCGCCATCTAAAGCTGTTATGAATGCAGTTCGATTCAATGGTGAAACAGAGAAAAACGGATCATAGGTACTTGTATACTGCGTATTTTCAGGTGCGATATCTATACCCTAACAGAGTTTTCTTGTTTCTCCCTTGGCGAGTGGCACAGATTTTGGCAGTGAATAAAGCAGGTAGATAGGGACAATTTCTTCTCTCCTCCGTTCTAATTTTCTTTTATCATAAAGCATAAAACGCATGCTTATGTGGTTCAACTTAGTGGGCGAGTGCTTCCGTCTTCTTTTTGTTTTTTAACCCCTTACTTTCTTCACTTCTGAGTTGCTGAAAGGTCGCTACGGGGAAACGCAGTCTCCTTCTAAAACTGCGCGTTTGTCTTCAAGTTGGTTCTGCTTAAAGCCTGAACAATGCGAAAGTGATGTCTGATGGTTACCTTTCTGCGTTTAAGTCGTACATACATTTGGAATCCAAAGACCAAACTCAGAACATGCTTCAGAAAATGTCTCATAAAGTCTGACATGAACACAATCTGCTTGCAATATGACTTGGACCTAGACCCTGGAGCCTCTCAATTTTAATTTATGAGCTCGCATTGGTATCGAAACAGTAATAGTCACGTTCGCAGCCCGCAATCTAAGATTTGAGAGCTTGCTCACTGCTCCCATCCATCTCTCTCTCTCTCTCTTTGCGCATTTTCTCCAGAGGCTTCACTTTCAGTTGCAGGAACCTCCTTTTAACTGTTCTCGCATATGATAGCATCTGTTTAAAGATCAAACGCGAGACTCATTCTTTGTTCTCTCTTAGCTTGCCCATAGACTGGGCATATGCATCTAAGAGCTTACAAGTTGCATCGTCACCCCAAGTACTCCATGTGCAGAAAAATTAATGTAATGTGAGCTTCAGTGCGGACACTATTTTACTCCCCAACAACAACAAAAGGAATTGCCCTGACAATGGGAAAAAATTGTATTTAGATGTATGATATGCACGAAGAGTCACAAGGGTCGTCGCATAAACATGGAAGAGGGTATGGGAAGAGCAATTACCATCCACCATGCCTAGAGAAATAATCATTATCCAGTGAAATAGCAAGAGCAAGTGCCACGGCTCTTTCTGAGAGGGTCAAAGGCCGATCAACTTCCAACTCCTCTACCTGCCAGAAAGAAGTAGATGAAAATCAGGAAAGATCTGAGCACAGATGATGACTTCCGTTCCATTAATCTGGTGTGTTATCTTTACCACACTAGCTGGGCCAGTCTTGGAGATAGGATCAGAACTTCCAAAGCGGATGACATACTGACCAGCATCAGTAAAGATCTGGAGAGTGTAAATGCATTCAATTGTCAATAATGGATATACAAACGCATCAGCCATATTATTTAAAATTGCCACATGGGTTTACTTGGATACATCAGATCTTTGCAGCCAGTAATGTAACTAAATTTAGAAGGATTTTGTTAGTGGCACTCATGAGCTACATCTAACGTGTTTTGAGGTAGATATTGTGTATTGCAAAGTCATGATTTGTGAAATTACCAGAATTTGCTCACTTTCAGCCACAAAACGAGAACATTCACACAAAATTTTTCCATAAAATGTCTTACAGTGAGGGTGCTGACAGTTGTTGCAAGACCAACTTATATCGATCTAATATTTCCAACATTTCAGCCGAAATTACACTATAGAAAGAGAACCTTCAGAACAATTACTAATTAAGAAGAATAAAGGTCCATATCACAGAAAAGCCACGGCAATGCTCAAATATATGGGTAAAACTACGAGCATGGCAGAGATCAACACTCAGGAATGTGCAAGGGCGAGCAGGCCCAAGGCCCAGAATTTTATGCGAAAATGGAAGGAGCACTGTCTTCATCAAACTTCCTCTACAATACAAATAACTGGAAGGGTGCAGTGGACAATTGATAAACCAATCAGCTAAAGATCCATACACGAAGCCACATAAAAGCTTTATGTTCTGACAAAGAACTTCTCTTCTGCTTATTATAGTCAAAATCAAAAGCTATTATTTGCTACTTATAACTATTCTTGCCAGCTAAAAGAAGAGGGAGTTCAAGGGATGGGGCATTGATACCCGAGAAAGCACCAATCATATTCTCCATAGGACTGCTTCGATCCTACTGCACTGAAAGCAATTGATTGCACCAAACCTATACTTTTTCTTCCACAAAATGTCTCACCGACATCACTTCCATATATGCAATAATCACATTGCCTAAGCCTTACACCTCTTCAACACCGGAGCTACCTGCTAACAAGTGTAATTGACGCAATTGAAGGAACCACAGATAGACTAAGGACAACAAGCCTCTATAACATAACAAGGTTTTTCTGAAGACCTTTGTTTCCTAAAAATAATATTTGACATTGGGTTAATTATACATTCGTTCTGGATTTTTATGAAAAAGGACCATTAGATGTTTTTCAGTAGTGAAACCTTCCCTTTCTCTCTCTCTCTCTCTCTCTCTCTCTCGTTGCAAACACAGACATCCCTTCTAAACACGAATCTAGAGAGAGGTTTTGCAACAATGGACTTTCCTAAGGTGAAGTGCTGAGTCTCCTTTCCATCTGTTTACTAAGAGAAGTCTGACAGTCGTCCTATAACAGCACAAAAGTTAAAGCTTATAAACTACACGAAGAAAAGTTAAAGGACTAAAATGTACATCCGGCCATTAGCATAGGTAATCGTTTAATAATTGGGAAAGAAACAGAAATCTAGTCCAAAAGATCAACAGCTTAATGTTCAGAAATGAATGGAAAAGAAAAAACAAACCTCAAAACCGAAACCCCTCCAATCACGATCTATTTGAGCCAATACTTTGCCATCTATGTCCTTCAAAGTAAATGTCCAATTCCAAAAGCCAGGATTTTCCACCACTGCAAATTGCTTGTTCCTACGAAGAATTATGATAAACTCCAAAGTTAAAGATAGCACATAGCAAACATGAAGATGTCTAGCAGGTAGCCATGACATACGATATATTTGTGATAGAGTTATTGCCATAGATAATCTATAAAAGATAACCATCTGGTAGAACGGATACCTATGGTACCTAATATAACAATACAAAAAAGAATGCAAGCAAAGCCAAGTGCATATTTGACGACACTGAACTACATGACCATTCAAGAACTGAAAGCCTTAAGAAGCCTTGAGGCCTTCACAGTCCTTATAACTAGGGGTCTTCAAGAATAACTGGAAATCACTAAACAAAACTGAACCAAACCGACTCCTTTGGCTTAGTGGTTTATGGGCTTACTATTAAATTGCAAAATAGGAAGTCAGATAAATTCGTTTAGATTTTGGTGGGCTTGATATTAAATTGCAAAATAGGAAATTGATAAATTGATTTAGAATTTGGTTTGACATCTTTGCAAAGGATAATCTGATGGCATTTTGATTTTTTTCCATGCAAGTGATTCTCAAGCAAAGCCATTTTGATTTCATGCCACAAACAATGTTTTTTTATATACTTTTTTGAATTTAAAAAGATTTCTTTTCATATGCAGGTGGACCTTTTGCCTTGTTATGAATGTTTCTTCGTATAAACACTATGTTCCTCATTGTCCATTGATTATAGATAATTAATTCAGTTTGATGGTCCAACATGATGTATCTTATTCTTTCAATGGCTGATGAATGTCGAATCTCATGGTCATAGCAGAAGTCATGTTTAAATATTTGAAACTGGACCAAAACGAAAACAGAAGGTATCAGTTTGGTCTGGGATGTGACTTTATGGAAATGGTTTGGGTTTTGGTTATGATTTTTTTAAATGATTAGTTTGGTTCAAATAAAAATCTTGACCAAACCGAACCACAGGTGCGCCTCCCATTGTTGCGACCAATGGCAGACGATAAGGGAGGCAAGGTAAAAAGTAATTGTTAAATTCTAAAATTTACTAAAATTCGACCAAGCACCTAGGCACGGGGGGTGACAAACCTGCCAGCGCCCCCTGGTCTGCCTCCGGCTGTGAACATAGAGGCTAAGCAACATGGATTTCGAGGGCCGAGACAAATAATTTCGATCTAAAATTCCAGTGTACAAAATTTTCTTTCTGAGCACGGGCACCACCAGCCCCGCCAAAGAAGTTAATCAGAAGAAATTGAAGGTCCGTGCTGTACAAAGGACAAGCCATTTCTTCCCAAAGTAGATAGTACAGATTGAATAAGATCATGGAAGAAGATATGGCTTGCAGGCCCATGTGACTAGCAATTTATAAGAAAAAGGAACCACATAAAGGAGCAGTTAATCTTACCCTAGATACAAATCATACACCCTCTTCCATAGATGCCATCGTCTGTGAACCACGCCAACTTCCTAGAAATTTGAATTCATGCATGTCTCAGAAGACACAATGATTATTGCACAAGCTCTGTAATACTTAACGTCAACCTCTGTGTGACTGATATACCTTACCGTTAACCTCTGCATAAATGGAGCTGGTAATCCACCAGAAAGGCCGGCGGACCTGAGCATGATAAGCACAAGCCATCAAACATCTGCAACTTATGATATGAGAACTATATAACAAGCAGACTGGTATGATTTTTACAGTTTATAAAGGATGTATCCTACCCTGAAGAGCTCTTTGCCCATGGCATCGGTTATGTATGCAACAAAAGGGCGCCTTGTGCGAAGCAACTGATAAAAAGCATGACCAATGTTAGTCCAGTTGTACTGCTAATAGTTGAGTATGAAACAATCGCAAAAGCAAACAAGGCGAAGCATTACAGATTCAGCAGTTCCAGGCCAAACAATCCTAATATGCTGATTATTACAATCAAATGCAAGTTCAACAGGAACAGCCTTGGGTTATAAATCCATTAGTAGCACAGCCAGAACATGTTGAACCTTCTAGGATAGCATCCACACTGTTGCTGAACTACCAACATGCAGGGTGAGAGAGATGATACCCTGGTACGGTGTTGCATAAGTCATACTCAAATAAGTGTAGAGTGTTCCATGTTACTGAAGTTTTACTGGGCCTTGGTCAACTTGAGCTGTTTTAGGGGTTACCATGTTCCACTTAGCTACCAGAATTCACTAAAACATACAAAGTCCAACTTATGATCTGGCGACACTATGGGTACAGCAATTACAAGACCATGATCTGCCACATCATATCAAATTATCGACTACAACAACCAATGGGATGCTTGTCATAATAAGGAGCATCCTCAATTTATGCCGCTAATCCACTACATATATCTGTGCATGACCTGACTCCAACACCTCCACCCATTCCAATTATCAACATGCGACTTATACTGACAAAGTGGAACTCTTGGGAACAAGGATTTGGCCTAGTGGTGGTCCCATTTTGCCAAGGATCCAAGAGCCACTGGCCTCTTCATGTTCGGGCGAGCGCGAACACGTTATAGAGAGGAAGAGGGAGAGAGAGAGAGAGAGAGAGAGGGACTGCTTGATGTTGCATTCGGGCTCACCGAAGCTAATCCATGCTCCTTTGATCGTTCTTGCGTTTATTAATGGGCTTTGGGAATTGACAATGAAACATACAAATTGTCGATCATTCACTCTCTCTAGAAATGGTAAATAAGAGATTGCCCAACAATAAATTGGCCATTTCACGCATCCTTGGTCCTTTCACAACTCCAAGTTTTTTCCTTCAAGCTCAATCTCAAATTCATCATGACATTAGTTGTAACAATATAAGAATAAATAAGGCTTGATGTTTGAAATTTAGGAACTATACATTACAAAAGTTCAACATGAGAGCTATGTACGTAAGTGGAAAGTACTATGCCCAATCAACTCTTCCAAAGGATAAAAAGGCTTTTCTACTCGGTGGACAATGTATGTACCTGTCTGGCAAGGACGTTGCTTTGTTCGCGTATAAGACCTACAGGCTAAAGTCAATTAAAATGAAAAATATGTTGTTAAAATTAAAGTTCCATGCACAACTTACAGTAAATAATTATCGACTCCCAATGAGATGGCCACTCACCGACTGAGGGTAACAAACATCCACAATCGCATATCGATTCTCCTGCAGTTTTGGACAAACCAACGAAGATTAAGGACACAAAGCCGAACTTTGACAGTAAGGACTAAAGTTTGCTGAGACCCAACAAGGCAACAACAACCTCACCATGAAAGTTCAACATTAAACTTGTCATCCCAAATCCATAAACAAAATATGGACATAGCAAAGACGACAAGCAAATAGACAATTGCCCATCTACATATCAATGGCAAAGAACTAGACAAATTGGTGAAAAACTTCAATCACCAGAATATGGCCCATCATCCACCAATACTAAGGGTAATTATCCATCACAATCTCTCAAATATTTGCCCATGGCAATGCACTTATGTTGGTTATAACAAACGTAGTTGTCTCCTCAAAATGCTAACATAGTTCAAAGTGCAATTTCAAACAAATAAAGGGCCAAACAACCCTTCAAGAAACAATTTACTAGAATTTATCAAGAAAAAGTCAGTGCTCTACAATAAGCATCACAAAGAATTAGCTGAGGTAGTGCAGAAATTGCTATTCACCATGTAACAAGCATCAGACAGGATCTCAATATGATATACATCTGTGTTAGGATGCAGCAGCATAAAACCATCCATGCTCCATTTCCTCCATTTGGACTATAAAACTGTGGAAAGGACATATTAAAAATGACACACCAGACACCATTCGGAGCTCAAATCCCCTCACAATTTTTATGCCCGTAATATATATATATATTTTTTTAAGTAGCTCGGTGTTCTATAATGGTGGTCAAGACATGTTGATAGTAATGGAAGCGGAGGCACTGCAAATACAGGTCAGGCAATGTTGCCTGGAGAAGCTTAGCTAGTGGGTGCCCAATTGTATCGTTGACAGTTGACGCAGTCCATCAGTTGCCAAATTGATGGCAGATTCTGATCACTTTGTCAACTAAAACATCAAGCAATATCAGACACAATTTGTTGCCAAAAACAATTTAGACTTCTAAAATGTTGGCATCCTATTCTAGGATGTGAAAGTCTATGACCTCTCTAAGCAATAAAATGAGAAAAAACTGGTAAATTCTTCTCAATTTCCTGAGAAATAATACTGAGTCTACTTACTTTACAAAGTGAATAACATGCAACTAACCACTCTGTTATAATTGTTCCAAGCCAGATAAGGCTGGGATAAGGGGAAAAGAGATTGATTTGAAGAAAGAACCTGCTCAAAACCGAATACAAGGTTGGCCCACTCTATATCCCTTGTAATCAGCAAATTGGACCTGGCAAGAAGAGGTGCAACATAGGCCTAAAAATTCAAATATAACATCAAGTCATTTCCAAATTACTCCGGACTTAGGGAAGAAAAAACTTTAGTAGCTGAAATCTATAGCACAAAAGGGAAAAGAGTTGTGGCACTACCCAATGACATACAAGGATGCATATGCTGGCAAACCAAAAGAAGGACTGACATATGAAGCCGTTTTCCTTTTAATCTTGAGTAAGTCACGCAACACTGCATAGTTTAGCAGCACCATAAGCCCACATGAGGGATAGGTAAACAGGCATGTTTTAACTATGTTGTCCTTCCTGGTCTGCCTAGTGGGGTCTCTTTACTAAGACCATACAGTACCACATGCATGTCTTCACGCACAGGCACTCAACAGAAACAAGTAGAGATAGATGCTTCAAATGGTCAAAATTTCACCATAGAGAAAGCATGGACAATGAGCCTACATGATGAAACGATATGGTCATAAAATGGGAAGTCAAACACTCAGGACCTAAGGTTAGCAAGATAAATTGATGACATAGCAAATAATGACCGGACTTCACCTCCTCTGGTGATGCAGGTTTTAGATAGCCAGTAACAGATTGGCTAGTAGGTGGTTGCTTCAGAACCATTCCACCAGAGCCTGATTCTTTATCACCCGATATTCTTTCAGATGCATGCCGATCAGCTACTTGACCATGACTCTCACGCTTCACCAATCTTGCTCTTCCTTTGTCTTTAAGGTTTTTCATTTTTTTCTTATCAGCTACCCATTGCTGTACGAAGAAATCTCTATCCACTTGAGATTCATCCAAAGGAGTTCCTCTAACCTGGCGAGATGAGGTATTGATGTTCCGTCCAAAAAAGAGAAAACTAGCTTGTAACCCACGAGTCACGGTGAATCCTCCCGACACATTTCTAGTTAAGTCGAGAGATTTTGGATATTCACCAGAGACATCTCGGTGCAGTTCGTGGGCGCCAATTACGCACCCACTTCGAAGTTGACACAAATGACGGACCAGAAACCTTTCAGTGACGAGACTAGATTGATGAATCCCATTCCCATACTTCAGTCTCATCCCAATGGCTGTATTAAACATAGCAAACAACTTATGACGACCCATGTCGACCATACAACAGTCCCAGACAGCCTGCGCAAGCACAGATTTCGTGTCGGGTGAGATCATTCATGCAAGGGCAGGGCATTTAGAATAGAGAGAGGGGTCTGCATTGAATTAGTGCAAGAGATAAGCAGAACGTGCAAAGCGACTGATCGAAAAACCCAAAACCATGGCTCGAACTGGCCCGAGAACGATGGATCAAAGAGAAAGAGACGAGCAAATTCGTCGTTAAAATGTCGGTTACCTTCCGAGTTCTCTTCGATGATCTTCTTGTTCAGACAACGGCACTCTCTTGGTCTCCTGGTGTGCCCTCGTCTGACAGAGAGAAGCGGACAGAGGCGGCATTTAAAAAAATGGAGCTGGGTAAATGAGCAATTATCAAAATTACTAATCACTCCCCCACTTTTCCGATTAGCACCGAAAGTCCTAAAATTTATCGAGAAAATTCAATGAAGTCCTAAAACTTTCGAAAATTACAACCAAGTCATAAAAAATTATCGCAGTACTACAATTGAGTGCTAAATTTTTCAAAAAGTGCAATTGAGTTCTAAAACTTGTCAAGTTTGTGCAATCAAGTCCGGCATTTTTCGTTTGTTAAGTTGGACAGAGATAATGAAAGGACTTGGTTGCATCAACTTGATAAGTTTTAAGACTTGACTGTACTTTTTGAAAGTTGAAGGGCTTGATTGCAGTTTTTGAAGGGTCGGTTGCAATTCCCTTTCCAATTTGAAAAGTTACTTGCCATACACGCATTCAAAATCAAGAAACTATTAATCCCTTGAAGGGTCGAAAGTCACTCGTTTATTATCATGAAAGCGAAAGGAAAGGAAACTCTAGGTAACAAATACGTGATTTGTTGCTTTGTTTCTCCCCTATGTGAAGTTCCTAAGCCATATATTAAAAGCTTATTGTTCTTTTCTATCGAAATTCGCTAATCATGTCGAAGAACCAGCGGTGACTGAAGTGACAATTGGAATAACAGAGTTACTAATCGGAATTATTAAAACGTGTGTAGGAAAACTGAAAAGATATCGACCATAATAATGCAAAAGTTAAAAAGTTTCTAACACCCCGGAGAGTTCAGAATATATAACTTTGCATTCACTTACGACTATTGCAGAATCACTCAATGCTTCGGTATCTATCTAGTACAAGTCGCAACAAAACGGAAGCAGAGAATCACATCCAGATACATCATGTATCACTACACTCGAACCATCTAATCCCACTGCCAAGAAAATGTTTGACGCGCTAAACACACTCGCGCGCGCGCAATTAGGCCTAATGCCGGTATACCTAAAAGAGAGAGTGAAGGATTGTCCGTCCTCGACAGCCAACATTACACATTAAAAAAAAAAAAAAACGGTCTTTAAAGCAAGATTGCGATGCTACACTTCTTGGGATGATGGTGGTCAGCCATCTACCGAGAGGTGTACGACCATGATCTTCACATACACATCATGTGAACTGCCGTCTCATGTAGGTATCTTCATGTACAAAAACAGGATCTGCCACAGTTTGAGGCGGGAATTGCGGATGTCCCATAGCCACGCCTCCTTGATTAGGCACGGGCGGGTTGCCACGGCCTTGGTCGGTGTTGTTTTTGGCTGAAGTCAAGGTGAGATATGAGATCATTCCAAGGGTAACCGTAGCAAGGGACAAGAGGGCACCTCCTGCGAACACACCGGGTTTCACCACATAACAATAATAGTACCCGAAGTACATGTTCTCCTCACCATGCCGGTCGTTTAGCGCAGCCGCTGCTAGCAACAAGAAGAATGCGATGACAAACGTGAACCTGCATGGTTGAGGATAGTAGACAGTAAACGTGCATAGGACTGTGGGCAAACAGTTTATACTCTGAACTGCAGCAACATCACATATTACGCATAAAATTCATCTCCGATTAGCTCTACATTTGCATAACTACACATAGTGCAATCCTCAACCTTATTAATAAGTGTGCTCATGTCAGAACTGCCCACCAAAACTCTTCTCTATTATATAGGAAATAGTTTTTGAATTAACTCTGCCACTCGCACCAATCAAAGGCATTGTTGACGAATCTGCTAAACCATAAGTCTGCATTCTTTAGATGAGTCAACATCCGTCAATCAAAGAAATCCTTTTCCATGTACATTTATGCTATTGACAAACAAGAAAATCCAGTTCAATCCTCCACATGAACCATGATCCAATCAAAGCAGTCCAGCAATGCAAGATAGGTGCTGGTATTTGATTGCTTATCATTATTTTCACCCTTCTTCAGCATCATCCGATAGATTGTCATCCACCAATGCCTTCGGTAAACCAGAGGTTATCCAATATTGTTCAATGGGAAGAAGCTCAAAATTCAACGAAGTTTAAACAAGGCTGTTGCTAGTTAGTTTTTTATCCTTACAGCTCTCCATATAATAATTATGAGTCTGACAGACTTAACCAGACAAAAGTAAAAAAGACCCTGACGAATAGGTAAAATGACAATGGAAGTACTCATAGCAATATGGAGGAGGAGTAGACGTATACTCACAAAATAAGAAAATATAAAAAGAAGAAATTGATAGGGTCTAGATTACTAGCTGCATTTTCCATCCAAATATTCCAGACACCATCACTCAATAAAAACGCCAAATGTACATGTAACATGAACACCACAAACCAAACATTGCATTTTAACCACATTTAGAAGCCAACGGTGTAGTTAAAGTTTTACCAGGAAACAACGAAGCAGATAACTGCAATTGTCCCACTAGAGTTCGATGGATGAGGGTTTCTTCTGCAGCAAATGCACCCAGTTGCCATGTTAATGATCACTTGGGCGATCATGAGAGCTAGCACAGATATTAAACCAAGAGCCAGAGCAGGACTGCGTGGGTATTCACACTGTGTAGTACTTATCAAATGTACTTCAGAAGCCTACAAGCCTCAAAAGGTAATCATCGGTTATACACATGAGAAAAAGAATAACATCTTCAACTATGTATTAAGAAAGTGTCACATTTAGCCATGAGGTGAGAGAATAATATCAACCAGTGGAACCACGCACAAGATTTATATGATTTAGTGTCGGCATATATCCAGAGCAGACCAAAACAATCCACCATGAGAAAGCAGAAAACTAGGACTTTACCTGAGAAAGCACTGGGACCTAATCTCAGACATTATGATAAATTCCAACAAGTGATTACAACAAGTGGAATCACCTATTCACAAGACCACCAACAGGAGTCCTTATACAACAACTTAATCCTACTGAATAGAATAAAACAAAAAAGGAATTGGAATATTTCTAAGGAAACTGGTCATAAAATGGTCAAGCTCTCTAATGGATCGAATCTGACAAGTTACACAGTGAAAGGACATTTCTTCTCTGCTCTTATGAGACATCCAATGAAATAGAAACCATCTAGGAAGTAGGGAGGGATTTCTGATATTTCGAGTAACATTCTGTATATGAATCCTTGGACTTGCTTGCTCTCTTTTACCTTGATTCTCCATCCACTATCACTAAACAATACATCTGCATGCATGTACCCTCTTCAACCGAAAATACAGCATGGACCACTAGGGTGCCAATCGAACACCAGACTATTTACTGCTGAAAAGTAATCCATCTTGCCACGATATAGCAATGAAGCAGAATGCCAATTATAGTTCTTTCAAGGGCACTCAGATGGGCTCCCAGGAAGTGACACAAGTAAACTTTCCCCGAGTAGCCCCTTACCAACCCCAGTCAAACCATGAAAACATTCCCAAGTGTATCTCCTAACTAACTGAGATGGCTTAACCATTTTGTTCGCTAACATAACCATCAGAGGGTCAATCAGAACTAAAGTGGGACGGCTTAACCATTTTGTGTCTGTGGTGTATTAGATCCCACCCAAGTTCCCAATCTGTGACGCAGCCGCCCAGACATAATTTGTACATTTAGCAGTTCACTTCCTAGTGTCTAAGTAAGTAATCCACGTCAAGCCATATGTAGAAACTGGACTCAGCAAAATCTTTAACGTAATCAGCTGCACTGGGGAGAAATGCAAATGGAATTCAAAAGCAAGTCACTCCTGGCTATAGAGTTTGCACCAGCAACAAATTGATATAATATATAAAACTTATACTAAGCACCTCGGCAAGAGCCAGAGAGCATGACCCAAACCCCATGAGGGAAAAAAAGGAAATTCTAAGAGGACATACAATGTCGAACTCAAACTCCAATCACTCAAAAGATAGCGCAAAAACACAAATCAAGAATCCATACCCAGTTCCCGGGGGCCAATACAAAAGTGAAGAAAAATCTGAGAGAAAGAAAATAAAATTGCGCCGGGAATAGAGCTGGACTCCAACTGAAAGCTGGAAACTCAAATATCTAACACAAGCTCAGGGCTCAGCGAAGAACTGTTTCCTAAACGACCAGAAGGCAAAAAAGCATATAAGAGGAAACGTTTCTTGGCAATGTCATCCAGGGGATTCAAGAGGAACAAACAAATGGAAATGCAAACCCCGCAATCCATCACAAATTTCTCATTCAAAACGCGGGCTTTTACCTTTATCCTGGTGGCCTCAGCAGCGAAAGCTGTAGCAGCTGAAAGCAGCCCAAAGAACCCCACAACCCCACATATCACCAGACCCTTCCTATCCATCTCTCTCTCTGGGTATGACCCCTTACAAATGAGGAAATCTTAGAAGTGCTGAGCAGGTGAAGAACAGAGTAGCAATATTAGTATAGTATTGACTCTCGGTGATCTGTGGAAGCCGAGGTTTTCTAAAGAAAAGAGAGAGAGGAGAACGAGATGGAAGAGAGAGAGAGAGAGAGAGAGTTACTAAGCAAGTTACTCCCTTTTTGAACAAGTTTTAAAGCTGCTGATTTGTATAGCTCAAGAGTTAAACAACCAGATGGATTGGTTTTCTTTTTTCGTGGACCGAAGATCTTCTAAGATAGAGATCCAGTTGCTCTGAAGGTTTTATAGCTCTAAGGGAGGACATGAAGGTGACAGACACAGACAGTTTCTTCTCTATCTATCTATCTTCGAACCCAACATAGCTCAAAATGGTGCCTTTCAACTTGCTTTTTGTTTATTCAGACACGGAAACGTCGATGGTCCCTTTTGCTTCAATGGTGGGGCCGAGCAAGGCAGGATTACTTTTTGTATTAATATTACTGAGGTACCGTTGACCCAGTTGACCTAGTCCATTGTCCATCTCCTGAACTTTGTTGGAACAAAATTTCATGGATTCTGCCGTGAAAGGCACCATTGACCATATTCATCACATCACGCATGTTCTAGGTAAGTCTATGACGTGTTGTCTGGGGCTCCCCTGGCCGTTCAATTTCCGCAACATTTTGCAGTGATACACCCTTAACTTCTCATGACTTATGAAATCAGATTTAGATTCACCTTCACGCACGGTTTTAATTGTCAGAGATTCCTAACCTTCCATTTTGTATTAACATCTTTATCTTCATTTTCCTCCTCTCTCTCCGTGACTCACACATTCCCGAAACTAGGAATAATACAATATAAAATCAGAAGGAAATGACTCGACTCATTACGCAATAGAATCACCAGAACCATGAGAAGAGACTGCCCTTGAGACTCTGTGAAATGTTTGTACGTGAATGTATTCCGGTGGCCAGTGATGCCAGTGCTAACCATCGGTAAGGAGATCGATGCACTTCGAAGAACTATCGGTTCGTAATGTCGATGTAATAAAAGGTTTGAGAAATTGAAAAAAATAATTAAAAAAATAACATTTGGTTTGCCTTCAGCTGGATTTGACCCGAACTTCCTGGTACACATTAAACTAACTATTCTTCTTGAATCAGCCTGGACTGGACCCATGAAACTGCTTCAAAAGAAAACTGCTTTCGAATGGACATTGGTTTACAGTTGCCCTTGTAATATCCCCCCTCAGATAAGCTCTTGAAGGGGGAACAAAATCTCTAAAAATATTCGACACAAATAGAATGTACTTTCAATTTGGTAACCAAATGCTAATGGCCAGCCATCTACTGAAGACCGTAAAGAAGCAAAGCTCCAACTGCACCAACACCACCTACCAGACCTATGATAACCGCAATCGGAGGCAACCCGCCACCAATTGCTTTCCCAGTGTTCGCATCGTACTTAGCAAACCTTTTCTTCGGTGCTTGACACTGAGGGCATCCATATGAGTCCGGCTGCAGATCAAGCAAAAGCATAATTACATTACAGTTGATCAACAACCTTAACCCGTAAAAAAGGTGTTACGAAATCCACATGCATACTAACGATTATATCATCAACTTTTTTCAGGGTGAAGTAAGCCTCTGAACAGCTAAGATAGAGAACATAATTCATGACGGAACAATCATCTTGCCTGCTCATCAAACGGCTTCTGCAAGGAGTATATGTATCCACAATCTAGGCAGATGTGAGTGGCTCTAGCCTGCACACCAAGTTTTGCAGAGGATGTAACACCACCTATCCTTTCTTGAACTTGATAAAAAATTGAACCGTTACTGGAATTATTCGCAATGTAAAGAAAGGTAAACCTTTTGAGCCTCAGTCAACTTCCTCCCAAATCGGGGAGGAGCAGGGCGCTTTGGTAACCGCTTAACATCTACTTCTGCACCTCTGCAATTAAAAACATGAGGCGGTCAGTTCAGATGCAAGATTGTTCTCTGCTGCATGAATTGAGTGCTCTTCAGGTGGAAAAGTTGGAGAGATCTCATTTTCTTAACTTAAACTTTATCTTTCCCATTGTGTTTCCTTTTTTTGTCAATGTCATCTAAGAGCATGAAAGTGCTAGAGCTCAACTAGGTGGGTGGTGCAATTGTCTTAGCACAACATGGTGGAGTAACTATTAGACGTGAGCTTCATCTGCATATATTACAGGACTATTGAGCATTTCCAGTTGCAGACATTTAAGCGAGCAAGCACACTGTACTCCTAGAAGTGGAAGATTTCAGTTTCACTCCTCCAAATTATACTACTTTTAAGTTATTTAGGCGGAGCGCAACAAAGCTCACTTTGCCAGAAGAAGTAGATCTTCTGGCAACCATGCCACAGCAACCTCATAATTTCTTAGAACACACCTTGGCATCTGAAACCCCTAAGTCAGGAGGGACTTGGAGGTTGAAGTATAGAACAAAAATATGCTTCCGACTCTACCGATTCTCATGAAAAATTGCCTCGTAGCGAGCCATCACCGGAAATTTGTGGTCCCCCCCCCACATGTTTGCAAATGCAAAGAAGTGTACCACTTTGATGAGAAGAGCTCCCTAATGGACATTGAAATGATATCTTATAGGACATAACTCGCATGCCAGTCAAATTTCTGAACTTCGAATCCTCCAGTAGGCTACGCAAGTAGGTAGCAGAACTATGTTCGACTATCTTCATTCGATGAGTCAAAGGGCGATCTCTTGGGCAAAGAAAAGAAGCCTGAAGGCCACAACCTTACCAGCGTATGAGTTTATCTCCCTATAATTGATTTTGAAGTCAAAGTGCATTAAGAAGTAAGCCAAAGTGCTCTAGCAGTCGAGCACTTTTTCCTTGCAATGACATCATGGAGAAATGAACATCTCCATCCGGAACAGGAGTATAAGATCAACTGTACCAGTATCCCTTCCGACAAACCAAAAATCACATCAACGGTTTGTTTCTTAACGTCAGTAGTACTAAAGATTCAAACTTCTATATGATTACTGATTAGCGACATAGATTACATAGGTAGGAAAATAGAACAACAAACTTATAGTCAGACGGCATCGAGGTCAAACATGCCGAGGGAGGAAAATCTACAGTCAAGTTATTTATTCATTTATGTACACACATGTTCTTATGCACAAAGCCTCTATTCGCCCTTCTTTTCAAAATTATGACAAACGCAATAACAAGCCGAGAAGGAAATTTAAATAAAAAAATGAACAGAACTCCTGGAGAAGAAAGGAAGGAGTCACCTGCTAACAACAAAGTAAATGGAATCAGGCTTTGCTTGGATGGCGGTTTTCGTGAATCCAAGCTTATCAGCAGGCCAAAGCTCATCACCAAAGAAGCTGCTGGTGTACAGCACCTGGTCTCCTGCTTTAAGCCCTGCTTTTGCCGCGTTCCCTCCCCGATCCACTGCCTATTTCGAATCCATTTCTTCCCTAAGTCAACGTAGATATAAAGGAGGACCCACAACAAGATGTATATCCAGCAAGCATCAGGAGCAAAAATAATCAGGAAAATCTGGGAATCATAGCTTGAGGCCGAGAGCTAGACCAAGCCAATTCAAGGCTGCAATGAGCACGGAACTTGCTTAAATAAGACAGTTGGAGTCTCGAACTTACAGAGATGACAACACCACCACCAGACTTTTGACCGAGAGTGAGGCCGAGAGGCTTGTCCACCTCGGCCTCGATGGTCTTGGAAGCTCCCGCGGTTCTGGCGCTGATCTCAAGCCCTTTCCTGCTCACTACATTAGCGGTGGAGCCGCGATTACTATTATCGACGGCGAAGAGAGCCGATGCACCACCCTTCTTGGCTTCATGCAGACTGAGGCCTTGAAAAGCAGTCTTCTGCGCCAAACGAAAGAAAACCAAGAAATTTCAAGCGATGAGCGAATGGAGGGTGGTCGATGAAGGAGGAACAAACGCAACTAGACCTGGTAACGATGGGAAGTGACGAAGGGTTTGGGAGAGGAGTGTGGAGTGATGTTGCGCGCGATGGCGGCGGCGCCGCAAGAAGAAGAAGAAGCACCTGATGCGACCACACCCGACGACATTTTCCTCCCGCTTTTGCTGTGACTGGCGATTGCAAAAGGAGGGAGAGAGTTTGTGTGTGTCAAAGGAAAACACAGGAGGAGAGAGCGCGAGGAGGCGAGAAGGGGGTCGGTGTCAGTAGTGTTGAGGGATAAGTCATTAGTGGCAGTGGGAGGGAGAATGGGAGTGAGTTGGATGAGATGAGACACACGCCTCTCCTCTCCTCTCCTCTCCTCTGAGTCCGCACTTGTGGTGGGTGGACGCTAGCTGGCCGCAGATTTCGTTCCAAATCGTTTCCTTCTTTCTCGTGTGGTGTGGAGGATGCAACTGGAATTTCACGACCATCCAATCCATGGAGTGGGAAAGGAAAGGAAATAGCTCGGGGACAGAGACATCGAGTCAAGCTGACGTGTACCTCAGACAATTTCTATGATTTTCCTCAAAAACACAGCCGTAGCCGTAAAATCTTTAAAACACACTCGAGTAGAAGGGGGAGAGTAGGGGGTGTCGCATAATTAGAAAGAGCGTGGGGGTACCGCCGTGGTCGTGGCAAACGTCCGTACGAGGACAGGTGTGCTGTGCAGTGCACCGAGTGAAGTGAAGTGGTGGCGGTGGGACACTGGTCTTGTCTTGACCTCCTCTCTCTCTCTCTCTCCACTTCCACTTCCACTTCCACTTCCCACTCGTCAACTGGGGTTTTGAATGGCCGCCATTTCCAGGAGTATCGGCAAGCGAGTCTCCCCTCAGGCTCAGATCTGGGGTTGGAAATCCACTCCCTCCGCTTCTTCTGTCGCTCATTCCAGGTATCTTCTTCATCTTGTTTATGTTTGTGAGTTTTGGCCCCTTTTTCACATACTTTCCGCTGTATGAGTTTTTTTTTTGCTTCATCAACACTCGCTAGTGTTCTAATTCCGCTGACACGTGCAGGAGAAATGGGCACTCCTCAGCGCCTGAGAAGAACCCTGAAGATGTGGCTACGGCGTATGAGAAGTGAAGGAATTCCCGTTCTAAACGATAAACATGCGGAAAAAACATACTGTATTATGCCCAAGATTCACTAACTTGTATCACCGATCGGAGTACGATCACACGAGGGAAAGTACCCGCTGTCTACAGATTAAGTGCCTCCGACAAACAGTCTTGCGAGAATCAGTCGTCCGAACAAGTGCGAGAGAAGTGCGAGGGAGATCGTTCTTGAGAGCGTTTTGGAGAGAGGCCAAAACTGACGTTCAGATTAACTGAGATTCTAAAAATCTTCTTTTTTGTTATCTATAATTCAAAAGAGATAACCCACTCTTTAGAAACTTCCGATAACCGCCTTTAGTAACCTCCCTCTGGTAACTGTCTTTCGATAACTGCTCTTCGGTAACCGTCATTCGATTTTAGCCCATTATGGGCGAATTAATTAATTCTAATCAATTAATTTCAACATCTCCCACTCGCACATTATGGGCTATACACAATACCCTTTTCTCTGCAAGTTTCATATCGGCAAATAATCCGTGCGACCGGCATACACTGAGAGCTCGTTGCCATACATCTGTTAGGAGTATATAGCAGCTCTAAATGGACATAATCAAGAGTAGATTTTCGTATGATGTACCCTAGATCGATTAGTCACAGTTATATCTCTCTCGATCTCTTTTACGGATGATTCATTGTATTCACAATTATGATCATACAAAATAATCATAATTGACCGGTCTGTGAATACACAACTATCATGTGACTCAAAATCTAAATCGATCTTCCTCTTCCCTTAAACCTCTCAATCTCAGTTCAGCTCGCATTTCTAGAAATGTCCCATTAGATCGAATCAATCTCATGACCATTGGCAACATCCTAAGATAGCAAACACTGAATAGAAACCTTGAGAATAAGTCAGAGTCGTGAGGGGACATATTTGAGGAATTTTTATCCTCAAGAGTCTCACACGGCTTGAAAGTTGAGATCAAAACTTTCGCCAGCCCTTATTGGTCGGCTCATGCATACGTAGTATGAAATACGTATTACGGTATTTTTTCTCCTTCCCCTTGGAGCGCATGTCTATCCATTTAATACCGTACAGATGATAGTTTAGACACACTCAATATCTAACTTGAGTTCACGTAACTACTCTGTTCAAAAGTATCCATCAGAACTCACATCTGGCAATAAAGACAGATAAAGTGAAACGTGTGGGTTATTTTCACTTTCAGACATAATAAACATTATGACCTCATCTTAGCACTTTGTTAAGGCGACATTTATACTTTAAGCTCGAGCTCTCAATTATCACCTAGATAATGAGCTTAAAATTGTCTTATCTCTATTTATCACACAGTAAATAGAGGCGATTACACGTGTGAGTGGGCTAATCTCTTATCTGTCCGACATACTTTCTCAACATAATACACTAAGCATATATATGCATAAATGTTATACAAACTCATAGACATCAATAATGATAACAAATACCATTAACTGTGAACTTTGGGAAAAATACAAATATCCAGTACTTTAACTTCTACGCACTCCTTTTGTCAACACATGACCAGGTAAAACATCTTTAGGAATTGACTTCGTTAGAGGATCTGCTATCATTCTTTGCATAGATATGTACTGTACGTTCACATCTTTTCGTACAACCATGTCTTTTACAATATATATATATATATATATATACTTCATGTCTATTTGTTTGGTCTTGCAATGGATCCTTAGTGTAAGCTATTGCTGCTTGGCTAAGCTATTGCTGCTTGGCTATCACAATTAACTAATAATTGAACCTGCAGCATCCTTAGCAACACCTCTTAAGCCAAACACTCTCTTGTACTGCTGCTAACAGTGCCACGAATTCAGCTTCTATCGTGGATAAGGCTATATACGTTTGCTTCTTACTACTCCATGATATGGCGCCATTGTTAAGTAAGAATGCGAAACCAGAGGTGAAATTTCTCACATCTAAACCTCTTCCTCAATCAATATCAGTATAGCCTTCAAGGCGCAGATCATTACCTTGATAACTCAGCGAATAATCGGCAGTACCCCTTCAGATACCTCAAAATTCTCTTTACGGCAATTTAATGTGCTTGACCTGTGCTGGATTGGTATCTACTAACCATTCCAATTGCATAACTAATATCAGGTCTTGTATACCTCATAACGCACATTAAGCTTCCAACAGCTCTAAGACATGGAACGCTTTCCATTTGTTCATTTGCTTGTGGAGTCTCAGGACACATTAAGCGGCTTTGACCTTCACCTCTTGTAATAGGAGTATCAATGGGTTTACAATCTTATATGCAAAATCATTCAAGGACTTTATCTATATAAGTCTCTTGTGAAAGAGATCATGATCTCTTTGAACGATATTTTGAAATCTTAATTCCAAAAATATATGCAGCTTCACCCATATCCTACATCTCAAGAATTGGCACAAAACCAGTTCTTAACTATATTGACAAATTCCATATAGCTTCCGGCAATTGATATATCATCAACATATAATGATAAGATCACAAATTGATCGTTGGATCTTTTGATATATACACAATGATCTTCATCAATCATTACAAAAACATATGCCACTATGACATTATGAAAAACATATATACCATTGTCTCGAAGACTGTTTAAGGCCATATATCGATCTTAAAAGTTGACATACCTTTTGTTCTTGGCCTTCTGTAACAAACCCAGCGGTTTGTTTCATATAATTTTCTTCTTTTAATTCTCCATTGAGAATTGCAGTCTTTACATCCATTTGATGTAATTCAAGATCCATATTAGCCACTATTGCCAGAATAAGACGAATTGAAATAAATCTCACCATAGGAGAAAAAAAAAATTCATAATCAATTCCTTCTTGTTGAATATACCCTTTCACCACAAGGCGAGTCTTATATCTCTCAATCGAGCCATCAGCTTTACGCTTTATTTTGAGAACCCGCTTGTTCCCAATGGCTTTGCATCCGTTTAGAAGATCAACCAGTTCTCAAACTTGGTTTGATCTCATTGACTCCATCTCTTTTTCCATTGCTTGTATCCAATTTTTCTTATCGGGGCAAGTCGGAGCATCATTTACATTCCTTGGCTCATTCTCTTCTTGTGGAGCGACCATGAAAGCTTTACCTTCAATGTCTAAACGTCGACAAGTCGACAGAGAACGATTTTGCGACTTGTTCGCCAAATTTGAGATTATACACTTAGTACGTCAATCTCCATTACGCTCCCACTCGGATTAGATAATGACTACATCTTCACATCAAGTGGTTGCAATTGAAACTTATTCGAAACAAATTCCCCACTTCTCACGTTGCTTCCACTTGGATGATATGCCTCAATAAAATCATTATCACTATCCAAGATTTTAAACAGAGAATAGTCTTCACCTATCTCACCATTTTTCTAAAATTCATTCACTAAGAATATGACATCTCGTGATTCGAATTCAGTTACACTGTCTGCTTTCTTGCTCACCTATAAACACATACCCTTTCAAGTGCTCTCAGTATCTCATGAAGATACTCATTTTTGCCTCTAGGGCCCAATTTCCCATACTTGGGGGAAGATTCGTGTGTATAAGTAGCACATTCTCAAGGTCTAAGACAACTCAAATCATATTTTCGACCTGTCCACAACTCATATAGAGTGAAGTTAACTGATTTAGAAGGCACACGGTTAAATATCTAGATAACATTCAACAAATCTTCACCCCAAAAGGTGATAGGCAAATTAGCCTGTGCCATCATAGACTTAACCATTTTCATTGAGACATGTTTCTTCTTTCTACAACTCCATTCTATTGAGGAATCGCTGGAATAGTCAACTGTTTTCTCTATTCCCTTTTCATCACATAAACATCTGAACTGATCAGATAGATTTTCTCGACCTCGATCGGATCTTAATTTTAATTTTTATTTTTTTAAAATTGATTTTCTAAAACCTCAAAAAATTTTCAAAGCAACTCATGCCTCAGATTTATGAATAAATAAATAAATAAATAAAATAACACGTCCGAATCGAGTGTAATCATCAATAAATGTGATAAACAGCCCCATGCCTTACTCTCATATTCATTGAACCACATATGTCCGAATGGATCAACTGCAAAGGAAACTCAGCTCTTGTTCCTTTTCCAAATGGTTTTCTCGTTGTTTTTCCGCCGGGCAATGCTCACAAATAGGCAAATCGACTTTTTCAATATTGCCCAATAAGCCCTCTTTAGCTTATCTAAACATTCGCTAGTGGCCTATATGACCCAGCTTAGCATGCCATAATTCACATCATTACAGAAGATGTAAATAGGGAATAACTAACATTCACATTATTGTACTCAACAATCAACGTAATGAAACCATCCAGAACCATATTTACTTGTTCCCAACGACAAGTTATCACTATCGTTATGAAAATTCAAACTGAAATCAAGTTTAACCAAAACTAACACGGAAACTTAATTCCATCGAGTTTTTGGAGCATATAACACATTATGTAGGAACAGGGTGTGACCACCACGCATATTTAATTAGCAAGTGCCAATTCCTTTGACTTCCACTCAGGAATTGTTTCTCACATATATCTACTATGCTCCATGTGAAATTTTGTCAAAATTCCACGAAGGCATCTATGTCCTTTACTACATGGTCTGTGGCCCTTGAGTCTACAGTCCACAAAGGATGAGGTTCAGTTACAAAAACTGAATTGGAGACATAAGCAACACTCTAAAGTGTACAAAGGGTTTCTAACTTTTTTGACTCACCACAGTTGTGAGCAAAGTGACCATTTTTGCCACAAATAAAACACTTCACTTACGAAATGTCATTTTTGAAAGGACACTTTCCTTTCCCATGTCGGTTAAACTTCAGTTTCTTTCTTGAAGAATTCGTTCCATTGCCCTTCCACTTCTTGAACCCACCTTGACGCTTACGCTTGGAGTTCGAAGCTCCATGTGAACTAGAACCAACATAACAAATATCAGTTATTGGTTTAGCCGCCAGAAGGCGATCCACCTCTGGTTCAAGACGGCGCAAAGTATCCTCAAAAGTCTTTACTTTTCATTGTGGATTAAGTGGATTTTTGATATGCACATAGCTATGAGGCAAAGAATGGATTACTGCTTGCATTTACTGCTCCTTAGTCAAAATGTGGCATGCATCTTACAATTCACTTATCATGTTTGACATACTTCTCAAAATGTTGTTTTATATTCTGCCCATGTGGCATCATATAAGTGTCAAACCTTATAGTGATCTATCTCAACTTGGTGACCAATGTCTAACCAAACTTAGTTTTTAATGCTTCCCACTTGACTTTGGCATTTTCATAAATGCCTGAACTCATGCATAAAACGATTTTCCATTCTACTCAGCAACATAATGCGAGCAATAGAGTTCATCTTTTTCCATGCAGCAAATGCCTCTTTATACTTTCTATGATGTGCAGTATTTCCATCTTCAGGTTCTTCCATAACTAGGCTTAGAGCTTTTAATGTTTCTTGCTTTTCTAGCACACACTGGATTTTCATATTCCAGATTTCATGATCCTTGCTGTTAAAAAAAATATCTCCTTTGTCAAGCTCAGCTACGATATTATAAGAAGCTATAGCCATTGTATCTGAACACGAAGTTCTATAGACATGTATTCACGAATTATCAATGCCTTACATTTATGCATCTTTTTTACACTAACTAATTATATTAATGAATAATTTCATATAAGGTCTTAGATTCGAAAGTTCACTATGTTCCCAATCATCGTCTAAGAATCCTCGCTTGAAATTATCATTAACATAATCATTTATGTACAATTGAGTTCACTAAAGTTACTAAAACTTTCTAGAACTCCCCACTCAACCATATAATACCACTGAGGCATTATAAAACATTTCCTATAATCCATTCACAGCTAAATATTTCATAAATTATTTACATACAATATGAATGGTAATAAAATAAAAGGGAAATATTTACAAGTGACAAACCAATAAGAAATCAACAACATCAGATATAATAATGCTTCACATAAATAGGGAAAGACTCAATAAACTCGTCGGGAAACTTCTTGACCCTAGAAGGTGTCCCTATAATGGCTCTTGCGAAACCCTCGGGTTTATGCCAGAGAGAATTCTGTCTGCGCCAGGGCGCATTCTGTCTGCGCCAGGACCCATTCATAGCAAGGGTCGATGTTTTCCTTACTCCGACCCTCATGAACTCTATCAGGAAACTGATTCCAAGTTCCTTATAGGAATATGGGCCATTTTTCCATAAGTGATCATAGACCTCATGCATTCCACAGGTAGAGTACTTCTCAGGGCTTTGACTTTCTCAAAGTCTAGCATGACATGACCCCTCCAAATGATTTCTTGTATCATTTCATTGACCCTTATGATGTGTGTTATCATGTCGACACCACCATCCCATTGGTAAACATCTAATTCACCAATCAGCCTTGTAAGTGTCAATTTTTCCTCTTGTGTCCTTGGCAGTACTGGGGTTCGCACCATATGTTCCATAGTTCCTGCAACGAATGCAGCACAATGAAAAAGGGATTACACATAATCCATGATGCATAAATTGGTAAAAAAAAAAATACCAACTTGTAGGAAATTTCAATACGAACACATCGGTATCAAAATCGCCTCATTTGGATACTCCACGCGCCCTCACGCGCCTATAGAAGCCTCTGCGCGTGGGCTTCACGCGCCGCACGTGCTCAACACGCGCTGGTCAACAGTCAGCGTTGACTGGTCAACTGTTGATCGGGTCAGATCCGGGTCGGGTCACGAGTTGGGTCGGTCATGGGTCGGGTCGAGTCTTGGGTCGGGTTGCCACGTCAGCGTCCACGTCAGCACGCACGTCGCGACTAACCGTCGCACGTGCTGCGCACGTGGGCGCGTGAGTCCCACGCGCACCGCCGTCCCTCGGCGCGTGTGGCGCGTGAGGCCGTCACCGGTGGCCTCTAGAGGCGGTCAACCACTCTCCGGACTCGTATCGACGAGTACATTCCGAATATGCAATCAATTTTCAGTTTTACCAAACAAAATTTTCGTAAAATGCCATAAAACGTACTAGTGTATTGCACAAAACAGGGCATTTTGCGAAAACGTGAGACACAGTTCGCAAACATGTTAAAATTGGTGCAAAACCTAGTATAACGATCAGGAAAACAAGTAAACAGGCTCTGATACCAATGAAGGAAAGGAATTCTCGTTCGAAACGATAAACATGCGGAAAAAACATACTGTAATATGCCCAAGATTCACTAACTTGTATCACCAATCGGTGTACGATCACACGAGGGAAAGTACCCGCTGTCCACAGATTAAGTGCCTCCGACAAACAGTCTTGCGAGAATCAGTCGTCCGAACAAGTGCGAGAGAAGTACGAGGGAGATCGTTCTTGAGAGCGTTTTGGAGAGAGGCCAAAACTGACGTTCAGATTAACTGAGATTCTAAAAATCTTCTTTTTTGTTATCTATAATTCAAAAGAGATAACTTACTCTTTAGAAACTTCCGATAACCGCCTTCAGTAACCTCCCTCTGGTAACCGCCTTTCGGTAACTGCTCTTCGGTAACTGTCATTCGATTTAGCCCATTATGGGCGAATTAATTAATTCTAATCAATTAATTCCAACAAGAAGAATCCCGATGACCCAGTCCCGCAAAATGAAGTGATCCATATCCAATCTGAAGAATACTGGGTTCCACACCCGCAAACCGGGGTCTTCGTTCCTCCTTCGAATTGTAACATGAGCGAGCCCGAGCCCGACAAGTTGGTGCTGGAGCAGGAGGCCTGGTATCGCCCGACTGATATGGAGGATCTGGAGAAGCCCATCAGCTTCCAAGTCGAAGAATCTGAAACGAGGGAGACGCCAACTCGACAAGTCGCAGAATAGTTGCAAGGGCGTTGTACATAGGGGGACGGTTAAGGTTAGGTACCATGCTAGTTTTTGCTTCCTCGTTCACCGCAATCCACTAGACTCGTCAATTGTTGGTTTTAGTCACTCTGTAACATAAGAAACCAGTGAGTGAGACGAGATATGCAACTTCCCTGTCTTTTGCCTTGATGGTAAAATTCAGCAAAGTCATGTCACTGACTCATTCTAATCGATGCCATCTTCGCATTCTCAAATTCTAGGTGGGATGACATGGGCCAAAATCATCCATTTTGGCCAAATATTCCTTGCCCTTTTCATGTGGTGTGTGCTTGACATGCTTCATCTGGGTCTGGGTCTGGGTCTGGCGCAATTCATGTCGAAACTTGGAGATGTAGCAGAAAATTCACACTCCGACAGACAGGTGATAACAGGACATGTATGATCAAATCTTGTATTCTACTAGATTTTGCCTCATGAGTGTGGTCATTATTTGCTATGCTATCAGCCCAAAGACCAGCAAAAGTTTTTTCTTGTTGTCAGACTTGAGAAACCAGCAATCTTGAGGAAAGAAAGAAAGAAAAGTAGAAAGACGCTAGCGAAATTGCAAACAAGAGAATTTGTGGATTCTTAGCGCGCTGAACCAATTGTTGTACCACTGCCACTGTACACATGCTAGCAAATTCTTTCTATTCAATATTCAAAAGTATGTACAAAGAGAGGGAGAATAGCAATTCAGGAAGCCATTGTACAAAGTGGCGCTGCTCTGGTTGTCTTAGGATGAACTCCATGTAAACAAGACACAGGCCCTCTAATATTTCTTTGCTTGATTATGGATTTAAGACAACACTCATATCTAGTATCGACAATTCACCTGTCAAATGTATCAGCTTCCCTTTTTCTCCCCCCCTCCTTCCTGATGTAGCTGTCTTGACTACATTGAACTACCGACTAACTACTTCTGGTGAGGAAGTCGGCTCGAATCAAGCTTCTTACAATGCCTACATCATATGAATCCAAATAGGCAGAAAACAATGAAGCAGCACCCGATCGCCACGATAGTTATGGAAAGAGCGCACCACTCTGGCAATATCACGCGCATCCCCGACGTGAACGCTGTCATCAGACTGAGTATTGAGATATACGTAAGCACGGCTGCAAATTTCGTGAAACGGAGGAGGAGGTGGAAGTTGTGCTCCACCGATGTCAAGAAGTGAAGAAACACCGAAAGAGTGGAGCAGTAGAAGGCGAGGGCGTTCGCAATCAGGAAAATCCTGAAGGCAGCTTTAGATACTAATGTCGCCGTGCCCTCGTCTTTTCCTTGATCTTTATAACCTCCCGGAACTGTTAGACCCGCCGTGAAAGTGACCGTAGCTATGAGTGCCGCCACTAGCAGATGAGTCCCCGATATACCCTTTAGACGGATTGATCTGAAGGAGTTGTCGCTCAACGACGTTGTGCCGGATGAGGACCTTTCGAGTGACGATCTGTCACTGTAGAGGCGAAGCGAAATGTCTCGCTCGCTGTAGTTGTTGCTCCCGTACAAGTCTCCGGCTTTCACGTCGTTATTCTCACTGTAGGGCTCATACCTTCTTGTGTCTGCCTCTTCCCGGATTGCTAATCTCAAGCTTTGTCGGCTCCCGGCTTGCTCCATCTTCTTCATGATCCTAGTCTGCGACAGGTTCCGCAATCCAAACATCGACTAGATAACATTCATCAGTTTTCCCATACAATATACTAACACACAGATATTACTTATTTCTTCAAAGATTGACTGAATGATACGTAACCCAGTTTCCTTAGCAGTCTCATCTCTAGTCATGCATGGAAAACTTCCATTGAAGCTCATCGCAAGTTGTGTACATCTATGTGTAAATGGAAGAACAGCTTCATAAAGATTTCTTCTTGGGATAATACGCGAGAAATTACCATCTAATTCCAAGAAACAAAGAAATTGCAGTACACACCTTCACAAGCTCTCCAAGAAAAGTATTGGAGTGAAGGATGTCAATGGCCTTGCAGTGTTGCTTGTTCACGGCCTTCTTGTCAACTCTTCTGTCACAAGTGAGAGTCATCAAAATCTCATCCTTCCCACAATCGGCAGCCAAATGCAAAGGCGTGTTCCCTACTTCGTCGGGAAAATTGATGAGCCCTTGAAGCTTCATATTCCCGAGTATGTACTTCACAACCCTCGTCCTTCCGCTCGCCACGGCCACGTGAAGAGCCGTCCGACCTTTTCCGTCGAGCAGCTCGTGAACGTCCGGGCAGCGATTAATGAGCTCGTCCATGATTTGAACATGCCCTCCTTTGGCCGCCACGTGAAAGGCGCGCATGCCTTCTTTGTTAGGTGAATAAGCAACTGAAGGGTCCATTTGAAGAAGGTGCTTGGTCGCTTCAAGATGACCCAGATGCGCGGCGTAATGAAGAGGGGTTCGTCCGTATTCGTCCGCTTCTGTCACCATGTGCGGCCACTTGTTCACAAGCTCCTTTATGATATCTACAAACATTTGGGTTTGGTGAGAGATCGTTAGGGGAAACTTGAGAGAAAACAAGAAAGGAAAGGGTAACTCTTGTTTAAATTAAGGAAATGCTTCCGTGACAGTACTGTCAGAGTTGGTACAATCTCAACCGTAGATCCACACACCATCATCGTGTGTTTTACATCGTTGTTTGGGAGATCCGAGCAGCTTCCTCTAAATTATAAGGGAAATGCTTCCCTTACAGTACGATCAGGGACGGTACAATCTCAACCGTAGATCCATACACCATCACCTCGTGTTTTGCATAAAACAGTCATTGATTAGAAGATTGTGTGGTCAGAAATAATTGACATTATTGTCAGGCTAGCAGCTTCCAAATTATAATGAATAGAAAATTGTTAGAAATGGTAAATTTCCTTGCCATCTTCTGGGAAACTGTCGAGATGTTAAGAGGAATGAATTTTCTCCAAATTGAAAAGAATGACTTGTTTCGTCGAGTCAACTCTGATTAATTAGTGGGCTTCTCTTGAGTATGGACAAACTTAAACCTAATAGTTGGTAACAGAAGGATTGATATCATTTCCCCCTCTCTTGCCTACCTCTTGCTCCTCTTCTTCATTCTTTTCTTTCTCATGAGTACGGATAACTTGACAGTGCATGTTAATTGAATTACCATCTACCACTGCGTGATAACCCATGAGTAGCCAGTTGATGAAATATGTGGTGATTGTCTATCAGAAGAGGACTAATCTTACCGATTTGACACGATTGAAATCGCCCGACGAGTTCGTGTAAACTTAGCAACCCATTGCGCATGATGCGCCTTATGTTTTCCAATGACAAATCAGGGACATGGCTTTCTAGAGCTCGACCTGAAATCGAGGCACATACTTATTGACGATAAGTTAAACAGACGACATTAAGATTCCATCATGAACAATTCTATCATGCACAAGGCTCATATAGAAAAAGTCATAAGCCTTTTCCGCAGATGAAAAAGATCATTAAACTACCATGATGGGTGCGAATTAAGGCGGCATGAAGAGCAGTTAGCCCATTTGCTCCTTTGTAGTGGGGCGATGACGGCGATGACGGCATCTGCAAGATCATGTAACGAGCAATATCGAAGAACCCGGCTTCAACGGCCACGAAAACTGGAGTCTCGCCCACCTCATTATGGATATACATGAGTTGAGAATCGGCTGTCACTAGCAACTCCACCACACCATTGTGGCCGCTCCTCACGGCCAAATGCAAAGCCGAATCCCCGGACCCGTTCACCTTCCTCAAGAGACTCAAGTGGCCGGGGCTCGGAGCATCATAGTTACGCATCTCGCGTGCTTGGTGCGCGGGCACTCCGTGGTCGACGAGGAGCCGAACCATCTCCAAGCAACCCATCTTGGCCGCAACATGGAGAGGAGTGTCGCCGTGCGAGTTCTGATGGGGTAAAAGGCAGGGGCATAGCTGGATCAAGGTTCGGACAAGGTCGACCTGTCGGAAGGTGATGGCGATGTGAAGGAGGCTGTTGCTTTGTGGGGTGAACTGGGCTTGGCAGTACCCGGTTTCGTCTGTGATCAATCGTTTGATGTAGTCTGAGTTCCCCATGGATGCTGCCGAGTATAGATGGGGATCCATGAACTTAATGGGTGAATCTGAATCAAACTCGGTCGCCTTCTTCTGAACACGCATCTTGCTAATTTGTTCGACTCACTTCAACCCAAAAACAAGAAGAGCATACAAAAAGCTGGAAAGAAGAGGCGCATCTGCAGAGCAGAATGGGCTTTGAAATAGGGAGGAGGATGTTTGAGAAGTGGAAGAGAGACTCCATTGACGTCCGCTTCAGAAGCTAATATGTCCATTGGTTTTTATTTTTTTTATTTGGGGGTGGGGGTTCCGAAAGAAGAAGAAGAAGAAAAAGAAGAAGACCCATTGTCTGACGTTCATAAAATGGACAATTTCTCGTCTGTTTCCATGACGACTTTCATCTATGTTGACCAAAGAGAGTAAACGTCAAGTCATGGATATTCCTAGGAAGCTGAGGAAATTTTAATGAAAGGCACGTGAAGTATCAACTCGACTAAACTTTTGTAAAGACTAAGGACTGCGAATTGGAATCTACTCCCAGAGCGCAACTGCCCATCGAAACAAAGCGTGTTTTAGGGGCGCCAAAGCCGGTTTCAGTTTACATTAGTGAGCTGATTTGGGTCATTATCTTTATATGCTGCTCATTCGTACCATTAAGATGCTATTATTATAAAACACTACTTTGCTTCTTACATGACCCGCCTCTACAACCTCTTTCTGAATCACCTTTGACAACCCTAAAAGACACTACCATGTTGGCCAAATATGCCTGACCGACTACTTCATTCGAGTCTCCTCTCCAACCTTAATTCCCACCAAAGAAGGCCCCGCACGCACCTAGTGCTTGATCATGGGAAGAATTACCCAATAAGACTAAATTGGCAAAATCGAAAGTTTAGGACTGAATTGATATCTGTACAATAAATGTATGCCAAAATTCTAACATGCCATGGGATGGTGAAACTGAAAAATTCCCGTTTTTGTTTGTAGAATTTCAATCTTCCTGGTAGTTTTCCAACCTATTGCAATTGTGTCAATTCAGTCCTAATTTTTTTCTTTGCCGATTGAGTCCTAAAAATTTTGCAATTATATCAATTTAGTCCATTTGGCCCACCGGTACTGACGTGACAAAATTTTAATAATATTATAATATTTTTAATATCTTTTTTGTCTTTTTTTAATTATCTTTTTTTGGCAAAAAAACGCAATTGCAAAAGTTTTAGGACTCAATTGGCACAGTTGCAATAGGTGTACGACTTTTTTGGTAATTTTCCCTCCTAATCCTAGTGGTACAAAAATATGTATCCTACCTTGCTTGTCAAGTAAACCTAGAGTAAAATGACAACACTATCAGAAATGTACCAAGATTCCATTGAAGTGGTAATTTACGATGAAATAAGTAAGTTACGAACTTCTCTGAAACTTCACCAGCGTCGTAAGTAAATTACCATAATTATCGAGAATTTTGTTGACATTCTAATGAAGCAGTAAATTATCAGCTCCTCTGAAATTCCACCAGATCTTATGTAACTTATCAACACTATCGAAAATCTACCATCATTCAAGTGAAGTAGTACATTGTCGATTATATTTACTTTTATCAATGTTACGAGAAATTCACCAACAAAATCAGAAATCTACTGGAAACTTTCCAGCTCTTTTTTTTTTTTTTTTTTGACTGGGTACTAGAATCGTCCCAAGTGGAGACATGTTCATTGAGACATTCTTCAAGAGGCCTGTCCGAATTTGAGGAGATGAGATATCAGGGACTGGATTGAGAATTACCTTAGCAAACCAAAAAAATCTTAAATCTTTTAATTTAGCCAATTTAATTTTAATTTTTTTAACGATTTGCTAATATAGTCACTCCTTCCTCTAATTATCAGCCCACGTGGACATTAGACTCAGGTGGTCGAAGCTAATCCCACTGGAGCTTCAACGTCTCTCGGAAACCCCCCATTATGCAAGTTTTTTTTTTTTCCTTGTTTCAGGAAATACGACTCGACATTGCTAACTCAAGGAATTCGAGTACATAAAATGAGATTCCGAACATAGTAAAGCTCATACGACATAAGACATGGGGTGATTAGACAATCAATTTTAAAGCAATGATCCACAACAATGTATTTTTTTGCAATTCAGTTCGCTAACTTGTTTGAGTTTCTGTTACAATGGGCCAAAGTCAAATTCTTGAAGTCCATAATTAACTTTCTGGCTTCCGACCTAAACTGATATGTGCCTTGAAGACTCCTTACGAGAATCGCACATTCAAACTCAAGTAAGAGGGGAGTATTCCCGGTGAATTGCTGCAACTTTAAACATGTGAGGTTAAGAAAAGAGATAAAAAGGCACCAAAAGTCCTGGAATTATTGTAAAATGTACAATTACATTCCTTAACTTTTTTATTAAATTGAGAGTGTTTATTTCGGTAAAAATTTTATGATAAAGAAAAATATATTTCGAAAAATCATTTATCAAGAAAATATTTTCTCCTTTTCATGTTAGGAAATTTATTTTTCTAATTTTAAAAATGTATATTTTCTTTGACCGTAAATCAAACACATGAAAGTTCAGAAAACTAATTCGCTAAAAGTTTTTTTAACTCAAACAAAGACACTATGGGTCCCACAGTCATATATTCTTTTTCCAAGTTGGTCCTTCCGTGTAAAATATAGACCGAGATATGGCCATTACCTGCTGAAGTATTATTACGTTATGTTGCATCCTACATGGCAATTAAATGAAGATGTACACAATTGTTTTCAAAATTTTAGATATATAAAAAAATGAAAAAAAAATGAAAAAAGCAAACGAAAAATCATTTTGCTTGGATTTTGAAAAGCATTTGAAAAAAAATAAAAAATAAAAAATTGGAAGGGCATTCTGGTGAGTGAGATTGCATTTGTTTTTGCACGATTCTGCCTTTAAACAAAATTGATTCTTGAGATCTGCTTTTACTTTTGCCTGAAATTTCTTCACTCGCCTCCGCTGCTCTGCACTTGCTCACGAAGCTTGTGGAGAAGCCGGATATTGTGATTTTTTTTTTTTTATCGTCTTCCACATGCTTCCATTTACACAGACCTTTCCGAATCCCTGACCTTCGCAAAGTCCATCCGCCTTGCGGCTGAGCGCCGTCGCCCTCTTTGATCGTCTTTGACGATATGGGTTGTGACCCTCACCTCAAGTCGGGAAAGGGCCATCCCTTGCCGTAGATTGAGTGAGGGCTGCGACCTTGCCTGGCTCGGGGCGCAGCATGCGAAGGTGGCGGCAAGGGCAAGGGCAAGGGCAATGCCCTGATTCTGGCAAGGGATGACAGCCCCTAGCCGGTCGTCCTCCCTTGCCGGTGCCTGGGGTGGTAGCCAATTGTAGCTCCCACTGTCCTTCTTTACCTTCAAATTTGTTTGATTTTTCCTTTTTTGCCAGATTTTCAGTTTTTTTTTTCTTTTTCAAATCTTTATTTGAACATCTTGTAATAATTCAGGGACTCGAGAAAAAGCAGGCTCACCAGGACAAAATATTAGTGGTCCCTTTCCAGCCCTTTCTCTTGGTCTTGATTCTTGACCTGGAGGCAATTCACATAAAGCGGTATTTCCTACCAGACGTGCAAATGGAACACAAATTACCCCATCTAACACGCAAAGCAACCAAGCTAAATACATAAAACTAGAGCATCACATCGTCACACAGTACTAACGTATACCAAATCGAATGACTACAAGTCGACCGCAGAGGAAGTTTGGTCCAATTGACTTAGGGATAAGTCTTCGTCTCTTCGGAAGTTGGACAACTTTATGGTTCCCGGAGAGATAGATGTCATGACAAATCCAGCATTTGCGCTGAATGAAGCACAAGCTGGGAAGCTAGTCCAAAATATTTTATATAAAAATGAATCTATGACCACCTCCTAGAGATGAGTATGCAAACCTAGATTAGTAATCTTTCCACAAAAAGTAAGCAAAACTCACTGACCGACTGAAATAAGGAGAGTACTCTCCATGCCTCATTAGACACAAAAAGTTCACCACCATTAAGATGCCCCGATGCTAATTTGTCTATCGTTGTTAATTAGTTCGCCACCATTGTCTATCTCGACATTTAAGGTCATACCTTCTTCATGCTTCCAATACAAACCAGAAACCTGCAGTCATGAAGAAAGCAAAAGGGACCTGAGAGAAAAGCATCTGGTCTTTAGTCCCTTGCTCCCATACACAAAGGAAGGAAGCCCCAGAAACCCTTGACATTGTTCATTTACTTAAATTCAAGTCTGCCCATAAAAATTTCCCTGAAATTGCTAATATTTGTACTGCCACTTTGCATTTTAATCAATCCATAGTTCGAATAACTATTAGGTAGATGGGAACAACGAGTAAGAGAAGCATAACATGTCTACACTATAGCAGCAGCTAAAGTAAAAGCCTGTACCAGCAAGCCAAAATCTGAAGGCAAAGTAAGAATGCAAATATATCTCACAATCTATGTCCATAAGAAAATGACCTCTCTGGATACCTTGCTTCAATCTCTTGTTATAGGTGACGATATGATCAGTTGAGTGGAGATGAGAAGCCATCACTATTGCTGAGTCTTTCCATTTCTAATTAGACTTTCTGACATCTTCTAGCTTGCAATTTCCCTTGAAAGAAACTTTTATCACAACTTCGTCGCGAAACCAATAATCTAGCAAGTTGGGGTTGCCTTCCTGGTTGCAGAAGATTACGTCAATCAAAATTATCTAGGGCGTTTCTATACAGAGTAAGGTCAAATTAAGTTGACTCGGCTGCTTCCTAATCATGATATAGTTGGATGCTGTCGATGTGACCCTTCAAATGGCAGTGCCGTCGGAGACCACGACCAGCTTAATAAATTTTCACGAGTGCACCCATATCATTCCTTCCAGCAACCACTTCCGCCATATAGAACATCTGATCCAAGTATCTTCAAGCTGATCCACTTCAATTTCCTCTCAGCCCATTGAGCAATATATGCCAATAGGGGACCGCCATGCTCCATCCAGACCCAAACAGCAGTTGGCCCAAATACTATTTCGCTGAGAAAGGCACTACTGCCAAGTGCCAATTACGGAATTGTGCTATCTCATGCATGCCCCCAGACGTTTTCTCTGATCGGATCAGGCATGCATTAGGCTTCAATACTTTCGACAGCAGTCACATTTCCAGAAAGACCAGACATCAAGGCATTAGGCAACATCATTTATCTTCACACAAATATAAGAGTCCTGTCAGACACCAAGGAAAGGATAACAAACTAATTCAATTCATTAAGTCTAGTGAAATAATGTGGGCAATCAGTTGCACCATATTTCAGAAAATCATAGAGAAAAACACAGGAAGAGAACAGATCCTATTATATTCGAAGCTGCGAAGTATCCTTTCTTTTATTTGGTAAGATGCGAAGAGGGAATATGGACATACCGAGATCTTTCGGATGTTATTTAGAGTGAACCATCATTAGGCTAAACTCTTGTTTCTAGTGCAGAATTTTGGCCCTCTTAAGAAGATATGATATGAGAAGGAAGAGTTAGTTTGTCACACGTTTTGCGTTTTAACTTTATAAAACTTTAAAAGGCCTCTAAATCTCAGTAATCCACAGATATCAGTTTCACTTACAGTGCTTCTGTTTAAGTTCCATCAACGCAGTTTCCAACATAACTCTGGCCTTCCGATCTGGAGTGCATCCACTCACCTCCATTTCCTTGTATATCGCGGGAACCTGGATGCACCAAAATAGAAGATGAGGAGACACCTTAACAAGAAGGAGATTATCCCCCAGTAAACACTCTGGCTGAAAAAGAAAATTCCTTGCGTGCTAGCATCGTGCTTTAGGACTAAAATTCC
Source organism: Lenwebbia sp. NSW1173648 (assembly GCA_029784005.1). Classification (NCBI taxonomy): domain Eukaryota; kingdom Viridiplantae; phylum Streptophyta; class Magnoliopsida; order Myrtales; family Myrtaceae; genus Lenwebbia; species Lenwebbia sp. NSW1173648. The sequence continues at coordinate 37,620,545 of JARCGZ010000002.1, read as the reverse complement.
TTCATTTTCTGGAGGCAGCGACTGAATTATTCCAATATCTGAATTATATATATTCTTTTAACTACCTTGTCAAATTTCCGAGCTCTGATAAGTGCCTTCATAAGTGTAGAATAGGTAACCACATCAGGAAAGATACCCTGCACATGTGGCAGCATTGCCATTAGAAAGTAAGGTGAGATGATCCTTCAAAGTCATGGGACTATTGAGAAAAATAAGCTAAAGAAAATAAGACAGAAAGCTAGGTGAATCTGTACTTTCTGGATGATAGTTATGTTTTGGATTTTGTTATGTTGGCAAAACAAATTCACGGAACAAGAAAGCTTACACTTTCTTTCATAAGGTAGTAAATAGAGAAAGCCTCTATGTGTCTTCCAGCAACACTGAACGCATTAATCAACACATTCAGCATTACAACATTTGGTTCGATTCCTTCCGCTTCCATAAGCTGAAGCACTTTAACCGTCTCTTCACATAATCCCTACATATAGGAAGCATAATCAAGAAATTAGCAGGATTGGTTCTTCAACTTGCGAAATAAAACATTAGTGGTCAAACATTCCTCACACTATTCCACTTCAATAACAGAACATGCTACACGATGCTTATCTTTTAGGAAATAATAATCTCCAGTGAAGGGGAAAGTTCTATTCAGTTTGTTTCGCTTTGTTGAATAACCAATGCCTTCAATTATCCACTACTTTCCAAACAAATACTTCTTCCATACTTTGGGAGCTGCTATTTGTCGGGAAAGTATCTAAAAACATAATACTAAATGATCTATCGAGTTCATTTCCTACAGATTCGAACAGAAAAAAGAACGCCGGCTGCTACCCAGTGCACACCCCCCGTCCCCCTCCCTCCTCCTCTTCCCTTTCCTCTTCTCCTTTTTATCTGAGCATGGGACGAGCATGGAAGTAAGACCTTATACAGAGTGAAGCTACTGTTGTCTGGCAAACATATCCAGTATATTTTATCACAATAACTGCAATTAATACCTAATTCCATGTGTATAGAGAATAAGCTTCAATACCTAGATACATAGCGTGAATATATATGCGCTTATTCGTACTAGTTGGCAGCTTTATTTATCGTCTTCATTTTCAATTTTTAAGCTTCTCTAGTTAGATTGAGGGACTAAATACAATTAAAAACATTTTCTCTGTAAATTTACATTTGCCATCTCAGGCAGCATTCCACAATTTCTATGAGTCGTCCAATCATATGCATGCTTATCTGTGCTTCATGATAGTAAGCTTCAATAGATGTGGATTGAGGGTGCATACATGTCCAGGACCATAGTGCATGCATCAATGTAACTAAACTAAACAACGCATATCCTATCACTCAGATACAGCAACTAGAGATGCTCAACACTCTTTGGCAAATAACAACCACAGAAAATAGAATACCTGTTGAGCATAAGCATTTGCTAATACACAGTACACACTAACTGAAAGCTGTAGACCTTCAGACTTGAGAGCAGAAACACACTCTTCAGCATCCCGATATTTCCCATAGTGCCCAAATATATCAACCAGTACTGCATATATAGTTCCGCTTTCTCCATATCCCCTGCACCTCATACTCTCAAAGTTTTTCTCTAACAAGTCCCACTTCCCTTGCTCAGCTAGCCGGCTAATTAAGGTAATGAAAATCTTGGGATCAGGATACAAACCCTGTCCTTGCATCTCACTGAACAACTCGAGAGCCCTGGAGAGATGACCAGCCTTACAATGCCACCTGATCAAAGAATTCCAAGTCATTACATCTGGTCGCACGCCCTCCTGTTTCATCCTTTCAAAAACCTCCAGAGCCTCACCCAACTCGCCATGCTTACCAAAAGTATCAATAACAGCATTATAAATATGCTTATCAAGCACCATCCCCATCTCCCTTATCTCTCTAACGATGCCCATCGCCTTCTTCCACATCCCATTGTCCCGGTAAAGACCAATGACCTTCCCGTAAACAAAAGAAGAGAGCTCGAAACCTTTAAGCCTCATATCATTAACAAGAGACCAAGTATCCTCCAAACGCCCTGCATTAACGTAATAATCCAAAAGAATCTCATAACTCTCGCGATCTCTCTGGATGTTCAAGTCCTTCATTGCAGCTAAGACTCCGATAGCGAGCCCTAACAACCCTTTCCTCAAGAACCCTCGGAGCAGGATATTGAACAACCTCGCGCTGGGCCTAAACCCCAGACTCATCATCTCTAGAAGCAAAGACTCTGCTTCTAAGGTCCGACCGTAGTTCCCAAGAGCTTCCATCAAACAAGCGTAAGACGTGAAGCTGGGCCTGAGCCCCAATGCCTCCATTCGGGAAAGCAAACTCATGGCCCCGTCGACGTCTCCCGCTCGGCAGGAGTCGCGAATGGAGCGATTGAATGACTCGAGAGAAAGCTCCTCACCGGTAAGGAAACCGTTCGAGCGATCACTGCTAGTTGAGGTATGGACGGTTCTGAGAGGCAAAGCAGCGAACACCTTGGTGGCATCGCCGTCGTGTGAGAGGAGAAGCGAAGCAGGGAGGTTGAGATTGCTGAATCGCCGATGGAGAGAAGCGGGAGGGAATGAGGATAAAGGAGTGAAGCAGTCCAATGGAAATCTTGAGGAAGATTGAGAGATGGAAGACGACATGAGAGTCCCGGATCAGGAGCTTCAGAGCTCGGAAGGAAGCCGAAGAGAAGAGAGTTTACCTTGCTCTGGCCACCAGGATCATCTCACTGTTTCAACGGTCGTCACTAACTAATAGGATGATGGCTGCAAGAGATTTTGGGTCCACAGCTATTGGCTTCCTTGGGACGTATTTTTGTGCTTGACAACGTCTCCCAAGTAGCACCGCTCTTGAATTCGAAACTATCCCATGAATTCTCCATCAGATACGTCTAAGGGCCACCCATTTTTCATTGACTGCTGTGCGATGACGACGGACTCACCATTCTCGGATTTTCGCATCATCGATAAAGTAGAAATTACGACTCACTCCGAACGTCCCGTAACAGACATGAATTCTTACGACAAAGCATGCTATATCAACCAATTTGGATGAGCAATTAATGTAGAATGGTGACGAACAATTGACACAAATCGTGGATGAGCAATCAACGCAGTCCCCATTGTGCTCAGAAATGATACTCAGTCGACATATTGGAATGGAGATTGAACACTTCTACGCAATGAGTTGGGGAGCACAACGCAATACATGAATACAAAAGTAATGTCCACCGCACAAATTGTAAGATAAATCGTTGTTTACTCATTCCATATTGAGGGCAGCCTTAAGCGTGGGAAGAAAGATTGACCCATATCAAAATAGAATCAGCTGATTCAATTTCTACATGCATGTGCAAGTGGAGGAAAAAGCTGCGGAAATGATTTTCTAAAGCTCTCATCGAAAGAGGGAAGAAAATGAAAGTAGAAGGGACAAAAAGCTGCAGAAACTATCTTCTTTTTCATTCCTCCTATGAAGATCGAGTGATAACAATCGAGAAATTAAGATCCTAATGCTATTTGCAGCTACAATGTTTGAAGTACTCTGGTTTACGTATACCCCTCATCTGCAAAGAACATTTACGTCGCCCACCCGCCGAGGCCTGTCATCACCGCCCTTATGCTGTGAAAATTTCTTGTCAAAACCTCGGATGAAGTCCTCCATGCATGCCCGATAAGTCTCCGTTCCAGGAACCAGCCCTGCAAGTTCAATCCCTACCTTCATCCATTTCTTTGCCACATCAATTTGTCCAACGCGAATTGGAATTGCTGCCCGATTCCAGGCAGTTGTTACAAGCCATTTTCCCTCTTCAGTTGGATATTCTCCTTCTTTCAAGCCAATCATTATCCGATAGGCTTGCTTGTACACATCATACACGGCGTCATCATCCGTATCACCCTTGTAAATGCTGGTTATAGCTATCAGCTTCCGTACAATGAGAGATACATTATGGTAGTCTGGTGAGACGGAAGATACAAGTTGCGAGAGGCACTGGCTCAGAGCAAAAAAGGCTACCTCAGGGTTGGGCCTTGGCCCCTGGGATGCAGCGAGACCGATTTGGAGGAGGTAACTTGGAGTACATGCCTTCGAGCTGACAAAATTCTTCACAAGGATTTGTTGGGATCTCGAGTCATTGATCCTGCCATGTATATCATATGCACTGTAGGTGTATATGAAGTTATAGTCAGGCTCTAAGGCTGCGTCTTCGTCGCCATTTAGTTGCAACCTTGTGGAGAGCAATTTTAGTATCTGCGTCAATCCATGCACAAATGTTAGAAGTGCAGAGGATGCAGCAGGAAAAACCAGGAAATCAAAGCCGAATAGATGTTTTTGAAAACTCGCAACAGAGAACTGGAAAAAGGATAAATCCCAAAATGCCATGTCATGCAGAATATATGTGTGATCACACCTTTCCTGCTCTTTCGAGTAATTCCAAAGCTTGCTTCACTTCAATCTCGATGAGGGAGGCTTTTCTTTCGTTCTCTAAAGCTATCATGGCACATACTGTAAAAATCAATGATTTGCAGAGCATGAGGCTGTGTTCTTCCCCCTGCATGTCAGCTAAGAGACTATAGAAATTAGATGCTAGTCTCAGAAATTCGGCACACAGCACATAATTTTTCATCTTTCCAGCACTTGTTCCAAAATTCCATGAAGTTACAGCAAACCATTTCAGTTCCCGTGCTGCCAACTCATCTTTTCCAAAATAGCAGTCAATCCCCATTTCTGATGCTCGATCATTAGCATGTTTTATGAATTTAACTACTTCAGGTTCATTTCCCGTGTCTTGAGAGAGGATTGTGATTAAGGTGCGTAGAACGACGACCTCTGATGTCGCAGTTGATTTTCCCAAGACATAGAAGTTCAAGAGATTAGATAAAGAGGCAACAGCTACAGGGAGCACATGGCAAGCCACAGCTTCATGTGCTGATAACAAGAGGAAGTCTGGAGCAAAGTCAAGGCAGGTTGTCATCGCTTGAATTTGGTTTATTGCAGCGTTATGATCATTCTTCTGTAAATAGACTTTGAACTGCATGCGTGATAGGTGTCAATTCACAAGGGAACTTGATCAAGAACGAGAAAGATAATTAAACCGAATGTACTTGCAAGTTGTATCTACGACTTGTCTCTCTGTGTGTGTGTGAGAGAGAGAGAGAGAGAGAACCTTGAGGAAAGCACTTGCTATGTTTGGTTCCAGCTGCAAGAACGGAGATATGGTATGTTACAGTGTTATTAAGGTCAGCAGTTGTAATTGGTAAAAAGATAACCAATTTGAATACCTTTTGAGCTTCATTAATGTATTCTTCAGCTCGGTCCAACTGAGAGAGACCTAGATGGCATAGACATAACACCCTGAAACCCTTGGCTCGAACAACTCCGTCTTCTATGTCACATGGAAGAAAAAGCATAGATTTCTCGAACATTTCTGCACTCGTTTCATAATCTTTTAATTGGAAATGACCAGCAGCGCTGTAAGGAAGACATCAGGTGCTTTCAGATATGCTAAATGGAGCTGAAATCATTCAATTTCACTTTTCAACTTTTCTTTTTCTTGAAGCTAACAAGATGTATAGCCAGAACTATGTCTCTAGGCTAAAGTATAATCACAAAATGCAGCATGTTATGATATCAGTTCATGATGTGACAAGACCAGGGAAATAGAAGAACAGATGCTTTCAAGGAAGTCTTTCAGAGCTCCCCATTGACTGCAAATAAAATCCTCTAAACGTCGCTTGAACAAACAAACAAACCCAAAAGACAAAGCATGCACTGCAACAGTTGCTCAGTTTTTATCAAATTTAAGACATTTCCCATATTGATATCAGCTTCATGACTAATAATACGAGACCCTCTAGCTGTTGAGCCTAGGGAAGTGATACCGTATTTCTCAACTTGGCAGGATTAGTATAGAACTAACCAATTCCACAACAGAGCATGCATTGCATTCCTCTCTTTAGCAGTGGCATTCCCCGCAAACAGCGCCACCACTCTATCATCTGAAACCAGCTCGGCCACCACCTTAGCCCTCACTCTCGACCCATCCAAATCGCCGCCGCTGTCACTATTACCACCTATCACCCGATGAACCACCGTAACTGCAGCCACCGCACTGACATGGCACCTCCCGAGGAGCCCCAAAAACACTGCCTTGGCAGTCTCTGCCCCAGCTGTCCCTGCCGACTGGAAATATGCCTCCACAGCTGAGACCCAAACCCCCTCAGGAATCCCCTTATATACAACCATGCCCCTCAACTCCTTCTCTGCCTCATCGTGCCTACCTAATCCTAACCACGCCTTCATGGCCAAAACCGGCAAGCTCGGATGGTTGTCCCCACCACCTTCGCTTTCTCTTAAAATCCTAACACATTTGATCACGTTCTCGTACTCTTCCATCTGCAGGTGTACGGCCGCAATGAACCGCAGAATTTTCGACTTAAGCCCCTTGAGATTCACCGTCTCTTGCCGCATCCTTGCTGTACTGAATGCCTTCTCGCACAAATCCAAAGCATCGTTCATTAGCTTCAGAGCTTCTTTAAAACAGTGAGCCTCGTTGCCTTTATTGGTTTCTAAGATGCTCTTGCCAAACTCCAAGTACTGATTAGCTAACGCGATGTAGTGATCGGACGATCCAAACAACAGACACTTGGAACGATTCAAGAGCGTTACCGCCAAAATCTGGTCGGGAACTTCCCAAGCAGTGCGCGACCTCGCGATCTGTAGATCTAAAAACAGCTTTCTCTGTCCTGCGTCCTTAACTGTGCCTACGTCGACTTTGGAGATGATTTCAGTGGCTTTCTCGAAGCAATTGGAAGCGAGATCGAACCTCTTGAGATTATGCCAGATGATGCCGGTCTTGTAATAGAAGAAGGCGGTCTTCACCTCCGGGGAGGGGACGCCGGCGGCGCTCCCGGCGAGGGAGAGCATGTCGGCGGCGACGTGACGGAGATTGGCCTGATCCTCGGAGGAGGAAGAGGAGGAGCGGATGGAGGAGGCGTTGGAGTGGTCGACGCAGGAGTTCCATAGGCGGTAACTGAGCTTCCATAGGTGCAGCTTGAAGGAGTTTGGGAAAGGAGCGCGTTCAGCGAGTTGAGAGAGGCACCGCCTGAGGTCGGAGGCGAGTTGACTGAGTTCGGGAGGGGGGTGGGTGATGGGGATGGTCTCAAATTGTTTGACGAGAGACTCGATTTGAGAGGCGAGAGGATCGGACTGAGCGTCCGGCTGGGTATGCCGAACCGCCGGCGTGGAGAGTTCGGCGATCCTCATCTTCCGTTTCTCTTCTGGACCGGACTGAGAGACATGAGTTTTTGAAGTGAACATCAGAATGCGGTGATGACGATTTGGAGGGAACTGACAGAATGACGTCACCAGTCAGTTCGCGGAGAGGGCGATATGGTAAAAACAAACAACTTGGCCCCATAGGTGCTAAGGCCAGGCCATGAGCCTCCCGCATTTTGAAAACTATGGACAGTAATATCAAAAAAGTTACCAAAAAATACAAATTATGGTTATTGTAACACATTTATTTTGAATTCTTTTTGCGATATCAAAATTATAAACTATACATATTGTAACACTTCTATCCTAAACTTTTTCCCGTGACATTAAAAAACTTCATACTTATATTTATGTAACATATTTACCCTCCGTCAAAGTTACTTCAGATAATTTTTCGATCAAAATAACGTCGTTTTTTTCACTGGCGTGTTTGTTTCACGAAAAATCAAAGATTTGAAAAATATTTTCCAAAAAATAAATGCTTATATCAATCATAAAAATGAATGAATGCAAAATATTTTCATTACCGTGAAAATAGTTAGGTATAAAGTTACCGATAATGAAAATATTTTCCGTTGACTAATTTTTCTAAAAAATATAAGCGTTTATTTTTTGGAAAATGTTTTCCAAATCTTTAATTTTTCGTGAAACAAACACACCTAATCACATGAGCGCTATGTAAACACCTTTTGCTTTTGGACGTCCACGTAACTGTCCTAATTCACGGAACCTTAATAGAGAGTAAATGTGTCATATAAGTACAAGTTTGAAATTTTTGGTATGGCAAAAAAGAGGAAAATTGTCAACAAAAAAAAAAAGTCATAAACCTTTTGCACTTTTTCCAATTCAATCAAACCTTTTAAGTTTGTCAATTCAGTCATAAACATTTTTACCTTTTGCCAATTCAGTTTTATTTGCCGAAAATGGCTGACGTGAGCACCGATCGCCCTACATGGCACCGCCGGTGCTGATATAGATAATTTTTAATGATATTTTAATATTTTATTAATATTTTATTTTTTCTATATTTCTTTTTCCTGTTTTCCTTTCTTTTTTCCCTCCGGCGTCAGGCGAGTGCCGACCTCGCAAGGAAAAAACGAACAACAGAAAAAAGGAGCAAAAATAAAAATAAAATAAAATAAAATAATTCAAAAAAATATTAAAATATCAGTAAAAATTGTCCTCATCCAAAAAATTTAAAACTTTTTTTTGATAATTTTCAAAAAAAAAAAAAAAAGTTGAGGAACTCAGAAGTTGCTCGTTGAAGCATAGGTCGGAAAGCTTGTTTCATTCGAAGTAGTACCGACGTACGGATCAGGAAAACACATCTCAATCCACATCAACCCCAAAATCAATGATTTATCAATCTTGTCATCTTTTCATCCGATAGATAAGAGAAAAGAAGCGCGCGCGCACACGACAAAATAGTGCAATTTGTAGACGATGAAGAACCTCAGAGAGTTTTAAGTTGATAAGGGCATTTATCTATTTATCTGGCATATTCCGTCCAGCACCCCAACATTTTGCAAAGTGAGGGATCTCCCCTGCTTGAGGGAATATTCAATACTGTGCGACACATACCAAAGTCCAATTTCTAGCATCTTGGCTACGTTCAGAATGGACTGGCTCTTTACATTCTATCACAAGCGGAGAGGAGTCGATTCTCTCTGCTCTCATAGCTTCTGAGGGATTCAGTTCTTCACTTCTTCAGATTACACTACGCTCAAAGAGCTGTCTAACTCTGAACCTGCTCGATGCTTGTCGATATTGGACATCAGCCTCGGCAATAACGTACCCAGCAGCTATTCTGATGAATCAATTTCGAGACACGGTACACTGCGAAACCGAGCCAAGTACCGTAAATAGGACGTTTCGCCTTTGTTTGAAGGTTCAGATCTCTTCCGCCTAGCTGAGAAACCTTTCCCATTTAGAGAATCATACAATACACCCATGTTCATCTCATTTTGAATCCCACTGGTCTCTACTGAGTAACTGAAGATCACAGGAAGACAGAAAAAGATGAGTGAATAACATTGAACGACCTAGCGATGACGTACTTGGTAGCAGCTGCACACTTAGAATGTTTGCCGGGTTTAACTTAGTAACATAATACTACAGGAGGAATGTGCACATACCGTTCCCGAATAATCTTAAAAGCTTCTTTTGTAGCATAAGGTAACCCCGTTTTTGGATCACGGTATCTGTAACACCATATATATATGTATCAGCTGCTCATATTTCTCAAGCATTTTAGACAGATAGACCAACTTATAAAGGTCCACTAAAGTAGATGTAAGATTACCGAGTCTAGAGTTAGGGGTGCGGCTCCCACAAGTCACTCAACATGCAACTAAACTCATAAAAATGAAACATGCGGTCCTCTCATTGCCAGGAAGTTTCAGCAGCTGGCGAAATGAGAAGCAGAGGGTGGGGCAGATTGCCAAACCACCATCCAGGTATCAAGTTAACGGGCTGCATTTTTCCTCCTCCCTCATCATGTTAATTTTCATTCAAAGCTTGCTCGTGTAACAGCAAAACAAAACCATAGTTTCTGGTATTCAACTCAAAAATAAAACCTAGAGTATCCAAGACAAATATAACTTCCTAGGCAACAGCTAAAAGAACACATCTTAGAAGCATTATTGTTAAGTAAAATATAAAAATGCATCTCCAGTTTCACTTTGTTTTCCAGAATCTCTACGTAACAGAGTATAACCTGCCGCTCAAATCCAGGGAAACGGAGATGTAACATCTTAGAGGTAATGCATTTGAAGCAAGCATAAGTGGAGAAAATCTCTTACTTGGCTGGCAATCCTGTGACTGCACATACAGCTTTCTCTGGATCTGTAAGACAAAATCAAAGAGAATATAACTTCCACCATTCTCGACGAGAAAGATTCGGATTACAACATGTACAGCTACAGCATCTTTAACAACATCATACAGAACCATTATCCACTAAAGGTCTGTGCTTCATAGTTAAGCAATGTGTTCACTTCAAAAAGGACTATTTCTTCAACTGAGAGAAGCTTTTTGTGAACCATGCAGAGATTTCTTTATCCCTTAAAGCCATGATAATTTGATTCCACGTACTGTGTCAAATACAAGTGCTACATCATGATGACCACAACTGTGGCATGACTTATCTTTAGCTAAAATGTATTGTTTAGCTTCAAACTTAGGGTTCATGACTTCAAAAAGCAGCCAACCTTGTCAAGTGAACGCAACTGGTTAATCTCTTAAGACACAAATCCCAGATGGGCGGATCATACTATGAGACCACAGCACTTAACTGAAGTAAAAATTCAAGCGTTAAGCACTTAAACAATGAGTTTTTGAACCCTCATGTCATTAAAACAAACAGCAATAATATTCAACATCAAATGTGTGACTTGTGGAAACAAAGCATAATATATAAGCTTACTAAACTGAATCATTGGATAGTGAATGTAAAGCTAACATACACGGAACAGATGCTGTAGGAATTTCGGACTGAAAAGACACTTCTTTAGTGAACTCCAGAAATGATCGACCTGAAATGATATTCATGTCAATTAGAAAATGAACCCCCAAAGAATTTTGAGAATATATTGTCCAAGTTGGTATGAAACTAGAAAAAAGAATAGAATTGGGCTAGATACTACAAACGTTACCATCTTTAGAGATGTATTTTATCTGTGGACCACTGTATACAGCTTTATGCACAATCGCTCTTTTCTTAACTTCTTCCTCCCTTGCCAACACACGTTCTAAGTTTCTTAAGTTCATAATTTCTGCAAAATAGTGGCATGCTAGTCAGTTAGATACGCAGTGTGAGGAAAACAGAAGTTGCATAAATGCAAACATCTAGCTCTAAACTTCAGTATACAAAATGAAACCTGTTTGGGCTGCTTCCAAAAGCATTTCTTCTTGGGTCATCCTCTTCTCCTCTCCTTCCTTTTTTCTTTTTATTGGCTACCAAAAAAAAAAAAAAAAAGAACGGTTAAGCCATTCCATGAGATGGCATGCTGTCAACAGGGAGCAGCTGCTTCACTAAAAGCATCTCATTAAGCTAAAACAAAAGGCAGAACTCGGAAGTATACTCGGGGAGTTCACATTTTCTTCTTAGAAAATATAAGTTGTGAAAGATGCTTGAGTAGAACTTGTTTAACATGATTTATTCATTATAATAACAACGCTCCACTGGATTTTTATTCAAACAAACAATTTCTCCACCAATCCACTCATGTACTTTCAGATGATTTTCCTTTAATCATTAACTACAAGTAGTTTCAGCTACTACCAATGAAGATAAGATTCGTGCATGTCATGATGAACAAAAATTAAGTCCGTGTTAGAAGGAGCCATCACTATGCCTAAACAGCTCCCAAATTGCCAGTTAAATTGTTTCAGATCAGGGGATCTTGAAAATACCATGTCATGTGGTGATTGTCTTAGAAAGTTCTCTGGCATATGACAATGATTCTACAAGAATCTTTAATTAAAAACAGCCAACTGTTCAAAGAGAGTACACTAAAGATGAAACTACTCCTTACAACAATTATAGACCAGATGTTTTGTACAGCGGCTAGAGTGCCGGGATGTTCCTTAGTAGCTATACAAGAAGAATGAGACTACAACCACAAAAAATTAACTGAATCTTTCAGTATTCTTGAGAAAACCATAAGCAATAAATCACGCATAGCTGTCCATTTATTAGCATCACCTGCACATCATTTTAACATGAAGCTATTCTCGTACATAACTACAACCAAAAATGGTCAAAGAAGAATTTAGCAAACCTTCATTGTTGCTTGCAAAGCAGCACGTATTGCATCTCTCTCTGCCTGTCTAACAATGACCGCAGTTCTTGTAGACTTTCTCACCGTTCTCTCAACTTCTACCTCATCAGAAACGTCGTGGCTCTCATTGTGAGCAGACTGTTGAGAAGGCTTCTCATCCTTGGGAGTTTCCTCCAAATTTGTAAGCACTTTGTGTTTCTTTTTATTCTTTTTTAAAGTCTTTCCTGGATAGATTAACCGCTTCTTTGGACGCTCCCTGTTTTGTGACATCTCAAGGTCATCCGAGCTGACAAGTATGCAGAAATATCCAGTTTACAGAGATATACTGACCTCTCATCACCGTCATCGGCAATTTCTTCATCTGGATCAGGCTCCTGCGAGCACCAGTAGGTCAGAAAGGTTCTAAAGTTTTGGAGCGTCAATAAAAGGATCAAATTGATAACAGCTGCTTATGCAGATACCAGATAGATTATGTCAGAATTTTTCAGAAATGGAAGCAAGACAACATTGCAAAAGCACTCACATCTTCATCAAAGTCACTGTCAAATACATCGGCAACTTCAGGCTCTTCTTCGTAATTATCATCATTTTCATCCTGAAAAAAACAACAGACCACAGCATAAACAGCTACGTCATCACCAAAAGATTACCATAATGCGGAATTGCTAGAATATCAATCCAACTAGTACATTTCGCCTAATAGTGTGCCCGGATGAAAATATTTCAGCTAAACAAGGATAAAACTGTGAAGGCTATTTTTTATCTTTACAGCAGCTGAGTAGTGAGTAGGAATTAGGCCGAGAGATCGATCAGGTGAACATGGACGACCTCCCGGGAAAGCCTTGGGCAAATAGAGTGAAAACAAATATGAGGGACCTGAGGATTTGAGCTAAGGATCATGCAGAACTGTACCGGGGCGTCGTCAATTCGTCTAAAAGCTTAAGCAAATAATCCAAGCATAGTTAAATATCTTTGATTTTCACCAACACAAAAGGTGTTGAATTCACGAGCATACCTCTTTGAGAGCATCTTGGCTCCAGAACTGCTCGTCCTGTTCAATTTCGTCATCCAGCAAGTTGGTCATCCTGAACAAATCATAAACGAACGAGTTTCACGAAAAAGAGTTACTTTCCATCAATCAATGAAGAATCCTCTAGCTGAGAAACCAAAATAAGAGTCACTGGACTTGCCTCTTTCCTCTCGTGGCTCGAGAGCCGCGATCGAGGAAGACGGGAGCATCCTCTTGAGAGGTCTCCATGGGCCTCTACTCGTCTTTGATTCCTCCGGCGAGCGAAAGCCGCCTTCGTCTTGTCCTTCTTCTCTGAACCCAATATCTCTCCCCCCTGATTCACCCACTCGAGCACAGTGAAAAATTCAAAACCTGGGCTCCATGCTCTCACACCAGGAATTGGGTTCTACTTCAAGGAAAAGACGTGGCCAAAGGAGCACACACTCTTGTCCGCCGTCGCGTCCGCCCCGATACGCACTTCGTCCTCTCGGAGCGATGGTGCTGCGCGGCGGGGCTTTGAGAGCTGGGCACGTGAGAGAGGACGTTGGGGAGAGGGAATTGGCCGAGCACGCGTGAAATGAATAAACATGTGTAAAATTGAATTGACTGTTAAAAAAAGTGCAATGAAATTTTAAAATTTATCAAATTAATATAATCAAATCCTTTCATTAATTTCGTACTTTTTTTTATATATATTTTTTCTCTCTTGGCGATCACGTTGCTAAAACGCATATTGAAATTAATTTAAAAATAAGGTAAAATAATTTCGTACTACCAAATTATTGCAATCCCCACCGGTAATCTATCACATCATTTTAGTACATCAAAATTGTGAACGTCCTCAATATACCAACACAGAAATAGTAGAAGAAACCCTGTCCCTGCCCTACAAATTACAATACACATGCATTAGACAGTTAAAATGCGATGTTGTGCTTTTGATTAAAGGGAAGTAAAGGTAGAATTAATACCTTTGATGATGAGATTATTGGCAACTGTTCCAATGAGAAGGGGGACCAGCAAAAGGCTGTATCCGGACCAGAATCAATTAGAACCAACTCTGGATACGAGAATAAAATTCCTCTGGGGGGAAAAGCAAATAACCCTGAATCATTTGAGGGTGAGAGGAAGAGTTATACACTGGGACTGCATCTTGATCTTCCTTATCAAGTTTCTACAGGCATCATGAAGAAATAAATCACACAAAAAAACATGTAATTTTCAAGTTACAGATGATACTCACTGCAAAGCCTCTTCCTAGTGGCGTCTCCAAAAAGTCATTGAGCTCCTTCCTGTACTGCAACTGCAAGTAAAAGGAAAAAGAACTTGTAAGTATACATACATTGGCGAAAGTGGAGAGAGAGAGAGAGAGTCGTGCAGTTTTTTCTACATTCGTCCATAATTCAGTTCAACAGGTACAAAACTTGAAAACATCAGTGAACTTCTGCCTAACTAGGAGAAGGAGGGAACTAAATCAAATTCCAATGAAGAGGAGCGAGATGAGACATCTGTCTTAATTATTTCTGGGTTGAGTCCTAAAGTAAGTGATATCTTTTTTTTTGTGGAAAATGACCAATGTAAATGGGTCGGGTCGGATTGGATCGGATCGGATTTGGGTCGGATCATAAATGGTCAAATCCAAATTAAACCATTAACTCGTTTATGACCCATTTATGTGCAACACAAATTTCTTGACCCATGCCCGATTCGACCCATACCCAACACATACCCGACCCATTTACTGAACCACTTCCATATTTAATCCAATTTATGAAATTTATTTCTTATGATTTTTTAATAAAATTATATTGATAAAACACTTTCATCCAATACAAACAAATTGACAAATTTTATAATTTTAAAAACTTTATTTTTTAATTTCTTAATTTTTAGTTTTCTTTTTTTTTTCTTTCTTTCTTTTCCTTTTTTTTTTTATTCTAGGTCGTTGGCCAACCCATTTAAGAATTTTTTAAGTAATCCATTTATAACCAACTTAAACTTATTTTTAAAATAGAGGTAAAATTAATACAAGACCTCGTTATAATGCTCTGGGATTGATCTTTGTGAGTTAATGAAATAAACGTGCACAACTCTTAAAAGAGACAATCTCCTAATTTAATTGATGTATAATACAAAATCGACTGTTGAGCAATGCAAATTGAGGTTCACATTACATCCTTCACATTGAGACAAACCCTTAGCAACAAGTTCTCTATGGCACTACAGGATCACCAATTCCATTGGTGGGGGGCTTTATAATCCTCTGAAGAACATACATGCTTGCTTTTCCAGTTCTTCGACATCCTTCATGAAATCTCCCAGCCTCTTCTTGATGTCAGCTATTCCGAGCTTCATCGCTTCTGCTCCCTCCTCAATCGCAAAAAATCAGCTGTCAGCAAGAGGCTCCTGATCTGTACCTCCAAACGGTCGACAAGAATTCCGATTTTACACTATCGCAATCTGAATTCAACAATCCAGCCAACAATTTTCACCTCAAAACAAAAATTCTACGTAGAACTCAACAAAAAAGTAAGAGAAAACCCAGTACCCAGAGACAAAAACGGCGGTCCCTTCGAACCCTGCTGAGTACGAGAAGCTCGGCTCGTATATGCTGAT
Organism: Lenwebbia sp. NSW1173648; assembly: GCA_029784005.1. Lineage (NCBI taxonomy): Eukaryota > Viridiplantae > Streptophyta > Magnoliopsida > Myrtales > Myrtaceae > Lenwebbia > Lenwebbia sp. NSW1173648. The sequence goes on along the minus strand of JARCGZ010000002.1, from coordinate 37,604,873 downwards.
CGGCCTACCTTCGAGCTACGAGACTCGGTTCTTCGAGCCAAATGAGACGAAGACCAAGTACTCGATTGTCGAGCGAAGTGAGCACACGTCGGTGGCGCTCGGGGCTGTGCGAGTCGAGGTGGTATAGAGTGAACCAGCGATTTCACTATCTATATTCAAACAGCCTACTATAGGTTGTCATTTAGTTCATTTCTGATATTTTAGAGTGAACCAACGATGATCTCGGTGGATATTCTTAACGAGTGCATTATAATATCTTCTTCTTCTTCTTCTTCTTCTTCTTCTTATTGGTACTTTGTTCTTAACTGATATGGTTGTTGATGCAACATTTATTACGACGGAAAGATGATGATTGGATGCATGTGTTTTCAGAGAAAAAGAGTTGATTAACTTGATTTCAATATCTATATTCGAACAGCCTACTATAGGTTGTCATTTAGTTCATTTCAGATATTTTAGAGTGAACCAGCGATGATCTCGGTGGATATTCTTAACGAGTGCATTATAATATTCTTCATCTTCTCCTTCTTATTGGTACTCTGTTCTCAACTGATATGGTTGTTGATGCAACATTTATTACGACGGAAAGATGATGATTGAATGCATATGTTTCCAGAGAAAAAAGAGTTGATTAACTTGATTCCACTATCTATATTCGAACAGCTTTCTTTGCTATAGGTTGACATTTAGGTCATTTTAGATATTTCCGTGGATATTCTTAACAATTGCATTATAGTATCTTCTTCCTCTTCGTCTTCTTCTTCTTCTTCTTGTCCTCCTTCTTCCTCGTCTTCTTCGTCTTCGTCCTCTTCTTCCCTCATCTTGGCTACCTCGAAGAACCAGCCCATCCCCTGGCTAGCTTGTTCACCCCCTCGCGCATTGCTCAGAAGCCATGAACCAGCTCCAGCTCGCGAAGGCCTCGGGCGACGAACCACGAAAAATACCCGAAGCGCGCGTGGACGGAAGCCCTCCATTCGTAAACCATCTAGAGAGAGAAGAGAGTCACACACTCGTATACGAGCACACAACAACTTGCGAGCTGTCTCGCTTGTTCTCCCCCTCGCGCTTTGCTCAAAACCCATGAACCAGCTACAGCTCGCGAACCCTAGGACGCCCGCCATCACTCTCATGACTTCCTCTCTCTTACCATTGCTTTCCATGGACATCTCCCCCTCTTATCTTCTTCGCTTTCGTTTCGTTTGAGATCTGAAGAGAAAGCCCTAAGCGTGCGTGGACGGAAGCCATTAACGACATGATCACTCTCGTGACTTCCTCGACGTGAAGCTTGAAGTGTGGCACTAAGTTCTGGAAATTAAGGATCCTCTTCGAACCACTCAACTTTCTGGAAATTAAGCTTGAAGTACGGCACTAAGTTCCAGAAGGTAAGGATGTGTGTTTTGATAATAGTATATACTTTTTCAGGTGATATAAATAAATCTATAGAAAACTAAGCGTTGACGTTTGCAGGATCCTATACCAACTTTATTACTTAAAATCGATAATGATCTAGTGAGCCGAGCGACGAAGCTCTTCAAGATAATCCTGTTGTACATGGGCGTTGATTCATCCGATAGACTCTCTCCACCAAGACCAAGTTTAGATGAGCAGATTGAGCTAGTGGGGAAATTGTATAAAAAACGTTGAGGATATCACAGCTACGATGAGCTTTCTCAAGTTTCAAAAGAGACACAGAATAATCCTAACAGGTGTAAACTTTATTCTCCCTTGCAAGATTAAATATTGTTTTGCTTTATTATTTTCACCATCAGCTAAGAACTATTCCAGGCAATGCTTAATTAATCCTTGGGAGCTGATGTACTTATGCGCATCTTCAATGCCTCATAGCAAGTACATTGGTAATTTTCTATCAGAGTATGTCCATAATGTGGCACATGGTATCAACATTGATCCCGAAATTCATATTCTTGCATTGAATATTCTGAATGCTCTTAAGCGTTCTATTAAGGCTGACCCAAGGCATAAAATACTCCGAATGCTCTCAAGCGTTCTTCTTCTTCTTCTTCTTCCTCCTCATCTTCCTCTTCCTCTTCTTCCACATCTTCTTCCTCTTATTTGTATTTTGTTCTCAACTAATATGGTTGTTAATGCAACATTTATTACGACAGAAAGGTGATGATTGGATGCATATGTTTTTAGAGAAAAATGAATTGATTAACTTGATTTCACTATCTATATTCAGACAGCTTACTTTCCTATAGGTTGACATTTAGTTTATTTTAGATATTTCAGAGTGAATGAGCGATGATTGTGGTGAATATTCTTAACAAGTGCATTATAGTATCTTCTTCTTCTTATTTGTATTTTATTCTCAACTGATATGGTTGTTGATGTAATATTTATTACGATGGAAAGATGATGATTGGATGCATATGTTTTCAGAGAAAAAAGAGTTGATTAACTTGATTTCACTGTCTATATTTGGACATCTTACTTTGCTATAGGTTGACATTTAATTCATTTTAGATATTTCAGAATGAATCAACCATGATTTCCGTGGATATTCTTAACATTTTCATTATAGTATCTTCTTCTTCTTTCTCTTTCTCTTCCTCTTCGTCTTCTTCTTCTTCTTCTTGTCCTCCTTCTTCCTCCTCCTCTTCTTCTTCTTCTTCTTCTTCTTCTTCTTCTTGTCCTCCTTGTTCCTCCTCTTCTTCGTCTTCGTCCTCTTCTTCCCTCGTCTTGGCTACCTTGAAGAACCAGTCCATCCCCTGGCTAGCTTGTTCACCCTCTCGCGCATTGCTCAGAAGCCATGAACCAGCTCCAGCTCGCGAAGGCCTAGGACGACGAACCGCGAAAAATACCCGAAGCGCTCGTGGACGGAAGCCCACCATCACTCTCGTGACTCTTCCCCCCCTCTCTCTCTCTTACTACTGCTTTCCACGTCGCCTCCCCCCTCTCCCCTTCTCCCCTTTCGTTTCTTTGATGTGTGAAGAGAAAGCCCTAAGAATGCGTACAGTCACGATCAATCTATCATCTGTTATAGTGACACAAATTAGGGGAGAGATACAGAAGAGATAATTAACTTTTTTGCTCTTATAAATTTTGCAGTGAGTAACTAAGGAACGAATCAATGTATCATCTGTCTGTTTTAGCCTTGCATTGTCTGGGAACAACTACCGTCACTTTTTTAAGATTGCGATAATTACAACACTTTTGATACTCTACTCGCGCATTTGGAATGGTGCTGAAGGCCCTGAATCAATCTGCACCAAGTTACTGAACTTTCTTCCTAATATTTTGGGTTTAAGTCTGAGGGAAGAGGGAGAGTTTCTTGTCTTAAATGATGAGAACTAACACACTGCACGCTTTTCGTTGTAGATCATTTATACATCTGTTTTTTCTTTTGAATATATTCTTTGGTAACAATTAGGGGTGTGCAACTGAACCGGGTAGAACCGGAAACCAGATCGGACCGTCCGAAAAACCAATTCGGTTCCAAGTTCCAACGTGAATAGGTCCGGTTCCCAGTTCCAAATTTTTAGAACCGGTTTGAACAGGTCCGGTTTCCGGTTCCAAGTGAAGACCCACCCGGGAACCGGACCGGTTTTGGAACCGCTTCTTAGTTACAGTAAAAACAACATAATTTCTCTAGACTCTACCTCGCCTCATTTGTTTCTTATCCAATCTTTGTTGCCCCTCTCTCTCTCTCTCTCTCTCTCTCTCTCTCTTCTTTGGAGTAATATTCTTATGGATGAATGGAAAATGGAGTTTAAAAATTTATTTTGATAAATGAGAAATAAAGTTTTATAATTTATGTTTTATGTTACGTATTTGAACTTTTTATTATTTATAATTGTACGTGGCTACGTGTTTGAACTTTTTATTGCTTATAGTTGTACGTGACCACGTGTTTGGAGGATATGGGTTTATGTTGATCATCTTTTACTTTGAGCCGTTTTGTTGCTCATATTATTTTGTTGTAAAGAATGAAATCAAAAAAGAAAAAAAAAAACAAGTTCTCGAGTAGACCCTGAAACCGGACCGAAACAACAGGGTAGGTTCTAAAACCGGTTCTAGAAAAACAAGGTAAGTTCTAGATTCCAAAAACTGAGAACCGATTATAACATGGTAAATTCTAGGTTCCAAATCTGAAACCTACTCACCCTGGAACCGATCATCCCTAGTAACAATCCATTTGTTTGCCGGAAATTCCAAGCGAGCCTTCTGAGTATTTTCCTCTTAACATAAAATATCAAGAACGATGTTTGGCGGCAGGGCGGACAGGGTTTGTGACGCAGTTTCCATGGTTTTGTTGAGAAGTTTAATTTTGCATCTTGTAAGTGAATTGCATTTTAATCTCTTTGCCACTTCCGGTGGAGGTTTTTTTCGAACGAGACGGGAGGACAAAGGATCACTAGGTGCCCTAGGCTTTCATTTTATACATGGGCATGATGAAGGATAATTTAGTGCTTTATTCCCGATAGCAGACACGTATCCAACTTGGATAGAATAAACAGGAGAAAATATTAGGTAGGACTGTCTCGCCAAGTCATCAAATAGGCCACTCCATTTAGCTTTCGCCACGTGTTTAGGTGGGCTCCACCTGTCTATAGATGAAGCCCCTTGTAGCGATTACCTTCCACTAATGGTATGAAATCTTCAACAGAACCTTTTATTCAGTGTGAGCCATGTCTGCTGAATTTTACCAGGACAAAATCATCTAGTAGGGGAACAGCAACCTAAATGAAAGATAAGCTCTGTCGATGTCGCACAATTAGTTAACAAACCAAGCAATGATACTCAAGGATATTCTTAGCATTGCCAAACTGTGACGCCTTATCAGAGACAGCAGCAACAAATACAAGCGTTTCGACCGAAACAGGAGGCTTTTATATCTAACTTCCTCTACTTTCCTGTGGCATGGGAGGACTATGATACATATCGAGCAGCTTCTGAAAAAGGGCCCTTTGGAGAAGAACCTGAAGAGATGGAGCCACTTAAAAGCTCTCTGTTCTTCCTTCTGCCGCATGGACTGATAAAATCCTGTCATTTCTCCTCGAACTCAACATCGATAATGTCACGTTCAGACTTTGAAGAAGTGTTGCGTCTTCCACCACCTGAGAACCCATCTTGTGAAAAGAAGTCCCCTTTCGGCTGCCATACAATGTTCCCGCAGCCAGCACAACGAACGATTTGGTTTTTGTATCCAACAAACTGCCTTTTACAAGCTGGACAAGCACCCTGTGGTCATCACAGGGTCAGAAGTTTCAAAAATCCTAGAAGACAAGTTCCTCTCTGAGCTTCAAGTCAAGAAGTTCACTAAAACTTTCGTGTGCATTCACATCTTACATAGAACTGCTTTTACAGATTCTCATAGCAACAGTTTAACCAAAATTACCACTGCAGAACATGCAATTGAGAGTAATCCACTTTATTGCTCATTGATAGACAGGCAGTTTGTAATTCGACTTGGAGTCACGTATTCAACTTTATCTTTCGCGCGCTTCTCTTTCTCTTTCATTTCTCAACTCAATCACTGTCGCTTCCTAACAATTCAGTACACAATTAAAGAACAAAATGATTTTTTAACTTCTCTCTTTAGATTACGGAATTATTAATGCCAGGGGAACAACACTTTTGTTACTGGATTCCATGTGGGGAAGAGAAACATACATTCCAACTAAACAGTGTTCAAATATAGACAGAAAACTAACTCAGAGGCAGGAACAGAAGCCCTTCTCGCCCCATTGTAGCAAACTAAATATGAAATTAAGGAGGTGACTTACTGTCTGAGACAACTCTTTTTCCCGTTTCAATGTATATTCTTCCATATTCCTTACTTCTTTTATCATGAATCACTATTAACCTATTTCTCTGTTTGATATGAGATCATGATTAATATATAGCAATCGAATTTCCAAAGAGTAAACCAACTGAAGACTCTCCAGCCCCAAAACGAAAGACAACTGGGGACTCGTAAAATTTAACTTTCCATAACAATGCAGAATATACATCCTTCACATAGAAAACTTTCAAAAAGTCACTGGAGAGTTTTCAAATACACTTAAGACTCGTTTAGAAAATATAAGAAGTTGGTGTGGTAGACTTCAATTGCGTGTTCAGTACTACCCAGTTGTTGCAATCTCCACTTGTAATCTGTCACGTCATTTAATACATCAAATTTGTGAATGTTCTCAATATACCTACACAGAAATAGTAGAACAAACCCTGCCCTACAATACACATGCATTAAACAGCTAAAATGAGATGTTCTGCTTTTGATTAAAGGAAGTAAAGGTAGAATTAATACCTTGATGATGAGATTATTGGCAACCGTTCCAATGAGAAGGGGACCAGCAAAAGGCAGTATCCAGGCAGCAAGTATCAGACATCGGAAGAGCCATCCGGATAATGCAAACCAGAGGAAAAAAATTGTCTACAGACAAGGACAAGGAAACAGATAGAATGTGAGCCATCAATTGGCAAAAGAATCTTCGAGCAAAAGAAAGAAGAAAAAAAAAACAGACTGAGGACCTGATAGGAACAAGAACAAACAAGACACGATGCAGATAAATGTAAATGCACGGTCTGCTCAACTCAAGCATTCTCAATGCCACACTAGCAGAGTTACACAATTATCTACTCAATTAGAACCAACTCTGGATACGAGAATAAAATTCCTCTGGGGGAAAAGCAAATAACCCTGAATCATTGAGGGTGAGAGGAAGAGTTATACACTCGGACTGCATCTTCCTTATCAAGTTTCTACCGGCATCATGAAGAAATAAATCACACAAACAGTACTATCAGGATAAACATGTAATTTTCAAGTTACAGATGATACTCACTGCAAAGCCTCTTCCTAGTGGCGTCTCCAAAAAGTCATTGAGCTCCTTCCTGTACTGCAAGTAAAAGGAAAAAGAACTTGTAAGTATACATACAAACATCAAGAATTCTTGACAAACTAATGGCGAAAGTGGAGAAGACATCATCAATCAGCAACTTAGAGGAAGGGGGACGGAGAGAGAGAGAGAGAGAGAGTCGTGCAATTTTTTCTACATTCGTCCATAATTCAGTTGAACAGGTACAAAACTTGTGAACATCAGTGAACTTCTGCCTAACTAGGAGAAGGAGAGAACTAAATCAAATTCTAATGAAGAGGAGAGAGACATCTGCCAAAACTATTTCTGGGTTGAGTCCTAAAGTAACTGATTTCCTAAGTAAGTAAGATCTTTTTCTCGTAAATATCCAATGTAAATAGGAAGGCACTCTCTTGATACCACTTGAACTAAATCCTTCCCCTTTTTAACAATGAAATGGTAACGTCGATTTCTCTCCATTGATATTATAGTATTTAAAAACTAAAGCTGGATTATATCATCTTGAGGTGCAAATACAGAAACTTGCTCTCCAGCCTCAAAATTGTGGCACAAGTAGAGTAATGGAAACACAAAGCAACAGTTTCATCAAAATCGTATTTAACATAAACTCCAACAGGGTGCGTGTCATTCACCATTCTTCCAATCATCCAAACCAAGCAAAAGCAGAGCATCTCCAACAAGGTCCTCTTTTGCTTTTGAACAAGCGTTACTTCTTGGTCCTTCACGAGAAGCTAACACTGGCCTATTCAATTTCACAATTCTCAGAAATTACAATCACGCTCAGAAGTTTTACCAAATACAGGGGCTGAGTAACATCTCAACCTCTTCTGCTATAAAAATGAACCGACCGAGCTTAAACACCTCGTCCATACACAAGCAGAGAACCAATTCACAAGCAATTCCGCTGTACATAAAGCACCTAGCGGAAGTGAATATCATTTTCATTAGCATTATTTCGTTATCCAATCAAAACGAGTAGAAAACAATAAATAAAAAAAACGCCGAGCTCATAGGCTCGTCTCACACCCAACTGAGATTAACTACAGCAAGAACCACCAGCTTGTCTCACACACAACCGCGATTAACTACAGCAAGTGCTTACCCTGGGCCAGTTCCTGCTGAAATCCAGAGTGAAAGTCCGCCACCGCTGTCCGATCTCGAAATCGCGGTCGATCTCGCGCGCTCTATCGGCGGCCGATTGAGCCACGGCGCTGAGCCGCCGGGAGACCGAGTAGCGGCGGTCGATGCGCTCTGCGGTCTTCCTCGCGTCGAAGAGGAAAAGCTCGAAGCGGTCGTTGGCACTCCGCCATGCATCCCTCCAGGCCTCGCCCGAGGCGACTCTCTGGGCGAAGCCGTCCAAGTCGCTGCGCCGGAAGGAGCGGACGGGGGGCGTCGCGGGGCGCGGGGCGAGGGGACGGAGGCGCGTGGACAGTAGGCGATGGGGTCGGGCGGGCAGAGTGGGGTTCCAAGGGAGGTTTGTGGTCGTAACCATCGCCACCAACCTACGCAAGTAAAGAATTGGAGAAAAGAAAATGAACTTCGCTTGTTTTGAAAAAAGAAAATATACCTATTTCTTTTTTTTTTCTTTTTTTCTTTTTTTGGAAGATTGTGGACTGTTCTCCGGCTGTTACCGCGCTCCTTTTTCTTCTTCTTCTGTTTTTTTTTTCCTCTTCCCGGTTAGCCAAAATGTAGGGGACATTTTTAGTACGGGTGATCCGATTCAGGTCGGGTCAATTACCGGTTATCGGGAATTGCCCGTTCTGGTTTCCAAAAACTCGAGAAGGTGAATCAAACTCTTATGCCATATGACTCTCTCTTTTTTTTTTTTTGGTAAGGTTTATGCCATATGACTTTATGTTTAGTATTCCCAATTTATTAGGAGACGGGCGAAAATCATCGCCAAAAATAATCATTCGTAATTGGTCAGCAAAGTGAGCGGAATTTCAGAAACATCGTTCCGATCTTTCGAATTGACTTCTTCAAATCTCACGGCTCAACAACTACCCGAACTTTTATCAACACATAATTTCACAGCTTTATAAGCTCTACGAAAAGAGTTGATCTAGCTTTGATGGTTTGCACTGCGCATTCAAGTAATCCTTTCTCGGTTCTTAGAACATCAAAGCAAACAATAAAAGAGGAAAAAAAAAAAAAATCATCGGACCACGTGAAAAACTTACTTCTTAGGTGGTTTAAAGTTTCTTTTAAACTTGAAGAGTCGCCAAGCATGAGAAGAATTATTAGTCCGTAATAAGAGAATGGTATAGAAAAAGTCACGAAGCAAAATTAAAATTTCTGTAGACTTAAAAATTCAATCACGTAATAAATTATGCTTTTACTATTTCTTTTTTTATTGACGCACCTTGGTCAAAATTTAACTAATTTTTGGGCGAATCATTTACGTGATGGACACGTGGCCGTGTCATCATACAGTAGGAGTTCACAGGACAAATCCTATTCAAAATGCATGTATTTAAAAAACAATAATAGCTTTTACGGAATTGCTTGATAGAAATAGAAACTCAATGATATGATGATAAATCCCCGTAAGGTTTAGTGATTATAGGGGAAATTCTATTCACCCCTTCACATCTTACTTCTCCTAATGAGAAGTTCCTTATAAACACGTCAGAAGAAATGAAGCGTTTCCATTATATACCCACCGCAAAGGTCAAAGAACAAATGCCATGCCCCATGGGGCTTGGATCGGACCCGACCCGACCCGACAACCGCAACAGAGGACACTCGCGGAGCGGGGCGGCTCGGCCCGGCTCGACTCAAGCGATATAAATACGCGAAAGACGAGACGGATTCAACGGCTCCTCCAACCGATAAGGCCGTAGCAACTCTCACCAGAGAGCGCAGGGACACGGCGTTCATCATTGATCGCCATAGTATTCTCAGCTGGTCTTTGCTTTGTCCAGGGTTTAGGGTTTATCTTCACTCTCTATTCGGGACGCCCACCTTTTTTTATCTCTTTCTTCACCTTGCTTTTCATACATTTCTCAAGATTTCTTACGCATTTGGCTGCAATGGCGTCCCAACTCATTCGCGAATGGACGGGGATTCAACAGTTCCCAGCTGCCACTCAGACCAAGTTGCTTGAATTGCTTGGCAAACTCAAGCAGGAGGTCTCACTTCTCAATTTCCGATGTTTATGTCTGCGCAAATGTTTGTGGTTTGGTTTTGCAACACTTTAGCGAGTAAATTACGATGCTGCGAGTGTGCGCCTAGCGTTTCTTGCGTTTTATACTTGCGCTACAGTTCTTGTTCGGATGTCTTGAAAAGCATGGCTTCGGTATATGTGGGGTTCTAGATTGGTTCGTGCTCTTTTGCCAAAATATGTTTCTTCAAGGCTTTCTGTCTCGAACGAGTTCAAAGATTATTATTTGTGAATGGAAATGCCTGAACGGCTATTCAGATGCTTAGGATACCTGTTGCAGTAGAATTAAGTTTCCAATGCAGAGTAGCCTGCTTCTCAAGTAGATCTGTACATTTATTTCTAGGGGGACATAATTTTTGTACCATTTGCACAGAATGTCAGCACCTTGACAATCCTCGTGATGGGGAAGGGAGGCGTAGGAAAATCGTCCACTGTTAATTCAATTATAGGGGAGAGGGCTGTTGCCGTCAGTGCTTTTCAGGTACATGGTTTGCTTTTCACCCATGTTAATGCTGTTGGGGTTGTCTAATACATAATGTTTGTCTTGTAGTCAGAAATCCCACGACCTGTGATGGTTTCACGCTCGAGGGCTGGTTTTACACTCAATGTCATTGACACTCCTGGGCTCATAGAAGGGGGATATGTTAATGACCAGACTCTTGAGGATATAAAGCGGTTGGTCTTAGCTTCATCCATCAATTCTCAACTTATCTGGATTGTCTTATGTTTCTTTCCGTCTTGCACAGCTTCCTTTTGAACAAGACCATAGACATTCTCCTCTACGTGGACCGATTGGATACATATAGGGTGGATAACTTGGACAAGCAGATCGTTAAGGCCGTTACAGAGAGTTTTGGTAAAGACATATGGAAAAGAGCCTTGGTTGTCCTAACGCATGCTCAGCTCTCGCCACCCGATGGCCTGGAATATGATGTTTTCTTCACTGGAAGATCAGAGGCCCTTCTTAAAGTTGTTCGATCTGGAGCCAAGATAAAGAAGCAAGATACTTGGGTAAATTTGTCTTTACCCAAGATTTACCACCTCCATTGACCTTTTCCCCTGATGAGCCTTGTGCTCAACCTACAGCATACAACTTCCACATATTTTCTCAGAGACTTCTCTCACTGTAATGCATAATTATTCACTTTTCGTTTGTTTTTACCAGGGCGATGCTATTCCTGTTGCCTTGGTTGAGAACAGTGGGAGATGTAATAAGAATGAAAACAATGAAAAGGTCTGACACTATTCACTATGAGTTATCACCTTTTTATTGTTTATGCCATTGACAAAAATTATTGTGTGCCTTCTGTGCACAGGTTCTTCCTTGTGGAACAGCTTGGATTCCCAATTTAGTTAAAACAATCACAGAGGTCGCGTTAAATGGATGCAAAGCTATATTGGTAAACAAGAAGCTGGTTGAAGGCCCAAACCCCAATAGGAGATGGAAAGAATTTATACCATTAATTTTTGCATTCCAAGTAAGTTGCTACGGAACTGTCATATTGCTCTTTTCCATATCATCCGCCAGACAGTTGTTGATGCAAGCTCTTTTTTGTTGTATTTGGTTGTTAACAGTACTTCTTCATCATTAAACCTCTACAACGGGCAATCAAGAATGATATGGCAAGGGAGACAAGACCAGCATGGGAGCTGAGGGACACTGGGTTGTCTAGTCGAAAGTTTTAATCAACTACAATGTACGTAAATTGTGTTACTGCCAATGTTCGAACTGCTTCTCTGGGATTTGCGTTGAGCGTGTTTGCCCTGCGGATGCAACTTTCGGGCGGTTTGTTATTCGAGATTCTTTTTTTACATGATAGAACAGTGAAAATCTTGATGGAAGGAATTCAATATGCAAATCTCCCCTTTTGACTCCATCCACTCATATTTAGGATCAATGTGCAGACCGGAATGCAGTAGAATGATGGTTAAGTTCAATGGAAGATGGAACTCGATCAAGCAAAAACTGTCATCTTACATGACTGGCTCGACATGTATGCTCGCGCATGAGTGCACCCTGCCAGTATTCACTATGAGGCTGTCAGTGGGTTTTAAACAGATGGCTAGTTCTGTGATGTTTCTCTGAATTGTGGGAAAAAACCAAACATTATCAGATACCCCTGGTTTTGTAGTTATAACGTGCCCCATGAAATGTTCATTCATTAAGAAGACCGGTTAAGTCGGAACAGAGCTGCCAGAGCATCAGCTTATTTACAGGCTTTTCACTTTATGAATCGATGGTAGAGGCTCTTGAGACATTGAACTTTTCAGTGGAGTGATCTACCATGTGTTCTTGTATACTCAGACAACCATTGCAATGCATTCACCTTTATCTGTAAGTTACTTAAATTTTTCGCCACGGGGTTCTTGAATATAGGGAATCTGTGTGTTTCGCCCATTTTCTTTTGTTGGCAATTTTCGGGGCTTCACTTGTTCTTTTAGCATTCATTATGTGGAATCAGCTGGTTGCTAGAGCTTCCTTGGGGTGTGATTCTCAGTGTGCATCCACGTCCAGCTCTGTTTCCTCAGAAATGATGCTTATGAATTTCCATTGTCATTATCTGTTGATCATCACCGTTCGTTCAGCAGAGCCATTTCATGCCGTTTCTTGCAGTTTGCTCTTAGGAGTCGTCACGTCAGCATGAGCTTCTAACCCGGTCTTTACTTTGTCTAACGGTTGAGCAATCCGGTTCAACAGTCCTGGTTCAACCCAGGAACAAGAGCGAACTGGCCGATTATGGGCGGTTCTCACGAGAACAGGTCCAGTAACCTCGGTTTTTTGTGAACTGAACCAACAAACCAAATCGATGGGAACGGCAATACCCCAATTCCTCTTTTGCTCTTGTTTTGGCCAGTTTTCATGATTATTATTATTTTATTTTTTTTGCTTTTCTTGTATGTGTTGTGGAGAAATCTTGTGGTGGAGACGGTGAAGGATTGTAAAAGACCCATCTTCTGAATTTTACTTATTGGAGACCAAAAGAAAATAATCTTCTGCACATTTGCACAGAGGGAAAACGAAGAAAAGTTCAATTGACTTCAAGCCTTGTTTTTTCTCTTCCTTCTTAGAACTCCCCAACTTGAAGAAGGGGGATAATAAAAGGCGCCGCATTAAACTTCATTGAAGTTTGAAGAAACGAAGAAATAAATAGACACCCAGCGGAGTCATGGCGGTCCGGATCGGTTCTACACACTGGGAACTGATCTTGAGTGTGTAGCTTCGAGATTTTAGGGTGGAAATGGAAACGGGAAAATTGTCAAAAAAGTCTTAAACCTATTGCACTTTTGCCAATTCAGTCCTAAACCTTTTAATTTTGCCGATTCAGTCCTAAACCTTTTGCATTTGTGCCAATTCAGTCCTAAACCTTTTGCAATTATGCCATTTCAGTCCATCCGGCGAATTTTGGCCGGCCGGCGCTGACGTGGACGCCGGCCGGCCGGCGACCGAATATTTTAAATTTTTTTAATTTCTTTAATATTTTTTAATTTTTAATATTTTTTCTTTCTTTTTTATTTTGTCCTTCCCCCTCCCCTCCCCTCCCCGACGATCGGCCATGGCGGGGCTCGACCTCGCCGTCGCTGCCTCGCTCGGCCATGGCGGGGCTCGACCTTGCCGTCGCTGCCTCGCCTGGCGACGGCGAGGTCGAGCCCCGCCATGGCCGGGCGGGGCTCCCCCTCGCCGGCCGCGCCTGTGGCCGGTCGCCGGGTAGGGGAGGGGAGGGGAGGGGAAGGGAGGGGGAAGGAAAAAAAAATTAAAAAATTAAAAAAAATTAAAAATTAAAAATTAAAAATTAAAAAATTAAAAAATTAAAAAATATTAAAATATTAAAATATTCGGTCACCAGCCGGCCGGCGTCCACGTCAGTGCCGGCCGGCCAAAATTCGCCGGATGGACTAAAATGGCATAATTGCAAAAATTTTATGACTGAATTGGCACAAAAAAAAGGTTTAGGATTGAATTGGCACAAATGCAAAATGTTTAGGACTGAATCGACAAAATTAAAAGGTTTAGGGCTGAATTGGCAAAAGTGCAATAAGTTTAGGACTTTTTTGACAATTTTCCCTAAACTGACCCATTCTGAAATTGCTCACCCCAACTTTATCAGCATCGCTTCCTATCGAAACGGTGATGAGTTGCAGAGTCAAAATTTGAGTTGTTGTACAGTATATATCCACGCACATGTGTTTGTTTACAGAGTCAAAAACAAAATTAAAAATAATAAAAAATAAAAATAAAATAAATATATACAGTTGACATTAGTGAGTGTCAGCTCAATCTTAAAAATCACAATTAGAGTTTTGAACTGGAAATTCAATCTATATGTTACGCCCTCGCAAGATGGAATGATACGCCAATATTGGACAGAAAATTGATGAGCTTCTGCTTTGACACGACTTTTGTTAGGAGGTCTGCAAATTGATCATTCGTGGAGACATGACAAATTTGTAAGATGCTATTGGAAACTCAATCTCGTACAAAGTGAAAAATCAATGGATTTATGCTTCATAGGGGAATGGAATACATGATATGTGTGGAGATAAGTAGCGCTCGTGTTGTCGCAGTAAATTGGTGGTGGCGCGGTGCACAGAAGGCAGAGCTCACCGAGAATGGACTGGACTTGAGCAACTTCAGCTACGGCAGCGGAAACGGCAGTGGCAACGGCCCGATATTCAGCCTCAGTGGAAGACCGGGCCACCGATCATTGTTTGCGGGACCTCTAGGAGATAAGATTACCACTGATGTAGACTAAATAAGCTATGGTAGAGGTGAAATCATCCTAGTTGCATGCATGAATTGCGCATGTTCGTCGACGGCGAAGGCGATATCGAGGCGGAGTCATATAGAGATATTGAAGAGCACCGATGGCTCTACGATCACATTCGCATCAGCGGAGGGAGAGCCATCATCAAGTCGTAAAGTAGAGGATGTTGCAAGTGGTGTGGCGAGTACTTTAGCATCTTCCATGTGGGTGCGGGATAGAAGGTCCCGAATGAGCGGAAAATCGAGTTAGAGAAAATTGTCAAAGAAGCCCTAAATCTTTTACATTTTTATTAATTTAGTTTTAAACCTTTTAACTTTGTCGCTAGAGGCCTACCGAGGCTCAACCTTGCCGACCTTTGGTGAGGCTCGACAGAGATCGCCCCTCGCTCGCCTTAGGCGACCTCGCCCCTATGAGGGCAAGCCTCGCTCGACTGGCGAGATCGACCCTGATACCTGCGAGGTGAGCTCACCCCTATGAGAGCGAGCCTTAACATAGGCTGGTGAGAGCGAGCCTTGGCGACCCTCGCTTGTGGCCGATCATTGGCCATCGACCAAAGGAGAGGAAGAAGGAAAAATTATAAAAGTAATAAAAATATTTTAAAATTTATATAATTATCCATATTAGCATCGGTCGTGTTACGTAGGGTGTTACGTAGGATGACCGATGCTTACGTTAACGATTGCATGTCAAAATTAGTCGGATGGACTACATTGACAAATTGTCAAAAACTTTAGAATTAAATTGACCAAATTGAATTGTTAAAAAATTGAATTGGCACAAATATAATAATATGTGTGAAACTTTTTTTTGAACTTTCCGCTAGATTAATGAGTTGGGCAAATTTTCCATCGTTTATACCAACTAGTTGATCATAATAGAGATCCTAAAAGCCTCCTCAGACCCATGCAGGTCAAGTTTCTTTAAAATAAGCCGGAATAGGAATGGTACGATTGCTAAATAGATGCCCGGAGCACAAGGAATGGCACCTCATAGATCACACGCATGCGTTCGATATTTCGCACAACAAGAAGAAAGGGATGGCAAGTTTTGGTCCGTTATCATGGGACCTTATTCGGGCAAAAACAAAGAAGAAGAAGATGAAAAATATTGTGCTTCTGAACATCTTCTGTAGGGTTGTATAACTAGAATCAGGTACCACCCCTTCTCTCTTCTTCCTCGTCTCTTTTAAGCAGCTTGAGACTTTGCAGCCTCAAGTTTAGCACTAACTGCTTCCCAGGAAACAAGCTTCTCCATGAAGATTGAGATGTAATCAGGTCGTCGGTTCTGCAACAACTCACAAAATAAGAGTTTGGTTAAGAAGTTAAGACTACCTTTGACCGTCTATATCAGATTTCGGAACTTGAACTTCTGTAGTGAGGAGCAACTGTGAAGAGCCTAACCTGATAGTCAAGGTAGTAAGCATGCTGCAACCCAAATCAAAGTTTTCAAGAGTTAGTGACTTCATTGATTTGCCGTCTCTTTCGCTAGAATTCGAGAGACGGAGCTCAAAGGATAAATTTAATAGGGAACAAGAACAAGCACGAGGTACAATCACTACAATTTCCTTACCTCCCATACGTCGATCGTGAGGAGTGCCTGCAAAAAGTCAACAGAAACCATCCTCAGATCATTCGCAGAGCAACATTTGCGACCAAAACCTACAGCTAACGTCGCATTAACTGCTTGGAAATTCCCAAGCTTGCTTGAGAAAAACGTGCTTCATTCCACCAGAAACTCGAAGAGGGCGTGCCTCACACTGGGAGGCTATTACTTACCGTGTAGCCCAGGACCAGGGGATTCACAGCATTGGGAGTCTTCAACACTAGAAGCTCCTTCCCATCCGATGGACGGGGATTAACTGTATTTACGACAACAAAGCCTATTAATCTTTCCTCTGTCCTATGAAACGCTACAATGGACAGTCCCAAACAGTGTGATAGTGTTGAAAGAAATGCATGTTAAAAAGGGTCGGATTCACTCACAAGCAAGCCAAGCCCAACCAGAACCGAACTGGGTGGCAGCAGCCGATCTGAACTCTTCAGAGAACTTGTCAAAAGAACCGAAATCTCTCTCAATCGACTTCAGAAGCTCACCAGATGGCTTTCCTCCGCCACCCGGTTTCATTGAATCCCAAAAGAAGTCGTGGTTCCAGACCTGCAAGCGAGTGAATCAAGAGTGCAAAACCGAAACTAGAAGGGTAGACAAAAACTTAATGAAGCATCACTAGAATTGTTTGAGCAGAGGGACTGAGAGTGAGGGTAAGCGATCCTTTCAACTTGGATATAGGATCCTGTGCTGTTTGGTGTGTTTTCGTTCGACTCCACACAATCATCTCATCAGATAGACATCTCAAACAATTGGTTAGGTCCATATCACCATACCTGAGCAGCGTTATTGAACGGAGGAAGAAGGTCGCCCTTGTTGTAGGTCTGAATCATAACGTCCTCCAAGGACTTCCCTTGCAGCTCCGTCCCGACGATCTGCTTGTTCAGATTATCGACGTATGATCTGTGATGCTTCCCCCAGTGAAACGACAGGGTGTTCTGGCTCATGTGTGGTTCCAGCGCATTCTACAACGGATGATCGACAGGACAAAAGCAAAAAGTCAAGTTCAGAGTGAATTCATTCAGCTACGTAAGGAACGAAATCTTGTGTGCGAGATTTTCCTCACGTTCCTGTTCCGAAATCAACTTAAAACCCGGTTAAGGGACATGCTTTGACCAATTACTGGAACTGTTACCAGGGGATATGGAGGAGGCCTAAGCTCGAGTTTTGCAGGAGGGGACGCAGTCGCCATTTGTTGCACCTTCTTGGATGGAATCAAAGGAAACTTAGGAACTCCAATGTCAAAGTGAATGGTGTAAAGTGTGCCGACCACACGGTTTTATTCATGTCGGTCTGGGGGTGGGTAGGAGATGAAGCGCAGTACACTGTACTTGCCCATCGCTGCATCGGAGGAGTTTTGTGTAGTACGTTGTACTAGACGTCGAACTGCTTCTACGAATCAAGACGAACATGCATTTCAAAGTGTGTAGTACGTCACGGACAAGAGTTGCGACGTCATCAATCACGTCATCGGTCCAAAGGGATTCCTTACAATCGTTAGATCGGCAAGGAGATTTGATCTCTACCATCTGATTATTCATATTCCCAACCATTTAATAGACTTAAGGTAGGTTTGGTTCAGTTTTTCCAAAGCCCATTGGAGCCTTAAAGCCCTTGGAACAAATGCAAAGTATTTGGCAACCATTCTCAAGGGGCTTTGGGATGAAAGTTGGCATTGAGAATGCTGAAAACTCAATGCTGGTAGGAACCAGCATTGAGCTTTCAGCATTTGCATTTCTCCAAAGTCCATTTTTAAAGTTTGAACTAAATCCACCCTTAATCTTCACCATTGGATTAATATGACCAGGATCAATATCTACCGCCATTAAATCAAGTTGATCTTTACTGTTGAACCGATTAGACGATAATCGATATCATCTACCGTTAAACCACATAGAAGATCATTCTTGCATAAATAGAGTAGCCCTCTCACTTGCACCACCACTATCATTTGAGCAATATAGCATTGTCCACAGTTACTTTCCCTACTTTCTCTCTACTTTCTCTCTCTAAGAATTTCCTTCCTTGAGTGCAAGATGAGAGTGAGAGCAAGACCAAACAAAACGGGTCGAGCTCTAAGTCCGCACGGATCGCGATCGAAAGAATCGTCACATGGCAAGTGGAGAGAGATTGTCCAAAAAGTCCTAAACCTATAGTACGGGGGCCAATTCAATCCCAAGCTTTTCAAAAGTACCAATTTAGTCCTAAATCTATAGTATGACGGTAAATTTAGTCATAAATCTTTCAATTCTGTCAATTTAGTCATAAATTTTTTAACGAATTGCCAATATAGTACTTTGGGCTAATTTTGGCCGAAAGTCGCCGACATGGCAATCTAGTCAATGCCAGCCGTTCTACGTGGCGCAGTCGAAGCTAACATGGACAATTTTTTTTAATTTTCTTTTAAATTTTTGAATTTTTTATTTTTCTTTTTTTCTTCAATATGCCGATGGGATTGCCAACCACTGGCCGAGGACATCATGAGCTCTTGACAAATTGAAGCATACATTGCGAAAGGCGCGACGAGGGCGTCGCCAGATTGAGTGGGGGAGAATGACACGGTCTGGCAAAATGTTCGATCCCAAGGTTTCCTATGCACGACGGACCGTGGTCTTCCAAGGGAGAATGGAGGAATCTCCTAGGGGTTTCTTGAGTATTCTAGAATGATCCTAGGGGTGGGCGATATGGAAATTACGCATCTTTGTAATTAATACTAAAAATTGGGGATTAGAAAGATGTAATCTCTACCGTTAGATTGAGGAGAGATCTACGGTCGATATCGCACGAGTCTTTGTATATAAGGGGTTCTCCTCCCCCTCATTGTATCATCTCATCTCACGAGTAAATAGAATCCAGAGCTTATCTTTCTAGAATCTCTCTCTACGATCCTTGTGAGTTGAGCGGGGAAAGGCCGACTTTGGAAGAAATTCCTAAGGCCGCACAGACGATTGAGTTCTAAATCGATCGGCCCGTGACAAGTGGTATCAGAGCAGGCCCTCGAGAGCCATAGCGAGGGGGTCGCGGCCCTCGCTTGCGTCTGGTGAGGGCTTCGTGGCCTGCCCAAGGGCTGGCGGCCTCGTTGGTACAATACAGAAAAAACACAAAAAGAAAAGAAACAAAAGAAAAGAAAAGAAAAACATTAAAAGATTCTAATTTAAAAAAAAATTAGCCACGTAACGTAGGACAGCGAGTGCTGATTGGACCACCACGTCAGCGATTTTCGACTAAAATTAACCGGAATGACTACATTGGCAATTTGTGTAAAGGTTTAGGACTAATTTGACAAAACCTAAAAAAATTTAAGACTAAATTGAGACAATTGAAATGTTTAGTCGTACAATAGATTTGAAACTTTTTGGACATTTTTTTTGGACAAGTAGTATCAGAGCAACGTTCTTGTAGCCATGGGATCTAACTCGGATATCGTCGAAATAAAAAGATCCAAGTCTAATTGAAAATTTCCCGAAAAGGCAAGCGACAATCACTTATAACTATCCCAATTTTAGAAAATCGTGATTTCAGTAAGTTGATAATTTGGAGGGCATATTGGATTGATTCTGATCTTTTATTTGAATACTTATATCTTCTGGACTTTATCCAAAATGTGAATCGTGGACTAGTCTCATTAGTCATTTCATCTCATTCTATATTAAATAAGCCATAAATTATTGTCAAGAACAAAAATATTTTCCAATGACTAATTATTTTAAGCAATACGAACAATCATTTTTAGAAAAAAAATATTTTTCAAATAATTAATTTTTCGTGAAACAAACGGAATCTAAAAAAAGGTTAGACAAAAACATTTCATGACAACCAACCAAGTACTCTTTCTTGATCTAGCTGTTCTGCGGAGACATTTCAGGCCGTTTCATGCAGATTGCTCTTTGGGGTCGTCAGCATGAGCTTCAAATGGGGTACTTAGAACGGTTATCGTTCGCGCTATTAATTTTTCATGCTCCGATTATTTCGCAAAAAAACTCATAATTTAAAAACAATTTTCAAACCGGGTATTTAGTTTCACATCATTGACGCGATTTCTCGCATTCCTCTTTCGGATTTTGCTAATCCGTTCGCGAAGGATTTCCACATCCACATTTTATGATTCTTTGACAAATGACAGGTAACGTTACCTGGGGATACGGAGGGGGCTTGAGGTCGAACTTGGCAGTAATTACAGCTGCGCTAGACCTCCTCGGACTCCACCTCTGCAGCACACAGGAACATGTCTCCACTCTCAACGGGCATTCGAGAATGATCAATTTATCATGACAATCGAAAGGCAAAATGCTCCTCACTCCATACCTGGTGCTGGTTCTTCGCCCATCGCAAGCTTCGCCTCGGTTTCGCACCTTCATTTGCCCCTGTTTACTCAATCACATGATCATAATCACCACACGCTGTTGGAAAAAACCACAACTCTAGGCTGAAAGTAAGAAGAGATCGAACAGCTAGTTGATCTAATGGTCATATGAGAAGGACGACCTCGCCGCTGTAAAAAAGCAGTTGCCGCAACGGCAGAAGAAGGGGTCGCCGTCGCCATTTATCCGCGCTTAATTGGATCGATTGGAAGGAAATTGAGGCGTCAATGGCGTGGAGTGTGCGGACCACGCGGTTTGGTTCGTGCTGGCGTGTGGCGCAGGATCGTTGATGGCGCTTCAGGTGATTGCTGATGGTTTGGGGGTCGGCAGGAGATGAAGTGCAGTACACTGTACTTGCCACTCGCCCGTTGTTGCATGGGAGGAGTCTGTCTAGTACGTTGTACTTTTTAATGGATAATTACAAAATAGTCCCTGAATTTTGTCCCTATATACAATGTCATCTATAAACTTTTGATTAAATGTTCAATCTAATCCATTGATTATACGAAGGTATTCAATCTTATCATTTCATTAATTCAAATTTAGAGGCAACGTTGAATATATGCAAAAAAATTTAGGGATCATATTGAATAAATTAAAAATTCATAAGCGACATTGCCAGTTGGGTCAAAATTCATGGATCATTTGTGTTACTTTCCCCTTCTTCTTCTTCTTCTTTTTTTATTTATTTTACGGATGGCTTACCATACTTTGTCACAACCTCCTTATACAAGCATTAGCATTGAAGACCACCACATACATTTTCTTATCCTCTTTCATAAATCAAACAATGTTTTGTTTTGATCAAAATTTCAAAACTGGGTTCCTTTTTGAGAGATTTTGTCTGGCTCTAAAACAAAGGGTATATAACTTACGTGTAATTTTGCACTGTACGAGTGTACATGGTCTGTTTGGGGAAAGGATGAAAATGTGGTGAATGAACATGGGTGTGGAAATTAGGGAATTTCGGAATTTTCGTGAGAAGAATGTTGAGGGATTTTGGAGTAGAAATTCGTTTGGTAACGTAATTTCTGGAGCAAAATCTGTTTGATTATGCAACTTCATTTTTTTTACTAGAAGAAGTAAAAAAAAATTACTCATCTTCAGAAATAGAAAAATCTCTAGAGAAGAACTGCTGCTATGCGCAGCTCAGGGTGATGTGTTTCTTTTTGTTCAAGTCGTCCTTCCATAAATATTATGGACGAAAATGGTGATGTGACGTTTGAGTCTCCATTAAATGCAAATATGACATCCTACATAACTTCTTAAAAAGAACTCAAAACAAAATTTAAAAAACTAACATAAAATAATAAAATAAAAAAAATTCAAAAATAAGCAAACTTCGAAATAAAAAGTGGCATGCTTACTGGTACTGCAAACTCCGTTTGTTTCACGAAAAATATTTTCTTCATTTTCCGACCTTTGGATCGTTAAGGAAAATGAGTTAGCGGAAAATCTTTTCCTAATTACCGGAAAAAGTTTTCCAACCATAGCTCAAATTCAGGAAATGATTTCCTCCAAAATGTTACTAAGTATCGACGTTTGGATCGGAAACGCTGCACTTGGACATGGGAACCTCAACACTCGTTTCCGGGCCTTAATAGTTGGGCCAAGCCCCGGTGCTCAAGCCTGGGCCTAGGACTCCCATGCCCTTTCTCGGGTCCCCTGTGCTTGTGCCTGTGCCTCGGTCCATCGATGCCAGGCCCAGACCTATGCGTCGAGGACTGGGACTTGGCCTCGGTGGAATTGGGCATGGGTGCCAATGTCCGGGCCTGACCTCAATGGACCCCGGTCCCGGGCTCCCAAATCAAGTCTCAGCCTCAATAGACCTAGGCGCGGGAATCGGTACCAAAGTCTTGGGCCTGGCCTTGATTGACCTAGCTTGGGGTGTTGGGGTCACGGGCGCTGGGGTCTTGGGCCTAGGTCCTACCGAGGCTCGGGAGCCAAGGACCTAGGTCTGGCCTCTATAGATTGGGGCTGAGGCGCTATGGAGTGGGGCACGTGCATTGAGTTCTCGAGTTCGGTCTGGTGGATCAAAGACCAGTGCCTGTGCTCGTGCCCGAGAGTTTGGGATTCGGGCTTGAGACACCGGCGCCTGTGTTGAGTTACTGGGCTACCCATGCGTAAGTCATTAGCACTCGAATAGTGTATGTCTATTTAGCATAATCAAATCCTCACCAAAAAACGAAAAATATTTTTCATGTTATTTTCAGGTCTTAGTTAATCACCGTAAAATATTATCATTTCCCTAGAAAATGACTTCCCATTTTTTTTTTCCAAAAAATATTATATTTTTCGCAAACAAAGGAGCCGTTCCTGAAGGTAAGGCGTCGTGGAGTCACGCGATCCCACGTGGGGTCGCAATGGTCCATGGCTAGATTTTACTAAAGTTGCCCGACCCGTAGCCAAATCTAGCTCGCCTCTTTCTTTCTCTCTATCCATTTGATGTTTATTCTCAATTTTCTAATATATAACCTAGTCAGCATAAAATTATCAAATCAACGATGACGTGGCATTGATGTGTATCCGTGAATGCCAGCATTTTTTTTTTAAAGGGAAGGACTAAATTGATCAAACAAGTTATAAATTAGAGATCCAATTGCATAAGAAAAAGTCCAGACACCCGATTGGGTAATCAAAAGTAGTTTAGGGATCTATGGTGCATTTTCTCTTCTTAAATTGTATGTAGTTCAATTGTATTTCAAAATTCATGTTATCTTAGGAGAGACTTTAACATTGGAGCTTTTTATGCTGCGGATACATATTTTTCGCGTAGGAGCGTTAAATGTCACCATTCTTATGCCAAAATTAGTAAAAGTGCGACAATTTAAATTATTCTTGGGCCAAAGAGACTAAAAATTATTTCTATATTAGTTAGACCTCTTGCTACGGTTAAGTGATCCTTTTCGGATAATTCGTCCAACCCAAAGATAGCTATAATGTCCCGAACCAACTCCAATAGATATATTACATAATAAATTGATAGATATAATTACTAACTTGACAAAACTAGATTGAGATTTTATTTAAGTCTAACCACAGCGGATATACAGGAATATAAATTGATAGATTCAAGCATACAGAAGCCTATATTTCGGAAAAATCCACTATAAATCACATATAACTATCCCAAATTTAGAAAATCGCGACTAGAATAAGTTTGGAATTTGGAGAGCATAGCGGATTACATGATATCTTACATTTTGTTTTTTGGTAAGTAATGATATCTTACATTTTTACGTTTCATTTGAATCCATATTTTTTCTCTTTTGCCTTAAGTCACTAGGGAAACTTCGAATCCTGTTTTTTTTTTTTTTTTTTTTTGGTGGACTTTATCCAATTATGAAACATCCTTATCTCTTGCGAGAAAAAAAGAGAAGATATGTAAATGCCATAAGTCATTAAGGAAACATGCTTTGTCTCTAGCATTACGATTTCTTTTGCTTCAAAGCTGTATCCTTATCGCATTGAATCTGTCCTCACCATGAACTCCATTTCTCCCCACTTACTCGGCTCCTTCGATCGATTACGCCGATCTGGAGGGCAAAGAGAAGCATGGAATTTGCAACGATCTTCTTCCGCAAGGCTTCATGAGTTCTCGGAATGTGGCCTCCAGCCTTGGCAATCGTAAGTACACATCAAATTTCTTTCTTTATTTGTATCTTTCCCTTCAGTGTATGTGTTTTATTTCATTTTTTATCTTATGGGTTTCTAGGACTCTTAAGGCTCTTCTGGCATTCGCCGTTAGGCAAGCAGTACGCATCAAATTAGGTTCACGTAATTAAAGGCCTAAGATAGACAGTTAGGCAAGCAGAACGCATTCTTCATAATCTAAGGTCGGAAGCTCTCTCTTCGCCTCGTATCGACGCATACACAAATACCGTGCAGATCCCTCCTGAAATCGCTCTAATCGCGCAAATCGGAGATGGAGTGTCTGAAAGATCGAGGCAATCACTTGGTCATCGCATGTCTTCTCTTGGTGGGTCTTCTGTACATTTTCTTCAACTCGACTCCTACAGGCTCTCACCTCCTCCTTCAGCTCCAAGGCAAGAACAATCATCCCTCCGTCGTTTCGGTATGCGAACTTCCCTTTTCTTCCTTACTTTTCGTTCAACAAAGTCAGTGACATTATACATACTCTAGCGCGGCCTGTACAAGACGTAAATCCAAGGGATACTCGTGCACATGATGTAATTTAGGGTTTTTTGTGGTGTCACATGTGGTCTAGGGATCAAACGCGACCGAGTATAAGGATGAGCTCGAGGAAGCATTGGCTAAGGCGTCAAGGCCAAACAAGACTGTGATCATCGCGATGGTGAACGAGGCTTATGTAGAAGGGGATAAGCCGATGCTCGACTTGTTCTTGGATGGGTATTGGCTCGGCGAGGACACGCGTGCCCTAGTCGACAATCTCTTACTGGTGGCGATCGACCGAACGGCGTTTGAGCGATGCTTGTTTCTGAGGCTTCACTGCTACCAGCTCCAAACAGAGAATGATTCAGCTGGAGAGAAAGTGTACATGTCTCAGGACTTCATCGATATGATGTGGAGGCGAACTCTCTTTTTGGGCGACGTGCTCGAGCGAGGTTACAGCTTCATTTTCACGGTAACGTCTTTCAATTACGTTCGCTCCCCTCCTATGAATGTTTCGCATTTTTCATGTTTTGGAGGAGTACATTTACTTGTGCAAAATCTTCCAGATACATTTAGGTAGAATAAGTTTGCTATTTAGACGAAACGGTAGTATTGTAGTTGGGGGACAAAAGAAGAGTTTTAGAGTTGACTTCTAAAAGTTGGCGAAGCCTAGTACCATGGCTGATCCAGGGACCAACGAGGGTCCATGCTTCTCCATTTTGAGGCTCTAGTATAGATGACCAGTACCAGTTATCGTAGTCATGCCTAAGATAATCACAAGTTCAACTCTACGTGATAATTTGTTCAAGTTTCCATTATTCTGGCTGCAACCTGGCTTGTACCGAGTTAAAGCGCAGGCTTTGCTAACATAACAATTTTTAGGTGACTGTAACAATAACAGTTCGCGCATGCCTTTGCTAGGACATGGATGTGATGTGGCTAAGAGACCCATTCCCAAGGTTGAGCGAAGACACCATCGACCTCCAGATCAGCAACGACCGGTTCGACGGCGACAAGTGGAGCCAAGCCAACCCCATCAACACCGGCTTCTACATGGTCCGGTCCAACAACAAGACCGTAGCGCTCTTCCGCGAGTGGTATCGGAGAAAGGACGCATCCCTCGGGCTCAAGGAGCAGGACGTGCTGGACCGGATGATGCACGAGGGCGTGTTCACGCGGTTGGGCCTGAGGGTGAGGTTCTTGGAGACGACCTTGTTCAGTGGGTTCTGTGAAGACAGTAGGGACGTGAGGGTCGTGTCCACGGTTCATGCCAACTGCTGTCGCACCATCAAGGCCAAAGTGGCCGATCTCACCAAAGTTGTCCATGACTGGAAGAGGTTCAAGAGTAGTCCTCCGGCCAATGATACGGCGCTGTTTGCTTGGTCGCGGCACACGGCTTGCGAAGATTCGTGGCATTAGGCAGAGCTTTAGCATTGGCTCCTGGTTATTAGATTCATCTTTGAAGCAATTGATTGGTGATTCTTGACTATTAGAACTTGACTTGATCAACCGGAGTCGATTCCAATATGTATGATATAAGCAAATTTTATTTGCCTACGACTTAAATTTACCACTATTGTATGAAATTAGTAACCTTATTATCGTGTGACTTATCGACTAGTTTCTAATTAAGTTACCTACTCGTTTTGGATTACCAATATTCGTTTGCCAGTTTATCTATATTCTATTATTTCACCAACATTTCTATTGAGTTGTCACTTTTAGGTAACTTGCTTACCGACTTTTTATTACAACTATTTTTAGAATTGATAACCTCAATTAGAAAAACGTTTCCTACCACTTTTCAATTTGAGTTGCCGACCAACGTTTGTTTGGTTTATTTAACTAAATTACCAACAAATGGCCTGAAAAAAACTTGATAAGAAGTCAATTTCGAAAAAGGAAAACAGAATAATTGTGAAAACTAAACAGCTATTAGCTTAGTTAACCAAATTTCCTAGTACGAGAATTTAATTTCCATATATCTCTTGATATATATGAGTTGATTATTTCGAGCTAGATCTATTTGTGAACTTGACGGCCAGCCCATGCCCGCCCAGCTCATAGTGTGCGTGCAAATGTCGAGTACGTGGAATAACATTCTACGGATTTGTTTGTTTCATGGAAAACCTTTTGTCGTTGGAAGATTTTTCTAGGAAATTCAATTTCAAAGAAGGTAAACCATTTTCTGATGTTTGTTTGCGCCGAAAACAAATTGAAAAAAACTGACCCTACATTGTAAAGCGATGATGTCAGGACTCATTTTAGATATTGGTACGCTTATTATATGGGTGCGAGAGAGACAGAGGCAGAGAGAGAGAGAGAGAGAGAGAGAGAGAGAGAGAATCCAACTTTCATCCTCAGCTCTTGGCCACACATGACAACCAACATGCGTCGACCTCTCTACACCTCCCAAACTTTTGGATTACTCTTTCCCCATAATCCTCCCTATATATTTTGCCACTCTTCCTCTTCAATCTCATATTCTTACGTAGGTTCAACTCTTAAAGATGGCGAAGAAATTAGAAATGAGACGAGTCCCTCCTCTTATGATTGCTCTCCTTTCCCTCCTCCTTGCACTCGCTCAGGTTGCAGTTTCCGAACCGATACCCGCGGATAGATCCCAGGTGAACGGCTGGTTCCAACGCAACGTGCAGCCTCACACGGCTCGAAAGGGCACGTTGGACCCGAACCTGGAGGCCGCGGAGGCCGGGTCGAGGGTGATTAGGGTACGGCAAGATGGGAGCGGCGATTTCAAGACAGTGACCGACGCCATCAAAAGCATTCCCGCGGGGAACAACAAGCGCGTGATCGTGTCGATCGGGGTTGGTGAATACAAGGAGAAGATCAGGATCGACAGGACCAAGCCTTTCGTGACCTTGTACGGATCGCCTAACGCCATGCCGAGGCTCTCCTTTGCAGGGACGGCTGCTCAGTATGGGACGGTCGACAGTGCCAGCCTCATTGTTGAGTCCGATTATTTCGTGGCTGCCAACCTTATTATCGCGGTGCGTTTCAATTGCAATCTTCGTGTTTTTTACTCTTCTGAAACCTTAATTTCGTCATTTCAAGGTTTACAAGTTTTCAGATGCAGGTTGACACTTCTTTTCTTCCGCTTCCTCTTTTTTTCTAGCACGTATCAAAAAAAAATTGTACCAGTTCCATGCGCTATCGCATGCGTACGAGTGATCGCGACCCGGTTTGTTTCAGAATTCTGCGCCAAGGCCCGATGGGAAGAAGGCAGGCGCACAAGCGGTGGCGGTGAGAGTTTCCGGCGACAAATCAGCCTTCTATAACTGCAGACTGCTAGGGTTTCAGGACACGGTCTGCGACGATAGGGGCTTCCATTTCTTCAAGGATTGCTACATCGAAGGCACCGTGGATTTCATCTTCGGATCGGGGACTTCTCTCTATTTGGTATGCATACTGTTGCTCCATACTCGTTCTTCAAGATCTTTAGACTAATCAGTCCTTTTTGAAAAACGCCCAATCGTATTGCAGAGCACTCAGTTGCACGTCCTGGGAGACAGTGGATTGACCATGATAACGGCTCAAGCAAGGGAAAGCAGCGCGGAGGACACCGGCTACTCGTTCGTGCATTGCAGCATCACCGGAACCGGCAACGGCACATACTTGGGAAGAGCGTGGAAGGACAGCCCCAGGGTGATCTACTCCTACACCGACATGAGCAGCGTCATCAACCCCCTCGGCTGGTCCAACAACTTCCATCCCGAGCGCGACAGGTACGTGGCAATATTATTCACCACGAGGCTCCATTGCATGCAAATCTAGTTCATGATATGGATGGTCGGACGTAATCGCTCGAGCACGATCATGCATGGTTTCTTATACCAAATTGTAACCAAAGGGTCTTCACATTTGGCAGGACGGTGATGTTCGGAGAGTACAAGTGTTCCGGCCCGGGATCGAACCCGGCAGGAAGGGCGAAATTCGCGAAGCAGCTAGGCGATGGAGAAGTCCAGCCTTACATCTCCTTGTCCTACATCGTGGGCTCCAAATGGCTTCTTCCTCCCCCTAGAGTATAGAAAGATGTGTGTACTCCAACTCATCTTCCCATTTGGATCAACCCAAAATGTAACGACCGCCTGAATGTCATCGTACTGTTGAATTATTTACAGCACGCTCTTGCCGAGTATATCTTATATATAGTGAATTGTGATGTGGAGCAATCCGGTCGCACTGTTCATGCCTCCCACATCTCTCTTGTTGTAAACATTGCATTGTTTTCCCATGAGTATACTCGTCTGTGTCTGAATTCTGAGTATACAAATTATGCACTCCTTTTACACTTGTACTTGTATTCTTTAAACAAGCACAACGTATGAGGTCATAGCGGCCGAAATTTGAAAATTATTTTTGAAAATTTTAAATTGCTTTCCAGAAACATGATTTTCCCTTATCAGGTTAGGGAGTTTGTTTCCCGAACTTTAATTGTGCATATTTTTTAGTAATAAATGATTTTCGTTAACTGATCTTTTTCAACAAACCAAACGCATCAAAGTTGAGAAAAGCAATTGACGAATTTTTTTTTTCACTCAAACAAACACACCCCCTAAGATTCAAATGCCTGAATAGTTGAAGTGCTCGTGTTGCTATCCAGTCCTCAATGAGATCGATAGGTCCAAATCTCTACTATTGTAATCGTAAAAGTGAAATTGGATTGCTTTTAGGTCACACTGAAATTTACCCTTTAATCAAATTTCTCCTAGTCACATTCCAAAAGAAAGAAAATTGTAGACACCCCACATATATGGAACATTTTTCTAATTAACCAACATCACCCTTCTTTTGACAAACATATAAAAAAATTTTCATCAGCTAGTCTAATTTCCATTTTTATTTAAGTCAACTTGAATTTTAACACATAAGTAAGTTCTAAAATATAAAGACATGATCCCACGTAAATCCAATCAATTTGAATTTGATGTGTACAATCTCATTGAACTTTGTATTATCACTTAGAATTTAGTTTTCTTTAAATTAATGCATGGAAGTTTAAAAAAAAAATACCACGAATGGTCGGAATATTGATTGTGTCGGTGAGTCGAAGAAAATCATCCCAATTATGCCAAACTCAATATAAACTTAATATTCTTTTGCTCCCTCCTTTCTTCTTTTCCCTTTCAATTATCATTTTCATAAGTCTATATCAACTTTCACTTTTCCCTTTGTTTATTCTCCATTCTGTCACTCTTTGACGATTTTTCATTGTATTCCATTCGGATAATTTGGACTGAAAATCATTGACGTTGTGGTCCAGTCAACGTTAGCCGTCCTGCATGAGACGGCCAACGTCTAACATGAACGATCTTAAGAGGTTTAGGACTACATTGGCCAAATTAAAAAGTTTAGGACTGAATCGAAATTCGTACAATATGTCTAAAATTTTTTGGCCAAATTGGAAAGTTCGAAGTTTATATTTAAGTTCCTGAATAAAATATTTCACACTTGATACACAAATTTGAAATTTAAATAGTTATGATTGCATGCCATTATGTCTTATACACCATAGGGAGCTCACTATTTTCAAATGAGACAAATATTCTATTGAAAATCTCTTATTCACCAAAGGGGTCATCAAAATATTCAGAATTGGCATCACAATCATATCCCTTTGGGTTTATTGCGACAAAACATGGATGGAATTAATTAGTTTAATAAGTCTTCCGACTCTAAATTTGACACGTACTCTTATATACAAAGGTAATGTTGGAGTTATTTTTTCATTAGTTAATAGAAGAGTTGTCGAATCTCTTGGTATACTTCGCTTCGGAAATGTACTTAGATCAATTGAGATTTACAGAGAATGCTACAAATATTGAAAAGTAAAGAACAGTTAAGTAAGCTACAATATATCAAATTTTTTAGTTTAACGAGAATATTGGAAAATGTCGTGATTGTCAAAAATCCTTTCGTCCCTTACGTTACAGAGACGTTGCGGCGTCCCTTTCCATTCGAAGACGAAGACCCCCGGACGACGCGGTTGCGGGTCTGCATAGTCGTGGAATTATACCTCTCTCTATGGATTTTTTCTCTTGTAATGACTTGACTTTATTTTAGTTCTTAATTGTTCACGCGCACTGAACAGGACTCATGCATTCGAACTAAATACCCGAGGGTCCACGCGTATCTATAATTCTAAGGTTAATTGCGATCGCTTATGAAAAATATAACCTAAAGATCATGTCATAACTTCTTATTCAAACATCCAAATACATGTTTTCATCCAAAAAATCGCGTTACGATTGAACGAAGGGATAATGGCGTGGGGGTCTGTAAGCTTTTCGCTTCGGCAGATGTCGTTTTTTGTACCATCTTTCGTGCAAGGAAGCTGCTATTCTGACAGTTTGACGGTATTGTCAGTTATTTCAGACCACACAATCTCCCAATCAACGAGTGCTTTATGCAAAATACGCGGTAATGGTGCGTGGATGTACGGTTGAGATTATGCCGTTCTTGACAGTACTGTTAGGGAAGTATTTGCAATTGATCTTTAGATTTTTCTTGGATTTGCGTAATATTAGTCAATCCTTGTAATGCTTGGACGAAAATGCTGATTTAGCAGTCAAATGGCCGTTAAATGCCCAGTCAAATGGTTCCATTATCTCTCAAATAAGAAGTCGTCGCATCGCTTTCTGGGTAAGACCCAAATAGAAGAATTCTGCAAGAGTAGGTCTTTTGCGGGTCAACTACGCAGTCAACCTATCTTCGTCAGCTTTGAGGGAAAGTTGTCAGAAGGTAGCTTATGCAATTGCAATCGCTGGGGCAGCACTATTTCAACATGAATCGCGAAAGCCAACAATAGCTGTCGGCCAAACAAGAAAGAGAGCAGTCATAGGTGCTTTCCAAAATCACCGCATTCCAGTAGCTAACTTCTACTCTACGTTCAAGAATTATCATTCAACTTTATTATTGTTCAGTATAGATGTTATTTATGAACGTTCATTTCGACTCTAGAAGAAGTCATTAAATCATGAATTTTGCTGGAACTAGTACTATCTACGGTCGTGTTTTCTTACACCCACGATCAAAGAAGGCCTGAAATCACAAGTATGGACATAACTCACTTTTACGATTGATTTAGGTTGTATGCGGATGATGTTCATATAATTTGTAGCTACCAACTCAATTTCATGTAATCAGGATTGGGGGAAATGTGACCCGACACGTAAAGCACTTTTGTATCGTGCACTCTTTCAGCGGCTTTATGTAGTGGTCGTGGCCGCCCTAATTACTAGATCGACATGCCATTATAATTCCATATATGTCTAGCGAAGTTATGGCAAACTCTCCCTTTTCTACGGCAACCCATATGACTTTATGCTCTCCCTATCAATCCCGGCGTATTATATAAGTGTTCTTCCATTTGATACTTCACACATTCAAGAGATAATAAAATTTTCTTGTCTTTCTTATCCGGTATTCACATGAATATGGGTGTTTAGTATGTGTTAGGTCACGTAACTTATTTATGAAGTTTATGCATGACTCCAATATGAATGTTCTCTTCTATACTTTGTTGTAGTTTTAATTGCCCTTCTGTTGAAAAGTCTCGTTTATTTTATTTTATTTTTGTCCAAGTTGAAAAGTCTCGTTACCAACACGATTTTCGTACGTCTCCACATGTAACATCAACACACTGTTGGATCATTTTTTTTATGTCGTAAATTCCTTGGTCTTGGACGGCTTTTGCGCAGATGTGAACATAAAGCATGTTTTCCGACACAGACCGGTTTACTTCGTGGCCGGCCAGATTTCTCCGTTCGTGATGTCTATAAATTGAAGGGCATTTCTTCGGTCTTAGGCATCTTCTGCTCACTGATAAACCCTCGTAGGACTCGAGAGCCCAAGAAAAGAAAAGGTAAGAGAGAGCAGGTAGAGCATCTAGGATGAGATCGGTGTCGCGAGTGACGATGATGCTGGTGGTGGTTGTGACGATAGTCGCGACCATGAGCAACGGGTCGGTGAGCGGCCAGACGAGCCCGAGCCAGTGCAAGGAAGAGAGGAAGCAGTTGGAGAGTAATTGCAGGCTGGTGATGTTCGGGAGACAGCCGACTCCCCAGTGTTGTGCCAGAGTGAGGGCGACCCACGTCGAGTGCGTGTGCCCCTATGTCACCCCCAAACTCGCCGCCCTTCTCGGTGTCGATCGCACCATCAAGCAGATCGAGGGCTGTGGAAGGACCGTCCCTCACAACTTCAAGTGTGGAAGTACGTCACTCACTCTCTCTCTCTCTCTCTCTCTCTCTCTCTCTCATGATGATGATGATGATCAGTTCATCACCTTTTTGTTTCCATTACTGTAGTTTTATCGTCGAAACTGAAGCTTTAGAACCTGCTGATGACCTGACTCTGAGCGTGTAATTTTACTCGGTGCAGGTGTCACCACCCCTTGAGCGAGGATCGATCCCGCAAGCGGTTGCGCTATAGCTATTACAATAAAGGGTTTACTTGAATAAGAGATTATACTCAAGCGCGACGGATTTTGCTGGAGACACTCCGATGTAATGTAGCCATGGCCTGGATCAATAAAAATATCACGTCTCTCTTGTATTAGCCAATCTTCCCTTTTCTTTTCTTTCCGAAATCTATTATGGAATGTCATCCGGCGTTAAAAATTTCGAGAGAGGTGTCGTAATTACGCTTGCCCTTGAAAATTATTCCGAATCTTATCCGTTGCACTCGATGCATGTGACCTATAATCTTGGACCAGTTGATATAAGCCACTTAATTTCGTGAGAATTATGCATTGTTCATCAAGTTTTGACCAATTTCGAGCAATAGCAAGTTGTTAGGAAAATGCTCACCCAAGATGCCAAAATGAGCTAGGCCCATCGTTTTTTTTTTTTGAGTTAAAAAGAAATGAAATACAACAAAGGTGCTAACAAAATTGTAACTTCGCAAATTTTCTACTTCTCAAAACTTTTCGAACCGTCACGCGATATCTTACGACGGATCTATGTCACTTGTTTTGACCCGTCACGCTATTTTTGCCTAAATGTAGAAAGTCGCTATTAAAGGCAAATTACCCCCACGCAAATTGACAACAAGGTTAATATAACTGTCCCAAAAATATAACTGTTATATATAGACGAAAACTATACTGTAAAATTTTTTGTTAGATTTGTTATGTATAAGAACATTGCTTTCATGTTTAAAACACGCCTCCTTGATTTGTTTGTCCATTATAGACATATTTTGACCCCCCAATAAGAATAAGTCCAGCTAGATCCATACATGTGGGTCCATGACGGATCTGGTCTAAAAGTGAATGAATGTGGCCT
The DNA here is from genome assembly GCA_029784005.1 of Lenwebbia sp. NSW1173648. NCBI lineage: Eukaryota > Viridiplantae > Streptophyta > Magnoliopsida > Myrtales > Myrtaceae > Lenwebbia > Lenwebbia sp. NSW1173648. Next base: position 37,570,703 of record JARCGZ010000002.1, on the reverse strand, counting down.
GCGAGTCTCCCCCAAGTCCACACTATAATGGGACCCACGACGTTGACTTTTGTTTTTGACTGACCAAAAACGTAAGTAGCTTAGGATGACATGTTCGGCTGATTTCCAGGAAATTAGTGAGAAAATCACCGCAAAAGCAGAGCGTGGTGGTGATGACTGGTGAATGATGACGGTGGTGGTGCTTGTTGTTACAACAATTTTGGGATAACCATTTGTTATGACATTCATGCAACTTCTTTATGTTGGCTTAAGTATCTTCTCTTCCGTCTTGGATGTATATGTAATGAACTTGCCAAATTCTGTTGGTTGACTCTGAAAAATTCGCCGGGCGTACAATTTGAGCTCGCCGGGCTAAGTCGACGTTGACCAGATCCGTGAAGAAGGCGAGACAACACGACAGCTATTATATTATAAGCACTCGAATTGCTTGATCCTGATTGCAGAGTTATTCGCCATCAACCAACTCGAGGATTGAATAGTGTTGGGAGCAGCCCAACATTTTCAAGATTTGATTTGAAAGATCCCGATGATTGCTCATCAAGAATACCTAATAGAAAGGAGTCCTATTATGGTAGGATGCTGAAAAGGAAGAATACCGGGATAGAATCAATTTTGGTGATTATCCAAATTAGAGGAATTCTAATTAATCAAGGAGAATTTCAATCAAGAGGCGGTTGCAAAATCAGTTAGGGGAGATTCTAATTTGAATGGAGATATACCACTATAAACAGAGCGATTAAGTGGAGGATTTTTAATAAGCACCAGAAAATTACTCTAGAGAGATTACAAAAGTTCTCAACAATGAGTAAACACGAGAGATCTTGAGAGTTTATCAAGTGAGGGTGTGTTTTGTGACAATTGTGAGGATTTATTGCGAGAGAGACACCATTAGAGTGTCAATTGTAATCCTTTGATTATAGTGGAGCAGTTCCTGGACCAGCGTGCCGTGATTTTTTTCCGCATTGGGTTTTCCACGTAAAAACTTCTGGTGTATCGCTCTTCTTGTCTTCTTTTTATTTTGCTGTGTTATTTACGTTTTTCTAGAAAGAGAAAATACGGCATCATATTGCGCAAATCTGACAGTTAGAATTCCGATACGATCGATTGCGATCCGACTTAATTTACAACAAAGTGGTATTAGAGCAAGGTTGTAAAAGATGTCAAATGACAAGAACAACATGATCAAGCTCACGGCTACGAATTATGCAATATGGAGGTGCAAGATGGAAGATCATCTCTACATCAAGGGCTTGCAAAGGCCAATCAAGACAAGAGTGCCTCCAAAGAGCATGGTGAAGACTCCGTAACCAGCCTCTAAATCAGCAAAAGCCGGAGAAGAAGAAGAAGAAGAAGAGGAGGAGGAGGAGGAGGAGTGGACCATCCTCAATAGAAGATGTGTTGCCACCATTAGAAAGTGGCTTGATCAAAGCATCTTTGAAAACTTCACTCAAGAAGACAACGCTTATGATTTGTGGAGAAATCTAGAGCGGACATACGCGAGGAATACATCTCAAAACATAGCAAGCTTGATAAAGAAGGTGTCGCGTATGGAGTACAAAGATGGAACAAGTGTCTCTGAACATATAGGTACTATGGGAGGTTTGGTGAATCAAATCAATGCAATGGAGAAGATGATCTCCCCAAAATTGCATGCACACTTCCTGACAGGTTCTATGCTAAAAAGCTAGGACACCTTAGTTATGTCGATTCACAATTCCACGCCTAATGGAGCATTGACCGTGGAGTTAGTGAAGGACAGATTCCTAAGCGACGAGCAAAGGCGCAAAGATGAGGGGTACTACAACCATGGTGAAAGAACTCTTGTAATCAATGAACAAAAGAAGAAAGTAGATCAAGGGAGGAGCAAAAGCCGTGGACCTAAAGGTCGTTCAACCTCAAGGCCAAGGGCTGAGAAGAGAGCTCGTTTTCATTGTGGAAAAATCGGGCATCTCATTAGAGATTGCCGATTAAAGGCAGCCAAGAAGCAAGTTGAAGCAATAGCTGTAAATGTCACTACAGCTTATGAAGACATGATGATTGTCCGCACTGATGAGAGCATCAACTTAACATGCCAGGACACTACTTGGCTAGTGCTAGTTGATTTTGGAGCCTCCTTTCACGTAGTCCCCAAGAGAGAGTTTTTCTCTTCTTACACAGCTGGAGACTTCGGTCTCGTGAGGATGGGTAATGATGGCTCATCAAAGGTTGTTGGCGTAGGAAGTGTTGAGATCGAGACCAACAATGGATGCAAGCTGATCTTGAAAGAGGTAAGACATGTCCCTGATATTTGTCTTAACCTAATTTCCACAGGAAAGCTAGATGATTATGGTTTTGTGAGTCACTTCGGTGAGGGGAAGTGGAGGTTAACCAAGGGCAGCTTAGTGGTAGCAAGAGGAGTAAAAAATAAATCACTCTATACCTTACAAGTGAAGCTATACAACGGAGATGTTAATGCAGTGAGAGAGATATCTACCTAGCTTTGGCACAAAAGGATTGGACATATGGGTGAGAATGGAATGAAGATTCTCACATCGAAGAAGTTACTCCCGAAAATAAAAGGTACCTCTATAAACCCTTGTGAAGACTGCATTGTATGAAAAAATAATTGAGTTGCCTTTAAATCTACTCCGCCATTGAATAAGACAAATCGACTTGATTTATTACATATTGATGTTTGTGCTATGAATTCGAGAACTGCTGGTGATGTTTCCAATTATGTTACCTTTATAGATGATTTTTCTAGAAAGGCGTGGATCAAGCTTTCGATACCTTCAAGGACTTGCATGTGAAACTAGAAAGGGAGACCGGCAGAAAATTGAAGTGTGTGAGGGCTGACAACGGCGGGGAATACCGAGGGTCATTTGAGGATTACTGTAGAGTTCATGGCATAAGGCTCGAGAAAACAATGCCTAAGACACCACAACACAACGGTGTTGCCGAGAGGATGAATCGAACAATATGTGAGAGGATAAGGTGTATGCTCTCCCATGCGAAGTTGCCAAACTCTTTTTGGGGGGAGGCAATGAGGACGATGATGGATTTGATAAATTTGTCACATTCGATTCCACTCAAAGGCGAGACTCCACAAAGTGTATGAAATGGTAAAAATACTTCTTTCAATCACTTGAAAGTGTTTGGTTGCAGGGCATTCGCACACATACCGAGAGATGAACGAGCCAAGTTAGATGGAAAGGCTAAGGAGTGCATATTCTTAGGATATGCTCACGAGGATTTTGGCTATAGATTCTGGGATCTCGAAAGCAAAAAGGTGTTTCGAAGCCGAGATGTGGTGTTCTTTGAGGATCAAACTATTAAAGACCTCAAGAAGTATGAAGAACCTCAAAGTGCAGAGGAAGAGTTAGTTGACTTGGAGCTCTCAGACTTATCAAAAAATTCTATCGTGGGGGAGCACAAGAAGAGGCCGAGAATAACTCGGCTGAGCAAGTACAAACCGAGACAACATCCAATGATGAGGCTCCCGAAACAGTTGAAGTCGAGACTGATAATGAAGATGGTGGAGATGATGGAGCGGAAGCTCAAAAAGAAGGAGAAGCAAAAGTTGATGATGAGGTTGAGGAGGAAACCATTGATGTTGATGATATTCCTCAAGAGCAACCAAGGAGATCAACGAGAGAAAGGCAACCTATCAGAAAATACTCTCCAAATGAGTATGTGTTTTTCACTAACGGGGGAGAACCTGAGAATTTCCAAGAAGTTGAAATTAATACCCACAAGAAAGAATGGATGAAAACAACGCAAGAGGAGATGCAATCCTTGCATGATAATCACACCTATGATTTGGTAAAGCTATCAAAGGGCCGAAAAGCACTCAAGAACAAATGGGTGTTTAGGTTGAAGACCGACGAAAACAGCCCCAAACCACGTTACAAAGCAAGATTAGTGGTGAAGGGTTTCGGTCAGCAGAAGGGAGTTGATTATGAGAAGATTTTCTCTCATGTTGTAAGGATGTCATCCATTCGAGTAGTTCTTGGTTTGGTAGTAACCTTGAACTTGGAGGTCGAGCTACCCGACATGAAAACAGCATTCTTGTATGGTGATCTTGATGAGAAGATTTTTATGGAGCAACCCGAAGGTTTTGTGACCAAAGGGAAGGAAAATCTTGTATGCAGGTTAAAGAAGAGTCTCTATGGGATCAAACAAGCTCCAAGGCAATGGTACAAGAAGTTTGACTCATTCATGGAGAGGAATGAATACAAGAATACGACGGGAGATCATTGCGTGTTCATCAAGAAGTTTAATGACAGTGATTTTCTGATTCTTTTATTATATGTTGATGATATGTTAATTGTATGGCATGATGTCAGAAAAATCACGAAGCTCAAGGAGGAGTTGAGCAAGAAATTTTCCATGAAGGACCTTGGACCGGCAAGGCAGATACTTGGGATGAGGATATCGCGCGATAGAGCATGTGGAAAGTTGTGGTTGTCCCAAGAGAGATATGTAGAGAAAGTTGTGCAAAGATTCAACATGACCAACGCCAAAGCAGTCAACTCACCTTTGGCCAGTCATTTTCAGCTTAGCACGACGCAGTGTCCTTCAAGAGAAAGGGAGAAGGAAGAGATGCTGAAGATTCCTTATGCCTCTGTCGTCAGAAGTCTCATGTATGCGATGGTGTGCACACGATCGGATATTGGGTATGCTGTTGGAATTGTTAGCCGGTACATGTCAAACCCCGGCAAACAATATTGGGAGGCTGTCAAGTGGATACTCCGGTATCTTAAAGGTACATCTAGTTTGTGTTTGTGTTTGTGTTTTGGTGATGGAAAACCGACACTTGAGGGGTTCACCGATGTAGACATGGCGAGAGATGTGGATTCTAGGCGGTTTATGTCTGGTTATTTAATAACTTTTGCAGGTGGAGCTGTCTCTTGGCAATCAAGATTACAAAAGTGCGTTGCATTGTCCACAACGGAGGTTGAGTACATAGCCGTCACCGAAGCTAGCAAAGAGGTGTTGTGGATGAAGAGATTTTTGCAAGAGTTGGGGCACAAGCAAGATGAATATGTTGTGCATTGCGATAGCCAAAGCGCTATTCATCTCAGTAAAAAATTCACATTTCATTCGAGGACAAAGCATATTGATATTAGGTATCATTGGATACGAGAAATATTGGAAGAGAAGCAATTGAAGATCGAGAAGATCCACACGGATAGAAATGGTGCCGATATGTTAACAAAGTCTCTACCTATGGAGAAACAAAAGTTCTGTAGGAAAGAGGCTGGCTTATCGACGTAATAAGGAAGTTTGAGACCCTCCATGATAGGCTGGGGGGAGATTTGTTGGGAGCAGCCCAACATTTTCGAGATTTGATTTGAAAGATCCCGATGATTGCTCATCAAGAATACTTAATAGGAAGGAGTCCTATCATGGTAGGACGCTGAAAAGGAAGAATACCGGGATAGAATCAATTCTGGTGATTATCCAAATTAGAGGAATTCTAATTAATCAAGGAGATTTTCAATCAAGAGGCGGTTGCAAAACCAGTTAGGGGAGATTCTAATTTGGATGGAGATATACCACTATAAACAAAGTGATTAAGTGGAGGATTTTTAATGTGCACCAGAAAATTACTCCAGAGAGATCACAAAAGTTCTCAACAATGAGTACACACGAGAGATCTTGAGAGTTCATCAAGTGAGGGTATGTTTTGTGACAATTGTGAGGATTTATTGTGAAAGAGACACCATTAGAGTGTCAATTGTAATCCTTTGATTATAGTGGAGCAGTTCCTAGACCAGCGTGCCGTGGTTTTTTTTTTTCGCATTGGGTTTTTCCACGTAAAAACTTCTGGTGTATCGCTCTTCTTGTCTTCTTTTTATTTTGCTGTGTTATTTACGTTTTTCTCAAAAGAGAAAATACTGCATCATATTGCGCGAATCTGACAGTTAGAATTCCGCGACGATCGATTGCGATCCGAGTGAATTTACAACAAATAGAATAATCCGAAAGCTGGAATATTATGGTGGCAATGGTTGTGCTTTGGTTGGTGATATGGGGTGTTTGGGATGTCGCTGCGGTGACTCCTGAGCAGTGTAAGGAGGAGAGGAAGGTATCAAGGAGGCATGCCCGTGCCGGCCGACACTCCTGTCAGAGGGTGATGGTAACACAGTTCGTGGAGTGTGCGTTTGCCCTATCACTCCTCGTTGAAAAATTATCAAAAAATCCTAAATTTGTTGCATTTGGGCCAATTCAATCTTAAATCTTTCAATTTAGCCAATTTAATCCTAAACCTTTTGACAATTTGCCAATGTAGTTCATCCAGTCAAATTTGACCAGATATTAATGACGTGGACGCTGGCTATTTTACGTGACATGGCTCACACTCACATGAAAAATTCTTAATTTTTTTTTAAAAAAATTCCTTTCCTTTCTTTTCTTTTGATTTTTAAGGGCCGGCATGAGCCAGCCTCTAGCAGGGGTGGCTGACGACCCATGCTGGCCACTGGATGAGGGCTACAAGTCCTCGCCAACAGCTAGTGAGGTTAGCGAGGGCTCGCGACCCTCGTTCAGATTTGGGCGAGGGCTTGCAACCCCCACTCAGAGTTGGGTGAGGGTTGTGACCCTCACTATGGTTAGTGGGGACTTGCGGGTGAGGGCTCGCTAGGCCTCAACCAGTGGCTTGAGGGAACAATAAAAAGGAAAGCTTTTTTTTTAAAAAAAATTCAAAAATTTTCCATGTCATCGTCAGCTAGCTATATAGGATGGCCGGCGTTCACGTCATCAATATCCGGCGAAAATTGGCTGGATAGACTACGTTGAAAATTGTCAAAAGGTTTATGATTAAATTGTCCAGTTTGAAAGGTTTACGACTGAATTGGCATAAATATAATACGATTATGATTTTTTTTATTTATTTTGTCCCTCCCTAATTAGCTTCCCTCGTTCGAGCCTACGGGGTTGAGCATCTCGTGGGCGAGATTCGAAGGTGCGGCGGCACCAGCGGTCGCAATTACAAATGTGGAAGTAAGCGAAAAGCTAACTTTGTTCCTCTCTTGATTCAAGTGAATTTACGGCGCCGATACCGTACTTATGAGAATCATGGTCATTAATTAAAATCTGCATACGTTCGAAATAATAGAGATTTGTGGTGCTTGAGGAAGACGTAGTACTAGTATCGCTTTTGTCAAATAGTGATTGGTCTAGCCCATCAAGTTGTGCTTATAATCCGAGAGAATCATTGGCTCTCGGTCACTTTTTTTTCTATTATAGATTTATAGAGGAAGATGGGCCTTTTTGACACAACAGAGGGAAAATAAAAAAAATTAAAAGCAATTTGCATTTTGCCAAAAAGACCCAGCGTTAAAATAGTTTTTGAAATTCGGCAGCAGAGGAGGGAAAGTCCAGCTCCAGGCTCCAGCAGTTGCAGTTGCAGATGCTGGAAGCCTTCACCTCCGCCCTTAGGCTTGTGCTGCGACTGCGTGAGCATCGTTTTCACTCCCAAAAACCTCGCAGAGATGTCGAACGAAAACGCCGACGCCTCGTCTCAAGAACAAATCACAGAGGCACAAATGGTTCGAATCTCCCAAAAGTTCCGAGCTGCCAAGGCCCTGCTCGCTCGCAAGCGCCCTTCCCTCTCTCCCTCCTTCCCCGATCCTCTCCGCCGCAGGTACGGTCGATCTCCATATTCACTCGCTCCTCTTCCACCTTCTTCTCTTGCCGATACTTGGGTTTTATGCAATCGATTCCTTTGGTGCTCAGTGATTGTATGCATTCGCTCGTGTCGAACTCAGGCTTGAAAATGCGATCACGCATTCCCCACTATCGAGCATCCAAAGGATTCCTCTTTCGGAGATCTCGACGAACACACCGTTGTCGAAGGGATTTGAGCCATTAGATAGCTGTCTAAGTGAGGTTAAGTCAGTCCACGAGATACGAGAGGCGAGGATTAGTGGACGAGATGGATGCGAATTGGATTCTTTTAGGACTCCGGTGAAACAAGCTGAATGCTGCAGCGTAGGGGATTCGTTTTCGAATTGTAGCATTCTAGACGATGCTTTTGACGATGTCCTCTTGGAAGAGCTTGATGCATTGTCAGAGGGCAAATCTTCGGCATGCGGGGCAGGAGATCACGGTGGCCCCGTTCAAGGGCAGTCTTCAGCTCAAGTTAGCTGCCCTGCTGATCTTGACAACAGTGCCACTTTTGTTGCTGTTGACAACCACACTGGGAGTGGTAACCAAGGAATTCCTGATGATGATGACTTTAGAGTTGTAAAGAGCACGAGCATGCCTGAAGGGTACTCAAAATACTTGGATTCTCTAAATGAAAGGCAACAAGATGCGGCTTGCACTGATATCTCAGTTCCTTTGATGATTGTTGCTGGTCCAGGAAGTGGAAAGGTCTTCTTCTCTCTTGTTGTTTTGTTTCTTCCACTCCTCCCAAGTACGATTTGACATTTATTCCATGGAAAAGATGATTCCCTTTCTTCCTCATTTCAGACTTCAACTATGGTTGGACGCATTTTGACATTACTTAATCAGGTACTTCCTACTGCATCATTGGATTGTTCGTCTTTGGCATAAAACAACAAGCTAGCTCTTCTACTTTCTATTTGAACTTTTTTTTGGGTCCATTTTATGTTCTAATTAGCAAGTCCTATGTAATTTTCCGCTTCAATTAAAGTTGAAACAGTTCATATCTCCAAGTTTGTGGAATGTCTCACCTCTCAATTAAGTATTCTTTCTTACCCGATACTTTTTCCAGGGTCTTGATCCTTCAAACATTCTAGCAATGACTTTCACTACTGCAGCTGCTTCTGAAATGAGAGACAGAATTGGAACTATTGCTGGGAAGGAAGCAGCTAAAGACCTTACAATCAGCACATTCCATTCATTTTCTTTGCAATTCTGCCGTAGTCATGCTGAAAAGTACACTTCTTCTTTTATTTTACGTTTTTCATTCCAAGATGTATACCTTTAAAGAGATTACACTTTTTGGGTTTGTGTATGAAAGCAGTATATTGTTTGCATGTTCTGTTGTCCCAATATTGGTGTGGTGATGTGTTAATGTCCTCCCACCATTCACCAGAGCATCCCATATTTCACAAATATATGATTCACTTGCAATTTTCATCTTTCCTTCAGGATCATCTTTGTTCCAATGTTGACATCTCTTTCACAACATTCTTATCCTAATTATTTCCCTCTCATAATGAAGTATTGACTTATTTAAATTTTTATTTGATTGTTATATAGGATAGCACGTACACCAGAGTTTCAGATATTTGGCCATGGACAACAGAGAAAAGCAGTAATTGAGGCCATAAGATTGTTAGAACAAGAAAATAACAAACAAAATAATGATGTGGGTGACCTTTTTGAAGATCCCAATGGCTTGACATCTCCTCGGCATTTCAAGGACAGATCAAAGAAGTGGCAGAAGTTTGTTACTCAGGTCAGTGGCCAGCCTAAAAGAATGCAGTATTTTGCTTGAAGTTTAAAAAATCATTCTCAGATTCTCAGTTTTGGGTTACAGTAAAATTTATCTTCATATAAGAAAGAAATATCATCTCTCGGTTGATGTCATCTCCTAGATTTCGCAGATATTCATGCCATGTGATTTGGTTAAAGGTGAAGGTGCAGATAAAGCATAGGGAAGGGGAACGCTTTTTCACAAGCACAATTTTGGCACTCCTAAAACTACTCTTTTTTGGGAAAATTTATTGCTTTTCCAGTGACAAAGTACGGGGCACTGTACATGTCAAGGCATTTGTGCTCTCTCTTTCAGGCTAAAGCTTTTGGAGGGAGAGAGTGAGAATAGGCCACTTTCTATGTCACGGTACTATTGTTTTCTCTTTGAGGCTAAAGCTTCTCTTGGGGGGGGGGGGGGGGGGGACGGGGTTCCATGGCACTGCAAATCATTCATCCTATTTTGTTCGGATTACGTGTATCTTACTGACTATAAATGACTCCTAGGTTTGTGTTTGGGTTGGTTTCTAGTACCTTTTCACCTTTTAACGAGCAACAAAGTCCAAGCAAGTACATGTTTTGTGGCTTCTTGAATCTACTCTTTTTTGTTTGGATATTCATCTGCTTGACCTGGGAAAAAGTATAAAGGTACTTTTTCAAAACATTAGGTTCTCTCTTTCAGGCTAAAGCTTCTGGAAAAACACCTCAAGATTGCAGTAAGTCGGGCAATGATACTGGAGTAAGCTGATTCTCTTTAGATATATCTTCAGCTTAAATATTAAAGTTCGCTCCTTTACTTTCTTTTGTTATTCTGCTGTTGAGTTCTTGTTTTGACCTTAATTAGGCTGCAATTCTTCACAACTACGATGATATATTGAGATCTTGTAATGCTTTGGATTACCATGACCTAATTAGCTGTTCCGTGAAGTTGCTCACTGATTTTCCAGAAGGTCAGTACTTCCCATATATGAAGTCATCAAATTAGTAACTATTGTTCAAGTCTAGTTAACACTTATCAATGTCCAATTTCAAGTGCTCAAGGAATGTCAGGATATGTATAAGGCCATCATAATAGACGAGTTCCAAGATACAAGTGCCATGCAGTATAATCTCTTGCGGATTCTTGCATCTCATAACCGCATAACTATTGTTGGAGATGATGATCAAGTATGTCCACACGTTTTTGGTTTCCACATCTTGACCATTTTTGGCAAGTCACTGCAAAACATTTATGTCTTTACATTTTTTGGAGTCAAACCCCTGTACTCGTGCTGCAGTCAATATTCAGTTTTAGTGGAGCGAATATATCAGGGTTCGATTCTTTTCGTGAAGATTTTCCAATGCATAAAGAGGTCAGCTTCCCTAGTCTGCTTTTTCTATGATCCCTTCCCTATCTCCGTCTTAAAATAGTAGAGCTTGTATTTCATACTAGACTTGACATAGCCTTTATGGTGCAGATTAGATTAGTCAAAAACTATCGTTCCACAAGGTGTATTGTCGAGGCTGCATCATCTCTTATTAAAAATAATGTGAAGAGGCGCCAATTTAAGAATGTTCTCACTGACAATTCCACAGGATCTAAGGTGTCTATTGTCGCTTTCCTATTGGTAGAAGAATAATTTGGGGCACAAGCAATAAATTTATACTGAATTTGATTAAAATATGTAGATTACTGTCAAAGAATGTCGCAATGAGGATGCGCAGTGTACATTTGTTATCGACAAGATTCTGGAAGCCACGTCTGGTGGTTCCGCTGCTAATTGCTCCTATGGAGATATTGCTATCCTTTACCGTAGGCAGGTCAAGCTTCATTGTTCTTCTATTTTATATAGATGAAAAGAGCCATTTAGCGACTATTTGTTCTGATGATCCTGGTTCTGTAGGTCTCTGGGAAACCATTTCAAAGTGCTTTTCGAGAAAGAAAAATTCCTTTCAACTTGCATGGTGTGGCCTTTTACAGAAAAAAGGTTTCCCCCCCTCAATTCTTCTGGATCGCCATACTCGCAATGCTCTGTCATATCCTTATCTTAAATTTCAGTATTAAGTCTCTAATATACGTGGAAACTTAGAACAATTTTCTGTTAATAACAGAGTTAATCTATTATTATGCTGATTTTTCCATTGGAGTATATACGAACTAGCTTTTTTGCAGCCCTTCTTTTCTTCCAAAGCCATTTCTTTCTCAAATCTTCTCTGCTGCTACATTCCCAAGCCCATAGATACGATTGCTATGCTTGCCCTTATGATAAAAACTGGTGCAATTTATCAACCGGAGTATGTCTCAGAAGCTACTGAGTTTGTGTGCACAGACTTCATTTTTGCTTATGACTATATAGGGATCCCTTTATGTAGCAGTCTGCTAGCTGGTTAAGATGTCTCATATGAGCGAACAACTTGTTGAATTGTCTTTCCTGTTTTACCGCATAGTTATGTTTCGTAACAGTTCTTTCATAAAACGGTGAAGTTTCCAGTGAAAATGGATTTGAAGCTGCTAATGACATTTTAACGAAGTTTGAGCTCTTGTAAAGGACCAAAATGTTGTTTTGACATAACCAAACTTATTTGTAAAGTCTTTACACTTTACTTTTTTGCCCGTCTTATGGTCATGTTGCCAACCTTCTCTAATATTGAAATAGTTGATCTAATTAATTTTTCCCGCTGGCAAACTGCAGAATTCCATACAAGAATTATACTTGTTTGTTGACTGAAACCTTCTTCTGCCATAGGTAGTTAGAGCCATAATTGGTATGCTCAAGTCAGCATTGCCTGGCTGTGATGATGGTCCATATCGACAAGTCTTGAAGGTTTTGCTTCCTTTCGAGAAAGAGGAAAAGAAGAGGGTATGAGTCTTCGAGTGATGGCTGGTTCAATTTATTGGGCAATGCAAGATATTCACGCATGTCTTTTAATTTTTCCAACAAGTGTTGAACTCGTCTTCTCTCTCTCTCTGACAGGTAATTAACCATATAGATAAGATATCAACTGTGAGGAAGTGCAGCTTCATATCCGTTGCCTCTGACATCTTCAGTGCAAAAATTTCCGGAACATTTACGAGGTTTATTTTCTTGACTCTAAACATCATATCGTCTGATGACAACAAGAATTTCTTTTTTCTTTTTTGTTTTCTTGAATTACAGATCATTTGTTTACTTCCTGGCTGTATATATAACGACTATTTTCTCGGCTTTCCTCCTTGATTTTGTTAATTCAGACGTCTATTCTCAAATCTTGGTTTTACAGTCATGGGATTTGTGAAGCAACCTAACCGCCCGTTTGATTGCAGTAATGCAATAAGCATGAAATGTAATTGCTATTATCCTGTAAAGTAATAGGGATGGAACAGTTATTACACTTTTGGTTTAAGTGATGTGACACCTATTACATTATTTGATTTCATGAATGGAATTTGTAATAGGGGAGAATAGCATAAGATTTCCCATGAATGACATAGGTACAGATATAAAAACATAGTTTATTAACCCACAATTGACATATGCCCCCATGTATGGCAGCCAGCAGGTATACATGTATTAGGTTTAAATAGATACTGAAGGGTGTTCTATCATTTGATTCTTTGTCATGGCACTTATTAGTAAAGAGTGCAGTAGGAGACTCGTGATGATGTAAAAGTTGGGACGCTAGAATGTTAAATTGGCCCAATGTATGTTGTCGGTAGCATTTCATTCATATAGCTACCTGAGTTTGTGAACTGCCTCGTGGATCTTATCTCGTGCTATTATCTTGCTGTTTTCTTTTGACACGTTATTAAGGATCTGATTGGTACTTTTTTACAGGAGTCAACTTACGCAAGGACGCAAGGTGTTGTCAACTCTGGAGATGATATCTAGACTGGTTTGCAGGGTAAACGTTGCTATTTCAAAGTTCCTCGACCTCTTATCAGTATGAATAGAGGTTATAGTTGCTTTGAATTGTCTGATACCTTGAATATTATTTCTTAAAATCAGCATTGCGAACCTCTCTTTTCTTTGAATTTTACTTTGGTTAAATATAAAGACCCGGCAGTTTTCTTGCTTTGGGGCAAAACTTAATTTTTTTGTTTCCAAAAACGGGTGTTGTTCTTTTTTAGCATGGACTTTATAATCTTCTCTGTGAATGTTTTAATTTAAGTACGGGTGTTGTTTCCAAACACGGGTAGTTATCTGTGAATGTTTCTTTTTTAGCATGGACTTTATATTCATTCAGAGTAGATCTTCTTTATTGTAGTCTTTTTTCATTGCAGGAGCAATCGATTTCCACTGTGATAGCTTCAGTGGCAAATATGATTCCACAGGTCCGTCTGTATTGCCATTTTAAAATCCATAAATGTATTTTTTAGTTCTTCAGAACTTCAGGTACAACACAGTCATCATTGCGTGCACAACCGGGCTCGCACAGCCACCATTCCTTTTTCAGTCCATCAGTTGCAGATCATGGTGCTGGTCTTTGGTTAATTACAATAACTTCCGTCAACCTTAACATGAAGGGGAATGAAACTGTCCCTTATTTCATATATAAATAATTCATGAAGATCTTTAATCTGTTGGTTCAAATAGTATTTCACAAACATTTATCATTTCAAGTCATATCAAAAGCAATTTCTATGTTTCTTGCAATAGCTACAGAGGTCTCCAATAAAGTTGGTAATTGCTTCTCGGATTATGTTTTAGTAATTGTCGTATGATTTTCTCCCATAGAAGTATCTCCTTGAGCAACGAGCAGTTCTAGATGTGGATGGAGGAAAGCTGCTGAATGAAGACAATGACCTTAGATCTGTAAGCTTTTTGTCCCTGAGAACCATGATGCAGCATCTTAATCACCTAGTCCGTCACATTTGTCCATAGTGAAGTATATTTATCTTTTAGAAACCGAAACGGCATAATTACTAACAGTCCTTCGTGCTTTCTGTTAAAGGTACTATGGTGTTACCTATATGGAATAATCACCTTGAAATTTTCATCATCATGTTATGTCAGCCATGTTGATAGAGAAAACTTATATATGAATGTTAGCTCGAGTGTGGTCAATGTAATTAGAGTCCAATTTGGATGGGGTTTCTCTTCTCTGCAGGTTCTTCAGTACCTACTGGATGATGTGTCAAGCTTCTTATCAACTCGTGCACTTGCTGCAGAAGGCAATACACACGCGAAAGAAGAAGTAGGAGGCTGTGGCAATGTGCTCAAAGCTTTTCTTGACCATTTATGTCAGAGAGAAAGGAAAAAATTTCGTACTCGGATACATGACAATGAAAATTCCATAACATTGACCACTATTCATCAGGTACTTTTCTCAGACATAATAAGTAATCACTAGACCGTGGGAAAAGTTTTTTCTTACTGGTTTTTTTTATTGTGCATTCCGGTCTTTCTAGAATGAAACTTCTTATGCTTTCTTTCACTTGCAGTCAAAGGGCTTAGAGTGGGACATTGTTTTCATAGTGAAGGTACTTTTTAAGCAGTGTGCCAAATTTACTTTACCTAGTCTTTTAAGCTACTGGCCACTTGATATGCCTTTCCTTACTCAATTTCTCATTTCCTCTACTATATATCGTGATGGTTACTTCTCACCGTGCCAAACTTCCATAGCCCTATTTGTTGTCACTTGCATAACATTGATACTTTCAATTTTGGAATTTTCTGGGTCCACTTTAAGTTATTGTTTAGTTATTTTGATTAAATTAAGGAGAAAACGCTCTAGATAATGTTATTTACAGGCATTTTATTTCAACTCATACATGTAATGTTCGTTCTGCACAAGTATGTTTAAATTGGTGATTGATGTGGCAGAATTTTGTGAATAAGTCGAAGAATGTATTGACATCATGCTCTTTGTGTATGTTAGATTATCTGTAGTGCTATTTCTCAAGTGTAAGTTACCATCGTATGTGTTATCTTTTTGTTACATAGCTTGAAAAAAACATGCCTTCTGTTCCTTTATTTAGTACAATGTTTGACAGTGACTTCACCAAATTTAGCACTTGCTATTTGCTAATTCGTTTCAGGAATACACTGCATCTATATTCATGCTAAGCTCCTTCATTGAAGATACTTGGAAATAACAAGAAGCATTATTAAATTAAAGATTAGTTAAATCAGTATGTGAAAGACATACTAGAGAACTGTCTTGATAGTAAAAAGCAAGTCATTGGTTTGCATTGGCAGTCCACTGGTAGATGCTGATAAGCACTAGTGATATGAACCACTCAGCATGATATCATAAAAGATTGATTATTAACAACACAAAGCTATCTGTTGGATTTGTTTCTTTATCCAAGAAGAGGTCTTAATAAGCAAAAATACGTGAGACTTTGATATCTTCCAATTGTTGCTATAGGCAAATGAATCTGAGATTCCACTGTTACATGAATTTGACGGTGCTACTACGGAGATTGGGACTTTGGTGGAGGTTAGCTTGGTGCATAAATTCTTTAAGTGCCATAACCAGCTCCTGAGGAGTATGTACAACTGATGTGTTACATTTTTTCAATCTTAGGAGGAAAGGCGCCTCTTATATGTGGCAATGACTCGAGCCCGGCAGAAACTTCTCATTTTGTATGTTATGATGGACTCTAGTTGGCAGGTTTGGCCTATATCAAACTTTATAGTCAATATTTTTCATCGTCAAGTTAGTTATATAATCCTTTACTCTCCCTTTCAGATGTTGCAACCGTCACGTTTTCTGAGAGAACTCCCTGTTCATCTTCTAGACGTTCAAGTAAGTACCAACGAGCCACTTAGCTATACCTTTAATCCTTTTTCAGGTCAGATCGTTCTTGTTGCCTGAGGTGATCGAGCATACGCTATATAGCCTTCTCAACAGTGTTGTGAGTTGGATTCAGGTTGAAACACCAGGGGGACAATTTTTTTTTTGTTTGTTTTGAAAATGGCACCTGGGAAAGAGATATGTAGCCCAAATAGATAAAATGAAATCGATGAAGTACACCATAGTTATTTTGCCCCGGGGGGGAGGGGGGGGGTGTGGATTTTTGAACTTGCTGATATTAAGTAATTTGAGGAACTCGTCTTTGATGAATCATTCTGGGGAATGAATCCAGAAATTATCAGCGACCTCTTCCAAATTTGAGTTGCTTTCTATTACAATAAGGTAAGTAATATTGACATGCATTTGCTCTTTGTTCCAGGAGAAAGTTAGAGGGCCTATTTGTCATTGCTATGGATTGCATTAGTGTTCTGGTTGTGTGATTTGTTTTTATGGTCGTCATAAAAGATGCTTGTTTGGTAATGTTGGCTCCATCTCAGTGACGTGCGCTTTTTGCTGTGTTTGGATAAGAAGAACTAATTTTAAGTGAAGTCATGTCTAAAGCAAGAAAAATGAGAAGAGGTAAATTGGTTGCGAAGTATCATCTTCTTCAAGGCAGACATGAGTTAGTGTTCAGCATTATAATTACATGATCAAATATACTTGTCCCCTTCACTTGCTCTTTCTGCAAATTACTATCGGTTAGTCCAATCTTTTAGCCTTCACCGCCAATTCCCTCATGAATGTGTGGCCACATGATTTGTAGATTGAAATGAGTTCAAAAGATTTAAAACCAAAAGATCAAGTCACTTCAAAGGACAATGCGGAGTTTCCCATCATTTGTGCAAGAGAAATACAATGTCCTGATGCTGAAGTGTTGCCCTGTGAGCACAGCTATCAGAATGACATGGCTGCCAAGGATTCAGGTGCTATGGTGGACGTTTATAATGGAAATAGTTTCTTGAAAAGGTACATCCTCGTGGACCGCTTTTCACGACTCAGAATATTTAAAATAACGTAAGGACTGTCAACTGTAACTGGTCTATGTAATCTCTTTCATTACAGTTTTAATGTTGAGGACAGATCAATTGTTTCTCATCTGTTCCATCAATGGGCCAAAAAGCAAGCATTTAAAGATCCCAAAAGGTTGCTTGATAAGGTGATGTCTCGTCCCCTTGAATAGGTATTTGGTCAGTCTAAAGTAATTACCGGGTTTCATAGTAAATGAAAGGCAACTTTGGCCTGTCTGGCTATCTTTCTGGGATCCATTATTTCATACTGCATTTAGTTGCCTATCCTTTTGATTGCCACTAAACCAGCTCCTAAAATTGATCTTTCAGTATCTGCTGACTTGTTGATTACTGGTTGTTTTCTTTGGCTCATCTCATTCATATTGAAAGAATTATATAATCTTAATCTCTATATTCAAATTTGGATTAGAGAATAATGCCAGACAACCATTTTTGTGCTTGTGCCGGAGAAAAAAGATGCAAAAGATGCAAGAATCATAGGTTTTCTCTTCATTGTATTTCATCTGCAAAAAAATAAAAGGAATCTTTTCAGTTACTCTAACATTGCTTTCACATTATTGAGCTATAGTTGTTAAGTAAATCAATTAGTCTATTATCTGCAAACTGATTATGTTCATGTCTATTATTTTTCTTTATTGTAGTCAACTCAAGTGTGGATTTTTAAATTGCTGGCTTTTTTTATCTTGTGTTCTTCCTTGCAGGTTGGTTTCGTGATCGATGAGCGGCTGAGGGTCAATAAGAACAAGCACAAGGTCATGCAACTTTATCTGTAGTTTTTGTAACACTGAAAATCAGGGCCCTCCATGTCGTTTGTGTATTTCATGAATTGTTGTCCTCCAAGGAGACTAGATCGGATTAAGCACTCTATAGTTAGAGCCACAGCGCCTCTAACAGCTTATGGTCCTTTATCTTTCATCCACGGTAGTAAAAGAATCCTATGAGAAGTTGAAGTAGGCAATGATCCATATGACTTTCTATTACTTGGCGAGGAGGACATCGAGAAAAGCCAAGACAGGGATTGCGTACATAGATGCTCTTATCTACTATCCGATATCTGGGTTAAGATGGAGGAACATCATCATGGAAAATCCACGAGGAAAAAATGGAACTCATGTGCTATTGGCCTTACCTTGCTCAAGGAAATCTAGGAGTTCTTTTAAGTTAAATTCTAGCTGATTGAACCATAATTGCAATGGTCCTGGAAGATCGACTTTAGTAAATGATGATTTAGCTAGACATTTCAGTAAGCGCATTTCTTCAACTTTTTCAGATATTTGTTGAGGCAGCTGGTACTTACAGGGTGATTTTGCCTTTTGCAATTAACAAGCAAAAATGAAAATCTTCAATTTTTCACTTAATCTGATTAGACAAGCGTATCCATCGAATCAATTGAAATGTGGATAGGATACACTTGAAATATGCCTTCCGTTCTCTTGTATATGTAAATTCGGGTGTGAAGCTTACATCACAAATTTCCTATATGTAAGTTTGCCCATCAACTTTCTTTTAATTTACTTCCTGTGTCCCTGAAATGTTTCATACATGATAATCCAGGATCTCCTGCATGCATTGAAATGTTGCTTGAAGTCTGATGATGCAATTCACTATGCACAATATGTGAGTACTTTTGTCGTTTCTTTAAATAGCATTAAGATATCATTGGAAGTTTGTGGACAATAACACAAACTCCACCGTTCAGTACCACTAATATTTGCATTAAAAGTTGGGAAATACTTAAGAATTTTTTTGGTGTGATATCTCTGTAACACTAGGTTTTGAGGTGGGAAGAAATGCCTGCTGTTGAACGTGCTCATGTGAAGCAGGAGAAACAGGCAATTTTTTTAACTCTTCCTTTTATCGCTGAAGTTCAATATCCTGATCATCTATCTTGTGAATAATCCATAGTATAGGATGTATTTTCGTGCAATGTACTGCAACTTATTTGGGCTCCTATGTTTATCTGTTGGTGCTTATCCGCAAACAATACACGGTCTTGAGTGGATGTACCAGTAGAGTCACGTCTTGGTGGAACTCAGAGCTTAGTACCTCGGTTCCTTTCCTCTTCGCATTGTACTTCCATGCAACTGTTTCCACTCATGTTTACTTTGTGCTGAACTTTGGATGTCAATCGCATATTAGGAAAAACTATCGACTCCATTTCTGTCATATGGTTTGATCCGGCCGCCCATCATAAGACCTTTTGCGTTTCACTTTCAGCTTTGGTAACTTAAGACTGGGTCATTATTTGTCTCTAGGCAGAATAGTTAAAAATGCTGAACCTTCTTTGTTTTATTTCAATGAGATTTGTACCAAGTGATTAAGCTTACAACAGCCTCTGAAAAGTGCTGGAATTTTCAATTTGCACTTGTCTTTTTGTGTTCGATGTCAGAGGAAAAACAAGTAGTTCTGACAATTAAGATTCATCGCCATCTGATGGGAGATGCCCAGATGGGCACATAAGACTGCTCTGTAAGACACGCATACTCTTCTGACCAAACTATTTAAATTTGTTTAGGCAGATGACCCTTCATGGACTTGTAACCATTGCTCGCAACCCTTCATGTGTCTAAGCACTGATTCTTGCCTGCATTTCTAACTTCTTGTATTCCCTCTTTCAGGAGCACTTCCTGAAACTAAGGATAGAGAAGTCCATGGGTTCAGCATCACCAACATCAAAGCAGGTATCTGGCGCTCTAATTATCATGGATAAGTGTTTCTGCCTTTTGATTGGTTTTTGCTTCAGTGATTTGCATGTCATTAGTGGCTGGCAAGACACACCTTTGGTGCATTTCCATGGTGATACGTTGATAAAAAGTATCAACAACACCAATGTCCTTTTCCTCTAAGTAGGGCCAGATACGTTAATCTTTCAGTACCTTTGCATTTCCGTCTCCATATACTATTGCAACTGGTACTGCGTACTGTCTTTTTGATAGGATGCTGAACCTCAATTAATTAGAAGGTCTAAATGTGAAGTAGTTTAAATATTGGCCAAGAAAAACGCAGTTTGAATTAACTGTTTCTAAAGTAGACGTGAGTGAGCTTTTTCTAATTGCCTCTCCTGTCCAATAACAGATTTCTTATCTGCAAAAGTTGGGATGTACGATTGCCCCGACATCACGCCTCCATGCTTCAAGACTGATTGAGCAGTACAAATCACTGTAAATGAAGTATAGCCTTGAACAAGATGGACTGCTGCCTCCGGATGCGACAACTGTTGAAATGTGTGAATTGAGTTGACTGAATTCAGTCAAAAGATTACAAGGCGAGGAGCACTGCCAGCGCCAGATGCGTTGATTGGGTGATGAGCGACATATCTCATTCAGCTATCTGCTGCGGCAGAACGGTAGTTTTAAGGATGCCCTCTTCAGATTCCAGCTACCACCATTGAAATTTACTGGAAGCTGCTTTGTCCCTTCTTGACTTAGCTATTTAACGCAGATGCGATCTTACGATCATAGTATCTTTGTATGATGGAAAAAATTGGGAGTTGGTTTGTACAGCAACATGCAAGTTTAGCAGCGACAATTGAATGGTAAATGTTGCAAGTAATGACGAATTTTGATTATTTGGAAAGAGAATGGACTGATTTAGCCTTTAGGTACTTGTCAATTTTCCAATTCCTTTCATCGCCCGCACTTTAAATTGGATCGGTTAATGCACGACTTGGTAAAAGATACACCTTGTAGTGGGCTAATGAGAGGACAGGCAATTGACATTTCGAGTGATCCGTGCATGAAAATACGGGACAATGTTCCGTATTGATAATTTCTCAAAATGCTTTGATAACTAAAATTTTAATTGATAACTTGTTTAGTTTTTACATGTTAGTGACTTCCCATCCGGTGGAAGAAATAATTCTGTAAATTGCCAGTGTTTATTTGCATAGCTTACCACTGTATTAAAACTGTTTTGTTTTATAGAAATTACCCAATTCTTATTTCAGTCTGCTTACCGACTTGTATTTGATTGTTTCAAATGCTAACTTATCAATATCTACATGTTAAAGGTCTCACTAATCATTAGTTTTGATCATATGTGACGCGTGGGTGCACTCGCATTGCTCTTGCAAATTTTCATCATTCCCTCGTCTGCATACATTCCTTAGAGGTACAATGTAGAAGCAATATGAGGGTTAGCGACGCTCTCGCCGGCCATAACGAGGGCTCGCCAGATCTAGCTCACCTTCGGCCGGGACCCTCGCCCCTAGCCGGTGAGGGCTTCGCAGCCCTCGCCTAGGGGCCGGCTGTCGGCCCTTTGAACAAATAAAGAAAAAGAAAAGAAAGACTTTTTTGGCAAAATGTGAAAATATTTAGGGCTCAATTGACATAATTAAAAAAATTTAGGACTGAATTGACAAAAGTGTAATAGATGTCTCGAATATTTAGGTCATGCACCCTTTTTATTTATTTTATCTATTTTAAAGATGATAAGCTCCTCACCTCATTTTTCATCTTTAGGTTTGTTTCTATATCACACGGGCTTCTCGATGTCAAATTTCGGGCCGGGAAGCCCAAACCCAAACCCAAAAGAACAAGCCGTTGGAAATGTGCTCCTCCCCGTTCCGGCGATGCGATTGCGGAGACGATGAACCCTAGCGATTGTCTCTTCCCCTGCAGCGGCTGCTCTTTACTATCACTTCCTGCGCCAAGCCAAGCGCGGCGATGGGAAAGCTCTCTTAATCCAGTCGCTCTCGCTACACGGAGGTTTTAGATGCTATTTCAATTGCAGAATACTGCGATTGCTCGAAAAGTGTGGGGGATAATCTAGTTTTGTTTATCATGTCAAGCGGAGGCCAGTGATGATCTTCTTATAGTCTTGCCTACATTGCCTGACTGTATCTATGATTATGTCATCGACTCTTCTGAGGCCTCTTGGCTAAGATATAATACTTTGGTTTGATTGGCTTAAGAAACTATGAGCTACAGCTTGGTTTGAATCCATTGCTTCTTCTTCTTTTTTCTCTATAGAGTTGCTAAAATCTTTTTCTTTTGTAGCACGGAATTCTCTTTCTACGTTGGCTTGGTTCGTCTTCTTTCGTGTCCTGTCTTGATATGGCCAATCCCGTCCGTCTTGTTTGATTCCTGTTTTCGTGTTAGTGGAGGCCTGTGATGATCTTCTTACAGTCTTGCCTACATTGCCTGACTATACTTATGATTATGTCATTGACTTGTCTGAGGCTCTCTATATTTTGGTTTGATCGCTTAAGGACACTTTTCTCTTTTCTGTTTTTTCAACTTGTTTATCGTTCTCGCCCTTTCGTAAAGCTTGATTCAAGATAAGCTTGAGTATAGTTTTTGAAGTTTAGTTACTCTGGAGATGGGCAGGCTGACTTCACAAATATGAATTTCAATAAGTTGGTATCAAAATTCTTTCTCAGGACTGTCACTCTGCTGCTGTAGAATCTTATACGACTCTTTAGCTGCTTTGAGCTTTCTCTGATTGTGGTTATTTATTATCGAGATGGTTTTCGTCTCCAGTCTATTTATTTACTCGTTTTGGAGCTGGCGGATTGCTTTGTGATGGGGGGACATGCTTCATGCTCGGGCACTGCCTGTGATGCATTTGGATACAGTACTTGAGTCCAGCAAAGACTGCACGAGTTCTGAAATTGTGAGTGCTGAATGCAGAAAAAGGTGCAAGAATGATGCAACTGGATGAGCCATACAGAGATTGAATTTTGGGGTTGTGAGAAGCTTGGGAATCAAATGCATTGTTGGCTTCAACTGAGCATGCTTTTCCAATGAAATGCCTTTCGGGCATGTGAGGTCTGGCCAGTGGCGTGGACTCTGCATTCTTGATTTCAGACATCTATAAATCTGGGGGTTCTCTAAATTTGGTGTCACTCTTAATCATCTTTGTGTAGATTTCTTTGCAGACATACATGTGGTCCATCTACTCTTTTAACTTCTCAGATATCCTCTTGGGCAAGTCTCTTGCTGTTGCAGAAATGGGGTAGAAACTTTACACGTTAATGCGTGCAGCAGTAAGTCAACTTCCATTTTGTTGCGTGTTAAGTAGGGGTGTCCATACCGAACAAGATACCCAACCCGACCCGACCCGAAATTTACGTGCATTTCTTGTTCGGGTCACACCGTGTTCGGGTATATGATTAGAACAATGTGTTCCTGCTCGTGTTCAGATAATTATTGGAATACTCGAACACAAACACATTGCTTTACCAAAACTAAAACCCTATGTATTTCGCGTCTCCTTTCACAAGCCCATCGTCTCCTACCTTCGCCCCCGCAAATCGAGGCCATCTTGGTCTCCCCATGGTCGCCAACGTCGACTCGCCCTAACCCCATCGTCGACTCTCTCCTTGAAGAATCCATCGCCGTCTCCTTCGCACCCTTCATCTGCAACTCCGATTGTCAGGTCTCTCTCTTCGTCGACTCTCTCCTTGAAGAATCTGTCGCTGCAGAGAGAAAACCAAACCCTACCTTCTTGGTTCAGTTTCTCTAGTCGGTCGATGCTCCGTTGTGGCGAGCCAGTGAAGGGCCAAAGAGAGGGTTCCGTCGTTAATTGCTCTCTCTCCTCCTCTCTCCCTCCTCTCCAATTTCATGTCTACCATCGGCTTCTTGTATGCCCCCTCTCTCTCTCCTGGGCCAACGGCCTCTTCCAGATGCCCCCTCCTCGGCTCACCAATAGGTGAGAATGAACCTTATTTGTGATTTTGCTTATTGACGCGTATTCTTCTCGCCGTGTTGGATTTGCAATGGATTGCTGATCTTACTGTTGCTTGACGCAGTTTTGGTTCTTGAAGTCCTATCCTTTCTGGTTCTCGCGTCTCAAGAAGCTGTGCCTTTTGCTACGATAGAATTCTACTTGCATTTTGGTTAGGGATTGAGTTTCCGATTGTATGCATTCCCCTTGCGTGATGGTAATTGTTTTAGAGCGATTGCAGTTACTTTGGAGCTGCACTTTCAAAGTTCAACCCCCTCTTAAGTCGCTTTATTCTTTTGTTTTGCTCGAAATGTGAAGTTTAGAGGCACGAACTGTATATTTATTGGTGGGTTTGCTGTGGGAAGGTATTTCTTGGTGAGGGCAGGGGAATCTGAGTATGAAAGCTTGGGGATAATCAACATTAATCCGGTTGCAAAGATGTCGGTCGACTGCAGATTGTCGGATAAAGGGAAGAAGCAGATGGTTCGGGCAGCTTTCGATTTGATGGAGATGGGGGTGTGTGAAAGGAATTGTTGGATTTGGCCTTCTATCACTCAGAGAGCTTACCAAGCTGCTGAAATCGTTGCTTCGGCTAATGGGGTCAGCGGAGGTGAGTCGTTTAACTCTTAGGAGCCAGTATTTAAAGAGGCTTTAGAAGTTTATGTCCACTGGACTTAAATGAAATTGCATAGTGTTTTAGTCATAAACCTCTGTTTTGGTTACAGAAGTGTAGGTACTTTGTATTGTAATTTTGTACTAAATAATTCCTGAGTTTCAACCTAGCTAAATCAAATAAATTGGTTCAATTTGTTTTTCTAAACTGTGGCGAACTTAGAAGTCAACCACCAAAAGCATAAGTTATGGTCTCTTAGCCTTCTTGCTTATCAGATTTGAGTGGAATGTACACTTCAATAGTTAGAATTCTGAAGTTTGATGTCATAATGATGTTGCAATCACTGCCGCCAAAAAAAATCGTGCTGAGTTTACTTATCACTCCAATCGTTTCATTCTCCAATTGCAGCTACATAGTCCCAGAGTATAGCTTCCTAGATGCCAGGGGATTGGGAGCCTATGAAGGGAAGAACCTTGACTCTGTTTCAGGGGTACGAGGTGAACAAAGCTGTGTCTTACTTCAGCAAACACATATACGCAGGAGACTTTTTTGCCTTAAAAACTGAGAGACCCCCATGTGCTCCGCTTTTGTGCAGGCAAAGCTAACCTGGAGTTTGAGTCAACATTCCTCTGTCTCAAGATCCGAGAGAGAGACTTGAGTTTGAGGTGGATTTGTATGTAAAAACCAGATTTGTTGGGTCTTTGGTCTTAACTTATTTGTTGGGTACTTTTACTGATTCTTATCTTTAAATGCGGTTACAGTCTGTGAATTACCAAATGTTTCTTGCTAAAGTGTCTTCGGCTGATCCAATTATCTAGTTATCTTATTACCTTGTTGCTGCTGCTTAGGACACTGATGAAGCAGCATAAAGATTGCAATTTCCCCTATGCTGGCTTGAAAACCTCCAATGCCGAAACAGCCAAGTTTTTTTATTTTTTGCTTTATTTCTTCCCTTCCTTTATGGTCTTTTTGTTATAATATTTGATGTTCATTTGTAGCTTGATGAACTAGAAGCACGTATATTACTTTAGGGGGTCTCATATTCAAAAAAAAAAAAAAAAAAAGGGATCTGAAACACGAAACACAATCGGATTGGACTTTGACTGGATTGGACTTCTCTATTCGATGTGCAGGCCTACGTCGCCACTTGTGTTGGTGGGTCGGCCGGTGAAAAAGGTAACCACGACAAGGAGTGGGTGGACCATTCCTCCATTTCTGCCAAGATATTTTTCACAGGCGCACTGAAAATTGAATGTTCGCGTTATGATCCGTTGATTTGAAATACAAGCACTCAATTGTGAAAATACAAACATATGTTAAACTCGAATGGAAACAAAACGGGTAAAGTCAATATTCAACGGATACCTTTCGGTACTTGTCACTTCAATTTCTTTACTTGTTTTGGGTTCGAAAATGCTGACATAGACGGACATATTCTTCTCATGAATACAAAGGGTCACATCTTCCGGAATCAATTTCAGGCAAGTTCTGAAAAATAAAAATCCAAGTAAATTTTGCGATATTGTTACTTTATAACTCCTTAGAACAGGAGAGATACCCACCTGAATAAAGAGAATAGAGTACGCTGCTAATTCCATAAAGCAAGCTTCAAAGTGAGATTATTCGCCAAAGATGGTAACAAGTAGCAACGATGGCAAGTGTACTATTTGCCAAATTCACACGTTGTCCATTCTTCGACCATGAGGTCAACTCAAACATGAGATTGTATTTGCTGACGTGAAAACCAACTCTGTTGGCGACTCAGACATGAGTCATGATGACATTATTAACAAATGTTCGTACATATTTTATGTTACGCTTACCCAGGACATTTAATTAGCCCGGCACATCATTTATGTTAGGACTTCAGGTATAAAAAAAAAAGAAAAGAAAAACAGAATAAGGATGAAAGGTTAATCATCTGAAAGAAAAGTAACGATGAAAAATGCCGCAAGCCTCGACTAACGGATATCACTAAAAAATCTAGGGAGCATTAACTACATTAGTAAAAATTTTGATCTTTTCACTGCAAATAAAGTTCAAACCTAACATCAAGAATTGCAACTCTTTAACTTCAACTCGGCCAAGAGACGAGTCGATCATAGTTATCGAAATTGTCTTATAAGTATGTTTTTGCCTATTTTTCTGGTACATTTATCTTTAGAGTTGATGTAACACCAACATAGACATCATGTCATTCTTAACCCACGTGAGCGCAAAAAAAAAAAAAAAAAAAAAAAAAGAATGCCCTCAAGCTAAAGACGGTGAAGTACCAATTTGGTGGAAATAAATTTTATCCTGAAACAGGAGATAAGATAGACGTTAACGTTCGAACTCATTTGCCGTAGGCCCGGAGCAAATTAAGAAAAAACGAAAAACCGAGGACCTCAAGATCAAAATGCAAGACTCAAACTGAAATGTGCAGCAATCAATGGATGTCAATTCTTTAAGTTGAGAGGCGGTGGTGCGTGCAGTGCATGGCGTGATTTAAAGCCCCAAATGTTTGTGGGCAAATTTGTCTGAGATCCCGACAAGTATTGTATCCCCCATTTAAATTTTCAAGTGTCAAGTCACGGGCGTTGCTATCAACATCAACCCACAAAAATGCAGCACTCAGCTTACATGCCCCCATAAATCTCACAGGTCACACGCCACTAACCGCCTTTTTCCGCTCTATATAAACTCGCTCCTATCCATGATAAGCACAAACCTGGAATTGCATTTGCCCCCTCAACTATGTCACAGTCTCTTCTCTTCGCGGTGCTCTTAGCAATAGCCTTCTCATCGTCTGTGAGTTCTGCGAGGACGTTAGCCTCGCCTGAGATATCCACGAGCCAGAGCGACGGAACTGGGAGCCCGACAGGTGCCACTGACTCAGGCCACGGCCCCAACTGGGACTACAGCTGGGGCTGGGGTTCAAGCCCAGGGAGTGGCTGGGGCTATGGTTCGGGGTCTGGCCAGTCGCCTACTGGATTCGGCAAGGGATTCGGGTATGGTTTTGGCTCGGGGACAGGATCGGGATCTGGGTTCGGGTATGGTTCGGGGGGCGGTGGTGCTCGCGGCGGAGGCTACGGGTTTGGAAGCGGCTCTGGCAGATCTGGAGGAGGTGCTGGAGCAGGCAGCGGGAGCGGCAGTTCTGGTGAATCCAGCTCTGGCGGTCACTCCCCGTCGTACTCTAGAGACAAAGACCTCCGTGGTTAATATGCTGGCCATATTAAGCTTAGGAAAGAACTAACCTTCTATAGAAAATACAGAGTCCTCGTGTACGAGATGATGTTTTCAGCATGAGATATAGGTATATATGGCAGAATAATGTCAGCAGGATAGTACCAATGTCCATCTTTCATACTACAATACTACCAGAAATAGCTATGTATGTTGTGGATCACATGCCCGCACATATTAACTGAGAGCAGCACAACAGCCGTAACCGAACAAATCTCGGTCAGTCACTCAGTTCCGGTCCAAATAATCTCTGTCCTCTACTTCCAAGCAAAACCAACATCCAGTCTTCTATGTTTTCGGAAGGATAGAATTTCAACAAGGAATCCCATGGAAAGAGGCTTTTGTCACACCCTTAAAGTAGAGAAAATTAAATAAAACTGTGGTCAATGAGACTAAGAACTCTATAAACAGATACAGATACATCCATCTCAAATCATTAAATTCACTCAATACACCAAAAGAGAAACATAGCTTATAGATGGTATAAATTGACCCTACCATGCTCCAGCTGCATGTGGAACCGAGTATACCGCAAAATCTCTGAGTCATCATAGAGTACTCGATCTAAACACAACCATGAGATTCGATCGCTTCTGAATCGCGAGTCCAATCCCAATATTTTGATTCGATCATTAAAGATAAAATCAAAGAAACAAGCAACTTCTACGTGGAAACATCCGCTCTCCAGCGATTACAAATGCCAAAACAATAACAAGCGATGACAAAGCAAACATAACAAAGACCTGTTGTTGCGCTTCTAAGCCATGAGCCTTCAGCTTCCACATGGGAAAGCACGAACAACTTAAACAAAATAGCCAAGCCTGGTTACAAACGATCCTTTGGGCATAACTATTATTTGATTCACAAGTACGTCCCTTGGTCTAAAAAGGTCAACGACTTGATAATATAGATCAGGGCGGAAAACATATTGGTCAAAACTGTAGAGGAGCACACTGTCAGAGCCCATTAGCATACCTCATCACCACATTCCTATTAAAAGCTGTGGTCTCATCAAGCTCAATATATATATATATATATCTATCTATTCAGACTGAATCAGCTTAAGAAAAATTAACCAACCAATTACCAACCTGCAGTTGATGTCAAGCACTTCAACCCTGTCCAGACATATCTGAAGCCTTCATATTAGAAAAAAAAATTGAAACCATTACTAAGCTAAGACATGATAAAAAGTAGATTAGAAGCACGATTTTGCAGTAGCACAGCCTTCCATGGGAAAAAAAATTTGGATCAAAAGTGATAGCCTCACAAAAAGGTAAGAAACTTAAGCTTTAAACAGCCAAACGATAATTCTCCTTCCCTGCAATTCTATAAATAAAACTTTGTCAATACCTCTCTCTTATCCTTTGCAGGTAAAGAAGCAACCGCTACACAAACATGCATAGCTAAAGTTGAATAACTTTAAAAAACCATTTGTACGATCCTTCATCAGCTCTTAGGAATCAGAGTGTCATGCAACTTTCTATGCAATAGATCCATCAAGACAAAGTCAATATTCCAGCATGACTGCTGATATTACCAACTGTTCTCCAACAAATTTACAAGTGACAAAGTCAGAAAACAAACACTAAATTCCATGATATAGCAATGTCAAAAAAGGAAATCCATATTCCAGCATGACCTCTAACGACTTCATTCTTCATTGGGACGCTTTTCTTTACATGCTACGGTATTACAGTAACATTTCATCCTTTGCAGGACATCAGCACAACGAACATGGCTAACTGTGTAATCAAAAGTCAACTCTGTTAATGGAAGTATGTCTTTTGAAGCGAAAAACTTTATGTGAGGCATGCTCTTGTCGTCGTGATCATAGAGCACATTTTGTGCATACAGATTTGGAGAGCAACTGTGGTTGATAAACCTCCCAATGTTTCCATTCGCCTCGGCATCAATAGTAAAGTACTCACCATTCTCCTCGTGGGTGGCACCACCAACCCTGATATTAAAGAAGTACTGGTGTTTGTTGAACTCCAGCAAGGCTAACACATCTGGAAGTACTTCGCCAATGTACTCGCAGACAAAACTTCCTATCGGGATGCGTGATCGTGATCTAACGCCCCACCCCTTTCCTCGAGTTTGAAATATCTCTAGGTCAAACTTGATGCCACTTTGACTCGCTCTGTTTATGCAAGAGTGCGAGCAAGAACAGGATGGGCCACACTCATAAACAAGGGGCTTAAACTTAGAAATTCTTCCATCTTGTTCGTATGGCAATTCCCCTCCATTCTTCATTACACAAGAACATATCCTGGAATGACATCCTTCCTCGCAATTGCAACCGAGTGGAGGAGATGGATCCTTTAGCTCTGGATAGATGATATCAACAATGTAATTAAAAGGTGAAGGTCGTCCATCCTTACCAACTGCACTCGAAACTCGAATCGGTACCTTTTCTCTCCCTCGAGATATATCATCCACATAGACACGTTCAAGAGCTGTTGAACTATTCGAATTCCCATCATGGTTATTTCTCGTCAAGTCTCTGATCAATCTGAACTTGTACATCAGCTTTCCGAAAGGCCCTCTTTCTATCCAATACTGACGCACGTAGAATATACCTTGGTAAACATACTTGCAGTTAGAAAGTCTCTCGTGGTTGGCATGCCTAAGGCCAGAACCATACTTCGTAAGCTTATATCTGCGAATAAAGCGCACGGGATGATTGGAATGCATGCTATTCCTCAGGGCAAGATTCCCCCCACTAAGCTTTTGATCCTTGAGGCAACCCCTTCCCCCGAATACGGGGTTTCCACCTTCGCCACAATAAACTACCTCATCTTTGGACTTCATGCAATTTGAGTATTGGCCAGACTCAACAATACTCGTGGCATGAGGTTCCCCGTCCTTCGATACCCAATCTATGCCCTTCATAATTTGACCATGAACGCCAGTCACAACCAGCTCGGCCCTACAACAGAACTCCTGCCCTATTTCAACACCAGGCACAGGGCCTCGCAATTTCCCAGGATTAACACACTTCTTTGACATTTTCATTCGCTCCAAAGCCTCACTATAAAGTGAAATTCCAGAGTCTTTTTCAAACACATGCTTCGACTTCCGCGCACCTTTAACCTCTTCAAAAATCTTGTGAAACGTATCAACCGCCTCCTTAACCTTCATCTGATCACTAACAACTTCCTTGCCTTCAGCAGCAGAAGTTCTAAAGTGTCTCCTCCCAACACCACCGCTAGAATCAACGGAGGGTGCTTTGGCAGAATTTACCTCAGTAGGACGCGTCTTCGAGCGCACTGGAACGGCGATCGCGGCTTCATCGTCTGGTTTGGAGTGAGAAGCACCGGCTCTGTCCAAACGACTCTTGGAGGAACCGCCACCTTTGCCTCCATTCTCGGCGGAGTCGGTGGTGCGTTCGTCTGGTTTACGAGATCCTCCGGGGCTGTCAAGCCTCGGTCGCTTCCCCAGGGAATGAAACCTGCAATCTCCCATTTCTGAAGCCGCAGGCCACGAAAAGCGAAGCACTCTGGTCGCGATCATGACCGGTAAGAACCGTGCAAACAGAAAAATCGTCAGAAGCGAACCACAGAAACGGGGGAACAGAACGCTAGAAAGCGACAATGCAAGGTGCACGGAGCATGAAGCCGAAAACGACAAGAAAGAAAAGATCACTCGGTTTACACTATACACGAGTTCAACTACAAAATCGCAAAACAACGGAAGAAGTAAAGCTAGAAACTAATGGCGCGAGCAAGAAGAGAGAAACGCTGAGTGAATGAGCGACGGAGAGGAAGGCGAAGAAGAAGAAGAAGTGTACCCTCGAGACGGGAGCGGAACAAGAGAAAAGCCCGTTCTGAAGGAAGAAGAAGACGAAGAAGAGAGAGAGTGAGTGTATTCTGAAAACCGCCTCGGAACAGCAAAATGAAATGAGTAGAGTAGACTAGACGTAGAGCTGCTAAAGCTGCGCACGGGGGCCGAAACGGGCTGCGTTTTGGGAAGCTGGTTTGGAATAACAAAACGCGGGTTCGAAATTTGGAATGAGTAGGTTCATTAAAATTATGTACGTGGCAGTTAACAAAGAGGTAAATCAACAGTTCATCAAGATCATCCAAAATCAATTTCTAGCAAAATAATAAAAATTTGTACTCTATTTTCAGAATGGATTTTCGCATCCTCAACTTTAAATTCACTACCAAATTTCGTTAAAACCAAACCAAATCATTTCATTTTATTTACCAAATTGACACTTTTGTTTTCTTCATTGCTCCCGGGATCCTTCTCCGCCTCTATCCGTTCCCTCTTTTTCCTGTAATTTTATTTGTCTGCTCATCTGGCGTCCCGCCTCTCTTTATGCAATGGTTTTCTGAGCCTCCCTAGACCACATCGTTGATGGCCACGACCGCACATCGGGAAGTCGTGGTCTCATATCTAAGGCTGCGAGCCATCAAATCATGTCCATGGGCACAAGGAGGCCCACGACCTTAATCTAAGGCCGTACGTGGAATCGAGAAATTATTCAGTGAATAGCTATCACCAGAAATTATTCAGTGACTAGTAATCACCACGTCAAGTTACGTGGCGTGCGTGGCCTCATTAAAATATCGACACGTGTGTAGGTAGTGACATGGAAGCTTTTTCTCTCTTTCTCTCTGGCTACGATATTAATGAGAGAGGACTGACACAAGCAACATTAAATGCACCTCTTCTCTCTCTCCACTTTTACGTTTGAAAGATGGACTTTCTTTCACGGTTCGAACTCTCTCTTCGCTTCCATCCTCTCTTCTGTTTCTCTATACCTGCTCACCTCAAACCCTCTTCTCCTCCTCCTTCTTCGTCCTCGTCGCCTTCATTCTCATCGCCTACTGGCCTCCCGATTTTCGACTCTTGAGGTTTTTTTGTTTTTGTTTTTGTTTTTGTTTTTGTTTTTTTGCTCACAACTAGCTCCGTTTTGGAACCGGATCTCCGGGTCTGACCACGTCTTCGTCGCCTCCCAGGATTACGGGGCTTGCTTCCACGCCATGGAAATGATCCCTCAAAAAATAAAGAAAAACCAACATATACTAAGCTATTAGCTGTAAATGTACGCAAGAACCCAAGATGGATTAAGGTTGGTAACCGCTAAAGTTTCGATTTTTTTCATCTCCCCTATTTCTGCCTCAGGAGTCGTTAATGTTGACACAACTCTCTATTTTTGTTTCTTGCAGAGTTGAGGGCCTTCAAGATATACGCATAGAAGCATTGAGGTCTAGGTGAGAAGACGACAATGGAGGAGAGCGTCGACAGAGCGATTTTAGAAGGTAAACTTTCTCATTCTTGCGATGGCATATGGCAAGTGCAAATCTTCTTTTCTCACATTGAGTTGTATTTAATCATTGTTTTTAGATAACTAGGGTGTGAAAGCAATCCGAAGGAAGACCACTGAAACTGGTAGTTTGCAACATCCCTTCACTGGTTCAAGAGTGGTTTAGGAGAATGTAATAAGCTTCGCTCTTACTTATCTGATTGTCTTTGGAAATAATGTTATTTTTTGCGCTGGGTGATGAATTTTTTTTTGGCTTATTTGCTAATTTATGGAGCTGATGGTGATGCAGGTACTGAAGCTGCACCAAGGCAGCACGCAGCACCAGCTTATGCTTAATTTTTATGATTGTTTTGAGACATAATCATGTAATTTTGAAGAATTTAGTTATCTCAAGGAACTTTTGCCATACATGGTTGCCCTTTAAATATGCTTCCTCTTTTTTGTTTCATCTATTGTGGCATTATTTGCAATTTTGAATGAGCAGAAATTAAGCCCTTTCTCAATGTTCGGTACATAGCGAGATGTTGTACCTAAACACAATCGACATTTTTGCTAGTGAGGTGCTATTGCATGCCAATAAGGGGTTGGAGGGGCACTAAACTGATCATTTCATAGGCATCACCTAGGTTCATGACTTGTGGTTGAGCTCTGGTGTGGTTTTTACCACTAAAAGTTGACTAGGGGATTATTGAAAATTCATCACATACAGAAGTTAACCTTGCAAAATTCCAATCTCCTTACAACAAGATCCCAATCTCATTACCTAGGAAGCACCGACACTCTACAGGGGTCTCCGTGTCGCGTCTGACACTCTCCTGAGACTCTCCAACATGCGACCGACACATGATCAGTGCTTAAGACACGCCAGCGACATGTCAGTCTAGTATCTCGATACGCACGGAATCAATTTTAAGCATTTTCATTAAATTAGGAGTCAAAATGTAAATTTATCAAAAATAAAAGCCATATAACCAGCCACCCAAAAAAACCTAATCGTGAATTCATAACAGAAGAAGAATAAGAAGAAATTTATAGTTGATATTTTTATAAGTACATGATAAATACAACACGATAAAGAACATTTTTAGGAGTTAAAAATCAACTAAATCTCACCTGATCATATTAGGTAACAAAATAAATGTCACGGTAATAGAAAAAACTCTAGTAGAGATACTAGTGTAACCAATTCCCCAAACCCAGAATCTCTAGTTGCAGAATCGAGCGATTTCTCCCGATCGCTCCATAAGATTTTCGGTCTACCTTCCTCAAAGACCGGTGGTGGCTATATTTGCATGTACACGTACACATTATGACGTTCTGAAATTTCAAGACTTGTAAAATTAAATGAAATTGGATTTTTGGGATTTAAGGGACAACTATCTGGAAAGATCAGGGTAGCCCCTGAAGCGTAGATCGGTAGGATTTCTTGGTTTCAACGATCCGTCGAATCGTAGCATCAAGACCTTTCGCGCTCGAGCCTAACCCTGACCGAAACGCCCTCAGATATTATCCATATAAGCCTGAAGTCATAAATACTGACTTGACCATGGGCCTCGCCGCATTTAATGCACATCACTTCAAAGTCAAATCTTGCTTTTGACCTTTTGACTTTTGGCTTTTTACTAAATTGCCCCTCAATCTCTCTCTCTCTCTCTCTCTCTCTCTCTCTCTCTCTCTCTCTCTCTCTCTCTCTCTCTCTCTCTCCCTCACCCGACCACCCTCCCTCTCTTCCTCCCTTGTTTGTGCGCCGGCCACCACTACCTCATGCCATCGCCGTCGTTTGGTCAGCAGCGCTGCAGCCAACGTCCAGCTCGTGCCGCGTAATCCGGCCACCCACGGCTTTGCCGTGCGTTGCCGAGCCCCTCACCCCGCGGCCTCACCTAGCCCGTGCCCCTAACTCCTATGCTCAGCCTCGCCTAGCCCCTGTCGCCGTCCCGCCAAGCTGAGCTACCGCCGCCCAAAGCCTCGTCGAGCCCGCCGCCGTGCCCCTCGCCGTCGCCGTCACTGTCCAGCGGCCGTTCACCGCCACTGTTCTTCGTCGTTTGTCCGTCGTCTGCGAGTCGTCGTCGTAGCCGCGTTCGCGACCTCGAACCAAGTCCATAGACCCGTCGTCGCCGCCATCATTGTGAGTTAATCCCTAATCTTTGATTAGGCCGTTAATTATGCTTAGTCTTAGATTAAGATAGTTGCCGTAGTTAATTAAATAGTTATTGTGGTTAATGGTTAGTTACCATGGTTAGTTAGATAGTTACCATGGTTAGTGGATAATTGCTGCGGTTAGTTGACGATTAACTGTGGTTAGAATAGACTGGTTAACTGACTGTTGTGGTGACAAATAGTCATGGCCGAAATAATTACCTGTTAGTAATTAACTGCCTTTGATTGCTGATCGATTAATTATCAATTGCTTGGTTGCTTGAATTTACTGGTTGATCACGTAGGACAGAATATCTCGTTTAATTGGAAATGAATACTCGTGTGAGCAATTGTGCCATTTGAGCATGAAAATGGCTGTTAGCCGAGTTTTGAGCATACTCGTGAGTGTGACTGCATTGCGCTAATGCGAAGTAAGAATTGAATTGGTTGCCTGATGTGTTTGTGTGGTCACACGATGGTTGAGCGTCACCCTAACGTAACTGGGGGCGTGGCGGTACCCTTGTTGGCTTGGGTTCGTCGCCTGGTATGTCCGTGCCGGCGGGAGTTCGGATGCACGCGACATATTGGTTGCACGAAAGTTCGTGTCGGCGAGGCCAGAACCACACGATTGATCGGATGTCGATCGCAACTTGTGATAGATCGAAGTTCATTACAGGGAAGCCTGGTATGTCCATCTTGGGGGTCCTAAGAAGGCTATCGGTTGCGGTCTCCGGTACGGAGTGGGACGATGCCCGGTCCTACCGAAAGAGTACTAGCGGTCGGGCTGTACTGTGGCGAGAGTAGAGTATCTCTTACGTTAATAACTGGAACACGCATGTTACATAGTGCCTGAGTGCTTGAGTGGTTGACGAGTGTTCTGGTTGTGTGCTTTGGCATGTTTATATGTTACTGCCATGTGATATCTGTTGTGTGGGCCAAGGTGGGGTAAGTTCGCATGTGATTGTTTATTGACCGTTGGGCCGTGCCTATCTATTTGGTAGATAGGGCGTGGCATGCATCGCACGCTATTGATCTGCCATTGTTCTTGTGTTTCTTGTTTAGGCCGCCTAGGTGAATCGACGTCCTAATTGGACTTAGGCGATGACTCATTGAGATTTATATCTAATTTGTTGTCATTAACCGTTTTACAAGTCCATAGTATGGTGGAGCATCACGTTAGGTTCGGGGTGCCCATTGACCAGTCCTCTCATATCATTCGCCGTCCGGGTCTAGGTTCAGATCGAGTCTGGGAGCAGCACGCGACGACTGTTTGGGTCGATGAAGGGATAGCTCACTTAGTGGCTCATCTCTTCAAGGCCTGGTTCATGCGTCACGGTGATAATCTCTATGGGCGGATCTGGGGGTTTGAGGGACCCCCGTGTCCGACTCCAATCGTCAGAGCATGGGACCCGCTGGATTTTGATACACCGGACGGGGAGGTGGAGGATCCCAAGTCCGACCCAGATTACGATCTAGAGACTCTGTCGGAGTACCATGGCTGGCCTGGTGGTGACGGCCAGTGAGCGTACGTAGCTGTGGAGGTTTCTTGTTGGTGGTAGCGTTTTTGGTGGTAGTAGCTAGCCCTAGACCTGACCTGGTATTTTTTTGTTAGTCATAGGAAACGGCCCTGAATATGGGCTTGTAGATAAGTTTGTTTCCCCTTGGGCTAACTGAATATAAATAAAATGGTTGTGCTGTTGTGGTTTGTTGTATCTCTTGCTGTATATCTTATTTATATTATCGTCTGAGGTTCTATGTTGCTTCCGCATGCGTTTAATTGAAAGATAAAAATAATGGGTCGATGACATGCCTGGGATGTTATCCTTTTGACCTGACGTTTGGAAGGGTTGTCGATTGCCTGAGGGTCGGGGCGTGACACACATGCCACCCGATTACACTAAGATCAAATCTGATTTTTTCGTCGTGACTTGGTATGGGCCTGGGAGGGCCCGAGCCAAAGCCCGTCTTTGAGGCTTGGCAATCCATTAGCCCAACACTCGATACATAGAAATCGAGGTGGGTCGCGACAGTAGGGTAATGGGAGTTACACTTACACATGCACATGTACACACTTAACTAAGGCTTTGATTGGTTCGGCATTACAAATGGGCTTTAGGGCTCTAAAGTTCCTTGGTCAAATACAAACAGCTTGTGATATGGTTTTTGCTCAACTTTGGGGATATGCAATTGCATCTCCAAATGCATCTAAAGGACTTCAGCCCAAAGTAGGTCTAAAAGTACTGTGGAATGCTGCATTTTTGAAATGCAAATAGACTTTTTTTCTTACAATTTAACCCTTGCTATGCTCTAATAGCTATGAAAAATATCCTTGAAAACCCTAATTCCGGCAAAGGCCTCAGCCATCGATGGTTGACCGGGAAACCACTGGCGAGCGGCCAACCAATTGCCGCCAACCTCGCCTGAGGTTGGGTGAACCCAAGGGAGCCTGGGTTCGAGCTACCTCAGGGGAGGTTGGCGACGGCTGGTTGGCCGCACGCCGATTCGCGTGACTCTGGCCAGTGGTCGCTTGGGTAGCACCAACCTTAGGCGAGGCCAGCGACGACAGACTTGGCCTTGCCAGAGACCCGCTAGCCGTCGGTCCTTAGCCGATTTTGAGTGTTTTTTTTTTTATAAATAAAAGTAAAGGGGATTTGCAAAGTGTGATTTTCCAAACACCATTTTAGCCAAAATTGTATCCCAATGTGTCTTTAAAATATATTTTACCAAATACTATTTGTATTTCGAAAAAACCTTTTAGCCCAAAGGCCTTTGCCTTTTGCCAAAAACATTGCCCCAAAGTTGAACCAAACAAGTCTAAGCCATCTAATTTTAAATAGGTCATAAATGAGTTTTTATGGGTTAAGGGCCTGTTTGGTTCAGCATTTGGCCAATGGATTTTGGGAAAATGCAAATACCTTTGAGTTAAAAGAGTTTGGTGAAATACAAGTACTGTTTGGTAAACTGTAATTGAAAAGTGCATTTGCATGCAATTTTGGGAAAAATACTGTTTGGTAAACTTTTAATATTTGGTGTCTCAATTTAAAAATTTTAACTTTAATTTGTTTAAAATTAGGAAAAAATAATAATCGCCGGCGTGTGGCCTGTGACCGGCGGCGGCCTGCGGTGACCGACCGGCGGCGGGCGATGGCAGCTTGCGGCGATCGATCGACCGCAGGCGGCGTCGGCGAAGGAAGGAGGAAGGACGAGAAAAAAGAAAATAAAAAATTGTTGTTGCATTTTCGAAACGCAATTTCTCAAAGTACCTCCGAAGGTACTTTGGGCTAACGGCCTTTGGAGAGCATTTGAGATGCAATTGCATCTCCCCAAAGTGAGTCAAAAAAGTAGCCAAACAACATTTGTATTTGCCCAAGGGACTTTAGGGCTCCAAAACTCATTTGAAATGCTGAATCAAATAGGGCATAAGAACCCATTTATCACCCATTTTGGCTGGACTTCAATAATTTAAACCTATTTTCAGTCAACTCTTCTAATGTCAAACAACCTATATATAACCTTCCACCCCCCCCAAAAAAAAAAACTATGTACAACCCAACTCCAAATATATGAGTAAAAAAACGGATCCAAAACCAATTTTGACACCTCAAGTCATGCGTCACTAAGTCGTCCATGGCCACACAAGTGAGGCAAGCAATGGTTAGACTAATGTGGCTGGAGGCAAGCTGGCTTGATGCAAATTCGAGAGAGTTCTTGACTAGATTGGCTAAATTATAAAGTTTATAATTGAATTAGCGATCATATAATAAGTTTAAGACTTTTTATACAATTTTCTCTACAAATGGATGAGGGCATTGTCAGAAAGAAAACTGATAATGTCATAAATACTGAGTTGGGATAGTAAACTTGTTAGTAGGTGTGCCCTAAGTAGCACCGACATCGACACGCGACACGCAACGACACGACACGACATGCTGACAAGCCAATTTAAAAAAAATAGAGAATTCTGACACATTAGGACACGTTGTATATTAAATATATAATTTTATATAAATATGGTAAATTAATTTCAATCAAATTAATTTAATTCAAATTTATAAAAAAAATAATAAAAAAGAGACTAAAATGAATTTACACTAAAAACATTAGTTCACCGTTTCATTCGTTGTTTCGAATTTACAAATTCAATTATATTTGATTCTAATTTCATTTCAATAATTTATGAAACTAAGAGAGAGAGGGAGAAAAAACCATAGAAAAAGAGTAGCAAACCCTCGTGGAGCAAAAAATTACATGCGCTTGTATTGCCAACTCATTAATGAGTCACATCATTCAGCTCTTGCCAAGTGTACCAACGAGTCCCACTGTCGAGAATTTTGAACGGACAGACTCCTCTCTCTCTCTCTCCATTAATTTTCCCTCCGTTACACTCTCTCTCCTCTCTCCCTCTTCACTGACGCGACTCTTCACTGACGCCACGCGACCTGTTCTCTCTCTTCTCCTCCCTCTTTCACCTCTCGAGCCAAAGCTTCGTCTTCTCATTTTCAATCCCGAATTGCCTCTCTCCCGAGAACGAGCTGCCCGTTCGTCCTTCCCATTTTCTCAGAAATTTCAAGGAACGAAGCCGCCTCCGCCGTACCCTCCAAGAGCCCATCGGCGGCTCCGGCTCGTTTTCTACTTACGACGAGTGAAGCGAACATCCGCCGATGGTGGATTCTCAGCGCTCCACCGTCCCCGACGCCTACCTCGCCTCCTTCGACCTCACGCGCCGCCTCTTCTCCACCTCCCTTGCCGACTCGCGTGTCGCCGGCGTATGCGGCTCGTTGACCGGGTGTCTGAGCGCGTCCGACACGACACGTGTCCGACCCCGACGGGTAGCTCCGAGAACGTGTCATGATTCATAAGGTGTGCCCACTGGGTTAGCCTCTTTTTGCAGCAAGAAGATGGTGTTTAGATCGGGACTTTGTAGGGAAATTATCAAAAAAAAAAAAAAAATCTTAAATTTATTGAAATTTTTGTCAATTGATTCTTAAATTTTTTGCATTTTGTGCCGATTTAATTCATCGGACCAATTTTGAAAAATTGGATTTATGATGTTTTTGATAATTTTCTCCGGCTTTGTAAGATCTTAGGTGATTATCGCACGAGCCGTAGTAAAAAGCATGCAATTTTGTCATTTTGAGTGCATGAATAACGTTTCAATAACTCTGTCCCATAAAATGAGGACAAAAGAAAACGGAAACAACAATACCCTCAAATGAGACAAACAATTACTTCTCTGAATACATGAACGTATTTGATTTCCTAAATGATAAAACAATCATACATGGGCCACCCACAGGACAGTGGCTACAATGCCAATCAAACCCGAGACCACCTTATAACTCCGACCATGGACAAGCCCATTTGAAGAAGAAGTAGATGGGGTGTCGCTCTTTGAACCGGGTTGGGTCAGAGCACCCGGCCCGGGAGCCGCTTGCGGTGCGCCGCCGGGCGAAGTGGCTTGCACCGCGTCGACCTGGAGCTTCATCCCTCCAAGGCAATATAACCGGTTACCGGAAATGAAGTACCACTCGCCGGATCTCGTGAGCGGGATGGACGTGTTGCCATTCGAGTATGTTTGAAGCGCATTGGTCGTGCTACAGTTGTCGTAGCTCTCTTTGCTCACTTCTTCCACGGTCTCCGACGATTGGTACTGAAACACTTCACCATCGACATGGCAAGTACACAAAGGAAACCTTTCACGGTTAAACCTCAATGGTTTCACAAGATTTATGTTCCAAATACTAAATCTTGTGATATACGCCTTGATTTTCATAAAAGTACACATGAAGATTGTGATTTACAAAGTATGACTACTTCCATCTACTAGAGTGTCGGTAGAGACATGGAACAGAATCACGATCTTTCTAATTTAATAGAAATTATGACTACATCACAGGACGACATGTACATTGCGCACGAGAAATTTACCTAAAACGTCGCCGACGGCGAAGGTCTTGTCCTTGGCCCAAGTGTCGAGATCGGAGCTAATGTCCCAGCCGGAGGAGTCGCCCACCGTGTAAGTGGTGGCCTTGCAGGTCGAAGCTACGGCGCCGAGGATGAGGACGATGCAAATCGGAAGCAGCTTTGTCATTTCGAGTTCGAGGATTGATCACACGGAGTAAGAAAGAGATAGGAGCAGATGGGTCTTGATCTTGATGATATATGTGGAAGTGTGTATGGGTATGGCCAACTTATATGATTAGATTACCTAACTTCT
This sequence comes from Lenwebbia sp. NSW1173648, assembly GCA_029784005.1. Lineage (NCBI taxonomy): Eukaryota > Viridiplantae > Streptophyta > Magnoliopsida > Myrtales > Myrtaceae > Lenwebbia > Lenwebbia sp. NSW1173648. The sequence goes on along the minus strand of JARCGZ010000002.1, from coordinate 37,529,355 downwards.
AAAGAAAGTGTTGGGCTAACTTGTCCCGGGTTGAGAATTAAATAGTTACTTTAATGGGATGGAGTACCCAAAATGTTCACATCAGCTCAGTTTTAATTGCCCAATAATCAGCAAAATAATTATCAGTATAAGTTCATGCTTTTGAAGAATTTAGTGCCAAAGTCCTTCCACGTGAGATTTAGGTCCTCTTTCCTAAATCTCCGCATTTACTTGTCTATTTTACGAAAAAGTGACGAATTTTTCAGTTCTTGTGAACAAGCGCGACAAAACTTGCGTGATGTTTTCAGATTGGCTATCTAATTTCTTTTTCAAAAGATAACAAGTATATAATAAGATCGATTGGGTGATAATTAGGTGTAAAAAGATTAGGAGTTTGTTTATGTAATTGAAGAACGAACTAAAAAATAGTACAAGGGAATGCCCGACACGGCTCAAAATCCAAGGGAAGAAAATCTAGGAATGGGAGAGTTGGTCGGGGTGGGTGGAGGGTGGGCTTTGTCCGTTGAATGCAGTTAAACACCTCCCAACGCCTCTGCTTTCATGTTTGACCCTATGCAACAAACTATGTGAAAAATGGTTCTCATTTCGTAAATGTAACGAATTAGATTATAGAGAGGGGCATGTATCTCCAACTCAGTTCTAAATCTTTCAATTATCTCAATTTAATCGTGAACCTTTTGACGATTTGCCAATTTAGCCATCCCGGCCAATTTTGACCGAAAACTGCTTAGGTGACCGTCTAGTCAACGTTGATCATACCACGTGGTATGGTTAGTGCTGATGTAAATAATTTTTTTCTTCCAATTTATCTGAATATTTGGAAAATTATATTGAATTTTTTATTTTTCTTTTCTTACTTTTTTTCCTTCTTTCTCCTCCTGTTGCTGGGTCTTGGCGGTGGCTGACAACTGGCCACAAGTGAGGGCCGGTGAAATTGAGCCTCGCCGGCCTCGGGCGAGGGTCAAGCTTAGCACAGCCTCTAAGGAACTAGTCTAGTAGAGGTCGGTCCACCCCTAAGGAAAAAATGTATTTTCCATATTCATGTTATCCAAATTAAAAAGGAGAAATAAATTTGCCTATATTTTCATTTCCTTTCTCTTACGATCTCTTCCATCCAACCAAACAAAGTTGGGTATAAGAATTACCACCACCTGAAATTTCACTAAAGACCCAAGCCAATCTAAAGGTTTTAGCTAAAGGCGAGGGCAGAAAAATCGTTCAAATTTGAGCCCTTGTAAGAGCCGTAGAAACTTGTCCCTCAGTTGACATAAAACAAATTCCATATTTTTGACCGTCAACTCGGTGGACAGAGACAGAATAAGGGCGCGAATGATAACCATTCTATTTATCAGTTTTTCTATTTTTCTGTTCCTGAGAACAAGTTTGGAACAGAAATCTGTTTGCTAAAACAATTTCATTTTTCTATTTCCTAAACAAATTTTAGCTGAGAAATAGGTTTAGACCAAAAATGAGAACAGAAAACCCCCCCAAACAAATCAACAAAGTTATCTTATCTTTACTTATTGTACTACACTTTACTTTTATTTGCTGTAGTTTTCAGATTCTCGTCATCGAGTCAAACTCCAGCGTTTATCTTTATCACAGATACTGCACCATTGAGTCAAACTCTAGTGTATTATCGAAGCATATTCAAGGCTTTGTCGTAGAGTCAAACTCCGACACAGTTTCAAGTGCGTTGGTTCGTTATCTTTTGAGAGAAATTGTGCTCACCAAGCCATCCCATTAAGTCAAACTCTGGCTTGGTCTACGTTTGCGTATTTTCTTTCATTTCCATTTGTATCAATTCCTTTAGGTTGTACTTACCGAGTCTTTCTATTAAGTCAAACTCTGGTTGAGACAATATTTGTGTAATTCTATCGAAATCTTTGCAAACCTCACGTGATGGTTTTCTGACTATCTGGATCTCTCCTATCTAAGATCTCCACAGGACCCTTTATCACATTTAAAAGCCGAAGAACGAATTTCGGTAAAAGATATTTTGTCGCGAAAAAATTCCGGAGAAACAATTCCATTGTAACCATTTTTAACAGTAGATAGTAGGTGTAATTGCTTGAATTATGGTCTATAGACGAGGCTGCCAATTAATCAAAGGACACCAATTTTTAATTTACCTTACTGTTTATCTTTACATTTCCAATATCATTGGTAACGATTGTTCTCAGTCTTAATACCATTAATTTTCTTGTCATTTTATGTTTCCTGTCCAAGAATCAACAAAAGGACTCTTCCTCGATCCATACTTTGTAAGGTATTTGATCGACGCTCACACTCTTTCGAACGTAGCCACGAGATTTTCTTACCCGTAATTGGGCAAAAAGTTCTAAACATATTAAATTAAGTCTAATTCTGTCATAAATCTTTCAATTTTATTAATTGAGTCTATCTGGCCAATTTTAGTAGGAAATCGCTGATGTGGACGCTGATCCTCCTACGTGGCATGCCTGGCGCTGACATGGAAGAATTTTATAATTATTCTTTAAAAAAATCTAATAATAATAATAATAATAATAATAATAATAATAATAATAATTATTATTATTATTATCTTTTTTGTTTTATTTTTGTTTTATTTTTTTCCTTCTATATCTGGGGAGGGTCGTTGGCCAACCCTCGACAGTCGCGGGCAAGGGTCTCCCTCGCCCGCGATCGGCAGTCGAGCAATCAAGGGATGGAATGTACGGACCGAGCGAAGGAACAGAGCAGTCGAGCAAGGAGTGCAGTCGAGCGAGAAGCAATCGTGAGAGAGAGAGAGAGCAAGGAGCAGTCGAGCGGAGGCGTAATGGTATGGGAAGTAGGGTTTTGTTTTTCTAAAGGGGCAAAATTGGATTTCTAATAAGCTTTTGATGGAAAAAATGTAACTAACTAAATTTCATCAATATGGTATCAGCATTCCGAGAATACTAAAAGCTCAAGATAGGTTGGGACCAATTTCAGCTTTCCCAAGGCCAACATGTGGCCTCAAGCCCCTTGGGAAAGCTTGCCAAACACCCAATTTTTTTTTAAAGGGTTTTGGAGGCTTAAAGCCCCTTAAGAAAGCTAAACTAAATGCAGCCTTCTTTTCACTCACTTGTAGCCGCATTCCCTGGAGGTCATAAAAATAAAGGGATAAGTGCATTGTAAGTCCTAAAACTTTCAATGAGTACAATCAAGTCCTAAAACTAGTCACAAAAGTGCAAGCGGGTCCTAAAATTTTGAAAAAGTGCAATCAAGTTCTAAAACTTATCATGAAAGTGCGATTAGGTCCAAAAATTTTCAAAAGTTCAATCAACGAAAGGACTTGATTGGACAAGTTTGGCAAAATTTTCGAACTTGATTGTACTTTTTGAAAGTTTTAGGACTCAATTGTACTTTCGTTACAAGTCTTAAGACTTAACTGCACTTTTTGAAAGTTTTAGGATTTTCAATGCACTTATCCTCTTTTCCTTTTCGGTTCTTAGGATGTTCTCAAACTTCTTGCCAAATCTGATAAACGCTATCAACTCAATACGAATTTGTACCAATTTTTTTTTCAGTTTAATACCATAGAACAAGCCAAGCGTTTAGGCCTAAAACCCTAAGGCAACACCATTTATGTCCGAAATTTGTCTTCACAATAATTATAATTAGGCCAAGGGCTTCCTTTCTTAGTTCCGAATTAAGTTGCCACTTCGCATTGCATTGCGGTGTTACTCAAAGAGCAAAACGAAGCATTGCTAAATTGCTACTAATGTGAACTCTTCTCAGTACAGAGAGAAGATGGGAAAGTACTTTGCACAGTAAGAGGGGCAATAGAGCTCACGGAAGCCATTACAGAGAGCCTGGGCATTGGATCAACCGATCTCCCCCCCAGACTGTTCCATGGCATGCAAGTGATGGCTGTGAATTGTTACCCACCATGGCCCCAACCCAGACCTTGCACTAGGGCTCCCTCCGCATTCTGACTACAGTCGCCTAACAGTTCAGCTACAGGCCTCGCCGGGCCTCCAGATGGATGCCGAGGACGGCGGCAAGTGGAAACTGGTACCCAAAATCGACGGTGCGCTGCAGGTCGGAGACCATATCAAAGTGCTGAGCAATGGCTTGTACACAAGTATGGTCCACAGGGGCTATGTTGAACATTTGCGTCCCAAGGATGTCTAATGCTAGCTCCCACAGCTTGAGCATGGATGAGAAGATGCGCACTGCAAAAGAGCTGGTGATCACGAGAGTAGCTTCAGGGATTTCCTGAATATCTTGCCCGCCAGTGATTTTGCAGATCTTATCTTAGTTTTAAGAACAAACAGTCGTGGTGGTTTCAACTCTTTTCGGTGTGAATAGAATGAAAAAATAAGGCAATTTGTAGCATTGATACAGCTCATTGAACAGTACAAACTATAACACCAAAATTCTCAGCCTAAGAGTTCCTCTAGCCTGTGCATGAATTAACTTATTGGATCAACCAGGTGATGCAAAAATGTCGAGTCTACTGCATTCTGTCGCTGAAAGATATGCACTCATTCTCCAAGTTGCTTTTGGATAAGAAGGGGTTCGTCATGTCATTTCACTTGTATGGAAGCCACGGATTTGGAAGATTGTCTATTCGCTTCTTTAGGGGATTGCGGTCCTCCTAGCTGAAGTTCCGTGGGATCTCGCAGTGTCGGCGACGACATTGGAAGATCGATCCGAGCTTGAGATGCGACGTTCAAAGGTAAAGGAATATAAGGGCAATGTACTTGAGGGTTCAAATAAGTGTGAAAGCTTCCGGGCACAAAACTCCGGAAATTTCCCATCGGATAATAGGATGACAAGGGAAAACTCCAATCAGGTGGTGGGAAGTTTGGCTGTATCATCCGAATTCCTACCTGCACAATTAGTATGGCCGGATATCAATGACAAACCTTATCATTTGTTCGAAACTAATCTTTCTCTTTGAGACGAGCAAAACACCATACTTCAACCAGTCAATACAGAGTACTTTGTTTCTGGGTTTCCTGCTTTTGCATGAGTGAAAACTCAACTTGATGTCATGTAATTGCAACATTCAAGAGAATTGAGTGTTTAAAATCTGTGGCAATCAAGAATGACGGCGTCGAGGTAGTTATGATGAGGAATCAGCGCCAAGAACATCGAAGTTCAGGGAAGGAAAGTATATGAGCTCCTTCATACACTTTCAAAATAAGCATTGAAATTTTCAACTATGTAAACCAATTACACACAAGATAGAATATGAACAAGTTGTTCTTACCGGGCATGGTCCGATAGAAGGATTATCCAAGCAAAGAGCTGGAAACTGTTCCACCACTTGCAGAGCATTCTGCTTCTAATGATCGACAAAAGAGGTCGTTAGGGACGGATATACGATTCTTGCATGTTCATTTAAAATAGACAAAGAAAAGCTACTAGCAACACTCACCTGTGCCGCAACGTCTAGAGATTTTGATGAAGTAACTGCCTGGAACAATAGAGATAAGACAGTAAGCCTCGAACAATGAAAATCGAGGACCAAGCATGTTCTTACGAGTTCAGAGAGACATGCCTGTGAATGTGATGTTGTGGCTTCCGTTACTACATTTGGATGCGTGACCGGAGAATCTGGAGAGGCATCATCCTGCATTGGAAGTCAAGAAATGAGATCGAATCGTCCTTCCGACCCGACCCTCGATACAGCATATTGGTCTAGTTTTGGAAATGTTCTAAAGAGACAGAGACAGGAAGAAAGAGATTACATGGTCATGGTCTTGAGAATGCAAATCAAACATGCTCGTCCGGCGCTTCTTCTTGTCGTTGATCACCTGTCGCAGGAAGTATTTCTGGGCATGGCTCGCGACCTGAGTTGGCGTCCTGGTGGGCACGAAGTTTTTGCTGATCCCTCTCCAATCCCCTTTCCCAAGCTTCTTCAGACCCTCCAAAAAGGTCACGTGCTCCTCCATAGTCCATGGTTTTCCTGAGAAACTTTCAAAAGCCCAAAGTGAACAATCTTCTCCAAATTTGCTCGTTCCGAACATGACTTGTCGTTTCTAATTCACAAATCGGGACCAGAACCGCTTCAGTCAATCTTTAGAAAATGACATAAACGATCCCTGAACTCGACAGGCATCATGATGAAGATCATACGTACAGGATATCTGTAATGTAATAAAGAATCTATTCTTGCTCCATTTCTTGTTCTTCTGTTTCCAGAACACCATCAGGAAAAGAAAAAAAGCGCGCGCACACACACACACACACCTTTCTTCCTTTCACGAGCAGCTTTGGCTTCCTGAGAATGGTGATTGGGGTCGTCAGAGAGATAACCAGGCGGATCGACCCCGGCCAATTCCGAGCTCTTATTGCACGACGGAGATCTCATGTTCTCGACGCTCGAGCTCTTCTTCATCGACGCTCGCGAGTTCTCCGACACGTACACGCCGAACAGCTTCACACACCCCTTCCCGTTGCACGTCCTCGAGTTGTGACCATTGTGGCCACAATGCGAACACTTCCGACCCCCGCACGGGGTCGCTTCTTTCACCATCTGTTCCTTCGACTCTTTTTACAGCTCGAGGAACAGAGAGCTTCAAGCCCTTGTCTTCAGTTTCCGGAACCGAAATCGAATTACAAAACCCAATTGCACCATGCAAATATTTATGGCCCTGCGAGGGTTTATGGTCGGATCCGATTAACAGACGGAGAGGTTGATGGTGGTTTTGGTCAGGATTCTGGTACGATCTTTATCTCTTTCTTTTATAAAACAATCAGTTGTACGATATCCGACGCCTGCTCTCTCTCCTGTAAAAATAACTTAAGACATTGCTGGCTTTCGCTATCTTTTAGTGGCTTAACAAATTTCAATGAATCAGATAATAAGCTGGATCCTCTAAATTCGCTGGAGGAGACTTTCACAACCCAACTAGGTAAAAGCCTAGCTGGTTTTGGACAACTTTTCCATGATAAAAAGGTTCGAGGAGGTTTAGGGAAAAGAAAAGAAAAACTCGGACAGTATATAACGGGGGAGATTAAGTACGCTAATTGTTGATTATCTCTATCTACATCATTTGAAATTCATCGTACTTATGCTTTGTAATCACTTCTGTCGTTTTCCATTTTGAACAGAGAATCCTGGATCGATGAGGTGATTTGGCCCGCTTTCTGTATCCTAAGAATTATGGATAAAGAAATCCCAAACATTAATATAAAACATTAAGAAGACATTAAAAGGTGACAATCTCTCGAAAATATCAAAAATGAAATCCTTCTTTTCCTTGTTCGGATCAAATTTCTCGGCCCAACTAACAGTTTCCATACAAAAATAGAATGAAATTGAAAAGGGCGAGATTGACTCGTACATGGAAATCTAAACAACCCAGGACTTCTCCAGACTACAGGCTATATCAATAAGTTTCCACTTCTCAAATCAGACGATTACATTCTTAATCTTCTTAAACTTAACTAATTATCCACTAAATCGGAGATCCAACCAAGATGTGATAAATCCAAAACCGAGGCATCCCACCCAGATTTCACTTTCTCCGATTCACCATCGCCGTCCTTGTCGTCGTCGCCGCCTCTTATGCTCAATCTCCTCAGGCTCCTCAAAAGATCCGACACTCCATCACCCACGTCCAAGTCGGACTCCACGTTTCCTCTCGCCGACCCGGGCGTCTTCGTCGGCGTGGCACTCCGCGATCCGTCCATCTCCGCCACGCGCGCCCGGTGCGCGCGGGTGCACTTGTACTTGGTCTCGGGGCGGAGCTGGTCGGGCGAGTGGGCGAAGAAGCAGACCTTGCGCTGGCAGAACTCCCCGGCGTTGCACGCGCGCGTGCGGTACCGTGAAGGATGGAGCCAGTACTCGAAGACGCCATGGGCGAACTCGCAGGAACCGCCCTTGAGGCAGCTGCCCACGCGGAAGGCGGGACAGGCGACGGCGGCGTAGCTGACTTTGCGGGGGTCGCGACGCTGAGCCTTCTCGCCGCGGTGGGCGTAGGGGCACTCGGTCCAGTCGTGGCTTCGCGTCCGGGGACAGCGCTTCACTTTGTACGCGTACATGCGAAACTCGTCGGAGCCGTAAATCTCGTCGAAGTCGAACTTGTCGGAGAGACGCTGCGCGTTGCACGCGGGGTCATCCGGGGAATCCCAGCCACCATTCCGATTCTTGATTCCTTTCAACATGTTACAAGGCCTCCTCTGAGGAGTGACGAAATACTTCTTCCCCTTGGATTTCGCTCTGGTCTCCGAGGAAAGAGAAAAGCGAACAATGTGTGCATGCAGGCGACGAATCCTTCAAAAAGACGGTAGCGTCTGGAGAGGTTCGAGGATCGCTGTTATATATGTGCCTGAAGATGAAACGAGCGACCCCCACGCCACCTGAAGAGAGCGCGAAGGAGGAGTATCTGTAACAGAAGGGGAAGGAGGAAGATGATAGAGCTGGTGCAAAGAAATTTAAGGGGCCCACGTGAAATGGGTATAGTCTTGAATTGAATGTTACGGGATAATTATGGCGTAATTGACAAAGGAGAGAGAGAGGGAGAGGGAGAGATCAACGAAATAGATAATGGTGAAGAAACTACTAAAAAGACGCCAACAAACTGAATTACAGAGAGAGAGAGAGAGAGAGAGAGAGAGATGGGGTTGAGTGTGGAAGGAGAGGGAAAGAGGAGATTCATTTATAGAAAAATGTGTCGGGTCGGGTCAGGTCGGGTTTAGAAGGAACTAAGCTAGTCTAGTCTTAACCAATGTGAGGTTACAAGCGAACTCGACGTTTGTTGGTTTGTTGGTTTTGGGCCATTGAGCTGACCGTAACGGACAACTTTCCCCCAATGGGACAGTCAAGTGAGTGAGGTCAGAAACCAAAGGAGAAACGAGAGAGAGAGAGAGAGAGAGAGGTAAGGTAAGAGCGACAAGAGGTGAACATGAGTGGGCGCAGCGAGACAGTTGTGAGGTGATCCCGAAGAAAATCGGACAGCTTTTGAGCACCCCACCGATCCGACTCTACTTGTGTCCCGCATGCCCACTCTCTCACATTGTTGACCCTTTTTGGATCGTGGCCCTTCTTGTGTCGTCATCGGCGTCCCGCAAGGCTACGTGTGTGTGTGTGCATATGCACATATCAAGGCTCTACTAAATTGGTGCATTAATCAAGTGACATGGCAGAATTTCATTGGAATCGACCTTTTAGATTATATGATGCGTCGTAGTTAGCACCGGTCGACAAAAAAAATAATACCAAATTTTTGATTATTATCGACAAGCGACGCACTTTAATCGATGAGAGTAGAATTTGATGAAAACAGAAGTAGCCAATGAATAGAATAATCGACAATTTGAAGGTGATTGATATCTTGCTAATGAAGTCATCGACAGAACAACCATGGTCTATTGAGGTAGCGGACCCGGGCCAAAAGACCGAGGTCGGGACAACCGTGGTCCATCAAGACCAAGCGTTTAAAGAGTTTGGGCCTGAACCAAGGTCCATGAGGTTGGACTCAGGTGAATAGCGCCCGTGTCAGGAAACTCAGGGCTCATGGCCAGGACCCCGACGCTTGGGTCTGGGTCCACCGAGGCTGAACCCAAGACCCCGATGCTCGCGTCAAAGTCTCTGGCACTCGTGCCTGGGTCCATCAAAGTTGGACCAATAACCCCGATGCACAGGACTGGGTCCTCGATGCCTAGACCCTGGTGCATCGTGGCAAGACCTAGGTCCATTGAGCCCATGCCCGGGTTCATCACGACCAGGCTCGAGACCATGTGCCTATGCTCAAACCCCGGCACCCAAGTCCGAGTCTATCAAAGGTCGAGCCCGAGTCCATCGGTGCCTTGCTTGAGACCCCTGTGCCCATGCCCAAGATCCTAGCGCCTAAACCCGGGTCCATCGAGATTGGGCCAGGGCCTAGTGCTTGTGCTTGGGTCTTGGCGGCTACGCTCTAGTCCATTGCGGTTAGGCTCAAGACCACCGGGTCCTCGGCGTGCATAGGCCTAAGTACATCGAGGCCAATTTTCTTTCTAAAGAAATCCATTTTTTTTAATTTTGATTTTCTTCTTTTCTTCTTTTATTATTATTTTATTTTCTTTCTTTTTCTGATTTTCTTTTTCTTTCTTTTCAATTTTCCTTCTTCCTCCGCCGGTCCTAATCCATTCTTATTGCCTTTGATGGTGACTCGTGGACTGATATCGAGTCCTCGCGTGGACTAAGGCCTTCATGGTCAAAGTATTCAATTGATGGTCCTTGTTTGCATCTTAATGAGCCTTGACTGGCAATGTGGACTCAAATTCTGTTGGTCCAATAAGCCCGCATTTCAATTTAAACTTTGAAGGGCCAAATCGTTGGGCAAACGGGTTTGGGCTATAGTTACGAATTGGGCTATATGTATTGATCGACTGAGCTTCCTATTTTCTTTTCTTTTATTTACCTCTTTCCATCTAAATTTTTTATTTATAAGGACGAGCGCTTGAATTCTCGATAAAAATCCAGGTGTCAATATTTCCCTTCTCTTTTTGCCGGTGGCAGGCAACCGTGGCCTCGCCTGTGCGACGATCGGCCGCGCCTGGGCAAGGGGCGGCCTCACCAGGCGTTTCCTGGGGAGGGTCGGCCAGATGCGAGGCCGACCCCCTGGTGTTCTCAAAACACCAGTTTCCATTGCTCCTCTGGTCATGATTCTGCACTTGCTGCTACAAGAACAACTCTAATTGCAATTTCTGCTGCTCTCTCTGTTTCATCTCAGAAAAGCAATTTCCGTACAGCATAACCTTATGAAGAGCCCCGCGTTGACAACCCAACGCCAACGTTATTCACAGGATACAACTGCACTTGAATGGCCATTTCTCTCTCTTCTGTAACAACAACACACCAATTAAACCAATACCTAACCCACACCCCCCCCCCCCCCCCCACACACACACACAACAACAACAACAACAACAACAACAACAAAATCCTCCTTTCGATTTTTCTTCAAAGCCGAAAAGCCTCGTGTTTGGTCGACACTCACCTGGCCTGGGCGAGGGTCAATCTCACCAAATTTGGCGAGGGGGCTTCGCTGGTGCTAGGGGTGAATATAGTTTCAGGGTAGAATCTGGAACCTGAAATTGAACCGATGGGGAATTTGTCCGATTCCAAGTTTCAGGATTTGCAAGGTAGATTTTAGGTTCCAAAAATTAGGGAACTTGTTCTGACGGGTAGGTTCCAGGTAGATAGAACTTGAAACTCGAAACTCGTAACAAGTTTTTGTGTTTTTTCTTGGTATATGTCTATCCTGTAGTATTCCGTGTCGTCCGATGATGAGTGTGTAATCTGGAACAACTAGTCTAAGTTTTCATTTCCCACAATATTTATGATTGAGATTCTTACTTTGTTAACGTTTCATATTGATTCGTGCGTCTAAATATGAGTTATGGTCAATGGATAGTAGAAGCAGCGATGATCATTAAAGGTGATGATTCAGTGCAATCGTTCAATTAAAAATACATGCGAAATTTGGGTAGACCCTGAAACCGTCCTGAGAACCTGTAACAGGGTAAGTTTCAGGTTCATGGTATGCATGGTAGGTTCCAAGTTCCAAAAATTGATGAACTTGTTCTGACGTGTAGATTCGCAAGTGGAACCTATACGAAACTTGAAACCGCTTGCCTCTAGTTGGCACTTCCCATCACCAGCCATGGCTGTGGCTAGCAACGGGCAAAAAGAGGGGATAGAAAAAGAAAGAACAAAAGTCCGTGTCAATGCCGACGCCTGCTGAGCCATTTAGGACTGTCGGCATCCATGTCGACGATTTTTCGACCTAAATTGATCGGATGGATTGAATTGGTACCAATGTGAAAAGATTTAGGACTAAATCGATGCAATTGAACGGTTAGTACTGAATTGATGCCAATGCAATAAATTTAAGAATTTCTTTATACTTTTCTCAATTTAACATATAAACTATTTTGTCTTTGTTTGCACGTGTCAAAACATAAATCCATAAAATAATGAAGGTTTCACATATTCCCCAACATATTCATAAAAGCCATTACAAGCACTACCCAATCACGTTAAATTTCCCAATAAATAAGAAGATCAACCTACTCCATACAAATAGAATGAGAATTATATATCTTGATATAATTAAGTGCGGTATCGTACAAACATAAATGGTTCATCTAAATACATGAACCATATATAAAGTAGAGGTGAGAAATGTGCCTTACGGTGAAAATTACAGCCAAGGCCTGCTAGTTAACCAAATAATAGAGAGTAATTCGCGGCACTGGCCAACCTAAGCTGGCACAAAATTTGCACGAGCATCAAGGTTGAAATTGTAAGAGAATAATAATGGTAGATTAAGTTATCATCGGCAAACTCGAGGTGGGTGGGACCTAACTTTGTTGGGCGAGCAATGCTCACTTAGGAAAATAAAGCATATGCTAGAATAATGAGCATGGGCGAGCTTTACAGAGCATGCGGCACTTTTTGTAAATCATACACGAGTTTTCAATCCCCCCACGATGGGTCAGTTGACAGGAGATCAACCAATTCCTATCGAAATATTGTGATCTTGAGATTCGAAATGTGCAATTGGGTTGCGGCTTAAGTTCAAATTTCATCCACCAACCAAGAGGATCAGACGAGACCGGTCTTATAAATCTAGTTTACCAATGCATTGACACCAAACAAAGACTTACAAAATTGAAGAGCAGACCTGTCGTCCATCAATTCATTATTGACAAAACTCACATACAACGAGAAGAAACCACACACAGACCAGAGTAACTGAAAAACAAAGCAGCATTTCAGGGGCCAGAATCTGTCCTCATGATCGAGAGACCAACACCGACATGCAACACACTAAGAAAGAACGATTTCATGATATAAACCGGTTCATCTATGTATTCCCTCTACGATTGGCTAGTGAGATGCTGCTGCCCGAACTGCTCGGCCCTGTCCTTCATCTCCCGCGCCTTGCTCGCGAGCTTCATCCGCGCCTGGTCTAGCTGGTCTGCCCCCGGCGGGTGCTTCCCCGTCACGTACCTGTATATCCACGACAGCACCGTCACCGCCGCCACCCCAAACCCTCCCGACGCCAGGAACCCCATGATCAGCAGCCCCACCGTGATCACCGCGGGGACCAGCACCGGGCTGAATATCACCAGCAGCGGTGTGGCGATGGTGAGGGCAATCACCGTGCCCGCGAGGGTCAGCCCCGACAGGACGAGCAGGGATCCGCCCGCGGTGGCGGCGGTCACAGCCTTGACCACCTGGTGGGACAGGGGCTGTTGCTGGTGCTGCTGGTGCTGGTGGTGGCCATAAGGGTGATGCTCGGCCATGGTTAGTCAGAGACGACCCAAACGCAAACCCTATCAAGCGTAGCAAAATTCTGAGCAGAATGGGGATGTAAAGAAGCAGGGGAGATCGGCAAGGCTAGACAGAGGGAGAGATTTCTACTATATGAAGGAAGAGAAGGTGGGTGAGTGAGTAAGAGAGAGAGAGAGAGGGAGAGGGCAAGTGTTGAGGGAGGGAGTGTCACGTGTTCACGAGCTTCTCATGCAGGCCTTGCATGTCGCCATGAGTCACTGCCTCGCGACACGTACGTTATTTCCTCGTCTATGTCTGAATTTAATGTTTTCTTTTCCTTTCGTTTTTTCCCCGGAAAAGCCTTCCCCGTTTTCGTTTGAAAGCTGATCGAGCCTACGAGAAGGTTGTCGAGTCATTCTGGCAAAAGTCAAACGGAGTGCGTTCTTGTTTCGGATTTGCCTCGTTTGGATTCGGCAATTATGTGATTCTGGTAAACTTCGTAGTTACACTACTTGAGGTGTAACGATGCCAAAATAAAAAGGTCCTTAATTAAACCGAGTCTGATGCAAGAGTACCACCAGAAGGAAATCAACAATTTCTTTGGCAATAATAAAAGTTTATACTAGTCTCGCTACAACAATTTCTCCGGCTCATGACCTCAATCCATATTTTGTTTCTTCCCAACAAGCCCAGAATATAGATCATCAGCTACCAAAACATGAGTCCAATCAACACAAATTTATGAAGTTTAGGAGGAGTTTAAATACATGTTTAGTCCTATAAGTTTCAGGATATGGGCGACTTGGTCCCGAACTTTTATTTTGTTCGACGATCATCATAAGATTTATTTTATGCAATCAAGTCTTCTAAATTTTTGAATTTGTACTTCACGCATAATTCACGGGGGTAAACTGCTTCCTCAATTGTTGCGTGGGAAATTAAATGATGCGCCATCCTGAACATTCGAGAAAGCGGATGTGCATGAACAACATAGCCCATTAATCACTAGAAATTAATAGCATTTTCTCATGTTAGCCAACAAAAGCAAACCAAAAGAAGAGAAAATCTGCGAGGTGATTACATATTTTTGGGCTTGGCAGTAGAGAAGGGTTGAACATGGGAAGTCTTTTGATCACCACAGAACCTGGGCTTCATGCGCCAAAGAAAGAGATTCTCCATTCCACACCCTTTCTGCGCTCCACTAGTAGCTTGTGTTGCTGCTGATCTCCTTGACGATACCACCCCTTGTACTGTATACCTACATGATGAACTCACCTGCCTCTTGCAACAGCTCAAGTCCCTGGTCCCATCCTCGCTACAAGAAGGATGGTGATGGTAATTCGTAAGGCCTGAAGACGCCCCCGCCAACGCCAATGCGCTGGCATCTGGGAGGAACCGGTTGATCATGAAGTTGGGCGACGCGTCCTCGCCGCATGACTCCGCAATCTTCAACTTCAGCTGGTCGATGTTATCGTTCGGCCCGTGGTCCAGTCTCTCCGCTCTCTCGAGGATGTCTATCGCCTCCGACAGTGAGAGCACGTCCACCGCGTTAGAAAACACATCCTCTTCGTTACTTAACGAAGAAATGTCACCGCGGTCGCCGTCGCAGTTGCCGTATCCTTTCAGTTTCGTGGCCATTCGCGGCGGAGGAAGAGGGCGGGGCGCGTCCGCGTCCCTCGTCGAGTCGCCGACCGCCACATCGCCGATGCTCTTCTTGGGCTTGCCCGGAGCTTGTTCCCATGAGAACGGAATACCATCACCGACACCTCTTCTGGATGATGCCTTACTGATGCAACAAGATGACTGTGGAGGACGCCTAGTGGATAGAATTGGGGCATTGAGGTCGAGTGCTCTCGGATGGTATTTCTCACCATTCATTGCTTTTTGTGTGTTTCGTCAGCCATTTCCATACTATCACGTTCTCCTTTGTATAGGCAAAAGAAGAGAAATTAGATCTACAGTAGCTGGAATAGTACTTCACTAGGAGGACCGACATCATGTGGATGAACTCATTGAGAGAAGGCAAAAAAAGTGGAAGGGCTGGTAATAAATGTAAGTTGGAGGGAACTTGTGATGATGCGGTTGGAAAAAAGGTATGAGCAAACGCAAACCCGTGCAGTTCTTTATTAGGATCCCTCACCTTTTCGTAAGCACGTATATTTCAAACACCTGAAGAAACAGGAAGCCAGAGTTAGATGACCCAATCGCTGTCGATTTTTATTTTTCGTGCATACACCACTCGATAATTAGAAGTGATCGGCGATCGGAAAATGTTCATCGGATCAGAAACACCGTTGCATAAGAAAGAATTGACACGATCACGTCTTTATATTTAGCAAGTATAGACGAGAAAATGTCAATGCTTGTGATGGGCATGGTATATCTGTTGCTACTATGAATGGAGAGACCACCATTTGATCTCTCTCACTTAAATTGTAATTTGTTTTATCCATCCACTTAATCTTAAACTAATGAGATAGGAAGAGTTTCCGTCGCAAACCTTTCAAACCAACTTTTATATTTTTGTGCAATCAATATTTTGAAAATCGAAATCATTCTTCTCACAAAGTTGTTTAACTGAAAAGTATCGACGAAATATTTTTCAAAGGATTCATGGATATGTGTGTGAATCGACAAATGATATGAACGGTGCTTTGTTGATTTTGGACAGAAAAGTAAAAGACAACAAATTTCAAAATACGATCGCGGCCAATCATTTAAATTGCAGGAAAGTAAAATAAAGACAAATTTGCCTTATCTGATTGATTGGGGTTACTTTACAAAGAGTACGATGTGACTATTTATAGTCAAAATCAACAGTGATAAACAATAATTGAACTTAAAAAGAAAACTCCATAACCCTAGCTTCAGAATAAATAACTTCCTAACCCTACTTAGGGTTATAAGAACTTACGCCAACACTTATCCACAAGAAATTATAATATCCTAAAATAGCGGCAATAAACATAACCAAACTTTTTGGATGAGTTGTCCATGCTCTTCAAGTTGTGGACTATTTTTTTTTATTGATAACTTTCGTTGTTCACCAAACTTTTTTTTTACTGACTAAGTATGTCACTTGTCGATCATAATCAAAAGTTAGTATTTTTTAGTGTCAACAAAAGTATATGCAGCAAATATCCTTAAGGATTTGAGGGAGGCGGTGGCGGCGGAGGAGGCGATGGGGGCTGCGGCTCGAGGATGGAGGTGAGGCGGATGGGGTGCGATGGTGGCGCCAGCTGAGTAAGAGGAGGAGTTTAATTTTTTAATATTTTTTGCATGTCAGTTTTTAAGGGTAAAAAAATTGGGATTTTTCACTGTTTTTTGGATGCTTTTTTTTTTTTTTGAATGAGTTAAATAGGTGAGTTTGAGTTGTAAGTAGGATGAGTTGGTCATCTAGATTGTTTGGGAAACAAACAGGACAATGCGACTTAAATAGATAGATTTGGATCGAACTCATTGGTAACCCATTCAAACCCAACGCACCCTCATTGATAAGTAAGTTAGTGGCCCAATAGAGTCCATATAAGTCCGTATGTCTCGTGTTTTATGATGAATCGTGAAAGGATGGGTCACCACGATGGGTCACCTGTTTCGGGTTAGAATTTGAAGAGAAGGTGCTCATCAAGGACCGTCTGACTCGGTGACTTTGGTGACGGTTTTTCGTACTGACGTTGACCAATTATTCGTTTTCGTGAGCCTTTTTTCTCTTGAGGTGTGCGGAGATTTTTCTGTCCCTTGGAAGATCAGCCAATGTTTTGCACGAAAGTTGGTCCGGCTCGGTCGAGATTGTTCTAGACTGACCCATATTGCAATTAATGAGCTAATTTGCCTATAAATTGTGATCCAGCCCAACCCTCTCAAGAGATAGGAGAAAGAAAGAACAAAGAGAACTTGAATATCTTTTCTCTTCCATTGCGATGAAACTCTCCATCTGTAACCCGACATCTTGTGTACGAAATTGATTTGTTTAGGATATTTACTCATAACGGTTTCGAGATAATTCAAAATCAATTTTGGAACTTGTGAAATCGCGCCACAATTATCGCGTGAGTTTCTAGCTTTGATTTTTGCGATCGTGATCGTCCTTGAATTTATGTTCACGCATGACCTTTGGAGGGTAAAAGTTTGAGGTTGAAAATTCGAAAAATCCTTTGATTTCGAGTCCAACAAAACAATCGACCAATGGCCCACGTGCTTTTCTATTTTTTGGCTATAGATAAACAAATTGTCCACGTCGGCACTTAAAAAGAATAACCCAATTTTTCTTTTTCTTATTTATATTTAAGCCACTAACAAAGGGAAATATCGTGGCAAGTGGGGGGGGCGCGATTCGGAGGGTTCTAGGCAAGGCAATAGTCAGACAGTGAGTGGCCACTTGAAAAAAAATTGACCTTCTTGTCTAGCAGATGGGCCCCACCAAAGTAAAGGATGCGCGCACACGAAGGAACTTCTGTCGTTACGGAAGTTGCGATTACGTAAAATTCAAATTATTGACCCTAAAAGTCAAACTTTCAAACGCACATGGCTTTTGAATTCCGCGACAGGATCCACGTCGTCAAAAGTCCAATTCTCACTTTGCATAAGCTCCGAGAAATCAATCACAGCTTCAGGATTGTAGTTCCTGGCTGGGCTGTCGACATGGTGGTCAAGTTGCCCACGAACGGCGATGGTGATGGTATTCGAACTTTTCAATTTCAACGGACGCACTGCACTATGGCCCCCATCCATTCGAATCACGTACAAAATCTGAGCATTAGGTGACTTAAGAGATAACTATGCAAATCCTCATCAAACACGCACAAAAGATTGCATCGGCCATGGGGCTGTTTGAAAATGCGCTCGATCCTCGCTAAGCTTAAATCACTCCAACCCTAAATAGTATAGACCATAATATGTCGGTATGTGGCGTGAAAGCTTAACGATATTCAGGCTCCGTATGTTTCGCGAAAAATAGGTGATTTTTGAAAAAAAGAAATTCGAAAAATGATCGTATGTATCACGTGAAATAATTAGCCAATTGATAAAAATATTATTATTTGGTTAACAAACGGAGCATTAGATTGAAAGCAATTCACATGGCTGTCTAAGTCTAAGTAAGAGATGTCACGGTTGAGTAAGAAGGTGGGTAAAAGAAAGAGAAAGGGTACTTACGTGCATATCTTTCATTACTTACTTTCGATTATCACTGCACTCCAAGTCAAGCAGCACACTGTTGAGTTAAATGATATTTTCATTGCCTCTCATTATTTTACTGTTCACGAAAAATGGCATATGCTATGCTATGGAAGCAAGCATCCCCTTCCTGGAAGGACAGCATTTCTGCCTAGTGGCATCATCATATCATATCATATCATATCATATCATATCATGACATGACATGATATGGTCCCCTCCACAACCACAACTAAGCCAAAATTGTAATTTAAACAAGGAAAACGACAAGATATCGTTGAAAATTCCAAGGAAGAGATCACTGTTGGATGGGTGGAGTAAAAGTGGATGGATTACGGCAGAACGATGCTTCCCATCTCCATCCAGGAAGGCTCGATGAAACCCCCTCCCTCTTTTTAGTTTTTATCGAATTCCGTAGATTCCCAACCCCCTTTATAATTCACTCCACCACCACACTCCACAATTCCAACTCAAATCTTCTCTCAGACTTCTTCCTCTCCCATCTTTCCACGATCTTGAACACCAGAGCAGAGCTCAAAGATATATTGATGGCATCAGCACCAGAGCAGAGCTCCACCCTGGAACTCATAAGGCAACACCTCCTGAGCGACTTCACCTCCGTCGACACTTTCCTCACCAGCCTCGACGCTTGCACTTCCACCATCGCCCACGCCGCCGCCGCCACCACCACCACCTCCGGTTCCAGCTCCCCCCAGACCTCTTTCAGCTTCGAACCCAAGCCCGCCCCTTCCCTCTCCAAGCCCCCCAAGCCGTCTTCGTCCACTCTCAGCTCCCGCCGCCCGGCCATCCACCTGGCGGTCCCGGAGACGAGCTTCCAGGCGAGGTCGGCGACCACCCTCCAGGCCGAGCCGTCTGTTTCCGCCGGCGACGACGGCGGCGGCGCCGACAAGCACTACAGGGGCGTGCGGCGGCGGCCGTGGGGGAAGTTCGCGGCGGAGATACGCGACCCCACGCGCAAGGGGACGCGCGTGTGGCTGGGGACGTTCGACACGGCGGTGGAGGCCGCGAAGGCCTACGACCGAGCGGCGTTCAGGCTCCGCGGGAGCAAGGCCATCCTGAACTTCCCGCTCGAGGCGGGGCGCGAAGCGATGACGACGCCGTCGCCGCTGACCTCGGCGGATGCTTCTCGCAAGAGAGCAAGAGAGGAGGTCGCGGATAGCCCCGAGTCCGAGATGAGCACCGGCGGCAGTTACAAAGCGGTGAAGAAGGAGGGGCTCGCGGACGCGGCGGGCATCAGGGAGATATGCCCGTTGACGCCGTCGAGTTGGAGGGGGTTCTGGGACATCGGGGAAGGGAATAAGGAGAGCATATTCAGCGTCCCGCCGCTATCGCCGTTATCATCTCCGCATCCATGCCTCTGCTATTCTCAGCTCCTGGTCATATAAGGAAAGACCAAAGGTGTTACATCATCGATTTCAAGAACTTAACTAAAGTACCCAAAATCCAGAAGACGAAAAGTGGTCTTAATTCCTTCCAAAAGAGTTTTAGTTTGAGTTATTAATTTAGTGTGAATATGGGAGAGGTTGTGGTTAGATGTGGTGTGGTGTTTGCCATGAAAGCCTAAATGAATTTGTTCATTCGTTGATTAAGATATAATCCGGAGCTGATTCTTTGTCAATTAAAAGCCAAAAAGGGCACTTGATGAAGGCAGGCATAGCTCCATATGATTGTTGTACACTCCACTTTGAGCGATTCGAGTTCAGTCGGGTCGAGCTCACTTTGCATCCGCGCTCTTCGCTAACATTCTCACGTCAATCAGCTCGATTCAACGCGAATTATAAAGGGTCAAAAAGAAAATCACTTGGCCGTCATTATGTTTGCACGAAGTTGCGTTGTTTACTGGGAAAATTACTTGTTGGAAAGTCGATTCTTTTCCCTGTTTACTCCTCTTTCCATTCCTCAGGTTGGGGGAATACGAAATTGTGCAATTTTGCGTAGCCAACGTAGCTCGCTTCTAAGGGTTTTCGAAAAGATAATGACACCCTTTTGTTTAGAGGAAACACCGTAAGGTAATGGCTATCGGATATTTGGAAACATCTTAATAGCTAAGACGTCAAGGTTTGACGATGTTCGTTTGGTTCGACACTAGAGCAATTACGAAATTTCCTTCTCCCCGATCGCTATCGAGGTGATCGTCCAACATGTCGTTTGAGAATGGCGGGTTGCTGTTGGACTTTGCATCGCAACTAATGCATATTCATGCATCGGGAATGTCTTCCTTCCTTTTTCTTCTCTTTTTTGTCGGAACAAAAATCTTCATTGTATATAAAGACAAATATGCGAATCCGACAAAACAAGTAAAACAAGAAAATCTGAAAAGAGAATCAACTTGGTACTGCTTGCAAAAACTGACTCATTCCCCAGGGACGGATCTGTTGTAGCATCAAAGCTCATACAGCAGCTTATCATCGAATCTCGCATCATCATCAGTGATGAGCACACGTTGAGAAATCCCTCTCCAATAAATACGGTTTTGCAAAAAGGCGTTGCGTGCCTAGGTTCGATGTCTCCAACACCATCATTGTATAAAAATCATAACAACACCCAAAGGTTGAAGGAATACAGAAAACGTCTTGTAAATCACAGATCTACCTTTAGATCTGGATCTAGCACTTGATCGGGAGAGAATGGCTACAAAATAGATAGTAGTTGATCACAGAATCACTTTCAGATAAGCCGACTGCCGAAAACAGCAACAAATGAACCTCGAAGACTTGTGGAGGTTCGACTATCTGGAGCAAGCACCCAGAGCCGGAGCAAGCGAGCAGATTCGGATAGAGCAGATTCTTATGAGATACTCACGCTTCGATCTTCAAAACTTACTTCCGTGAATCGCGTCCTCCACAAAATTGATGAAGAAACCAAAAAGATAGAGAAAAAAAGAAACAAAAAAGAAAAAGAAAAAACAGGCACAGAAGATGGAGGGGGAGGGAACAGGAGCTGGACATTGAGTTTGAATCACACTCCAAAAGCTAGCTAATAATATGGGAGAGCGTAAAACCATAAAAACCAAGTCACATACCTTTGTTAATCTACCATGCTTCACAATTCGAGAAAATCATCAAAAAGATACTAAATCTATTGCACATTTATCAATTCAATCATAAATATTTTAATTGTGTTAATTGAGTTTTAAACATTTTCACGTTTTGCTAATTGAGTCTATCCAGCCAATTTTGGTCGGACATCGCTAAAGTGGACAACGACCGTCTTACATAGCACGATTGGCGTTGACATTGACATTGACATTTTTTAATAATATTTTTACATTTTTTTTTTATGGTTTTTCTCCCTTTTTCCCCTTTTCCTTACCCCCTTTTTTTTCTTTGGGTGCGGACTGGCAACCCCTCGTCAGCTCTGGGGGAGGGCTGCAACGCCCTTGCCAACCAAAGCGAGGGCGCGCGAGCCCTTGCCAGATCTGGGCCAGGCGAGGGCTTGGCCACAGCGAGGGTGCGCAAGCCCTTGCCAGATCCGGGCTAGGCGAGGGCTTGGCCATAAGGAGGCCCGCAACGCGAGCCTTCGCCTAGTGGTCGGCTAGGGCGTCGCAGCCTTCACCTAGAGCTAGCAAGGGTTGGCCGACAACCCTCGCCGGCCCTCACTCAAAAAAAAAAAAAGTACGGACAAGCTTATAAAACAAAATAAAAACATAAAAATAAAATATTATTACGAATTGTCCATGTCAGCATCGATCGTAACACGTAGGACGATCGGCATCCACGTCGGTGATTTTCGACTAAAATTGGCCAGAAAGACTTAATTGGCAAAACGTGAAAAGGTTTTAGAACTTAATTGGCACAATTAAAAGGTTTAGGATTAAATTGGCAAAAGTACGATAGGTTTATGACTTTTTTTTGTAATTTTTCCTTCACAATCCCATTGGCCTTTGTTGTCAATGTTGAGATGCACGTGCGAACATGAGAGAATTGGCGTGGTGTGGACAAATTAATATATCTTAGTTGTCTCATAACTCATTAATTTAAACTTTTAAGTGAATGTGAGATATTAACGAGCTCGGACTTAAACTCTCCCTTGGGATTTCCCTAGGTAAAGATATCGAACTATTATTGCGCGCTCCCAACAGTTGGTCAGAGGAGTACTTTGTAATATTACGGCTATTTATGTGAACAGCAAATCTGGTACCACGCAAGTAGGATCATACCATATGGTGATGGTCAAGCCCATGAATTGCCTTCATGTTGGGCGTCGTTATGTTTCTTTTTTCCTTCACAATTTCCTCACCACTTGATTATTGCAGGGAGCACGGTGTAGACGCTAAAACAGATAAGACTGTCACTTCGTGATTAACTAGAGACACCGAAGACCGATTGAGACAATAAGCTTTACAATAGAGATCGTGCATGTCGGTTGGCCGAGACTAATTGCTTCCACTTAGTGTATTTTTTCTCCCAATCACTTTCTTCTGTTGTTAGAAAAAAAAAAAAATTCCCTGTGAGGCCGAGGAAAAATTTCAAATAAAAAACTGAAGTGCCTTTATTTTCTCAAATAAGAGCTCGAAGTAAATTTTATTTCAAATAAAAACCCGAAATGAACTCATTATTTTAAAGAATGGCATGATCAATGATATTTTCATCATTTAGATTTTCTGAAATTTTTACCTCTTTTTTATTATTTTTTTATTTTTTCTTTCCATTCCTTTTCGCCAACCCCAACTAGTTTTGGATAAATGTGATGTTGATGTTGATGTTTCCCTTCCTTTTCGTCGGTAGCTGGTCTCAGGCCATGGCCGGCCACAGGCAAGCGCTGGGTGGCCTCGCCGGCCACCTCATCCAAGCGAGCCCTCGCCGGTGGTCGGCCATTGCCTGAGATAGGCCACCAGCGAAAAGGAATGAGAAAAAAAAAAAGGAAAAAAGAAGAAGAAAATGAAAAAAAAGAAGATGTAAATGTCGAAAATACCCTTGATTAAGCCCTTCTTTGAAATAATGATGGGCACTTCAAATTAATATTTGAAATAATATCCATTTCATGTCTTTAATTGAGAGATTTCGGATCTTTATTTGAAATTTTTCTCGGTATCAATGTAAGCACACGGGGGCGAGGGCTACGGCTCATGTACGAAGAGAAAAGCATATTGCATGGACTATAGACTCGGTAGACCAAATCCATCTAAAGCGATATGGGCCATCCTACTACAGTAATTTGTCCTCAAAATCAACTTCAACGTACGTGACGAATTCACATTCATTGAGTTGGCAGTTTGCGTGGACCAGAGTTTGGCACTTGGACGCAACATCTTCAACTTGTCCACTTGATGCGTAGCCTCAAAGCCCTGAGAGCAAGTACTTCCACCTAACCTCATCAATGCAAAAATTGACGTTTGGATATTTAGGCCAGAAAAATCAAGGATAAGACTGCATCTCTAATAATATCTATCAACTTTTTCAGTATTATAAGGGAAAAGAAAGTTTATGCTATAAAGCAGAGACAACCAGTAATCTTAGCTCTAATTTCAATGTCGGATGGTTTTATGCCTTTCTCACCCGCTCAAATGATGAATTTTTTCCTCACTTTTTCAAACTGAACACATGCTCCTTTGACATTCGATGTGAGATTATCCATCACTCAAAAAGTCACGAGTCTATAAAATTTAACGGGGTCTTTACGACATGATTCAATGTGTGCGGGGTCTCTTCACCTGGTCATGTCCATGTCAACTAACCTCCACTTGCAGGTCGTGATTTCAATGCAAGGAAAGGAGATATTTCTCCGCATCTCTAATCGGACAACTATGAATATTTGGCTTTGATTAACTCGAGCCAAAGTCAGCATTCAAATAAATGTTTGTCTTCTTTTTCAGCCCGAGCATCTATTCATTTGGACTTCCATGTTGTTTCCTCCTCTTGGCCAATGCGTAAAAAGTTAGAAACATTAGTTGCGAAGAGTGTTCGTGTTACTCGTTAGAAAAATAATGAACTTGTATTTCATTCAATTAGAACGAAAGATTCTCTTGCATTCGAGTTTTACTTAATCCGATTGGAGGAGAAGAAACCCCGTCATCTTCCAATCAAGATTGCCAAATTAGGAAAAGGAAGCGGTGATGTGCCATTGCCTTGCTTTATGCAGCAATAGCAATTGCCAACTGTACGAGAGTTGTTGCTCTATGCAACTTGATGAGATGTATCCATAATCGAGTTAATTAACCCTCCCAATTATTAGGACATCTCGAGGCAAAGATCGAGATAGGAGGAACAGACAAATGTTTCCGCATTGAGTTGCATGTTGGGCCGTCCAGGAAACAAGTTGCAGCACTTGCAACGATTTCTGTCTCTTATCGAGACAAAAAAGCGACGGCGGATGATTCCTACCGGACACGTATTTCGCTGGCCAAAATCCGACTCTCTTGTCTTTGCAATAGAAAGAGAGAGGATAAGATCAGTCCACGTAATGATCCAGGATGTGAATTCAATTCAGTTGTGACCCACCATCTTGAGGCCGACCAGAAATTTAGCACATCCAATACACTGAATTCCTCACTAGCGACCTGATTCATTTTCCTGTTGCACAAAGGTGGTTCTTCACCTATTCGTATATAAACAATCTCGTACTGACTATGGAGTGATCTAGTCAAGCTTCCTCATGGATTTTTCTTTCTCCGAAATGGCCAACCTTGGTGATTCTTCCACTTTGGAACTCATCAGCCAATTCCTCTTAGGAGACTCTGTCAACCTCACTCAACTCCAACCTGTGAAAACAGAGAACCTGTTTCTTGATCCAGAACCAGACTCGCCATATTCAGATCAACCCGTCTGGCAAGACCTGGGGATACCGAATCTCGAGATTAAAGACGAGCCCATCAACTTGGAATCTCCCAAGTCCGAGTTGGGGTCACAGGAGATGAACCCGGTTGGGGCCGGCTCCGCGGCAAAGGCGCGTTACAGAGGGGTTCGGCGAAGACCGTGGGGGAAATATGCTGCGGAGATACGAGACCCGACACGTAAAGGGAGACGGGTCTGGTTAGGGACATACGACACGGATGTAGATGCTGCCAAGGCTTACGATGGCGCTGCTTTCAAGATGAGGGGCCGGAAAGCCATATTGAATTTCCCTCTGGAGGCCGGAAAGTCGGCACCGCCGCCGAATCCGGGGCGCAAGAGGAGGAGGGCGGCGGCGGTGAAGAAAGAGGAGTCGAAAGAAGGTTTAGAAGATTGGCTGATTGAGATGTGGGCGCAGGAGGAAGCGGGTGAAGATGAGTGGGACACGAGCGTTGACTCAGAGCAACGGTCTAACTAGGACAAATGTTATGACGACGAGCTAAACAGTTATCGGGGAGTCCATCGTAGATGGTCGGATGTCAAAAATCAGCTGGAGGGCGACTACGATAGGATGTACGATGCCAAAGTGTTCGTGTCAACACGTCCCCGAACTCATCGTAAGACCACCGAGAGGAGGAGGCATAATTGACGACTAGTGCGAGTAATTGTGTAAGAACATCGGTTGTAGTGCTTTCCATGGCCAGTACAGGACCAAGCGACCGGAGAGAACCAGGCATATAATCGCAATGGTTGGGAAAGTTGGAGGGCTATGAAACTCATCTGTTCGTGGGTGTATAATCCCATTTGTTTTTATTCTAAGCATGTTTAACTGTTTCGTACTGTAAATATATCAGTTTATTCTGCAAGTGTGTGGTGGAAATTTTCCCAATGTCCTTGAATAATCAATCTACTCCCGAGTAGGCCCACTACTAGTCACCTAGAACTCACTCCGGACGTCACTCCTGAAACCGGCCATTCGAATGGACCAAAACCTAAGCAATACCCACCAGCAACAAAGGTGTTGGGCTAAATGGAGGAATGAGAACAGAGTACGTGCGCCAAAAGGAGTATTGGGTTTCCGTTTTCCCTGCAACGCGTTATGAAGAAAAGACTCTAGCATATGTTTGCTCACACGTAGTTCTGCTCCCACCTGTGCCAGAAAACTGAGAAAAGTAACCAGTACGAAAGATATGTCACTTCGCTTTCTTTTCTTGCTGGCGGGATCAGAGATCAAGCAGTAATAGTATGTCTTTATAGAGCTACCGATGCACAACATATGGACAATGTGTCCATGTCACGGTTCCGTGAGCCAACCGACCGATTATATCGCCAGGAAGAATCACAAGACTTGGAAGTGTGTTGGCCTCCAGGATTATCTAAAATAGTTTTAAGGGCAGACGATTTAGTAATTGTCTCGTGTTCTATATCTTCTCTTCTAACCACTTTCTCCCTCTACGATTCGGGTGAGGTGCTCCAGAAGATCCAAAGAAGCTTAAAGTTGCCGCACGGTTCGATCCTAAAAAGTCGGCCGTGACAAGTGGTATTAGAGCAAAGTGGAAGAGATCGAGGAGCACATCAACTGGTCAAGAGAATGTTGAACCAAGAAATTGCTCAAGTCGTCGTGGATGGTGAAATTTTCCAAGAGTAGAACCCCAAGAGAAGACCCGTGGGAGATCCAAGAGGAGGGAAGTTTTGTTGAACGCCATGTCCACCATCGATGAAAAACTCTCTAGAATAAGAGCCGCCATGATCGAGTTCGTCGACTGACTCGATGATGTGAAGGGGCGATCAACGAGGTCGAAAAGACGCTATGCAAAGACTTCACGATCGTCTTAAACCAAGCCACGACACTGTTACATATGAAGGACGAAGCCCTTGAAGGAAGCTTTGAAGGAAGTCCTAGAAATAAAAAAGGACGATTCCGCCGGAGCCGAGATCGAAGCTTTGAAGATGGTGGTCCAACAACTAAAGACCAAGCTAGTCTTGTGCAAGACTAGTATCGCGAATGGTGCCATATCCGTTCAAATGGCGCCCTAACTAGAAGTGCCGAAGCCCAAGCAGTTCAAGGGCGACTGATCCACCAAACAGGTGGACAACTTCTTTTGGAGCATGGAGCAATATTTCGATGCTGTTGGAATCCAAGACGAATTGGCAAGGTAAGAAATGCTTCTATGTTCCTAGCCGATAATGCCATGCTTTGGTGGCGCAATGTATGCGATGAGACCAAGCGAGGTACCGATCGCATCAACACGTGGGATGATTTCGTCAAAGAGTTTCGAGACTACTTCTTCCCCGAGTTTGCTCAACAAGAAGCCCGTAGCAAGCTCCATCGTCTTGAACAAAGAGGCATGGTCCGAGAGTACATGAAGGAGTTCACCGAGTTCAAACTCCAAATTTCCAATCTTGGGGAGGAAGAGGCTCTCGGGGCGTTCATGGATGGATTGAAGCCATGGGCCCAACTCGAGTTCAAATGAAGGGATGTTCGAAGCATCTCGACGGGGCTCTCCGTAGCCGAGTCTCTCACCGACTTCACCAAAGCTGAACCATCCAAGTCCAAAGGGAATGGGTAGAGAACGGATCGCCACCAAGACGAAGAAGAAGGCGCATCCAACCATGGCCAAAGAGACAACGGTGGCCGAGAAAGATCATGGGGAGAAGGTCTTCCAAGCAACCCTATCAAATGGGAAACCGGCCCCAAGGCGGCTTCAACAAAGATAAGTTCACGAAGCCACCGCCATCCCCATGCGTCATTTGCAATGGTCCCCATTGGACGCAAGTGTATCCAAAGAAGAATAAAATCAATGCACTTGTCGCAAAAGAAGAAGATGAGCCAAAAGAAGAGAAAAGAGAAATATGGCTCGGAACCGTTAAAGTTCTCAACTCCCTCAACTCCGTGAAGACGCAAACACCGCCCAAGAAGTCTTCCGAGTGCGACAAATTTGTCATTCGTGACAGTCAAGGTATGCAACGGAATGCTCTATACCTTGGTCGATACGGGTGCATCAAACATGTTCATGTCATCCAAAGCGGCGAAGTGGTTGGGTCTTCGCCTGGAACCAACCGGACAACGGTACAAGGCAGTAAACTCAGATGAGGAATCGGCCGTTGGCGTTGCTCGGAATGTGGATCTACAAGTCGGTGATTGGAAAAACAAGCTCTCTTTGGAGGTAATTCCACTCGATGAACATGATCTAATCTTGGGTTTGGAATTCTTCGAGAGTGCAAAAGCAATGATAGACATGAGAAGCAAGTCAATCATCACCAATCCAAAATGCCCATCGGTGGTTCCTATGATCCTTGGGTTGATCGAAACTAACCTCGTGGATCTCTCTATCATAAATTGTTCGGAGCTGGATTTATCCAAAGAGGAAAGGGGCAACATCTTGGATTTCCAAGGACTTCACAGTTTCGGCTCCGTGGATCTCATTGACCTTCCCAAACTAGAATCTGTCCCACAGTGGCTTCTACAGCTCAGCAATCTTGAGCGTCTCGAAATTTCCTTTTGCGACAATTTGAAGGAATTACCAGGGCAGATTGGGGCCCTTCAATCACTTCAACGGCTTGAAATCTTCGATTGCCCCTCTGTTGACACCAAATAATAAAGAGTTACCGAATGGACTTTAGTATCACTGTGTCCCGAAAATCGATAAATCGAGAATAGTAAGCTACTCTGAGAAGTTCGGTAAGTTGTCTGCAACATACCGAAATGTCTAGAAGTCTAAACCCGATATTCGGGAAGTAAGAGAACAGGGCCATTGATTTTCAAAATTCGGTAAGATTCTGGACATACCGAAATTATAGAGGGTCAGCAGTAAGAGGAGTATGAAGACAAAAGGAACCGCAGGATGGCCAAACTAGCCATGTCAGCAAGAAGTTACGAGCAAAAAATTCGGATAGTGGATGCGAACAGTTCACGGCAGTTGCTGGAAAAGATTCAAATTCAAAGCCATATTGACAGTTGAAGATCAAGTTTTAGCGGATAAAACGTGGGCAAATGGGAAGTTATTGAAGGCGCCAAGATTCAGAGTTTGAAAGCAAGAAAATAACCGACAAACGGTAATGAAAAGCCAAAGAATAACAAATAATCGAAAGAGAAGAGAAAGAAGACAGATCAACACACATCCAAAAGAACTCAAGTTTTCTGCACTTTAACTTCCCTGTACTCTCTTTTCCAGCATTTACAGTTTCTGCAACTCCAGTTTATTATCAAGCTTTCTACTGCTTTCATAGGAGTATTGTAACGTAGCCTGAACCCTTGTTGATCTCAAATCCACATTCGATCCATTGAATTCCTACCTATTTCACTTCCATTTGTGTTACTCCGTGTTCTCACTAAAATTTCCTTTCGAGAGTCGAGCCGCAGAACCCTCTTAATAAAAATCGAAGACTGAATTTCGGTGAAAGATATTCCTTGTTGCAAAAACGAGCGAACATCTTTTTGGCACGTCTGGTGGGACCATTGTGGTAAGATTAAGAGAAATGGTGAGAACCAGAGGTCAATCAGATGGAGTACCAGTTGGCAACATCAACAATCCGGATGATGGAGCACGATTAGAGCATTCGGCAGCGAATGAGGACGTACCCCATCACAATGCTGATGTTCCTCGGCAATTGAACGAAGAACAAATCCATGCGTTGGCACCTGACAACACTTTGATAGCCACGATGAGAAGAATATTTGAGGAACAGCAGAATGAGCTCACTAACCATATGGTGCAGCATGTCTCAGATGTGATAAAGCCTATGATGATTAACGCCATAAACGAGGTAATATCGCGTCCTAGTTCATCCTCTCAAGTTCCTCCCTTTTATGTAAATCCTCCTGGTACGATACCATTTCCACCAGCATCGGGACATCCCAATGTTGGGTATAATGGTAGTGGAGGATCGAATCTGCAGCCTCCAGTAAGGATTATACCAAGGCCAGAAAATCCTACAACAGCAAATCTGGTAAATGGTGTGAGTGGTTACAATTTCCCTCAAACTGGCCTTACTAATGCTAATGTGATCAATCCCATGATCCCGAATCATCCACCAGTATTGAACATGCCTCCGCCAGTGAATGTCCCTAACTTCGAGCCCATGAGACCACCTGTAGCTCAACCATATCCACAAGTGGTAGAAAATCCTCTCTACAGGCCACCACCTCCTGTTAACTTCAATATGGATCAACAAGGAATGAACAGACCTCAGCAGGTTGATCCTAGGGGGCAGGATCCTTGGTTGGGTCAACAGAATTTAAGGCCATGGAACCCAGATAGAGTTGCAGAGTTGGTGATGCAACAATTGGGAGCAGATAGAGGCACTCCAAGACCTGTGTACAGAAAGCCACATCTTGATTGGATTGACAACATCACATATCCAAGAGGTTTTAAGATGCCAGATTTTGCTGTGTTCACAGGTGAAGAAGATCAATCAACAGTGGAACACGTAGGTCGTTTTCTAGCACAATGTGGATAGGCTAGAACAAATGAATATCTAAGGTTAAGACTATTCCCATTGTCGTTGTCAAAGACAGCATTTACTTGGTATACAAATTTGCCAGCAAATTCTATACAGACATGGGTTGAGATGGAAAGACAGTTCCATTCTCAGTTTTACCGAACGATACTAGAGGTAACAGTAGCCAACTTAGCCAGAATGTACCAGTATGGCACTGAGTCGGTAGATCAGTTTATTGCCCGTTTTAAGAAATCCAGGAATCGGTGTTTGACTTCTCTCACTGAAAAGGAATTTACCGATTTAGCTTTCAATGGATTGAAGTTCAGTCTCAAGGAAAGATTTGAGGGGCAAGCTTTTGATGATCTCTTTCAACTAAATGCTCGGGTTTCTAAGTATGAGCACTTGCTGAAGGATAAGGATAAGAAGCCGATAAATGATAATCGGCAGACAATAGCATTTGCTGAAAGTACCGAATACGGTGACTTAACTGAGGAAGAAAATGAGATAGCGGTAGCAACTATGGTTCTTGAAAAGCCATATATATGCCCAGCTTTGAAACCAGCAAGAGTGAGAGATTTGTCTAAGTTTAAAACCAAGGAAACAAATAATTATTCCTTTGATATCTACAAGTTGGATGAGATATTTGACTTGTTGTTGAAAGATGGAATGATCAAATTGGCTGAGGGACAGGTAATCCCATCCAAGGAAGAGACTACTGACAAAAGGTATTGCAAGTGGCATCATTCCAAGACTCATGATACGGTGAATTGTATTGTTTTTAGAAAGATAATCCAGGAAGCGATTCGTCAATGCAAGATTAAATTCGCTGAAGACAAAGGCAAAGCTCCAATGGAAGTAGACACGGATCCTTTCCCGAAGATGATCAGTATGGTTAATGTACATGAGTCTACGAGGCATGATAATAGACAATTGTGCACCCGTTGCCATCGAGAATTAAGTCATCAGCATCGGGAAGTTCTCGAGTTCCAGTGCATGAGAGGAACAGGGGGAAGATACAGATCGGGATCATTTGTCCGTCGGGAAGGCAGACCACAGATAAAGTCTGAGATTGTGGTAACTAAAAACGTTTCGGCACAATCAAGAAGTCAAGAAGCTGAATCAAGGCGGTCAACACAAGTGTCTAAGAGGCGGGAACTTTGCCCCGATCCACCAAGACAAGTTCCTCCAACTCAAGGAGTTGAAACACAATCTCACAAGGAAAAGGAAATCCCACGAAAGCCTGAGAAGAAGAAGAGTTTATGGCAGCGATATAAAGAAGGAGATCCCAAAGTAGGATTGCTTGGAGAGCCTAGTGGGAAATTTGATTATGTGGTGTACTATGGAGACACGAAAGATTACTTATCCCCGTCATTGCCATTTGAACCATCTGGTTGGGGAGATGAATTTGATGATCCACCACCATCAATTCCCCAGGAAGTTCAGAAGACAAAGACAATTAAGATCCCACACGATCCTCCTGAAGGAAAATGGTCCTTGGCTAAACCGCCGAGGCAAGCATCTTACCGAACTGCAAAAAGACGTTTTCAGCGAATGAAAAGCAGACAGAGGGATTTCGAGAATCGTCGGGACAAAGGAATGCCATCACAGATTCCTCCAACCAGATCTTTTAATACGAGACGAAATTGGGTTTGGAGAAGAAACCCTGATGATAAAGAGTTAGTCAAACCAGAGAAAAATCCTGTATATGATTCGGGGAGTAGTTCTCACCACGAGGTGAAAAAAGGAAAAGAGGTTCAGCAAGTCTCCCAAACAATTAACTTTGGGCAATTCCAGGTAGCTCTTATTCCGAGGCATCAAGTCAAAATAGAACAAAAGAATCTGAATCTCAAGATGTCGCAAGAAGATGATAAGAGTTGCCGAGCTGGTCATTCCAAAATGCCGAAAGAGAATTGTTCGCCAATGAGCATCAACATGGTCCATGCTAAGCTTCCAGCTGAATATGAAGCTTGCTTAGTGGTAGAAGAAGAACTCGAGCATATCTCAGAGAAAGAAAAAGCAATGGCAGAATTCGAATTCTCTGATAAAGAAATGATAAGGTTTGATAAAGTACCCTCAGATAAGGCTAGACATTTAAGGTCCTTGGTTATTTCAGGTAGAATCAATGGTCAAGCTGTCGGTAAGATCTTTGTAGATGCGGGAGCTACCTTGAATCTCATATCTTACAGGTACTTCAGGAAGTTGGGAAAAGATGATGATGAAATAATTCCATCGAACGTTCAGCTGTCTGATTTCCTAGGAGAAGTTACCGAAGTCAAAGGGGCAGTTGTACTGGACCTAACCATAGGATCCAAAACAGCAAGGACGACTTTCTTCGTGATAGAGTCTGATGGTTCGTACAACTTGTTGCTTGGAAGAGATTGGATACACTCTAATCAATGTGTACCTTCGACTCTTCATCAGGTTCTGGCATTTTGGAATGGTAAAGGAGTAGAGTACATTGAGGCTGATTCGGGACTTGCTTCAATAGGGTTGACTGGTATTCATCAAGATCATCAAGAATACTCACATGGAAGACATGTCATCGGAGTACCGAAAGCAGATTCACGATCCTATGCTTATTGCCGCTTTGGGAATATGAAAACTGAGTGGATTCCTAAGTCTAGCTTGGCATTAGAGGAGTTACATACTCTTTATGGAAAGCGAGCCCTTATTGCAAGAAGTTTGTGAAAAGTACTTCGCATACTTAGCGGAGATGACCCAGCAAAGTGCTGAAGTTTCAGATTGTATTGACGAATGGGAAGAGTCACCAATCAAAGAGGACATCAGATCAACAGAAGCTCAAGACCCATTGTTAGAAGTTGATATAGGAGAACCTGGGTGTTTTCGTCCAATATATGTGAGTGCTTTTCTGCAAGGGGGCATGAAAGAAGATTTAATCTACTTGATCAAAGAATACAAAGATTGCTTCGCATGGGATTACCATGAAATGCCTGGTTTGTCAAGAGATATTGTAGAACATCGTCTTCCTATTAAGAAAGGATTTCGTCCACACAAACAGTTAGCAAGAAGGTTTGCTCCAGATGTGGTTGACAAAGTCAAGGAAGAGATTGAAAGGCTGCTGAAAGAAAAATTCATTGAGACAGCCAGGTATGTAGAGTGGATTTCGAATATTGTTCCTGTGAAGAAGAAAAATGGAAAATTGAGAGTCTGTATTGATTTTCGGGATCTTAATAATGCCACTCCAAAAGATGAGTATCAGATGCCGATGGCAGACATGTTAGTAGATTCGGCGTCGGGAAATGAGATGTTATCTCTAATGGATGGTCATTCAGGTTACAACCAGATATTTATTGCTAAAGAAGATGTCCCGAAAACAGCGTTTAGATGTCATGGTGCTATCGGGACTTTTCAGTGGACAGTAATGCCTTTTGGGCTGAAAAATGCAGGAGCTACTTACCAGCGAGCAATGAATTTCATCTTTCATGACATGATTGGTAAATTCTTGGAAGTTTATATTGATGATGTTGTGATCAAATCAAGTCAGGGAGAGCATTTGGACTATCTTGAGCAAGCTTTTGTTAGGATGAGAAAATACAAATTGAAGATGAATCCGGCTAAATGTGCCTTTGGAGTGCGAGCAGGGAATTTCTTGGGATTCCTAGTTAATCAAAGGGGAATTGAGATTGACAAGAATAAGGCAAAGGCTATTATAGAGCTTCCTCATCCTACATCAAAGAAGCAGTTGCAGATGGTACTCGGGAAAATTAATTTTCTCATAAGATTCATTGCAAATTTATCTGGGAAGATAGAACCAATGACCCAGCTCTTGCGTCTTAAAAATCAGAAGGAGTTTATATGGGGAGATAAACAGCAAAAAGCGTTTGATGCGGTCAAAGTTTATCTGACAAATCCTCCTGTATTGATGCCGCCGAAAGCAGGCAGGCCATTGAGGTTGTACTTGTCTACTACCGATTCAACTATCGGGAGTATGCTGGCACAAGAGAATGAAAATGGAAAAGAACAAGCGGTATATTATTTAAGTAGAACATTGACTGATGTTGAAAAAAGATATACCGCGATAGAAAAATTATGTTTATCTTTGTACTTCTCTTGTATGAAGTTAACACATTATTTGTTGCCAGCTACAGTATATGTACTCGGTAAGACTGATGTGATAAAATATATGTTGTCACGGCCTGTTATAAAAGGGCGTATAGCCAAGTGGGCATTTATCTTGTCTGAATTTGATTTGGCATACGTACCAATAAAAGCAGTCAAAGGTCAAGCTGTTGCTGACTTTCGTACCGAATACCCATGTTTGCAAATGGAAGAAAATAAACAGAACTTCAGTCAAGTTATACCATGGACTATGTATTTTGATGGATCATGTGCTAAGAGTATGGCTGGAGCTGGTTTGATGATAATCTCTCCCACCGGAGAGCTTACAAGATGTGTTTGTAAGTTAGATTTTGAATGCTCAAATAATCAAGCCGAATATGAAGCACTAATCATCGGCTTAGGAATACTGATTGAATTGGAAGCACAGTTCATCAAAATATTTGGTGATTCACAGCTAGTGGTGAAGCAACTGAAAGGAGAATATCAGTGCTTAAATAAAAATTTGATTGGCTATTATTATCTAGCCAAGAAGCTGTTGGAACAATTTAGAGAATATGACATAGTCCATGTCAAAAAAGAAATCAATTACGAAGCCAACGAATTAGCACAGATGGCTTCTGGTTATAAAATATCAAAAGAATTGGCTAATATTGCAGCCATTATCACATTATCGGTACCTTCTATTGAACAAAGAGAAATACCGATAGCGATCAGTGAGGTGATCCGAGAAAAGGATTGGAGGCAGCCCATTATGGAATACTTGAAAAATCCTGATTCAAGAGATCAAAAGCTAAGGAGACAAGCCCAGAAGTACGTAATATTGGGAGAAGAGTTATACCGAAAATCTTCAGATGGGCTACTATTAAGATGTCTTGATAAGGACAATGCGAAACTGGTTATGGCAGAAGCTCATGAAGGCATATGTGGAGCACATCAAGCTGGAATTAAGATGAGATGGCTTCTAAAAAGGTACGGATATTTTTGGCCAACAATGATGCAGAATTGCATTGAATATGCCAAAGCATGCATTTCATGTCAAAAACATGGACCTTTGCAACATGCACCTGCTGTAGAGCTTCATTCCATTGTAAAGCCATGGCCATTTCGAGGATGGGCAATGGATATAATAGGTAAGATTTATCCACCCTCTTCTCATAAGCATAGTTTCATTTTGCTGGCTAAGGATTACTTTACGAAATGGGTGGAAGCGATTCCATACAAGAGCATTAGTCAGAAGACGGTGATCAAATTTATTGAAGAAAACATAATTCATCGATTTGGCTTATCGGAATTAATCACTGCGGATCAAGGAACAGTGTTTACTGGAAATGAAGTTATGGAGTTTGTGCAATCAAAAGGAATCAAGATGCTGCATTCTACACCATATTATCCTCAAGCAAATGGACAAGCTGAAGCTACTAATAAAGTTGTGATTGGATTGATTAAAAAGCATTTGGAAGAAAATCCAAGAGAATGGGACAACTTGCTATCGGTAGTGTTGTGGGCATACCGAACATCACGAAGATCAAGTACAGGCACCAGTCCATATATGCTGACCTATGGACAAGAGGCAGTTCTACCGATGGAGATAACCGTTCAATCATTACGAGTCCAATTACAAAGTGAAATGTTGCCAGAAGATTACAGAGATTGGATGTATATAAATTTGGATGAAGTAGATGAAGTTAGGGCAGTTGCTTTGGATCAGTTGATTGCACAAAAGAAAAGAGTAGCCAGAGCTTTTAACAAGAAGGTTAGGATCAAGCAATTTGCTGTCGGGGACTTAGTATGGAAAGCAATCTTGCCATTTAATCTCAAAGATAGAGAATTCGGTAAGTGGTCATCAAACTGGGAAGGCCCATATCTAGTTACCGAAATGTTCAGTGGAAATGCGTACAGATTGATGGATATCAATGGAAAAGAACTATCTCGTTCTATAAATGGGAAATTCTTGAAGAAATATTATCCATCAATCTGGGAAACACAAGGAGATTAATTCATTCATCAAAAGCGAAAGTACATTCTGATCTTGGTTACAAAGGTCTTCAGATCTTTAACCAGTTTGAGATTCTGAGCTACAAGTTTGGAATGTAATTCAAGATCATGGCGGAGTTCGAATTGCTGCTCTTTGAGATGTTCTGTGCGACGAGAATGGAAGCGGACAGCTTCAAGTTTCTCCCAAGTTTCCTGTAACAATCGTCTATACTTGTCTGAAGAAACTTCGACCATGGACTTGACACGGGAGATTTCGTCTTTAATTATCCTTCGTTCGGCACGGTTATAACTGGAAAAGAAATTGAAAAGTCGACGTGTCGTCTCAGCATCTTCTTTGGCATGGAGACAAGAGTCTTGAACTTGAGCATATGCTTCTTTTGAATCGCACAATCGGGAGAATTCTTCCACGATTTGGAGCTTAAGAGTCTCAGCTTCCACAATGATAGGCTCAAGGCTCCAAACCTCCTTCACATTGTGCTCAAACTCATCGAAGCTGGCAAGGAATAAAGAGCACAGTTCCCATACTAAGTCCAAGAGATCAGACTCAGCAGTTAAAAATACCTTAGACCTGAAAGTGTCCGTCAGTTCGGTAACTTCTAACCTATGCTTATAATTCAGTAATAAAGCATGATGTCCCTGGGATAGTAGTTCATGTAGCCGTTTCCATAAGGATCGATCATCTGTAGGCAATTGGATAAAAAGTTGTTCATGGTTAAAAGAAATGAAGAACAGTTTTCAAAGCTGGGATCAGGATGCATTTAGCAAAAAGTTTACCTTCATGTTGACCGTTACGATGTCTATATGATCGAGGCCAAAGAGGTAACTGAGATGAAGAACCATGTGAAGACATCATGAGCAAGATTGCAAATGTTCAGGATGAATTGTGCAATTTGGGCAGTTATAAATAGAAAGGACATAGAGCAGATCATGGGTAGTGGCATGCCAGAGCTTTTCTCGGATAATTGGAAGAACATGGCCCATAAGTGGAGGAAGACGGTTACCAGAATTGCCGCCAAAAATATTCTCTTGCAAGAGAAAGTATGCAAAAGTCATTGAGGATTATCGGGAAGCCTTATTATTGAAATCTTTGTTAATCGTTGAGGATTATCGGGAAGCATTATCATCGGAATCTTTGTTAATCACTGAGGATTATCGGGAAGCCTTATCATCGGAATCTTTGTTAATCATTGAGGATTATCGGGAAGCCTTATCATCGGGATCTTTGTTAGTCATCGAGGATTATCGGGATCTTTGTTAGTTATTGAGGATTATCGGGATCTCTGTTAATCGTTGAAGATTATAGAAGAGCAGATGTTAGAATTCGGCAAATGAAGCAAAAGAACATTTGAGTCAGAAAGAACAAGATTTTTCATTTCCATTTCCTCAATAGAGTCTTGGCTTCATTTAAAAAAGAACGGAGCTCAAATTCTAAATTAAGATTTTGTTCCATGAGCTCCGCCCTCTGCTTCTCACAAGTTTTGACCGATCCACAGGTGGAATCATATTCTTTCCTCAACTCCCGACACTTCTCCATCTTTCTTCTAACTGATGGGCAAAGATGACACATCTTTGCTTCTTGCTCCATCATTTGGACCTCTACCGTCTTCAATTCTTTCTCAAGTTCTGCTCTTCTTTCTGCTAAGCGGTGAAGTTTGCTCTCTTCGGCTTTATAACTGTCATAGAACAAGCGGGTATCTGCACATTTGTGGGTTAGTTCATCTTGAATGGCTTGACCTCGCTGTTCTCCGAAGAGAAGATGTGGAAGATGATAGGTGTTGATCCTGATGGTGTCCACAGCATCCACAAAACCAACGGTGAAGATATCACTTTTGTCCCGGAAGTCTTGGGAAAGTGTAAAGGAAGGATTACCAGAGCATACTTCTTGAAAGAGAGTTCTTGCTCGTCTCTCTCTGTCAGAGTCGGTAATCAACTTCCCATAGCCAGACTCTAATAAGCTAAGAAGTTCAGTCCATTTAGCCTTGGCCACTTCCTTAGAAACTTCAGAAAATGATGTCGGGTCTATAGATTCTGGCGGACAATCAGCAGTGGAGGAGCCAGGAAGATCTGTGAGCAGTATACTTTCCACTTCAGCTTTCTCTTCAGTAGATAAGAGAGTTATCTCAGCTGCGGCAGAAGGAGCTTGTGAAGAAGATGAGCTTGCCATAAACATTTCTTGAAGAGGCAGAGTGATAGACGAAGGCTGAACAAGCGGGCAGAGGTACATTGGTTGATGGGCCTTCAAGAAATTCCCCATCAGGAATCAGGATTTTTTTTTATACAGATGAAGGCTCATCAGTACCTGTAAACACAGCTATGAGTGTTAAAATAATAGTATGAGGAGCATTCACCATTCGGTAAAGTGAAGACAATACTTACCGATAGAAGTTGGAGATTTTCCAGTCTGAGGAGAAGATGGATCATCAGCTAATTCCTTTTCCTTAAGTTTCGAAGCCTGAATTTGCATTGATGCGATAGGATGTTCTGTCGAGGGAGCAGGAAGAACCGGTGTAGGGTCAAGGATTGCTATATCATCATCAGGAGCATTGGCAGAGGGGGAAGAAAGCGAAGCCGCTTTCGATCGGTATATCTTGAGGGTCTTCCCTGAGTTATATTTAAAAGAAGAAAAGCACAGATCAATATTGGAAGGTATGCTCATGATTAGCAAAAGCTTTAATATTAAAGTTACCTTTCGGTGTATGCGGCTCTATCATGGCACGTAGCGTGGGACTGACAGATGGGCTCCTTGGTGATGATGATAAAGATCGAGTGGTAGTTCTTTCTGTTGCTGGCTTCTTAGACGCCTTTTCTGGAGCAGGCAGTTCTAAGATTTTTCGCTTTCTTCCTGCTCTGAGCGAAAACAGTTAGACACAACTAAATACCGAATGAAGACGTACATTGAAAGAAGGAGAGCAAACTAACCTTTAACAGGCTTTGCCGGTTTCAAGGGAAGAATGTCTTCATCTCCGGTTGATTGAGGAAGTGCAAGAGTGGCCGTCTCCTTTATTTTCAAAAGGATCATGTCCAGCGGCTCTGAGAATACAGACTTCCGATAATTCTTCCACCAGAAGTTGAAGTCTTCTGAAGAGCGATCAGCATCTGGAATGAACTTGGTAACTCGGAACAATCGGTAAATGTCCCGAATCAGCTTGTTCAATTCAATGAAGTTTTGACTGTCGCCTTGCTTACAGAATACTTTATTGATGGAAGAAAAGGAAAAAGTGTAGAGAGCCGGGACAGGAATCCCTTGAATCAACCTAAATTGTCTAGCACAATATTGAGGGGAGTAGATTTCAAAGCCATCGACGAATCTACCCTTTATTGAAAACCTAACATGAAGGTCAATAGAGGTTAGAACGACTTGCCAAAATTCACTCATATTCTTCTGAAAGGAAGGAAGATATGATTTGAATTCAGGAATGAGAAAAGGAGAAAAGGAGAATTGTTTCCCTTTGATTGAAAAAATTTGGGAAACAAAGAACCGAAAATAAGATAATTGCCCCTCTGAAAAAGG
The DNA here is from genome assembly GCA_029784005.1 of Lenwebbia sp. NSW1173648. Lineage (NCBI taxonomy): Eukaryota > Viridiplantae > Streptophyta > Magnoliopsida > Myrtales > Myrtaceae > Lenwebbia > Lenwebbia sp. NSW1173648. The sequence goes on along the minus strand of JARCGZ010000002.1, from coordinate 37,489,136 downwards.
AATCAACTCTCGGCTTAAGGCTCGACAGACAGGATGATTCAGGATAGAAATCGAAGGGGGTTGCGAGACATGGTCTTTGGAAAACCAAAAAGGAAAATAAAAAGCCGACCAGGCTTGGAGAATCCAGAGTGGACCACCATAGACTCCACCTATTTCATCCGAAGTGATGGAAGAAGCCGAATGGGCTAAGCCTCGGTACAATAAGGATAAAATGGTTTTTCCTAAAGAAAGGAGAGTTTCCGAAGCTAAGGCAGAAGCTATAGCTACGAAGTCCTTTGAAACTCTCACAATAGGGTGGCAAAAAAGGAATTTACAGAGCCAGTACAGGAGAAAAGCGGTGTGTTCCTCGTCGGTAACTTCACCTTCTTTCCTAAAAAACTTACCGATAAAAGCCCCATAAGCTAGCTCGGAATCAGACAACTTACCGAGTCCTGGGTAAGAATCCGAAGACAGAGTAGATGGGTCTGTACCTAAAGGACTAAGACCGGTCAGGCAATGGATGTCGAGCAAAGTTACCGACATCGGGGAAAAAGGGAAGAAAAAGCAGTTGGTAGAAGTTGACCAAAAACAGGATAGGGCACTGATTAGCCCATTATTCAGACGATAGTCAAAACAACAAAGGCGCAAAGCATTATGAATCGAAAGTCCATCCCAAAGAGAGCCCTTGGAAGGACGAAGTCGAAGATACCATTGGTAAAAATTTGGCTCAAAATCAGAAAAAGCCCTAAGACGATAAGGACGGGAGTGCCAGTTGTAAGCTAGAACGGAAGAATGGTGGATTGGAAGTACCTCAGTTTGATGACGAGGGAAGAAATCAGAGAGAATTGCAGGAATCGAAAACTGATTGTAAACAGCTGGGCCAAGGATGTAAGAATCCTCGAAATCATTCTGCACCGAGAAAAAATGCCGGTCATCGTTGAAATCTTGAGAGTCTCTGAAATTATAATAGCGCTCTAGGGCATTTGAGGCAAGGAAGGAGGAAGCTTGAGCCTTGGGAGCCATGGTGTCTGATCAAGTACAGGAAAAGGGCACGAAGGAGCGAAGAAGCGAAAGAGCAAGAGAATAACGAAAGAGATGACTTGTTGGAGAAGCAAGTTTGAAGGCGAGAGATCAGATTGTGTGGGGACATCTGATATATATATTGAGTTGATACGAGGAGAAGCTAAAAGGCAAGCGCGCGAAACGAGACGGTAAAATGGCGCTGGAAACAAAAAGTAAGTGTCTTGTCATCTTTGGCATTTAAAAAAATTAAAATTCTTTTAATTCTTTTAAAGGGGGCATCTGTTGACACCAAATAATAAAGAGTTACCGAATGGACTTTAGTATCACTGTGTCCCGAAAATCGGTAAATCAGGAATAGTAAGCTACTCTGAGAAGTTCGGTAAGTTGTTTGCAACATACCGAAATGTCTAGAAGTCTAAACCCGATATTCGGGAAGTAAGAGAACAGAGCCATTGATTTTCAAAATTCGGTAAGATTCTGGACATACCGAAATTATAGAGGGTCAGCAGTAAGAGGAGTATGAAGACAAAAGGAATCGCAGGATGGCCAAACTAGCCATGTCAGCAAGAAGTTACGAGCAAGAAATCCGGATAATGGATGCGAACAGTTCACGGCAGTTGCTGGAAAAGATTCAAATTCAAAGCCATATTGACAGTTGAAGATCAAGTTTTAGCGGATAAAACGTCGGCAAATGGGAAGTTATTGAAGGCGCCAAGATTCAGAGTTTGAAAGCAAGAAAATAACCGACAAATGGTTATGGAAAGCCAAAGAATAACAAATAATCGAAAGAGAGGAGAAAGAAGACAGATCAACACACATTCAAAAGAACTCAAGTTTTCTGCACTTTAACTTCCCTGTACTCTCTTTTCCAGCATTTACAGTTTCTGCAACTCCAGTTTATTATCAAGCTTTCTACTGCTTTCATAGGAGTATTGTAACGTAGCCTGAACCCTTGTTGATCTCAAATCCACATTCGATCCATTGAATTCCTACCCATTTCACTTCCATTTGTGTTACTCCGTGTTCTCACTAAAATTTCCTTTCGAGAGTCGAGCCGCAGAACCCTCTTAATAAAAACCGAAGACTGAATTTCGGTGAAAGATATTCCTTGTTGCAAAAACGAGCGAACACCCTCATTAACATCGTTACCAGAAGGAATGCGAAGGCGTGCATCCCTTACTCACCTAAACATCTTCGGTTGCGAAGAATTGGAGGAGAGGTGTGTCGCGACCCTCCCGACTTTTTCCGTCAAAGGCGGGATTTTGAGCGAGGCTAATGGGTCGTCGTTGTCCAACTCACAATGAATGGATTTCGGACGCGAGCCCCTCCCAAGGCCCATTACCCAAATCGTAACGGGAAGAATTTAAAACGGGGTCGACCTTTAGTGTGGTCGGGTTACATGTGATAAGTGTGCATGCCATCGGAGTCGCCACCAATCATTTTTTGGAGGGTATGATCGGCAACCCTATCGAGCGGTTGGGAGAGTCCGTTCGATTCTACGAAAACCAGATAAGAGGGTTCAAGGACTTAGTTACGTCGAGATTGTCATCGACGCCCTTTCGGTACTTAAGTTGATCGATTTTCTAACCTAAGATTTCATGCAGATGTCTCGAGATAAGGTGAGCCCTAATGTCTAGGGAATCATGTATATGTGAATTTTCTAGCCTATCAATCACAGTCAATAAGCGAAAGTGCGCAAATCAAGGCAATCATGACCGTACGAATAAAACGCATCACAATCATCACACAAAATGGTGCATGGCAAGCCTAATAAAGCCCTAATGGCTTAGAGAATGCACCATTGAGGTTCACGGGCAGTTTGGGACAAAATATCCAGAGGGGCAAAATGGTCATTTTTTAAGGCTCGAGAACCCAAAATCATTGAAAATGGGTTAAACCAGTTGAATGTGGTCATTTCCCATTTTTCATATTTTTCTGAATTTTTCCTAATTTTTCTAATTTTTTTAGAATTCTTTTTATGAATTTTTCTAATTTTTTGGATTTTTTTTTAATGATTTTCTGATTTTTATTTATTTAATTTTCTAAATTTTAAATTTTTCGAACCGGGTCAACCCGGCCCACCAACCCGAAGACCCGGTCCAGACCCACGCTGATCTGAATCGGGGCTAAAACGACGTCGCATTCATTTTATATATATTGAATTTTTCTACTTTTTTTTAGATTTTTCTGAGAATTTTTTATTCTAATTACTAATCTTATGGCCAAAACGAGGCCATGTGGCTAATCCATGGGCGTCGGATCAGACGACCAGGATCAATTGGCGCGACTAATTCGTGGCGTTCCATGGGATTACCAACATCAACGGCCGAGATCGAACGGAGAGACTAACTCTCAACCGTTCGATCTGCATATTGGATCCTACGGCCACGATTGCACGGCGAGACTAAATCTCGACCGTCCGATCAAAAGCTAATTTTATTATTTCTGAAATGTTTTATAATTCGAAAAATCTATTTTTTTTATTTCGAAAAAAGCCAGATCGCGACGCGTTGCACCACCTCCACCATCCGATTCGGATTTTGTTATTAACCTAAAAAAAAACTAACTAACCGTCTGCGTTGACGTGGCTGCCACGTGGCGCCACATCAGAGCCAGGTAGGCGTTGATCGAGTCAACAGAGGTTGACCGGTCTTCGTCTTCCTAGCGACGCCTGAAGGAACGAACGGCCGAGAGTTTCCCGACGACATCCGACGGTGAAACCTCGGCCAATCGACCTGAACTCGGTGCCTATCGAACCCTAATCTAGTCCAGTTGAACATATCCAAAGCTCAACGAGATCTAACGACTAAGCATGCATGAATCGAGCTCGCACAGTCTAAACCATGGCGGAATCAAACTTGCAAACTAGAGCATAACAATTCAATTCCATTGCAACAAAGCATCACAGGAGGCTCAAGAAACTTACCTGGAGCTCCGATCGAGCTCTAGATCGCCAGGTTTTCCTCGCGAAGTCAAGGCAGGTTCAGCCATGGCGGAGGTTTTGACTCAAGGTTTTTTTTTTTTGCGAAATCAATGCAAAATGAAGGTACAGACATGCTCAGTGATGCTCAGGCAACAAAATGCACACGATAATTCGAAGGAAAATGCGCGAATTAGCCGTTCGCCATTGTTGCACAGTGATGAGGTCAAAGTTCGAACTCACCGATTTCGGGGATGCCGAGCTGCGAAACTTGTTGCGATCACTTCCTTAGAGCTCCTGCGAACTTCCGGCAAAGGTTTGACGGCTTGATTTGGCCTAAAATGCCTGGCCAAGCTCGAGCAGTCCGAGCTCGAAGGTGCGATAATGGAGGTCGCACATCTCTCTCTCTCTCTCTCTCTCTCTCTCTCTCTCTCTCTCTCTCTCTCTCTCTCTCTCTCGTCTGGAATAAGAATGAGCCCCCCTCTGGCCAAAACGCGTGGATTGGTATATATCCACTTTGAACATAATTTCGCGCGCGGGAGGGGTATCACAGACTTACTTCCGCACGAGAGACCACGTGCCAAATGGCCCTAACGGCGTCGGAGACGATGGGGATTCCGTCTGGTTCTGTTTGCATTCCGACGTGCACGAATTGAGCACGAATTTGGATGGCAAGTGTCAAAGTTGACTTTCGCAAACTGCCGTGACCTTGACTGAGCTGCCCAGCCCTATTTTGGCGGTCTCAGGCGGCGAGACTTGGCCCAATCGGAGCGGAGTGAAGTGGCGGACAAAACCCCTCCCCAAGCTCCTCCGATCATGGCTAATTGACCCTTCAATTTTGATGTTAAATATCTTCCTGAGAATGGTTCAAATCGAGCGGGAAGGCCAAATGGGTAAGAAGGAGTTCGGCCGGGTCGCCGGGTCGGATCCTGTCCGACCCGGCAGACCCGGTCACACAAAAATGGCTAAATTGACCCATTTAAACTCAAAATTTGTCAAATTAAACCACAAAAATGCATTCAGGAGCATGAATTCCATTTGAAAATGCTAAGATTGGGTAGAATTTGTGTCGAATTATGCAAAAGCCCCAAATCTGGATTTTGACCCGAGAACGAATTTTCACAAATCCAAACCCTAAACGGCCAAATTGAAACGAACCACCACCACCAATTGTCCTGGCTCCTGAGCGAAGTTGACTACTTCTGTTTGGCGACATACGAATTTTTCTTATTTTTTTGGTATCTTTTGATTGGGTTCATTGCTTGATCTGTGTGGTCGGTGGCTGCTATGTCAATAGCATTTTGGTTTGGATCATCATGAGCGGTAGTTTGTCATCTATATGGAACCAAGTCTCTCTCTCTCTCTCTCTCTCTCTCTCTCTCTCTCTCTCGTGCCTCTGTGCTATTTCCGATTTTGATGGTGCAGGACCTGGTTTCTTCTATCAACTGAAGGCGTGCCTTGAATTAGTTGCAAGGCGAACTGTTCTTTAGTGGAGAAATAATCTAAGATCGCGCGTAAATTGAACAAGTATGTTGCAATGTTCATGATCTTATTCATATGATAATGAGTGGATATTATTGGGCGGGAATTTTTTTGGGGTTTGAAAAATTTTGAGTTTCAACCCTCTCTCAAATCAGGCCGTCTATTTTCATTTGGACGGCTTGATTTGAGTAATGTTACCCATGTCACAGAAACCCCAATGTTAGGTGATTCGCTTCTTATTAGGTTATCCTAGAAATAGTTAGATGGCGTGGCTTTCTTTTTGTGTGAATAGTTAGAGATCTTACTTAATTGTGCAAATATAATTAAGGTAATTAAGGATTCAATTTTCATGAATTCATTTGCACATGTTTGTATTTAACCCGATCGTCAATAATATAAATGTTTTAGGCATTGATTTTTGTTACCCTGCTATGTTCATTGTTCATGTCCTCTATTTGAACATCGAGGACCAGACTTGGTATTTCATTAAAGGAAAACGTGAGTTAATATTTAAATATTTTAATTGATTTGATACGCACAATTTCCGTATTTTTTGTCGCATAACCCATTTTTCATTTTGCTTTATATTCTTCCAATCGTCTTACTTGATACTTCCCGCACATATCGGGTCAAATGCTTCCATCTCTCTACTTTAACAACAACAACAACAAAATTCAGCTCGAGCTCATTTAACTCTAGTCGTCTCTTGATTTTTCATTTTGGTCAAACTTTTTGTAGCTAGTATCTTATTAATTCAGATACATCAGTGGTTTCTATGTTCCATCCCATTTATAATGAGGAATGTTTTCCATAGTGCAATCGAATTGTAAAACCAAGAGTTTATATCGCCGGCCGATGATCAATTACTGGCAAGTTGATATACACACTCAGTCGCCGTACTTATTATTACTGTTAACAACAGCCTGTTCTGGGGCCAAAAGAAAATAACAAATAAGTAAAAATTCTTGTGGGATCCACTACTTCAAGAATTTGTGGCCAACAATACGTTGTTACTCTCACAGTCAACCAAACACATTTATTCTAGCGAAGCTCAATTGATTTATCCCGATTAAAGATACTCATCAACACATGTTTTTTCAATGAGAAATGATTACACGACTGTCATTAATCTATTGTGAGAATAACACCTGTTCTGGGCCACAAAAAAAAAAAGATAAACTTAATTAGAAATCGTTGTGGGTTCCACTTCTTCAAAAATTTGTGGTCCACAACATGTTGTTACCTCACTGTCACTCAAAGATTATTATGCTAGCAAAAATCCTTTTTCAATTAACTTAACCTAAGTATTTTATTTTTCAAGTAGATTTTGTCGCGGCCTAAAAATCAGTTTTCTAGGCTAATTGATTACTAAGTTAATTAAATTAACTAACCTAGCTCGAGCTCTCCCAAAATCTACCAATTCGCAACTTATGTTTCAAATAATTAATATGCAAAAGATTTTCAAATTGAAGTCGCCACTAATCATTTTATGGTAGGCTGATTAGATACCTAAATAAAATATAGGGAGAAATACTTTATTCCTACAAACTAGAGATCAATGAGTTTGGGGACTTGATTACGCTAATATTTCTATTAACGCCCTTTCGGTACCTTTCGTTTTATTGAAAACATTTAAACAGGCAGCTTGGATTAATTTTATTCCAAAGTCCTAACATGTGAGGTGATCATGCGAGTGCGCAAACATTATTGAAACACCCAATAATCAAAGCATTAAATAAATTGCAAGATTAGGGAAAGAGAGAACGTACCTGGACGCTGCAACCTAAACCCTAACGCTTATCTCCCAAGCGTAAAACTTAGTCTAATACAATATTTTTATGGGTTTTCATTTATTTTATGAAGAATTCAAATGAATGAAATGCATATGCAATCTTAGACTAAATAGCATGCAAGGCATTTGTCTAAATGACTTAACTCTAATGACATGCGAAAATGAGGCTAACTAGAATGACAATGCGATTCTAATTAAATGGCATACAAATTGAATGAATTAACCTAGTCCAGATAGCATGTGAAAATGTCATGACTTTAGCCTAAGTGACATGCAACATTAGGCTAAATGACTTAAACATGTTAACTAGATTAAAGAACCTAGATATGCAAATAATGACATGGCATTCTAAATGACGTGGCAAAAAAAAGATGGCATACATGCTAATGATGTGGCATGCAATTGGTAACATGGCAAATGATATAAAAAACTATATGACATGACGATTATGGTTCTAACCTATATGACGTGCATATAAAATAAAATGCATTATCTAGATGCAGGACATGGAATATTCTAAATTATATGAATGCATATGCACAAGATATTTTTGGTATTTTTGAATGAATTTCGGAATTAATTATTAATAAAATTAAAACTATCCTAAGCAAAGATTATCCTAAATGTCTAGGAAATAACTTGAATTAAATCCTAAAATTATCTAAGAAATCTTTTATCCCAAATCTAAATGTTTTAGATGCAATTATCTATCTAAATGAAGATGCAATCCTAATCTACATGAGGATATTTAAAATGCACCTAATCTATTAGATATGATTTCTAATAAATCACATCTTTCTAAATGAATGCCTATCCTATGAGACAAGATTTCTAGAAATCTTATCTAACTAAGGAAATTGATTTTTAAAGATAAGATTTCTAATAAACCTTACCTCTAAATCTTTTTGAGTTTTCAAATTAGGAAACAATCAGTCGAATATGCAATCTAAGATATGCATGATTTTGAAAATATTTTTCGATTCAAATTTGGTAACAAATTGAATCGAGGAATCAAATCTAGTGGTTGTAGATTAGTTATCTCGATTCCCACACCATCAAGACAAATTTCAAGGTCGAGATTAGTCCGAATTTGCACGTTGTCGGTAGGGAGATAATCCCCAATTTGAATCGGTTTTTTTAAACTAGGAAAATGTGCATGAGGATATGATTGATTCAAAAATAGGCAATAATATCATGAAATCAAAATTAGATAAGATTTTACCCAATCTTGAATATTCGCCGAATTATTTCCCGTTTTGAATCGGGATTGGACCAGCGGACTTGTGGATCGGGATTGGCGGGATCCTTGCGCACGGGTGGACCGATGGCAGCGGTGGTCCACGGTTCTCGGGTAGGCTCGCGGCTAGTTTGATGGATTATCGGCGGTGGGGACTCAGCGAGAGTTAACCACGATGTGGTACTCCCCATGAAAAAGTCCACCACAGCTTGGACTTAATGAGGTGACAAAAGAGACTTTTGATTCTGCAAAAAGACAGAATTTGCGTGGATTTCCACGTGTCACTGAATGGAGTCAAAGTCTTTTGAGGACTTCCCAAAATCTGGTTGTCGTGAACCTCCCACAGAACAATCCAGTGAAGTCATCTCGATGGGTGTTTGGCTTTGTGCGGTTAGCGGTTATGAATCATTGTAGCCGATGCAGGTGGCTTCTTGGTTAACGATCATCATCAAAGATTGCACTTCGACTGGACAGCGAATCGTTCTAGTGACTCGACGCAGCGGTGGCAGAAAAGAAACCACACAATGTGGACTTGCGGGTTTGGAGCTTGAGCAACGTTGCACAGAAAGCAAGGCAATGAGACTTTGTCTGAACCAGCATAAAACCAACGAAAACTTTGACAATAAGTTAGATCCACAATAGCTTAAAAATTCCCAATAACAACCCCGAAAGCGAAGGAGTTAATTGACTGCGCGCCAGGAAAACGTCGGATCGTTTGGTATTGCAGGATCACCGGGGGCCGATTGGGACTGCTGCTGCGGTATTTGAATGAGTCGGCAAAGTTGCTGTCGCCGGGAATTTGCAAGATAATGCTTGACGATCTCACTGTTTGCTCACAAGATGAATCCGTGGAAGGTAACGATTTGATGGGCTTGATTTTCCTTTTTATTTTTCTTTCTTTCACCATGAGTGCATATGCCCATATTTCTTTCTTCTTTTGCATAATCCAATCAAAATGAACTAAATCACCCCACCATCAATTCACTTCACTTCCCTAAAAATGATTTTGTTTCCAACTCAATGGCCCATCCCAGATATCATGTCCATCGTGTCCCACGGGACTAAAAATCTATGCATTACTACGGGTTTGGTCCAATTAAGCTCAGAACAATATCTGAGTGAATGCAATTAATTTAGAGGTGCTCCTAATGACTACGTGCTATTTATATTTTTTTGTTAGGGAAACCCTAATTTTTCTATGCAACATGACTAATTAAATTGTCAAAATTTAGATGTTCAACAGATTTCACCTTTTAAAATAAAAAATTTTCTCGATCGGAGGAAATTAAACATAGAAGACACGCATTTTGACCATACAAGAGGGAGATAAATGGGGATCGGGAAGAGGGACGTGGCTCGGTGTCTACCACTTCTTGGAGCTGCCGAACCCCGCCCGTCCCTTCCCCCTCGCCTCCCTTATATATCTCCTGCTTCCTACATCAACCATCCCACGAACACTCTCTTTTTTTTTTTTTTTGGGTAAGAACGAACACTGTCTCTTTCATCTTCACGCTCTCTTCATTATTCAATTTGACCGTGTCTTCTCGAGTCTTGGCCGGCGAGACACGAGTGGATCGATATAGATCGGAGCAGGAGTATGGCGGCGACCAAGAAGGTGGAGGAGATAAGGGCGGCGCAGAGGGCGGAGGGCCTGGCTACCGTCCTCGCCATCGGGACCGCCACCCCGGCGCACTGCATCCTCCAGGCAGACTACCCGGACTACTACTTCCGGATCACCAACAGCGAGCACATGGCCGACCTCAAGGAGAAGTTCAAGCGCATGTGTACGTACATACATATTATCTGTTTTCGATCGAATGCGTAGCTAAACGGTTCGTGGCGATCAATTGTTCGAATCGGAGCATGCTTCTTGTAGCGGTTGATCTCTGATTGATTAAGATGGAAATTCTCTTCGCGAGAGGAAGAAAAGAAGGAAAGACGACGATGCACGCATGTCCCAGTACACAGGATAGGATGCTGTTCCTCGAACGAAACGGGGAAGATATTAAATATTAGATTCTTGTGTCATTTTTTGCAAGAAATAGTGATTGTGGCAGTACTAGGAAACAAATTTGGCTTCAATCACAGCACTCATATTTGAAATTGCTGACCTCATTTTCTCCTTCGCTGATAACAAGTATCGACCGTCGATAACACTGACTATCTCTTCTGGTGCAATGATCGGACGGTGGAACAGGCGACAAGTCGATGATCAAGAAGCGGTACATGCACGTGACCGAGGATTTCCTGAAGGAGAACCCGGGGATGTGCGCGTACATGGCCAACTCCCTCGACGCCCGTCAGGACGTGGTGGTCGTGGAGGTCCCCAAGCTGGGCAAGGAGGCCGCCGCGAAGGCCATCAAGGAGTGGGGCCAGCCCAAGTCCAAGATCACCCACCTCATCTTCTGCACCACCTCCGGCGTCGACATGCCCGGCGCCGACTACCAGCTCACCAAGCTCCTCGGCCTCCGCCCCTCCGTCAAGCGCTACATGATGTACCAGCAGGGATGCTTCGCCGGCGGCACCGTCCTCCGTCTCGCCAAGGACCTCGCAGAGAACAACCGCGGCGCCCGCGTCCTCGTCGTGTGCTCCGAGATCACCGCCGTCACCTTCCGCGGCCCCTCCGACACCCACCTCGACTCCCTTGTCGGCCAGGCCCTCTTCGGCGACGGCGCCGCCGCCGTGATAGTCGGCGCCGACCCTGATACCACCGCCGAGCGCCCGCTGTACCAGCTCGTCTCCGCTGCCCAGACCATCCTCCCGGACTCCGACGGCGCCATCGACGGCCACCTCCGCGAGGTCGGCCTCACGTTCCACCTCCTCAAGGACGTGCCCGGGCTGATCTCCAAGAACATCGAGCAGAGCCTCGTGGAGGCCTTCACGCCGATCGGGATCAGCGACTGGAACAGCATCTTCTGGATCGCCCACCCCGGCGGGCCCGCCATCCTGGACCAGGTCGAGGCCAAGCTCGGGCTCAAGGAGGAGAAGATGAGGGCCACCCGCCACGTACTCAGCGAGTACGGAAACATGTCGAGCGCCTGCGTGCTCTTCATACTGGACGAGATGCGGAAGAAGTCGGCGGAGGAGGGGCGGCGGACCACCGGCGAGGGTCTGGATTGGGGGGTCCTGTTCGGGTTCGGGCCGGGCCTGACGGTCGAGACCGTGGTGTTGCACAGCGTCCCCATCGAGGGAGCTCACTGATCTTGCCCTCGCTCCAGTGGTAGTCAAAGAGGTCGGGCGTGTCAGCTTTTGGCAGAAATAGACGATAAAAATTTACCACCCCAATAAATCGATGCGTGGACTCGGGTTATTTTTGTTAGGACTTTACTTACATAACAGTTTTTTTAGTAATTATAAGAATGACAGTATATTGTGATTCACAAATGAAATTTGTGGACTAAATTCAAACGGTAGCATTTTGAATCCTCATTTCCTTTTATTTCACTTTTATGTGTTTTTACTATTAGCTAAAATTAGAAGACAAAGAATACAATAATTACGTTCCTATTTTTTTGAGTTATTAAGAATTGAGAAAAGTTAAAATGACAGACCGTAAGAGTGATGAACCCACACGCACAACATATCCACGTGATATGATTGTCAGCCAAAAGTCCACTACTGACCTGTACGGTTCAAGTTGCACTGTTAAGTGACAGTAGTGTCACCCAAGCAAAATTCTTAAGATTTTGGGAACAATATCTACTTAATCTTTTTATTTGGCCGGAGAATAACATCTACTATTTTAAAAGTTGCAACTTATTGTTTAAATATTATCAATTGGATATGTTTCATTAGAACCTTGATTGTGTGGGTCTCTTCTAATTTTATCTTCTAATTTTAGCTTACAATAAAAACACATAAAAAAAAAAGGAAATGAGGAGTCAAAATGCTGAAATCAGATCAGAAAGTGATCCATTTTTCACAAATCTCATTTGTGGCCATACGCTTATCGTCCCACCGTCTGACTTTGTGGGACAGTCAACTTAGCAGCATCATTTTTCTTATTACTTTGCTAGTATAACAGTTTCGGGTCTTGCTAGCATGACAGTGTGATGGTATGACGGTGGAATGCTAGGCATAAGATCAGAGGTAGGTCCTGCCATGATTGTTATATATTTTTTGTCATTCATAACACTTACGATTGAGATTGCACCATTATACTGTTACACCATCACCTTCTCTAATCTCAATAGTTTTTTAGTAACCGTAAAAATAACAGCATGTTGTGATTCACATATTCTTTAAAAATGACAGCATGTGACGTGGGCTTAACGGAGATTCGGTCAGGCCTTCCTGTTTTGTCCTTTTGATTGACCTCTCCGAGTTGACTAAGTCAGACTGTGGTCTCGAAATGGGAATAGGAGAACGCGCCCAATTCCCTGCCTCTCTCGTTAGTTTCGCATTTCCACCTTGGGCACAAGTTAAATTTTGACGTCAGACACGATAAATAATAAAGAAAAAAGAAAGTAATGCTGAAGAATATCTTAGTGAATTTGAGTACGACGTCGGGTTGTGCTGAATTGTCGTTTCACAAAATGATAAATCTCTCCAATCAATGTGGGCGCATGTTTACCACGCCAGGAGCCAAGAACAAGTAACGTTTCCCAACAATCATGCAACGTGTCTTGCGATTCGCGTCCAAACAAACTTCATGATGCAGATATGGAAATTCCTGAATAATCCTCGTGTATCCGACTTTTGATTTATTCAATATAATCCTCCAATTATTATATGAAAATATTTAATGTTGCCATTCTGTTAATTCAAATTAACGCAATTTGCTAATATAACTTTTAATCCGTTAAGTTTGAACGATCGACAAAAAAAAAAAGATACATGTGGATTATTTAAGTAAGATGTTCGTCTTAAATCATGACATAATTATCCATGTTGTCGTATAATGATGGACATGTTAACGCCATAATTTTTTTCCTTTTTCTAAACTAGATAAATAAAATAATGGACATGTTGGCTCGTTCCTTTTCAAATTCAACTTGGAATAAAATAATCTACATCAATAAATAATGCCTCATTTGTCATTTGGACGAACGAAATGCCTATACTGAACATTTACCAATAGTTCATGGACCCCATCGAACAAAATAAAAGTACATGGATAACATTGTACATCGAGTTAAAATTCAGTAACCGTTTGTATCAGTCATTCTTCCTTCTCAATTAATGCATGGGGGCTTCATATGGCAATGTAGTTAACTTGTTATTCCTTCTTCTTCTTTTTTCAACGAGCAATATATCTGCCTTAAGTAATTAGTTTTTGGTTTCATAGTTTTAGGAAAGACTTCTCTCTCGTAATTAATTTTGTAATCTATGGATTCCTACCTAAATTCACGATAATTATTATGCCAATGAAGTCGCCCTACGCGGGTCGATAGGAATCCTCAAATTCGCCAAAGGAGCATTTATTTTTTGTTTTCCCTAATAAAAAAACAACATAGGGAAAAAAAACCATTTTTCTTTGCCAATAGGAAAAAATCAATTGACTGTGGTAAATTGTGAATTTGGCAGCATAATTATTCATTCCGCCCCAATCAAGTTGGAATTTTGCTTTAACGGAAGAGCACCAATTGCTCTTCATGGTTATATTTACTAGTTCCTTTTGGGTACACGTTTTTTTTTTGGGGGGGTCAAATTTTGGGTACACATTGGACGTTACAATTTTTTTTTTTTTTTTAATCCTTTTTGAACTCGCACATCGCTCATATGTGTCGTGATTAGGACATCTCGAGGCAAAGATCGTGATAGGAGGAACAGACAAATGTTTACACAGTGAGTTGCATGTTGGGCCATCCAGGACACAAGTTGCAGCAACTTGCAGCGATTTCTGTCTCTTATCGAGACAAAAAAGCGACGGCCGATGATTCCCACCGCACACGTATTTCGTTGGCTGACTCTCGTCTTTGCAATAGAAAGAGAGAGGATAAGATTAGTTCACGTAATGATCCAAGAAACGAATTCAATTCAGTCGTGGCCCACCATCTTGAGGCCGACCTGAAATTTAGCACATCCAATACACATGTCAAAGATATTTAGATATATCCTAGAGATATTTATGATATTTTATTTGATTCTACGTATCATTCGAAATTTTGTATATATCTCATTTGATATTATATCTTATTGATTGATATTGATTGATCATATTTAGTATTTCTGTTTAGTTGATTTCCTTAAATAGTGATCTCATAAAGCCTGTAAATAGGCTGATGTAATCTTCATTATTATATATCGAAATATATAGAAATTAAACCAATTCTTAGTTTCAACTGCACTTAATTCCTCACTAGGGACCTGATTCATTTACCTGTTACAAAAAGGTGGTTCTTCGCCTGTTCGTATATAAACAATCTCGTACCGACTATGGAGTGATCTAGTCAAGCTTCCTCATGGATTTTTCTTTCTCCGGAATGGCCGACCTCGGTGAATCTTCCACTTTGGAACTCATCAGCCAATACCTCTTAGGAGACTCTGTCAACCTCACTCAACGCCAACCTGTGAAAACACAGAACCTGTTTCTTGATCCAGGACCAGACGCGCCATATTCAGATCAACCCGTCTGGCAAGACCGGGAGACACCGAATCTTGGGATTAAAGACGAGCCCGTCAACTTGGAATCTCCCAAGTCCCAGTTGGGGTCACCGGAGATGAACCCCATTGAGGCCGGCTCCGTGGCAAAGGCGCGTTACAGAGGAGTTCGGCGAAGACCATGGGGAAAATATGCTGCGGAGATACGGGACCCGACACGTAAAGGGAGACGGGTCTGGTTAGGGACATACGACACGGATGTAGATGCTGCCAAGGCTTACGATGGCGCTGCTTTCAAGATGAGGGGCGGGAAAGCCATATTGAATTTCCCTCTGGAGGCTGAAAAGTCGGCACCGCTGCCGAATCCGGGGAGCAAGAGGAGGAGGGCGGCGGTGAAGAAAGAGGAGTCGAAAGAAAGTCTAGAAGATTGGCTGATTGAGATGTGGGCGCAGGAGGAAGGGGGTGGAAGTCCGGTCTAACTAGGACAAGGTTATGACGACATAATAATACAGTTATCGGGAGTCCATCGGAGGCGGTGGGATGTCAAAATTAGCTGGAGGGCGACCGTACGTGATATGATGTACGATACCAAATGTTTGTGTCAACACGTCCCCGAACTCATCGTGAGTCCTCCGAGAGGGGGAGAGAGAGAGAGAGAGGAATGAGACGGCTAAGTCAAGTAGGCATAATTGACGACCCATGGCCAGTACCGGACAATCGACCGAGAGAACCAGGCATATAATCGCAATGGTTGAGAAAGTTCCGAGGGCTATGAAACTCATATGTTAGTGGGAGTATAATCCCATTTGTTTTTATTCTAAGCATGTTTAACCGTTGCGTATGCCGAGCGTGTGTAACTGTAAATATATCAGTTTATTCCGCAAGGGTGTGGTGGAAACTGTCCCAATTTCCTTGAAAAATCAATCTACTCGCGAGTAGCCCCACCCACTACCAGTCACCTAGAACTCACTCCGGCCATTCGAAAGGGACCAAAACGTAAGCAATACCCAGCAACAAAGGTGTTGGGCCAAATGGAGGAATGAGAACACTGAACAGGGTACGTACGCTAAAAGGAGGCTTGAGTTTCAGTTTTCCCTGCAACACGTTATGAAGAAAAGCTCGAGGCATATGTGCTCACACGTAATTCTGCACCCACCTGTGCCAGAAAACCGAGAAAAGTAACCAATAAGAAAGATGCGTCACTTCGCTTTCTTTTTTTGTTGGCGTGATCAGAGATCAAGCCGTTATGATATGTCCTTATCGAATTAGCGACACACACCACAATACATGTGTACAATGCGTGCACACATGCTGGTTAGGTTTTGGGCAGTGTTTTATAAAGCTTAATGGAGACTTAAACAGCAGAATTTAGGGAACTAACATGCAGAAGCGGTTTGCAAGGGTCTCAGCTATTTGCAAACTAGTAGCATTAGAATCATACCCGGTATGCTACGCATGGTTTAGACATTTATAAAATCTGTTATTTTATTTACAACTTAGCACATATTTTCCTATCCTTTGGTTTATCCTAAGTTAAGTTAATTCTTTTTCCTTCCAAGAGGCTCATTAATTATAGTAGCAACAAAGTTAAAGTGTTATTCTTGAAAACTAAAATATATTTTTTTGTTTAATATTTCACATTTAAAGCAGCACTGCCTGCATAGACCCAACGAGATGAAATCCAAGATCCCTACATTCTCCTCAAAGTCTCAGACTGCTGGTCCAGAAGAAACCATGAATGGCTTCAAAGAAGAGAGAGAGAGAGAGTGTGTGTTTCTAAGTGCTTGACATAGCATATAATACCCCTAAGCCAAGCACATTAATGCTCGTTATTGCATTACATTACATTACGACAGCATTTCCTCAATTCATTACTGTTAAAGACAGAACGAATAAACTAATTTAGCTATGGATTGCTCATTAATAACAGTTGCAGTTGCTCTTATATGATCAATGACCATCAGTACCGAAAAAACACATTGTTCCAAACTTCTCAGAACCCGATCTCTGAAGCACGATGGATGGTAACTTACCAACGAGAGTCGAGTTTCCTGCTATTGGAGCACTTTCCATTACAGCAACGCACCCTAAGTAAGGAAGTGATCAATTATATGCCGGATGACATCTTCACCCTCCATGTGCATATTGTGATCTTTGACCTGTTAAATACCAGTCAAAATCAGTTTCAAAAATACACAGGACCTTCCGTGGCTTCAAATATGAGGAAGACGCCAGTATTATTCCCCATAACTACCCACACATGCCAGAAGTCATAATCGGTTCAGATCATCAGAAAATAAGACCCCAAAGAATATACTAACACAATCAGTGCCGAAGCTTTTTCTTTTCCTTTTCATTCTTAAACTCCAGATATTCAAAATTTGTAGAAATAATTCGCAGTTGTAATAAAGGAGAAGATTGAATGTCAACACATCAACCAGCCAAAGTCTTCCTCCTCCGACAGCCTTTCTTGATGGCGTAAGCCCCTATCTTAACACAGACTAATCTATGAAGGTTTGTAAATTTGTTTCCAATCTCTTGCAAAGTGAGATTAGTTTATTTCTAGAACCATCTAAATGTACTAGCAAGTTCACTAAGTTTGCTTTACCACCAAAAGTTGTCAAAACCAGATGAATTCTCATTCCTTCAGAAAGCAAGACAGTGATTTTAGCTATCATCATGCTGCATTATCAGTACATGCTTAGAATTGCAAGCCATTTTTTCTTCTTTTTTCGTAATTCTAGAACCGCATTAATGTGCCAAAGTAGTCTTATCTGCCGCATTAATTCGTAAAAGATGCTGGAAAGCATATTGTTAGTGTTAGTTTCTCAACCACAAAGAGACTTCCACGAATATGTAGTTCATCATGTGCGATAGAGACTATACATCAGCTTATGCATATGTTGGGGCGTGTGAGAGAGAGAGAGAGAGAGAGAGGGGTGCCCATGCAGGTGGATGGATAACTACCTGGATAATACTATGGGCGGCAAACCACTGCCAGCTGCTGTGAAAACTAACATCTACTTTATCCCAAGACACACGAGAAAGGCTGGTCCCTAGTTCTTCTGCAAAATATATACGGATAGAATGAATAGAAAACCACTTGAAAACACCTCTTTCAGCACAAAGGCATGTCAACGCACTGTACGCAGAAGAATGACATAAGAACAATGAGATAGTAAAGCATCAGCCCTGCTACCTGGCAAACTAGAGAAGAAGATTCTAATGTTTACAATCTTGTTGAATTTCGAAGACATACCTTCTAACTTGTTGGCTCCATCATTTTCACCTATTATAGGATCACTTTGTTCAGTATCGTTGGCCTTGCAATGCTCTTCATAAACAATATGAGGATACTTTTCGTTGAGAGAGCTTTGCCACTAAAACCCCAAGAAAAGCCATTCAGCAATAACATTGAATTACACGAACCATGATAAAAGAAGAAATATTAAGGTGCTACCTTTGGCAGTTCATTATTACGTCTTATTGATGATGTTCTCCATCCAACAATATCTTGAAAGATTATCAGTCATGGACAACAGCTGAAATAGCTGCACCATTGGACATATCATGATGCAAATATGAAGATATACGTTATATTGACACAAATTAACACATTTTTGCCATAACTCAATCATTTCTCTCCGATAGAAAAGGATCCCATGATCCTGCTTGATAAATAAAGATTACGATGCTCTAATGCCAACACGAAACATTTGACAGGAAATTGTAAACATGACACAATTACATGACTCAACCAGCCCTCATTCGAAGTGATAATCTCAAGAAAGTATCAAATAACTTCTTTTAACACACAAGGCAGGATACGGTCACAGCCTACATTTGAATATAAGACCCGACGCCTGAAGGTGCCTAATGCAGACCTGCAAAGGGAAAAAGAGGGGGAGAGTTGGCAACCATTTGGAGAATCAACATTTCAACTTTGGAATGATTGGATGTTGCATCTCAAGAACAAACAGCTAAAACAAGGATGAGTACAAATCCATGTGACATACATGAAAGGGTAGTCGGCAGAGTCTTCCACCAGGCGGCGAAGTAATGGAGGCTTTCCTTCATCTTCATCAACGAGAAAAAGATGGCGACCAGTTCTTCTAAATATCAAGTGAATAACACAAGTGGCTACTTTCTCAATGGCGGTCAATCCAAAAAGAAATGGCACCTGTCAGAACAAAGTCGACTCAAAACCCGCCAAGTGAGGAATTTGATCTGACAAAAAGAATGATAACAATAGCAGGAAAGATTATAATGGTAAATTTCCAAGTAGTTCGCAAACTCTGAGCAGTCTTAGCTGTCATAATATCCAGGTTTATACATCCGCGTGTCATTTGTCACTTGTTTGTAGATATATGACTGCTAACCAGACTGCAGATGAAACTAATTCGTGCATATCTACTTGGCAAGTTTATCAAAAATTAGTATCTGGACAAGTTGAAGCCTGTTCAAGGTAGATGACAATCCTTAAGGGCTAGAAACTTCAAAAAACTAGATACAGCACTTACTTATGAAGTCAATATGAGAAGCTTAAGAAAATGGTAAAAACCAAGTCAAGGAGAGCAAGCATTTATAGAGAATTGCCTCTTTAGTGCTTCAAGTTTTTCCTTCAGCAACCAGACAAGTTTTCTCTGTTTACCCCCCTATGTAACAGGTTCTTCAGGTTCTTATCACAACATGCCCTTAAATGCCACCAATGAGAACAGAGAACAGAGAACAGAATATTCTCAAATCTAACAAATCCCACATACTCAAACTTGAGAGGTTAGGGTCAAATAGAAGAAACTCAAGGATTCAGTGGGAAAATTAAGTCTTCCATGTTATATGATCTAGAAGTACAACATATTTCCTATAGCAACTATTTCAGTGATTCAAACGCTCCTTAGTCCTTGATACTTGTTCTCTTTCCTCAGGAAGGCCATTCTCCTCTGAACGTGATTGTTCATCTAATTAAGTTGCCACTAACAATAGAACTGGCGACCAGAGAAAAGTCGCAATTTTATGCTTGAAAATTAATCGAAGACACAAAAAAGTTGCTTCTCATTGAAACGAGCTGATACAGAATTCTCATGACATATTCATCAATACGCTATAAAGCCAGAAAATTCAAGAAAAAGAAAGGAGGTAACTTCAATAATGAAGAAACAAAATACCTGCTTATTACCCCGTGAACCAAGATGAGGTGTAGCAACAGTGACAAAATTCACAGCCTCCAGACCACCTATGGTACCCCTAGATTCCTCCACCACTTTTTTAGCTGACAAATCTTCCATGATTTTCGTCTTACCGGGTCTATATAGTTTTCCTATAGCATATCTTGCAACTAACCCTCCCACTGAATGGGCAACAAAAGAGATCTTACGGATATTTGGTTTCCTATCGATCACTTCAAGAACCTAAACAAATGCCAATAAAGGGCAATGCATTACTCTACATATATTATCTTCAAAAGAAGATCGCCAAGCAATGAATAACAAGTAATCAAGAAGCATTGAAATCAGATTTAAAGAAAAAACCTCCTCAGCCAAACGTTCACCCATCACATCAACACCATCTAGTGTTGACTTAGCAGCATTGCGTTCACTACCTGAAATCATGTAAACAATTGAGGATCAGGGGGAAGGCTCACAGCCAGAAGAGTCAAGTCAACGAGGTGGAAAGAAAAAAATACAGAACCATAAGCCTACAGTACAGTTATGATGTGTAAGTTCTTGATACTATGTCAAAACTCAAAAGTTAAGAACCTATATTTTTCTTACAACCACCTTTCACCAAGCTCAGAAGAAAAACAAAAAATTATGGGTGGTATCTTTCTCAGCAGTGAAAATGCCACATATGATCCACAGGACATGGCATTCATGGAGAGACAATTACACTATGTTTGGGAACACTAGGGGGAACATGGAATATGAAGAGAAAGTATCACAACATTTAAATTTTCGCTCCATTTTTCTCTCACAAACATTTCAAACTTCCTCCAATTTTCCACACAAATTTTCATCCCCTCCATTTTCTATCTTTTCCTAAACATAGCCTTAAAGACTATCAATACTACCGAGTGAAGTCCTTTTGTAAGATGCAAATGCTTCTCTTTCCGAAATACATGAGGAATTCAAACGTGCAAAGAAATAAAGGCCGTAAAAAGTTCAAAGGAACAAGTAATGCAGGAAGATTATCATCAATCACGGAGCAGATCCACTGACGCTATGCAGGATCATAGCAGTCCATAGGATCCTTACGAACCAAAGCCTTCTCTGACCCGAAAAACAAACGATAAACCCAGGAAGAAGCAAGATAAAGAACTATGAAACTCTTTTAAACCAGTCTCATGCGCAAAAACAATGCTTTCATCAGCAGACTAGCAACAGAACTCAATATAACTCGCAAATTATGTATTTCTAGCCTAAATCAAGGCATGCAGCACATCACTTTATATCATTTTAACACAACATGATCGCAATCAATGAAGATAGAAAAAAGACTCAAGAAATCAATCTTACAGTGAACAAACACTTTATCAGGAAGAGTTCTAACAAACTGCTCAGCTGCAAACTTCCAATCGGCGGCACTGCAAAGGCGCATAAATTTTAGCACTTTCAGATAGAAAATAATCCCACCATTCTATTCAAGAGTTATGAATGTTCCACCTAGTTGTTTCATCTTATTCGCAACAATAAGGTTCAGTTTCCCAGGATTTAGCTTTATTTACCTAAAGCATTCTATTAATAGGCATTCTTCAAAAATAACCTACCCATGGTTTAAACCTCAAACCTCACCTATGCATACTTACATGAGAAGAGCCACATTTTGCAACTTAACGAAGATTGATGTGCAAAAAGTTGTAGCTAATCAACTTATTTTTGTTACATGTATGACCCGCGATGAAGGTCTTCGATCAGAGGATATGAAAGTATTTTCACTTTGATCAGAGCTAGAGTACGTTAAAAAGAATGATCTGAAAGATAAGTAGGTTTTTCTAAACAAATTATCCATGCGAAGATAGGCTTTATGCAGTTATTTGTATAATCGACAAAAGTATGACATGGTGAAAGCATGCAAGAACTATAGTCCCTTCTATACTCGTACATTTATAAGTCACCCGCAGGGGCGTAGATTCAGCACATGGCCCCTACAAGCACATTGTTATGATGGCATTTCACACAGAAGACAATTTGCAGAGAGAGTGAGTTCTCAACGAAGAAAGAAAACGGGAAAAGCTGCATAGATCAGAAGGGAAAAGCTCACAGTTCCAACTCATCAAGCATCAGAACGAACTAAACCCTTAGAAGCCAACATAAAACGACTAGCGACTGCAAAATTTCATGCCAGAGATAAGAGATTCAATTCGAACACAAATGTTCGACATGCACATGATAACCAGCACAAAAAGTTCATTAAAGGCGATGAGCGGGTTTAATCAAATCTTGCAGGAACAAATAAAGGTAGGACCGAAAATCCGATCATCCGTCAGTCAAAGCAGGAACATAGCCTTGAAACCTAATTTCACGGCGACACCAAGCGAGATTCTACAGCAGACTAACATTGATGATGTGTTTGCACAATGAACGAATGACATTAGACCGACCGACCTTCCTAGAATTCCATTGACCATGACGACGAGATGATCGGCAGAGGAAGAATCGGAGTCCTTACTACTCCAAACCTCTCTGCTCCCGTTCAGCGACTCAGCTGAACACACTCCGTTCTCCATTGTCCCGTTCTCCATATCCGACACGATCCAATTCCGAGCTCAACGCCGCCGGGCGAAATGCCCTCGAATTAGAGGGAGCAGCGAGCGGGAGGTGCGCCGCGGGCGCGCCGATCGATGAGGGACGGGAAGGAGAAACGTCGGCGACGCGCGCCAGATTCTCGAGAAAATCGGAGAGAAAAGTCGGGAAAGTGTGGGAAAACGAGAGCGAGAATGGAGTCCGAGAGAGAGAAACGAGTGCCTGAGAGCGAAGGTGAGCTAAGGGAAAACTAGCAAGCCAACACGTAGCAAAATGGTTCGATGACTTTCCGACATTAAAAATTTCCCCTTCTCATTTAAAAATATAGGATTAATACCACGAAAAACCTCAAATTATTTTTTTAATCATAAAAAATCTCAAACTGGTACACTTGTAACAAATTTACCTCAAACTGGTACACTTGTGATAAATTTACCTCCCGTTAATTTTCGTTAAATTTAAAGTCAAATTACTGAGTTGGATTGCACGTGACAGTTCACGGGTATATCAATTTGGGATTTTTACCCTCTATTTGTCATAGGTGTATCAATTTGGGGTTTTTCGTGGTATTAACCCAATTTAACGAATGGTAAATTTGTCACAGGTGTAATAGTTTGGGGTTTTTCGTGGTAAAAAAAATTAATTTAAGGTAAATTTGTCACAGATATACCAGTTTGAGATTTTTGGTGTTCGAAAAAATAGTTTTGGGTAATTTGTCACAGGTGTACCGGTTTGAAGTTTTTCTTGGTCAAAAAATAATTTGGGGTAAATTCATCACAGATGCACAGTTTATGATTTTTCGCGATATTAACCCTTTATAAATTAACTTATTAAATTTTTTGGGGGCCAAAAGATAAAATAAAATAATAATAATAACGTGAGACGGTTCCGAGGTGGTGGGGGAGGAGGGGGGGGGTTAGGTACGGGGACACAGGAACAAAGTCGCTGGGCCCCACTAGATCGGAGTCCCACGATCAAATGGTGATTGGTTTGATAGTCACCTGATGAACATCATGCCGTTGATTAGTACAGATGGACCTCGATGGAGTTGCGAGTATTAGTAACTAGTAAGGATTGAGGGTATTAATTTATTTTTATCTATCAATTTAATTATCGTGCGCCGGTACTAGTTTAGCGTCGAGCACATTATTGTAGAGGATTGATTAGTAAATAAATCGATTCCATAAAAACAAAAGGATCAATTAAAAAAAGCCGTTATCACCAGGGAGCTGGGCGTTGAACTTGCGACATTCATTCTTGCTAGCTGCTCCCGTAAGGAACAATCCGACATTATTTCACCAACGAGGGAATTCTTTATTTTTATTTTTATTTTTATTTTTTACGAAAGTTTTTGCAGAGTACGCACGGTTGTGTTTATTTGAATGAAAGTGCTTTTCGGGAATTAGTTTTCCGGACTTTCGCCAGATTGATTCGCTGAAAACGACTTAATCAACAGAAAATTCATTAATTGAAAATTACAAAAAATTTACAATGAGACACTTGATAAGTGTGCGCTTGCTAACGAAATTTTCGCAAACTATATCCTAAAAATATCAGCTTGTTTGTATTGGGGAGATTTTCTCACATGTAGCAGATCTTAACAAACTGAAACACATCACTCGAGAGCCGATAGCGACTCATTGTTCATTCCTATTTTGAGTAATCGAAGAAATTGAGTGAAGAGAAGCTCCAGAAAAAGCAAGCATGGAGACAATATAGAATAGGCGGCTCATTAGTTGGTCAATTTAAAAGATAACGACCGCAATCTCAATATATACCGACATTGCATTGGCCGACTGTCGCAATTTCTCTGGCAATAAGGATTTCGGATTTTTTCAGCGGAAAGCCAAAGAAAGCTGAAATTGGCGTCTCCATGAATTTCACCAATCAAATTAGTGCGGGTAAAAAATACCGAATCTAACTCAGCATTTTCACGTTCCTTACATTTCTTCAACATATTTAATCAGGAATTTTTTAGAATTTGTTAAGTACTAGTCGAGCACATGACAAGAAAAGTCGCCGTCTTTGGAAAAATATTTTAATGTGTGTATATATATATATATAGAAAAAGGGGGGAAAATTAAAAAGATGGCCCACAGTGCTGGGGCAGGGCAAGACTTATCCAGAAGGCTCTTTGTCCTCATCCTTCTATATTGATCACAATCTTGGACTCGTCCTCGCATTTTGTGTTATTCCCATTTTAGTCCCCGAAGATTCGTAACCCGCGTTGTAAAGCAAAATGAACTCCGCTTGAACGCAAAGTATTTGTCTTTGCAAGTCGGATATTTGCTTGCAAGAAAGGCATATGGCCTAAGAAACGTAGGAGTCTTCATATCGATTATTGGGTCCGGTTTTAATTGGAATTTATTTGAGCTTTTGTACACCCATCTAAGTTTTAAATTCCTGCGCTAATTAAACACAAAGCACGAGCATCCACGCTCACATAGAGGGATTTTAAGTCGAAAACTCATTACTCGTTTTCTTAGCGAAATTGTTGACAAGAGGCGATCGGAGCGGCTGCTCCATGTACGCATCGCCACAGGGGGGTTTCGTGCTTGCTCCGAAAAGTTCGAGTATGAGAATGCGGAGTAGTCATTATCCAATACACCCGTCATCGATTGGTCCATCTCGTATCCTCAAAAATGTGCTGGAATGTCCAAAACTCATTCGACACGGGAAGATACACACGTTACCACTGAAATTTGATTCGTGAACTCGCATTTTACATAATTAAGCTAAAGCTTTTTGCCCTTATGGACCTGAGTTTAGAGTTGAACTGTCACGCTTCACTCGCGGGTGGGGTGGATCAATTATGTGAGTAGATCCAACAACTCATATTTACGAGCCGACGACTAGAAAAGACACAAACAAGATGGGCACATCCGTCCCTCTATCGCAAACTCATCTCTTTGTCATCCTCTTGACATGAAACGCAATGTACAATGTACATCATCTTGTTGGCTTTAGTGTCGGGGTTTTTCCCCTCTCTCTCTCTCGTCTCCCTTAGGGATAGAGAAATGTCTAGTTTTACAGTACACAACCATCTTAGGGTGTGTTTTCTTTATTGGATAAGTAAAATCTAATTATCTATAAACTAAAGAGAAAACATAATCTAGGAATTGAAGTTCCCCACATCGATTAGGAATTTCGTGGCCAATCATTGACATTTGACTGCATAACTTCATTTACTAATTAAAAGCATTTTTATAGCATCAAAGATCAGTTTTTAGCTTCATTAGAGGTGCACCTCAATATGACACACAATAGCCTATTTGCATCATAAAATCACGTTACATGTTCAAAAATCAGTTTTACATTTTCTATTGTGAACTCTATGAATAATACTGTTAGGATGCACGTGTGAGTTGTGTTAGAGAAATCCCACATCGAAGAATTGGTGTGGTGTAGAGCAGTTAATATATCTTAGTTGGCCAATAACTTATTGGTTTAAGCTTTTGAGTGAAGATGGGTCCAACTAGATATATTAACAGGCTTAGACTTTGGGCTCACTCTTGGTGCTGCCCGGGGCTTCTGTTGCGCGCTCCCTAACAATCTAGCATTAGAGCCTTAGGGTTTTTTTTTATCTTCTGGTTATGGCTTCAACTTATGGTAAGTTCGTATGTTATTGAATGAAAAAGTTTTGTCCACTATTCAGTTGTGCCTTACAAATGAAGTTTTGCAGGAGGTGCGAAATCAAAAAACAGCTGCAGGTTTATGGATGAAATTGGAGAGTATTTTTCTAACAAAGACTCTCACCAATCGATTGAGGCCCAAGCAACGACTCTTCACTTTTTGTATGGCCAGAGGTACTTCTCTTAAATCTCATATTTCTGAGTTCAATGCTCTTAACTCTGAATTAAGAAGCATTGATGTTAAGATTGAAGATGAGGATCAAGCTCTTTTATTGTTAGTTTCACTACCTCCCTCTTATAAGAATTTTAGAGAGACCATGATTGTTAGTAGAGAAACTATTGATGTTGAAGATGTCAAGACTAGTCTGTTAAATAAACAAAAACTTGATACAGAATTGACTTTTGAATGCAGTAATAATCATGGGGCTGGTTTAGTTACTCGGGGAAGGTCTGTTGAGAGAAGCAATAGTGGCAGGAGCAGGTCAAAATCAAAACACAGAGATATGATTTGCAACTATTGTAAGTCTTTAGGGCATATTAAGATAAATTGTCTAAAACTGAAGGCAAAACAGCAAAGAGAAAATAATCTGAATTAACAAAATCAAGGGAATGTCAATCGTCGCAACAATCGCAACTACCAGAACAGACAGAATCAGGGAAACGAAAATCCCGCTCAAGCTGATGTTGCTAAAGAAGAAAATGATGATTGGCTATTGGTTGTAGATGATAAAGACAAATTCTATGATAGTTAGATTCTTGATTCAAGCTGTTCGTACCACATGTGTCTTAATCGTGATTGGTTCTCTATGTACAATGAATATAATGGTGACGTTATTCTAATGGGTAATAATGTTAAATGTAAAGCAGTTGGGATTGGGACTGTTAATATTAAGATGCACGACGACATGATCAGAACCTTAGATAATGTCAAATATGTTCCTGATTTGAAGAAGAACCTCATCTCTTTGGGTACACTCGATGCTAACAGTTGTAGAATTACTGCTGAAGGTGGAGTTATGAAAATTATGAGAGGTTCACTTTTTGTTGATGAAATGGCTAAAAATTGGCACTTTGTATCAGCTGCAAGGCACTACAGTTACTGGTTCATTTGCAGTCTCATCTGCTATGACAGATTCAGATAATACTAAATTATGGCATATGAGCATCAGAGGGATGGAGGAGCTCAGTAAGAGAGGTCTTCCGTGTGGTCAGAAAATTGGAAAACTGGCATTGTGTTTTTTGGAAACAGAAAAGAGTCAGTTTCAAAATAGGAATTCACACAACAAATGGCACTTTGGATTATATTCATTCTGATCTTTGGGGGCCTGCAAAAGTTCCTTCGAAAGGCCTTGGTTCCAGGTATATACTCACTTTTATTGATGATTTTTCAAGAAAAGTTTGGGTATTTTTTCTAAAGCAGAAAAGTGATGTTTTTGTTACATTTTAGCAATAGAAAACATTGATCGAGAAGCAGATTGGTAAGAAAATCAAGAGGCTGAGAATAGATAATGGGTTAGAATTTTGTGGAGGTGAGTTTAATGAGTTCTGTAAAAGTGAATGCATTGCGATACATCATACTACAGTGAATACACCACAGCAGAATGGTATTGCAAAACGCATGAGCAGAACCTTACTAGAAAGGACTAGGTGCATGTTGTCTAACACTGGTTTGGGCAAGGAGTTTTGGGTTGAAGTAGTCAATACAGCTTGTTGGTTGATAAATCGTTCTCCTTGCACATTTATTGAATGTAAGACACATGAGGAGGTATGGTCAAGTAATCCTATTGATTATTCTTCTCTTTGAATATTTGGATGTCCAGCATATGCACATGTTAGTGAAGGAAAATTAGAGCCCAAAGCGAAAAAAATTCATATTTCTTGGTTATGCTTCTAGTATAAAAGGTTATAGGCTTTGGTATTCTGATTAATCTAAGATTATCATTAATAGAGATGTTACTTTTGATGAGTCTGCTATGCTTTGTCCTATCAAGGAATCGTCTGTTCCTTGTCAAGAAAATTCTAAAAGTGCAACGAAAAAGGTGGAGCTTGAAGTAACTTCTTCGCAACCAGTTCAGTCGTCTACTGATAATATTGAGATTGAAGAACCTGAATATGAACATTATTCTATTGCCAAAGATAGACCAAGAAGGATAGTGAAGCCTCCGCAGACATACTCAAATTTTGTTGCTTATGCTCTTTCAGCTCAGAGTTAATTGAGTATAATGAGCCTAAAACGTACAAGGAAGCTGTTTCTTCAAAAGATTCGGCAAAGTGGTTAGTTGCTATGAATGAAGAGATGGAATCTTTTGAAAAAATCAAACTTGGGAGCTTGTCAAACCACCAAAAGAAACGAAAAGAAAATTGTGGGTTGCAAGTGGGTTTTCAAAAGAAAGAAAGGTATTCCTGGAGTTGAAGATATCAAATTTAAAGCACATCTAGTTGCTAAGAGCTATAGTAATGATGTGTTTTCACTCGTCGTTAAACATAGCTCTATTCGGGTGTTTCTTGCGTTAGTTGCTATGCATGATTTAGAGTTGGAACAACTCGATATGAAAACAGTTTTCTTGCATGGTGAACTTAAAGAGAAAATCTATATGGGTCAACTAGAGGGTTTCCAGTTTAAAGGTAAGGAAGATCGTGTTTATTTATTGAAAAAGTCTATCTATGGCTTGAAGTAATCACCTAGACAGTGGTATAAAAGGTTTGATTCGTTTATGGTGCAACTTGGCTATTGTAGAAGCAAATATGACAGTTGTGTATATATGTGCAAACTTCCAAACGACTCTTATATTTATTTACTATTATACATTGATGACATGTTGATTGCAGCAAAAGATAAATATGATATACATAAAAAAAAAAAGATAAATATGATATACATAATTTGAAGGCACAGTTGAGCGCTAAATTTGATATGAAGGATTTAGGTTCATCGCAGAACATTCTAGGCATGGAATTTCGGCGAGATCGAAAAAGAAAAAAAGTGTATCTTTCCCAAAAAAGCTACATTGAGAAGGTGTTAGATCATTTTGGCATGAAAGATACCAAACCAATAAGTACTCCTCTTGCTGCTCACTTTAGATTATCAGCTGATTTATGTCCACATACAAATGAGGAAATAAAACATATGTCACATAGTTCATACTCTAGTGCAGTTTGTAGCCTAATGTACGTAATGGTTTGCACTCGACCGGATATTTCACATGCTGTTAGCGTGGTAAGTAGATATTTATCATTCCCAGGAAAAGTTCATTGGCAAGCTGTGAAGTGGATTTTGAGATATTTGAAGGGTACTTCAGATTATGGTTTAGAGTTTGGGAAAACTGGTGATATTCTTACAGGATATGCTGATTCTGATTATGCAGGTAACCTTGATAAAATGAGGTCTTTGACTGGGTACATCTTTACTATTGGAGGTTGTACAGTTAGTTGGAAAGCTTATTTACAGCATATGGTTGCTTTGTCTACTATAGAGACAGAGTATATGGTTATTATAGAGGCAGTTAAAGAGGCTATATGGTTAAGAGGCTTATTTGGAGAGCTCAGTGTGGATTGTGATGTGACTGTTGTCCATTGTGATTGTCAGAGTGCTATATATCTTCCTAAAGATCAAATGTATCATGAGAGGACAAAGCACATTGGTGTGCGGTATCATTATATTCGAGACATTCTTGTTGATTGCTATATTAAGGTCTTGAAGATTGGTATAGAAAACAACCCAGCTGATATGTTGACGAAGTCTTTGCCTATTGCTAAATTCAAGCATTGCTTGGATTTCGTCAATGTTTGCTGCAACTGAGTTTTACTCTAGTGGGAGGAGAAGATTGTTTATTACTTCTGTCTACTTGAGGAATTCAAGACAAGGTAGAGATTTGTTGATATGTCTTGAATTAATTATGGGCTTGGGCCAACGTTAGGGTTTGAGAGCAGTAGTATAAATATTGCTCTTTCTCAAACTATTATGAAAATAAGCATATTTGAGCCACCTTTTGTAATCCTTGATTCTATAGTGGATTTCGCTTCTCCTCTCCCCGTGATTTTTCTCGCAAGGGTTTCCACGTAAATTTTTGTGTTCTTTTCTTCTTCTCAGTTTTAATTTCGTTTTAGTTTTCGCATTGTCATAACAGGAGGTACTAGACCAATTTGTTAATATGTCTTGAATTAATTATGGGCTTAGGCCAACGTTAGGGTTTGAGGATAGCAGTATAAATATTGCTATTTCTCAAACTATTATGAAAAGAAGCATATTTGAGCCGCCTTTTGTAATCCTTGATTCTATAGTGGATTTCGTTTCTCCTTTCCTTGTGGTTTTTCCCGCAAGGGTTTCCACGTAAATCTTTGTGTTTCTTTTTTCTTCTCAGTTTTAATTTCATTTTAGTTTCCGCATTGTCATAACAATCTTGTATCAGAGCCGGTGGTTCAATTAAGTTTCGAAATTTGGTGGGTGAAGTTAGGCGTAATTTCCAAGCGATGGGCGTTGTGGTATAACAATGCAGGCCCAGTGGCAGACTTCATAGTTCGGTCTGGAAAAATATATCTTGATGCATAAGGATACTTAGATTAAGGGGGAGCAGACTTTAAAACTAAGCTCACACGTGAGAGGGAGATTGTTAGGATGCACTGTGAGTTGTATTAGAGAAATCCAACATCAAAGAATTAGTGTGGTGTAGAACAGTTAATATATCCTAGTTGACTAATAACTCATTGGCTTAAGCTTTTGAGTGAAGGTGGGTCCAACTAGATATATTAACAGGCTTAGACTTTGGGCTCGCTCTTGGTGCTGCCCAAGGCTTCTGTTGCACGCTCCCTAACAAATACCAATTACCTTTCCTACATTTTGACTCTCTACAACTTATCCTCCCCTAATTCCAAAAAAAAAAAAACTTCTGAGATAAGAACATCACAAGTGTTATAATTTCATACAGCGCTCACTTGACACGCCGCCAACTTGCCACTCACCACCGACCCGACACAACTGCTCTCTAGGTATGTAGAGGTTACCGTGCCTATCTCTCTCACTCAGTCTCTCTTTTGACATCAATAGAGACATGTGATTGCAACCTCGGGTCCAAGGTCACAACGGCCATGGAGACCTCGATAAGAGGTTGTTGCAGCTCATCGACTGCCTCGAGGATGCTAAAGAATCTGCAGTGTCTCCAATTCGATAGGAAAATCAACAATTAGTGGAACTTATATAGAAGAAGAAGGAGAAAGAATGGAATAGAGGGGAGGTCTCGGCGGTGAGTCATTTGGCCGTGGCATGGAGGGGCCATGGTAGCTGAGCAAATGGGTTGGGTAATAGATTTAGAAATTAGGGTTGGTATGTGGATAGATGGAAGATAAGGGTATTTTGGGAAAGAGAAATAAGCAGAGAGACGCGTTTGAAAACGATAGTCGTTTGATAACAGCATAAATTTATACAGCGGCCGAGGACCGGGGATTGGCCACCAACGGACCGAGACCATAGGCCGAGGACTGACAACGAGAATAGTTTTTATTTCTGTTTCTGTTCTAGAAATAGAAAAGTAGAAATTTTCTACTTCTTATTTCTGTTCCAAACCTATTTTGGGTTAAAATTTTATCACGAAAATAGAAAAATGAAATTACGTTACCAAACAGATTTTGTTCTAAGCATGTTATTGAGAATAAAAAAATAAAAAATAGAGAAACAAAATGGTTATCATTCGAGAAGGGTAATTGGTATTTTCTGTAATACTCCGCTTACTTCGCAGAATCAGAAAAATATTTTTTAAGAAATCATTTTTAAAAAAATATAGCAATATTTTTCGATGTTTGGTTGAAATATGAAACTGAATTGGGAATTATTTTCTATAGTTTGGAAAGAAAACTCCCTTTTTTTTCCTAAAAATGTAACACAAGATTGCACCTACACCAATTATATCATCAATTATTAAATACATTAAATTTTCACGAGCTTGATTACTTAGGGAATGTTTGGTAACATTTCTGTTCTCTGTTCTTTTGTTCTCCAAAACAGAAAAAGAACATAAATCTGTTTATGTAGGTCAATTCATTTTTCTGTTCTCCGGAATAGATCTGTGGCCAGAGAATATATTTGGATAAAAAATAATAAGTAAACAAAAAGAGAAACAAGGTTATTTTAGAGAAATAAGTTGCGTAACCCGACCCGACCTACATATACCTAAGTCATCGGGACCATATACTTTTAGCTTCATTAGTATATTTGTCATCGAAATAATGTCAAGATAAAATCAAAGTAATCGATTTGATTTCTTTTTAACTTCTACGTTAAGATTTTTCTTTCAGCATCCTCGGAGACATTTTACAGAAGACGCATCAAAATATTTGTATGCAACATGAAAGAATTGACAACAACGGAAGAACACTTAAATTCGTATTCGAATGTTTTGTATCTATATATAAGAATTATGTTAACACTCGAGTTTTATTAAGTCCTATTTTTTTTTTTTTAAGAGGTAGGTGTGGTGGGAGTTGAGGAGGGCGGAGTTATATATCATCAATTTTTGGATAGAATCTTCAAATGTTATCTTTTGACTAATTATAGTACCTTTTTTAGAATTCTTGGGAACGTAGGTGAGAAGGGAACAAGAAGAAGAAGTGCAAAAAAAAAAACACGATCTGACTCGGCCCGACTCGACCCGAACTGTCAAACTACTTGAAATCATTTGCTCATTACTAGTTCGGACCCGACCCGAACCAAAAACCCTGAAAATTTCAGGTCAGGTATGGCCGGCTCCGGTATTTTTGACACTCCTACTAACTATTACATTGGATTTTCTAATGTCATCTTATAGGATATTTTGATCAGTTAAGTTCTTATAAAAGTCCAGTTTTATCAAAACATGAATTGTTAATATTTTTGTAATTAAATGAAAAAAAAAATTAGGAATAGAAATTTTTAGAGTCGTACCAAATGCATTTATTCTAGGAATAAAAATGTAGTTCAATTACCAAACGCATTCTTCTGCTCAGAAATTCGTCCAAGGAATATAAATAAAAGAAAATTATTTCCGAATAGAAATTGTTCCCGAAAATGTAAATGTTACCAAACGCACCCTTAAGTTCCACAACCAGCCTTGGGGTGCTAGGGCCCGAGGTCCTAGACCCAATTATGGGGGACCCGGACTCAATCGTTGAGGTTCAGGACTTGGGTACAACTATCGTAAACTCGAGAATTGATCCAAGGTCTTGGGCTCTTGAACCAAGGTGATGAGGATCCTAGGTGGGGTGTTGGGGACTCAAGGGACTCGGGCCTAACACTAGGGTCCCAAGCTCAGGCATCAGGATCTTGATTGTAGGAGTCATGATTTCTCAAGCCCAATCACTATGAACTTAATCACCGCTCTAGGGACTCGAGCCGATTGCCGGTGACTTGAGTGCGGAGTCGAGTACCACACACGATTACTAGGGACCCAATCACGAGCATTGGGATTTCGGGCTCGACCTTAGCGAACCCAGCCGCAGCGATAGTGACTTATGTGCAAGAAAGGGGTACTCGGGCACCGGGGTCTTGAGGCATGTCTCGAGGAACCTAGGCTCGACCTCTATAGACTCAGGCCCCACCTTTGTGGATTCAAGCACAACCGGCGCTTATACAAATAAATGAAACTAAAAAAAGTTTCATTGTTTACAATAATATTCAGACATAGATTATTATCGATAATGAAAAAAATTATTAATTAATTATTTCAAATAATCATATTTTATGAAAAAAATTGTTAGTCATTCATTTCGTAAATCAAACATAGCCTAACTATAAAGAAAAATCGGTTGATTCATTTTTTCTAAGAAATAACTGTAAAAAAAAGGAGAAAATGTTCTTCACGGCCGCAAGCGACTTCTCTCTCTCTCTCTGCGCGTTCTTGTCTAGGGTTCTTGTCTAGGGTTTTAGGACTTCACCAGTGGCAGAAAACATCGCAGGATCAAGAAATGGCCGGCCCGATTGATTCATAAATTCCCTCGCGTTCGTTCGGTTCGACGGTCGGCTCATTCTCTTCTATGCTCTTCTCTTTCTCCCACTCCCGATTACTTTTTAGTTAGTTGCTGATCAGCTGTTAATGAGTGCGTGTATAGAGTAGCAGGAACATTCACGCAGATTTGGTTCTTTGATCACTTCACTGAACTTAGATTTCAGTCCAATCGTTAGCTTATATGGAAGAATCTCTTGCATTTTGGTTGGATTGACTGATCGTCACTGTCTAGATATCGAGCTTGTTTGCCTTTTCCTTTTGCTTTGAATTTATCAGGATTTACCAATTGCATTTGCGTCTTAGTTTAGATTAGGTTTGCCCAGAAACTTTTATGTTGCATCTATGCTGTAACTCGCTCAACATTCGGTTTGTTTTATTAGGCAACTCAGGATGTTTCCAAGATGGAGCAGAGCACTTAATCATCTATCAAGGGTCGGGCCAATAAGGAATGTGGAAGTCAGAGATGAATTTCGTGTGTTCTCTCATCGAAGCTATGCCAAGGCTGCAGCACCCATTGCACCTGATTATGCCGGGAATGATTTGTCTGGCAGACCAGCGGTAGGTACTGAAGCACATCTAGTTTATATATGAAGGGTGTCATTGCATTGTAGATACCGGCAAAGTGTTGAAGAGCTCCGTAGATGCTGCTTTTTCCTGCTTTGAATTCATTATAGTGGTAGGTATATTGGTCACAATAAGCGATGCAGTTATCCAAACGAAATTCATCAAAATCTCTTTTCTCACCTGCTACTCTCCAGTGTTATGTTATAGCATCCACCCTTGCAGTACCTCGTCAGGGAAATTAACCGGGACTGTTCCATTAGGTAAACCTGGAGAGAATGCTTCGGTCCAAGCCATGTTCACTGGCTTTGGCCCCAGATTCCCCATTGAGAATTGAAGAACCAAAGTATGAAGGCATCCGCCGCATGATCCTCAGACTGATGCTCTTTTACAGCAAACAAGGCAGATCTATCAGAGGTGCAAATGTTGTGTACCGGCGAATCCTTCATCAAGTCAATAAACCTGCCATTTATGAAGGTAACCCTATCTTTACTTTGCTAGCTAGGTAAAAAGTGTAGTCCATGAAATTGTTGATTTACATTGAAGTTTGAGATTCAATTTTCAGACTATCTTCATTCCGCTTTTCAAGCAATCCAATGTCCATGACTTAATAACCTAAGATACGGAGAAGCCTTGTTGCTAAGTGAAAGAACTCTTAAAAGCAGGATGTGGAGATAGCAATGTAGTTCTGCTAGCCGGTCCTGCTTGTGAAGAAACCAAGAATAAAATGGACACAGCTATCTTTTGTGAATCTCCTCCCGGCCTTTCATTTCAATGACGAATTAGTGAGGAATTCAATGTCCATTCAAGCTCTTGAAAAGTAACACCCTTTAAGTTGCAATTGATGCTGTGACCACGGAACTTTCTTTTCTTTTGAAGCTACAGTTGCCTAATTTATTAAGTAGAGAGGGATTCCTCTAGACCAAATCTGTCAATTGTTAATGGCTTCATAGAATCATAGGAAAAACAGACTTTAGTTTGAAGGCATTCTGAATGTATGTGCCTCCAATGGCAGATAATCTGCTTGAGCAAAACATTGTGGAAATGTATGTTACTGGTTGAGTAAGACTCTATTGAAAACTCACTTTTTTATTCTGAGCAATTATTGCGTCAAGTGGTCTGAGGGTGACTGCTGTCCGTGCAGTGTTTAATTTGGAGAAGACCTTTAAGACTACATTCTCTTTGCTTGTACTCCATATGTGGCTTTGCTTACGACGATTGAAAGAAGATGGAAAAGAAGGTGTTGAATTTGGGCAATACTTGTATGAGATTTACAATCATGATGTGGAGTTGCGAGTATCTAAGGCTGGGGTATGTGACTAGGTCTCCTTTAGCTCCCTAAGGATTGTTGGCCTCATGTTTTTCTATTTTTATCGTTGCAGCAGACTATATACTATGACTAGAATTTTCTTAAGTTATTAATGAAGTGTACGTGCTACCTGTCTTGTGAAGGGGTTTTCATATTACTTTTATCTTTGGCAGGTTAACTTATTGTTGACCAGGTGGATGAAGGACCTGGAGAAAATATTTTATGGAAATATTGTTGCTTATGATTCTGCCATGCTTCCAGAGGCTAAACGGGACGAGATGACAAACGTTATTTGGAGGTAGAGCATCTTTCTTATGCAACAAGAGCTTATGAGGTGTTGTCATGGGACATATTTATGAAAAATGTCACATGAAAAATATTCATTCTCAAGTCTCAACTCCAGAGTTCTACACATACTTAAGTTGTAGCCAAAGATAAAAAGGTGCATAGATAATATTACAGGCATATAATTCATTGATGCTAATGGCAAACCTGGACAGGCAAATTGACCGTGAGAATCAGGGTTAGATTCCCTATTTCATGTATGAGAGATAAAATTGATGTTGAAACCCCCATTACTCTTCTTAATATAATGTTTGATCTGCAGGAATGTTTTCTCTGACGATGGCTCACCAAGACCAAACGATACTGCAGTGCTAGGTGCTGTTCAGGCATGTAGTTTAAATAGCTTTTCCACATGTTAAAACAATGAAAACTTCACTGCTCATTAGTAGTGCCCCTTTTGTCCACAAACTAGATATCTATATCGTTTTTACCAACTTGAATGAGCTTAATAAGTCAATCCTGAGTTGGTACAGTTTGTCTCTAATCGGTAATTCAATTTCTTCTGTAACGGATGATATTCCAGCCTTTGAAATATTTATCAGATCATTTAAGATATCTTACCCACTGTGAAGTTTTTGCCACAACTTATTCCTAACTTTGGATATCCTGTAGGCAATGGCTAGGTATGCTTGTCGAGAATCCTATTGCCTCTCCTTGACAGGTAAGTTCACATTTTTGTTTCTCTTCTGTGCATGCACAGGTTGGTTTCGTCTTCCCTCGTATTTTTGTTGATAATAAAAACAGGACTTATAACAAGCTGTCCTCATGAAAAGTTAGTGTTTGACAACTTCAATCTTTCAAAATCCTTTCCTCTTGGTTACATTTCTGAAGGTGCATGTCTTGACACCCAGGGGCAGGAGCTGCTATATGCTGAACCTTTTCATGCTCTTTCCTATTATGTGCATGACGAGTTTTACCTACTTTATTGGCTTGACTATCAATAATTCTGAATGTTTGGTGCTAAATTTGATTTCATTCAAATTGCCCTAGTACGAAGTTTAATTTATATCACTATCTGGCAGACAAAGAGGCAATGTTCTCTGGGAACTTCATGTTCACCTCGTTAAAGAGTACAACTGATCGAGGGGAAAAGTGATCTCCAAGAGATGTAATTGAGAAGTTTCCAAGCCATCTAAAGAAAAATAGATGGCGGCACAAATGTAAGAGAAACCATTGCCTTATTGGAGGGGCAGTTTGTTCTTAGTCAAATTTCCATTAGGAAAGACGTTCAGTATTTCTTTACTATTTGTCTATAAACTAGCAACTTCACCACAGTCAATAAGATGATATTGACACATCATGTTTCTGTTTAATTCGTTGAGCTTAGTGTAATAGCAGCTCATTTCTCCTGTACTAAACTGCTTAGCTTTAATTGTCCAATGGCGACTGCTTGTCTAAATGTCCTTTCATCAATTTATATCTTCTCGTCAAGGTGAGACACACAGAATTGATGGAGACTGATAAAATGGGATTCTTTGCCCCGGTGAAATTAGGGATGCCCCTGTGCTACCGAGTACTAGGTGAAAAGGTGCTTGTACCATAAGAAACAATTCTCCTATATGGCGCTTCATCTGTCTCGCCATTCAAATATCTGGTTTTCTCGGATAATCTGGTCAAGTGAACGAATGAACCAAGAAATTCAACACGAGCTATAAAGAGGATAGCTCGAAGTTGAAATGCAACTGCCAACTAAATCGGAGGAAAATATTCAGTAGTTGCAAAGCGCCACGTCAATTGCTGACATGGCGCACTTTTTTTTCTTTTTTACGTATGTCAGATAATACGTGATGGCTGAGTTGCAATAAAAAAATGCAAGTTCTCTCTTCTTCATCCTTCATCCAAGAGTATCACCTGTGGCTCTGTCTTCTTGCTTGTCCATGGCTTTGCTGGCCTTGTGGAACTCTCCACCGCTGGGCTTCGTCTTCCCAACGAAGAGCTCCATCGCCATGAAGAGCTCTATCTCCAAATCTGGAGGAACTCGCTGCTGGTCCATCTCCAGATCTGCAGCTATGGCGATGGAGGTTCATCCCAAGAACAAGTGTGGTTGGTTATATGGAGCTTGTGGTGTGGTCCTCACAAGCTACCACAAGCTTGTGCTCAGGATCAAAAACCATCTCTCCCCGCAATCATCTGCATTGTCAGCTCATCATAACCATTCGATAGAGCCGGCCGAATTTTCAGATGTGAAGCCATGGCCAAGAGCAACGACGGCTCGGTCCGTCGGCCATGGACAGGTAGGATTGAAGAGCCGGCCAAAAAGACTCCTGAACGCGTCGCCAACGGCCAGATCTAGAAAGAAAAAGGGTGGAGAATAAAGGGTTAATACCACGAAAACCCCCAAACTGGTACACTTGTGACAAATTTACCCCAAACTATTTTTTTGACCACGAAAAACCCCGAACTGGTACACCTGTGACAAATTTACCCCGAACTATTTTTTTGACCACCAAAAACCCTAAACTGGTACGCCTGTGACAAATTTACCCCAAACTAATTTTTTTGACCATGAAAAACTCCAAACTGATACATTTGTGACAAATTTACCCTCCGTTAAATTGGGTTAATATCACGAAAAATCCCAAACTGATACACCTATGACAAACAGAGGGTAAAAACGCCAAATTAGTACACCCGTCAACTGCGACGTGTTATCAAACTCAGCAATTTTACGGTTAGATTTAACGAAAATTAACGGAGGGTAAATTTGTCACATGTGTACCAGTTTGGGGTAAATTTGTCATAAGTGTACCAGTTTGGGGTTTTTCGTGGTCAAAAAAATAGTTTGGGGTAAATTTGTCACAGGTGTACCAGTTTGGGGTTTTCTATGGTATTAACCCGGAGAATAAATTAAAGAACAGTTAAAATTTTATCTTTTTATTCCAACTCAGCGGGCAAGTGTCAGTTTACTATTCAACATAAGTAAAAAAACGCACGTCGCGTCAGGAATTGAATTAGCTTTGCAACTAGAGAATATTTTCTCACCAATCCATGCCTTGAAAGGTGACTAAGGGAAAAAGCAGAGGAGGTCCCAAAGCAGCAAAAGCTACAGGGCCAATTGCCAAAGCGGGGAACATGACCTTAGTGCTGGTCCTCTTTTCCAATAATGTGCCGCATGCCCTTGCCCTTACCCGTCTCTAAAAGAGTCGCTCTCCACTGGTCCAGGGAGGAGGTCCGTTGCTTGGAAGATTTTTTCTTTCCTAAATATTCTTCTTTTCTTCCTTCTTTTGCTTTTTTGGTCAGAGAAATAAAAGTGGAAAAGAGAGTGACATTATCGAAAAAGTGACAATTTCTTTGTCTCCAGCTCCAGATGGGATCATAATGCCATTTTAGATAATTCTTTAACCTCGACTCCACATATATTCTCCCAATTCAACCACCACCAACAACCAAGAGGTGATTAGTGATTACCACCCACCACCAACCCATGCCAGCTAAAGAACTTGAATTCAAAGAAGGAATGATGTCTCTGTGTGTGTATGTAAGAGAGAGAGACAGAGAGAGATCAATTCATTTGATTTGTTGGTGATTTACCTCTCCAAATTTACAAAACCAATTATCATTTTTGCTGGATGGATACAGCTCTATCGAAGAGGACAAATCCACTATCTCAACTAACGCGTGCATGCTCTCACATATACCTTTAAGAATGAAATTTAATCATCAATAATGGAGCCAGGATGATAAAAATATGCCAACTTGAGCGAGCACTACACATTTCATTGGTGCCAGATATTCTTTAATCCCTATGAACAGGGGATTATCTTGACAACAAAAGTAAAAAAAAAAAGGTGACCCCCAGATGAGCACTTCAGCTTCCATTGGTGCCTGACATTCTTTGCTCGAGAAATGAACAAAAGATCCGGACGCCCACATCAATTATCAATCCCAATGTCATATCTTCAAAGTTCAGGATTTAGTAGCCTAGCCTCCACAATCAAGATGGGGGACCAGTAGGAATCCACAGTTTGTTGCGGTAGCTGATAATTGTGGTTACCCAATCAAGAATCTTGAAATGGGACAAAACCCAAATCACCAAATCTCCAATCCTTTCGAATGGCTGACGCATCCACCTGTTTCTTCAGGGAATCGGTAATGCCCACAAACAAAACCGCCATGAAAGTCAATGCCGCTGCCATCCGCTATTGTTTGTCGGTAGCTGAAACTTTCAATGGTTTTTTCCTAGTGAAACGAACTCTTATACATACGAAACATCGTAGTCTTCGTTCGTTGTCGCTGTCATAGGGCTTTCACCAAATGAAACCTAGTCTCGGCTTTTAATTTAACCGTCGGAGTATACCTAGACCTACACTACCATTACTCAGATTCAGGCTCTGTCTGATGATCTCGGATTGAGTCCTCATTTCTCGATTTCCTCGAGCTTCCATCGGAATTGCTTTGCGGTCGGTCTGAGAGAAGGAGATGGGGAACAGCAGGTCATTGCAAGTTGAAATAACTTGAGCACGCGCTCTTCCGAAACCGAAGCATCGTCGCCGCCGCCACCTCCATTGCTCGACAGAATTTCAGGATGATATAACTCTGAGACTCTACGACCAAGTACTGCCCTTCTGATATAGTTTGGTAGATAAAACTCCTCATCTGAAGATGCTTTCCCATTGATCGGCTCCTTCCCAGTAAGCATTTCGAGCAAGATCACGCCAAGACTGTATATATCGGAGTCTGCACTTGCTTCTTTCATTTTGATGAGCTCTGGAGCTTTGTAGCCCTCGGCTGCCGACGCCTCGAGCATCTCTTGACCTGCCATCGGGTTCAACAGCAAATGCAAGCCGAAATCCGAGACGTACGGCCGGTGATTGTGGTCCAAGAAAATGTTCTTCGACTTTAGATTCCCGTGGATTATAGGATTCATTAGTCCCGTGTGAAGGTGATCCAGTCCCTCGGCTATGCCCATTGAGATCTCGTAGATGGTGGCCCATTCGAGAGAATTTTTATTTCCATCTGCCATTAGGACAATTTTGTGTTTAGTAAGATCATGATCTCTTGATACTACACTATAAATCGATAGGGTCGGCCAATCCAACAAAAGCTGTCCGAGGACCAAACTAAAACACCATGCTGTGTTCATTTCAAAAAGAACACCGACAAGCAAGCATGGAAGTAGAAAATCTTCTTCCCGAATTCCTTGAAAAAAGAAACACTGAACGCAGTGCAAATGAAGAATCAAGAACCAATAAAAAGAAATGAAGATGGTGAAATACCTCTGATGAACTCTGCTAGATTCCACTTCCTGTAGAATGGATAGACCAGCAATTTCTCTCCTCTTGGCCCAGAATAAAACCCCAGTAAAGGAACCAAATTTGGGTGCCTGACACTTCCCAAAGTCTCAATCATCTCGGCAAATTCTTCACTTCTTGTGACACAAACCGGTCTCAAGAACCTCAGCAACTTCAGCGAGTTGCTCTGATCAAACACAGCCCGGTACAGTGTCCCATAACTGGACTTCCCTATGACCTCTCCTGGAGCCTCCAAGATGTCGCCAATCGTGAGATCCTCGCTGCCTTGGAACGTCATCAGGTCCTCCACCTCCGTCTGATCTTCGTACGTTTTGTCTGAATTCTCCAAGTCGGCTCTTTGACCATCCGTTCTGGATACATTT
This sequence comes from Lenwebbia sp. NSW1173648, assembly GCA_029784005.1. Lineage (NCBI taxonomy): Eukaryota > Viridiplantae > Streptophyta > Magnoliopsida > Myrtales > Myrtaceae > Lenwebbia > Lenwebbia sp. NSW1173648. Next base: position 37,446,987 of record JARCGZ010000002.1, on the reverse strand, counting down.
CGGTAGAAGTAAAAGAAGAGGAACAGAGCTAATGCAGCGGCAGCTGCAGCTAGTCCAAAAACGAGTTTGAGCATGTGGGTGTTTCTCATGACAGAAGAGAGTGTGAAAAGATGCAGCTTTTGATCTGACTGATGGTCAGTAAAGAGTTTCAAGATTCGCGGGCGAGTGTTCCAGTTTGAAGAAAGAAGACCTTGCTAAAACAGGGACAAAATATCGGGCGAGAGAGTTGAATTTGCAGTTATGATGCAGTAGCAAGATTTGCAGAAGCTATGTAAGCAAGACAAGAAGAAGAAGAAGATGAAGAAGAAGGAGCTGAAGTTCGCGTGGGGTTGCGGAACACTAGATTTTAGGGAACGTGTCTAACATGGCATGAATGAAAGATGAGCTTGGCTTTGGGATGGAGAAAGATTTTATCTTATGCAATGCGAGCAGAATTAAGGAAGACAGATCTCAAAGGCATGTGCAGTGATGTATGAATGATTGACTGTTCTCGTCTCGGTTCCCTCGTGCCACCGCATTTTGGCTTTTTCAGCCTTTTCTATTTGCTTCAACTACAAGGCAAATTTTCAGTAGTTGGTAGGAGAAAGCTTTATTATCTTAGTAATTATGCCATCAACAGAACTAATCACCGAGCATTTATATTACAGAGACTTGTGCTTTTCAGCAGGACACTTTGTTAATCTATTTCAATGAGTAAAAGGCAATAAATTTGAGGTGGTTTGACCAAATTTGATCATGTGTCTATATCATCCTTGATCCTACAATTTGCTTAATTTGCGATCTCTTGTATTGTTGGACCTTGCAGTCGATCATTTGACGTCATTCTTCTTCTTCTCGCTTTTCGAGCGTGCTAAAGCCATGAGTTTCTGGTCTTTATGATTCTGTACGCTATGCGACGACCTCTCGGCTTCGCAGGAATTGAAATTCTCGGGATGCAAATGAAACAACAAGGAAAGAAAGAAACAGACCTCAACCATGACAAACAAGTAGTTCAGCTATTGGAATTATGGACACTCCCACAACTTATTTATTTCGCTTTAGAAAGAGGCATCCGTGTGCACATTTAGTGAAGATGTATATCTCAATGGTTTAGGGACTTCCACTCCTTAATTGCGGAGAGAAGAGTGTAGTTTGGAATGAGTTGCTTATTCGAAAGCGGCAAGTTCGTCATTGGGGATTTGTCGTTGCCTTCAAGTCACTTCTCGATCGCTCTGCAGTCGTAGGTGTATCCATCCGCAGCGACATAAGGGTCATTCATCACATCCTGAAGAGAGGGGAGAGAATGAAAAAGCAGATAAGAAAGCATTTTCGAAATATTCGAAATAGTACTCTTAAAGGAGATTATAGGAAACATGTGTACATTAAATGAATATAATAGGAGGATTAGCACCTGACTGATCTGGCAAATGCAACGGCTAGGAGTGCAAGTTTAACCCAGCTTGTTGCGTCTTTGGCGCGGTCAGCAACTTCTTTCAGTTTCTCGAGGACAGGAAGAACTTGATCTCTCAAGTCAGCCCGGCCGTTTCTCCGAAGTTCGGCACAGCTTATTGCTAATGAAGCCAGTTTCTCTCTCCCTTCGGGTGGCCAATCCCCGGCATCTGCATCCAGGACCTCCGTTAGAGATCCTTCACTAATTGCTCTTTCCACCATATGAGCCAGTGCTATTGCTCGCTCTGAAGTCAGAAGCTGCAGAATGACTATCCCAAAAGCATACATGTCAGATCTCGGAGAAACCGATCCTGTCCTTTGATACTCGGGTTCTATCTAACATAGTGTTCCAATGGGACCTGTGTTCTTGAATATGCTCGATAAGGATGGATCAGTGGGAAGCATAGTCGAGAGTCCAACATCACCAATCTTGCTCGCAAGGTTATTATCCAGCAAGACATTTGCTGGCTTGAGGTCGCGGTGGATGATTAGTTTAGGCTTCGCATTGTGAAGTAAAACGAGAGCGCTGGCCACTTCCCAGGCAATGCGAAACCTGTCAAACCATGGGATGGGAGGCGTGCTGTGTTATGTTTGGTTATCCTTAACAGAATCTCTCCGTTTGGGAGTTATGCACAGCATCTTCATCCTTATCGCGTTTTAGTACTACTACTAGCAACATGCATACAAGTAGAGATTTCAAAACAGGGATTTTATAATCAAGTTCGAGTTTTTGCTAAGCATTTCAAGTATCGTGCGCTTTCTTGAAAATTACTGTATTAAGCTATTAAGGCTCTGATGGAAGTTGACGATGCAATGAACTTGACATATTAGACCACCTCTCTTGTTAGATAGAGTCAAGCAAAGATCACATTATGTTTCAAACTAGTTCATAGTTTGATATGTAGAAGTGTCAACTTGAGTGTGATGATATAGGAAAAGGCGGTAGCTCGCAGAAGTAGGGGCAAATACAGAAACGTGTTTCCATGAATTGCAAGTTGAACTTAGCTTAAGTCAGAGAGGTTAAGAATAGTTTTCCCTGTCCTAACAACGAATTGTCAAGAAGCAAGAACTAAAGAACCTTAGTGGAGAGCATGTCGCCAGGGTTATGCAGAACTAAAATAGACAAGAAAGATTATTCTTTGTTTCTACTCTTAAATGTATTTGACTTTAGAAATTAGTCAACTGTATGAGAGATGGAGATATTCATTCCCCCCAAAGTGTCCGAGGAATTATATACAATTCCCATAACATGGCGGCTTCCATATCTTCCTTCTCTACAAGAGGTATTCAGCTTAGTAAAGGGGAAAAAAAAAAACAGAGCAAATATTGAGAATATTCTCGATATTTTGAGGCTCTCTTTCTTCTGTGCAAGAGACAAATTTGCATGGCGGGAGCGAAAAAGGTAGCAATTTTCAGTGATATTAGGGCTAGCAGTCTGCAAACAAAAAAGTGAAGTAGCAATTGTAACATACGATGCATGAGGACAATGGTTTTATAAGAGTCACTTTTCTTGTAGAGCTTGAAGAAAAAGTTCGAACATGGTGCAACTTGGAGGGTATTGAAGTTTGTCGATAGTAATAGAATGCATGCTTTCACACCTCTAGCATGGCGCCCGGTACCTTCAGGCATGAGATTCACACTTCCATTGTTGGCACAGGTTACAATTGTAAGGTACCATTAGAGGATTGAGATAGTTGAGTTGATATGTTCATCAACAGTTCAACACTTCCAACAAGCTGTGATGTTAAGTACTCAAGGAACAAGGAAATCTTCATTTTCTAGACAAAAGCTATTTTCTCCCAGTGCAAAGGGGAATTTCCCTTTCTAAAAGGTCATTATTAAAAGCTGATACATCCCTTCTGAAATTTCGCCTTGTTTATGCACACATGCAATGACTGTAAATCGGTCCACTCCTCATTTAGGGAAGCACCGTTAACTTCATTTAACAAGTAGATGGATCGAATTCGCAAAAAGAGATCCTTCTGAGGGTGCTAATAGGAAATGATAATGCGGTATCTACTGTTGGAGGCATTTTCAAGATACAACTTTGTGATTTTTGCAGAATGTATAATCTAGTTCCAATGAATCCTTCCTTCTGCTGCAGAACTCGGTGGAGTATAATTCAACTCTTCTGGAATGAAAAATGTTTCTTGGGAGGATGACGACACGCGGTTAACTTCTAAACCGGAGGTCCAGAAGCAAACAAGTTGATTAGGCCTCGAAATACTTGCGCTGACAGTTGGTGTGCTTGAAAGAGTTCACCGTCCAAGTTCCAGATGCTGCTCTTGCCAGAAGATCTAAAAGTAAAGGCCGAGGTCTGTTCCATCACGAAGAATACGTGTCAACAAGGTAAAAATACTCTAAACCAATGGAAAAGAACACACAACATATGATTAAAGTAACTTCCTTATGATGTTCCACAAACTCAAAGTTCAAGGGATCTCCATCCCTCTTTGCCAGCTGCAAAAGATGCCTGTTGGTCACAACAAAGTCACAACTATGATGCTATTAGAAGATCATAAGTGGATATGAACCTTAAGCAAGGGGAATCTTGAATTGAAATGGTCAATTCCAAAAGGACTCATAAAACCATTTTATTTATGGTGGGTTGATTGTATAATTTGTGCAGCTGAGACAAGATTTAAGTGTCCTATTAAATTAACCCTGATTGTCACTTAAGCTTTCAGAATCAGATAACACCAAAAACTATGTGCGCATCGGACAAAAGGAAAACCAGATTCAGAGCTTGATGAAGCCTTACCCCAAATAAAAGGCCCTAGGGCAGTCCTTGATCAGAATGAGGTGCATAAAACCATCTGCAAGATGTGCATCAGCCACTAAACCATCTGGTGCTCTCCCATTGCGGCATGCGATAATGGCAGCCCCTACGCTAAGATAGCGCCCTTTGAAGCTCAACCAACCCATTTCACCCGGATGTGAATCTGGTTTTGATTGAGAACTTACAGCAGGATTTGCAGTACAGATCTCGCAATTAGCACGACAAATTACTTTCTGACGTTTATTCAAACCGCGTAGCGCTCGAAAGTGGCGACGCCAATGACCTCCCTCCGCTGGATGCGTTTCTTCAGAATTGACTCGAAGGACTGCTACTTCTGCTTCATATGATCTGCATGTCAGGAAACATCATAAATACTTGAAAGAAACAAATTGAAAGTAAATTTTAGTAGATTTCTTCAAAAAAAAGCAAAAATATTAAACAATTCAACTTCAAAAAGAAGAGGCTCTATACCAAACCAAGTCACTAAGTCTGCACATCATCAAAAGAAAAGAAAGCCTACTAAGAGGTATACCTATGCCTCAGAAACACTTTCGTTCCAGCATAATCATATCTCTTGGGTCCCATCCATCGGTATTTCTCACTTTCAGTAATGACATCTCCATAAAACCCATACCTGCTTCTCAAGCATACTAAAATCAATAAAAATGAAAGATCTGTTTCCTACTAGAATGGAAACAAGACAGTAAAAAAAAAAAGATGCACAAAAGACATATACTGTCTTGCAGCAGTATGTGGCATCAGTAATAATGAGAAACTACCCAGCAAAAGAAGCTGCATATCGTACACAAGGTTCAACCTTTGATTCAGCTGTTGTCCTCCATCTTACAATTTGAGCTATATCGAGGGGCACATTTTTCCCCATTACTATTTGCAATGCAGAAGTAACAGCATCACGAGCCCCAGTTGTACTGCATAAAGCACAAGCACCGGATGTGAACCATTGAAAACGATTAGACTAATATTTGGCTAAACTAAGTAATTTACAGGACACAAATTCAGTCTTGCATTCATAATAGATGCATAGGCAATCAAAACAATATAAAACTTGTCAACTAACCTAACAGTAATCCAATAATGCAGAATAAAAAAGATAAATGGTCAATTTCCACAGTAAAGAATGGGTAGTAACTGAACAACTGACCACTCGTGCCACTACTAGATATATGACCTGAAAAAGCTAATGTCAGGCACGTGAGTTTCCATAAGTTTATAAAAATTACACAATTGGCAAAATCTGATTTGTCCTTTCGGTGGTCAGAGATGAAGTTGAACTATATAATTTCTCAAGTATAGCACTCACAAGAGCAATGGAGAATCTAGGTCATTCAATCAACAAACAATTGGCTCTACTTCAATGTGTGTTTAGTCATGCAAGTCTGTTTCAGCAGGAAGATTGTTTCATCTTACTGTTGAAGCCGGAAGAACTTCTGCGATAAAAAATATCACAGCCCCTCATAAACAAGGAAAGGCCTTTCCGAGTCTACATATTTATCAGAACTCTATATCACAAATATTTCATTAAAGACACTAGTCCTAAAGCATGTAAGAGGTAAGTGTGCCGACATAATTAACTAGGGTGGCTAAGAATCGCCCGAGGAGAAAATTGAAAATACCAAATCACAATAGCGTCAGTTGAACCAGCAGGAATGATTCCAAATCGAAATCCTTCCTTCGGGAGCAGGAACTGAGAATCATCTGTAGAGTTAAACAGTGACAAACTAGCTCTATATATCAGTTTATAACAGAAGTGATTTTTTATTCCACAGTGAAAATGAGATTGAATGCATTACAAAATTAATTTCTGACATTATTTGGAAAAACTCACCTGTGTAGCAAGTGCCAGAATCTCCTTCACCTCCTGCAATGTACAAATAATCATTTAACATCAGACTCGCCTGTTACCAGAAGTTTCAGTCTAGTTACTAAGAAAAAAAGCATGATTAGAATACATTTAACCCATTATTATGATGTTCATTCTGAAAAGAAATCTTAGTACCTCTTTCGTCTGTATTGCGCATCAAGAAATCACCACAATCTCCAAGAGACTGCACAAAATCTGTTGGGGCAGGTGGATAAGGAGCTTTATGCCACGAAGAAAGAAAACCATTGAGAATTTCATTGAAGAAACCATCACCACCCTGATTCACGACACTTCTTTTCAGCGAAAAAGATATGTCAAAACCACTCACTCATAATGCTGCCGAAACATTGATGCACAGTAACCAGAATGGTTGGAAAAAAGGTAACATCTGAAAAGAAGTAGCAAGAAAAATGCTCATCTAGGCAAGTTGAACAAATTGGCTCATTTCAGGTCTACCATACCGAAGTTATTGTTTCACAATTTATGTTTGAAAATTCAGGTCTCGCGCCTACTTACTCATGTTTGAGCATGCAAGGAGAAACTTGCACTAGGAGTCACATTCTGAACAGTCAGCACTGAAGCAGAAGAAATTTACTGCCTTACAGTACAATTTTTATATTAGAATATACTGATAAATCAGTTACAATAAATAATCTATGATTGTAACAAGATGCAGGTGTTGTAAAGGTGCTAGTTATGGCAACTGCCTGGTTCTGTGCACATGTAACCTAAGTTCCACTCAGACCTCGACCAGCTACACATTAAAAATTGGAGCATATGAACTGAAATGTGAAGGGATTTTATATCTTACAACAGCAACAACGCCATCATATTGTTTGAGCTCCTCGTTCGTGGTGGCCAGCATCACATCGAATGCATGTCCTGCCCTCTCAGTCACAATCACCTGGTTAAAAATTCGAAGATATTGAAGCAATTATCAAGTCTGCACATATGCTTGTACCAGTATAAGGGAGAGAATTTCCTCCCACGCGCTCATGTTAGCTTAATAACGGCCGGCACACCACTGTGCAAAACTTCTAAACGAGATGAGTTGCTATTTTACTGCGGATCTTGTGATGCAGCAGACGTCTCAACTTGAAGTCCAAGCACCAAATATGATTAAAAAAGAAGCAGTCTAGACAGCAAGACATGCAAAGACACTTGCGAGTGCTATTGGAGGGAAAAACAACAACCATGATACTATTAAAATAGTTATGAACAAGTAAAAATACTTCCAGTAAAGTCCAGTCCAGTTTGCAGGGGTAATTATAAGAAAGGTACAGCTTCTACAGACATTAACAAACAAGAAAATCTCAGACATACCACTAACTTTAAAAGGAAAAGAATGTGAACCTTTGTATGCACTTTAGCACGCGAGAATATAGGAGAAACAGTTTCCCATGTTGTACAGCCATTTCCCTTTCCGCTCTTCGGATGAACAAAAACCTGATAACATGAAAGAGTTCTCGAAATGAGTTATGATCATTGAGGCAGCCAATTTATCTACATATCTCGCTCATGGAAGGGTAGCATTCAGGGAGACCGTACCAGGAGATTCTTCGGCCTTTGCATTTCTTGATCCAAACAGGAACTAATTACATTTACCCACATCTGACATACTTGCTGATCTTTATGACCAAAAACATATGTGCCTAAGATACACCGGCAAGGATGACACTTTGACCTTTGGACTCCATGCACTACAAAGCGGTACATCTGTTCCATTGCAGGTACGCCCATCAGTTACCATCATATCATAATGCTAGTGCGTTCACCAATACAAAAAAGAACGAACCTGTGAGTCCTCGCTTAGAAGATATCTTGCAGGATTTGAAAGATTTGATTCAGGAATTAAACCGGGGTCAATAAACTCCACAGCATAAATATCAGCAAGTTTGATACCCGCTGCCTCTGATGGAGAACGTTTAATGCCACAACAATCTGATTGATCCTGCTCCAAGCAAAGACAAGGTCGTGAACTTAAAACGTTATATCGTCTGAAGTTTTCAAAAAGACATCTTTACAATCCTAAAACACCAACTTATTAATTGGACAGCACATATATTCATTGCGAGCATGAATCTCAGCTACAACACCATGTAATTTCAATCACCTCCCTAACTGTGATTTTGTGGCCAAGATCAGCCGCCTATCTAGAAACAGCACGACAAAATCATGCGCGAAAATGAGCATTCGTCAGCACATTCTAGAAAACAGAAAAGGCACTCACGCTAGGTAAGCGCTCGAGCAACTTCCAAGACAGTCCATCTAAATCGAGAGCGAGAGCTACTTCTCCGACGCGGTCCAAGATCAGATTGGAGGACGCGACCGAGGTTTCGCCGGCGATGCCCGCGTTTGAGCTGGCAACGGCGTCATCTCCGAGGATCGAATCATCCCCGTTGCTTTCCATGAATCTATGCCTATCCAATCGGATTCTAGGAAGGAGATTCGCAGTAAAACAAGAAAAAGCAAGCCAACTGGGGAGGGACAAAAAGTGCTGGGACGATCGCTGTTGAACCTTGTGGGAAGAGTTGGTTAAAAATAAAAAATAAAAACTTATGGGAAGAAATGCGTTGAGAAAAGTCGTTGGTCGGGGTTTGCTCGTTGTTGGCCACAGTTCCGGTTCGTAGATTCACCGGTCCGTTACCTCGGTTCGGCTCTAGTCCGAAAACCAATGCCAACGTTGTTGCCCCTACGTAGCACCGACATGAAATGATAGATGACAAGTCAATACGTCATTTCTAAAAAAAAATAGAAAATTTCGACACGTTGAAACCCGTTGTATATTAAATGTATATTTTTAGATATACATACCATGCCTTAGATATGAAACTGTCCTCAACAGAAAATGTTTTTCGGGTGAAATGGTGATGAGATTTATGAAAATATCAAGGGAAAATTTCGTTTAAGGGCCCGAAGTACCCTCGATTTCTCAAATAAGGGCCCAAAGTGGACCTTGATTCAAATAAGGGCCTGAAGTGTCCTTTTTGTTTCAAAGAAGGGCCTGAATAAGGGTATTTTAGTCATTTCCTCTTTTTTTTTTGAATTTTTTTCCTTTTCTCTTTTTTTTCCTTTTTTCTTTTCTTTTTTTCTTTTTATTTCTTCCCTACCTCACCGGCCACCGGCGAGGGCGGCAGCGGCCACGCCCGGGCCAGCCAAGGACGGCCCTCGTCGGGGCGAGCAGAGGGCGGCCCTCGACTCGCGAGGCCAGCCCAGGCGAGGCCCTCGCCGGCCTCGAGGGCGGCCCTCGCCGGCCTAGCCCTGGCGAGCCGAGGGCGGCTCTCGTCGGGGCGAGCAGAGGGCGGCCCTCGCCGGCCTCGCCCGGTCGAGGCTGGGGCTGCCCTCGCCGGATCTGGCGAGGCCGGCGAAGGCCGCCCTCTGCTCGCCCCGACGAGGGCCGTCCTCGGCTGGCCCGGGCGTGGCCGCTGCCGCCCTCGCCGGTGGCCGGTGAGGTAGGGCAGAAATAAAAAGAAAAAAAGAAAAGAAAAAAAGGAAAAAAAAAAGAGAAGGAAAAAAATTTAAAAAAAAAGGAAATGACTAAAATACCCTTACTCAGGCCCTTCTTTGAAACAAAAAGGACACTCCATGCCCTTATTTGAATCAAGGTCCACTTCGGGCCCTTATTTGAGAAATCGAGGGCACTTCGGGCCCTTAAACGAAATTTTCCCAAATATCAATGATGAGTTTCTTTTTTTTTTCTATTAGAGATTCACGATTATGTTTGTCTTTATTTTGGTTGGCTAGATATATTACCTTTGGGGTAGCTAGATATATGATTTAAGTATATCATTTTGACCCCTAATTTATTGAAAATGTTTAAAAATCATCCTGTGCATGTCTAAATATAGTGTCGAGATGCTGGATTCACGTGTCACTGGCGTATCTGGAACGTTGACCACGTGTCGGTTGCATACTTGAGAGTGTCGAAGAGTATCGAAGAGTGGCGAAGTGGCAGACACGACAAAAAGGCCCTCGAAGAGTGCTGGTGCTTCGTAGGTTGCCCCATCGATAGCTTGGTTCTCCAAGAAATTGGGCCGGTCTGTCCATTAGCAGGTGCTAAAAAGCTGGAAGTCAAATCTTTTGGCCCAAATCTGGGAGTCAATTAGACACGTTTCGACCAAAACAACCGAAATCAATGACAAGGCCGAAAAGATGACAATCACAAGATACAAATCGTGAATCAATGAAATTTGATAACATCGTGTGAAAAAGAGTTAAAAGGATGAACAAACCCGACACCACGTGATAGACACACCCGGTAAAGGTCGATAAAATCAAATCAATAGACCTTGGAGTTCAAAATCTCTCCCCAAATTTCGAGCTTCCCGACGATTCTTGCTCGAGTTTCATGCATTTGGCCATAAAATCATCAGGTCAAACTGAAGTTAGTGATATCAGAACAAAAGCCTTAATTATTAGATTGGTCTTACTCTTCTCTAGTATTAACAAGCTATTCTGCAAATGGCAGAGGCCCATAGAAAGGGGAATTTAGACAACAAGACACGGCTCTTATTGCATAACAGAGGAGACCACTCGTCGTGGATGCATGACGAGGACGAAATCTTTCTCAGCGCAGATGCAAGTTCTCCAAAGCAGACAAATTATTGCGAAACAAAATATTTATGGAACATGGAATAGAAACTAGGGTGTGGGACTAACGTCTATAACATCGCTACCATTTACAATATCTATCCAAAAACTATGCTATAAGGAAGCATCATGAATAAATCGGTTGAAGCTGATGCTGCTGCTGATGATGCACGATCCAAATGATCAGCATCCCTCTCTGTACAAGGATGGACTTCAATCTCAGTTATCTCCAAACTGTCTCATTGGCATCCGTGAAGATGGCATTGTGATGCTGTATGAGGCATTGAACAACCTCGATGGCACCAAAATCCATTGGAGTCCCATCATCCAAGGGAATCATGGATGACGCAACGGCAGTATCATCATCTTCTGCAATTAGAATGGGAATGAGAATCACCAATATGTTTCTGTAGAGTACAACAAAGAATCTTTTAAAAAAAATGATCGTTTTGGACTTCACGGACATTGGAAGTGTTGGCATTGATACATTTTGATTAATTAACATAGATATCCAATGGCTGTACACTTCAAAGACAAGGTGCTCAGCACAGAAGAAACCATCTATGCCAGAACACATTATATAAGATTGCCAACCTGCAAGCATGTCCCATGCACTGTAAGTAGGCGCCGTGTCCATGCCGTTCTGACTTGTGCGTGGATCATTCCAGTACCGCCTATAATACTCAGGTTTCTGCCCATTCTGCCACATAATCAAAGGAGCAAATTCCATAGCTAAACTCTGTGCATCCATCTGAAGGAAATAAAGGACAATGCAACAAGCTGTTAAATGAAATTATATACTACCCCAGTCAGCATTTTGACCAGAATGTTAGAGAAAATACATGCAGGAACTCAACAATATCAAGAAACATCGTAAAAAATATGCCCGCAGAGAATGGACTTTTCCAAAATCGTAGGGAACCTCATAACTTGTAGATCTCTCACTTTCGCCAAAAGTACTCATACAATGAAATAAAAGGATGATGGCCAGTGAAGCTCTCTCCTACATTGCCTTTACCAGGATTGATTCTCAGTCTCTGGGTCTGCTCAAGGTAGAATAACAAGATTGACGGTCTTGCACAGTCAACTAGCAGGCATACAGTACATGATAACTTCTGCTAGCAGGCATATACTACATGGTAATTTCCAGCACTGGTCCTGCTGGATTATGTGGGAGCAGCAATGGATAACCATGCAAGCTTCTCAAAGGAAAAAAAAATTCTCACATGCTGCCAGGGAGCACAGCAAAACTAAACCCAGGCATGTTTGAATGGTGGCATCAGGAGTCAGGACTGACAAAAGCGAGACTAACATGTCGAGGATGCTTTGACTATGCTAAAACTGGTTAAATAATCAAGAAAAAGATATCTTCGGATACATTAACAGAACTGGCAACCAACATTGGTTGTGATCGTCCTAGATCGCCAATCATGTGATGAAGATGTTCTATTATGATAAAGTTTCATCTCTTCACTTTCTAAAGAAAGACATATTTAGGATATTGACCAGAATCAGGCTGGAGAGAGAGACAGAGACAGAGACAGAGACAGAGACAGAGACAGAGATATGATTCCTGCCTTGTTCAGAAGGGACTTCTGGCTCACACGGTGCAGTAGTGCAGTTATATATTCCAAAGTCATAAAATTCACATTCGGAAGCTTCTTTAGTATGTTTCTCATTGCATTTATACTTGAACGAGCTCCTTTCATCTCTTCATAAAGTTCAAAAGTGGTGAGAGGCTCTGGAAGGCTTGCAAGATAACATTTGACTAAGGCTGCTATGTCCACTGGATTTACACCATCAGGCAGAGATGCATTTGAATCTGGAATCACAAAATTTTATTAACACCTACCAAATTAAATAAATGAAAGTGCTTTTGGAAAGAAGAACGTATCTGAGATACCTAGATTGAATGATGAGACCAACTGCTGGATAACCTTCTTATCTCCTTCAGACTTGAACAGATACGGAGCATTTAGCCCTATTAAACAAGTTAGAACCCAAAATTACTTCCATTAGACAATTGCTGCATCGTGCATAAAATAAAAAAACTTAGCGTGACCTAAAAATAAATAACCTGATAATACAAGGTAATCAGCACATTTGACCAAAATTTGCGGAACGGGCCGGCTGGACTCTTCACGATGTACAGTTACCTCAATTGGAACTCCAAATACTGAAGAAAGATGGAATGGCAAAATTAATTCCCACAAAAGTTGTACACAGGATTGTCTAGCTGCATTGTGAAACAACGTCATGAATCTTAGCACTCATCAATATTGCAACTGCCATGTTCATGTCTGGCAAGTCCAAACACTATATCCCGAACAGGCAAAAACATGATGATCAGTTTCTTTGTCTACCGGCAAGAGAACATCTTATACCGTAACTAAGCTAACAATATTTTAACGATAAGATTCCGATAATTCGCTCTCAGTAAATTGAGTATTTCTAATTTATGTCGCATCTCACGTGTTGGGAAATTCCATAAGAAATGATGATGTAGGACTACACCACCTACATATAGATACAAACCTTATTTAATAGATCATGAAATCGCTTATCAATTCAAAGAATGTTGTCAAGTAATGACCGGCAACATTTCATGTTTAAGCCTGGAATTATTGTCATCTTCACTTTAACGTAAAGAAAGAAAAAAGATGATCGATATCTCATGATTTCAGCCATCTGCATTTACAATATAGCCACTTACCATCAGTGCTTGCAACTCCCTGCAATCAGTGAAGAGTCGTGTGTTAGGAACTTGACACAATTGTAGAGAGAGAGAGGGGGGGGGGAGAGAGAGAGAGAGCGAGGGAGGTAGGGAGAGAGTTTCCTCAAATCCTACCTTTTGCCACCTTTCGATATCAGTAATTATAGTTTTACTTTTCTGTGCTGTCCTTTTCGCCACCTGAACAAATTCCAACATCTAAATGAGTAAACTTCCTCTTCATTAACTGACAGAAATACATTGACTTCGTCAAGAACAATAAGTTGTATCCTATTATTTGTGAGGTCATTAACCACATTGCGCCAATAATTTTGCTGCTGCAATTATACAATTAGCGAGAGTCACTTATTTATATACTATAGCTATTAATTACTACTTCATCTCTTTACTGTGTTGTGAATTTTTGGATAACAATAGTAACAAGAAAATCCAAATCGCAAACTGAAGCAAAACTGATGTACCTCCTCGACTTTCGTCTTGCCAACAGCAACCTTATCTTTTGTCTCTGAAATGCCCTTCCTTAGAAATGAGCCTGTTGATGCTGCTGCCTCTATGAGGCACTCCTGCATTGCGTTTCTGGTAGATGGTTGCCGTAGCAGTGCCCAGCGACCCTTGACACTTGACCCAACTCGCCCTGCCACTTCAGCAACATTACCTTTAGCGTCCTTTGCTACCTCGCCAACAAATGTTCCAGCAGTTTGCCCAGCTTCTTTAAGCTTCACACCTGCAAAAAACCCTTGAGAATGTGACAAGCAATTCCAGTAAAGGATCTCCAGAAGAACATTAGCAAAATAATAATTTCTTACCTGAAGAAGAAAAGAAGCCACTCGCCTTATCTTTCCACTGAGGTGAGAAGGGCAAAGGCATTGATAGCTAAGCTAGTCGGCCGGACCAAGATGAATTAAATATCCCAACCAAGAGTTCTGTTGAATATAAAGCACATTGACAATGTATCAAAAAATAGAAACAACAAAGACTGTATCTCAAGCGTTCTTCAATAATGTACAGGAGATTCTCAAATCCTTCTTACGAAAGCAGCTGATCAGAACTGAGCACATACCTCAAAGAAATTGGAAACCAAACACACAAGCCACCATCTCCCCCCCCCCCCCCCCCCCCAAAAAAAAAAAAACCCAAAAAGGACCAAAAACACACACACACACACACACAAAAAGTAAGTAAGAAAGAAAAATGACAACTAGACATGCTGATTGTACTTAAAAATCCTTTCATGGCATTGAATTATCGGCTAACACCACCTACAAAGCAGATTTAGTTGTCCAGCGCATGTGGAATGGGGAAATAAGAAATACCCAAAGGAACTAGCTAGATGTTTTGATATGTGTAAAACCAGCATGACTGACAGTAAACATGACCGAAGGTGAATGTTTTGAACGAAATGATGTTGGAACATTTTTATCACAGCAATGGAGGTTTGCATACTCACCTATCACAAGCAGGGATGTCTGGATACTCACCTATCTTTATGTTCTCACAATAAGGTCAATATAATGAAGCAAGTCTTTCCTTCGATTCGGAAAGGCTTGAGCAGGAAAAGCAATTTATTTCGCGGAAAGGGAAACCATTCGTCCAGACAATTTGGCTTGGCAGTACAAAATAGTAAATGCACAGCACTTCAATCCTGAAGCTATCGAATTGTTTATCTCTACATACAGACTTTATACAGAAAAAATCCAGTACCCACCACCCAGGCGTCCCAGCTGAATGCGTGTATACCCACGATCTCAACATTCAAATGGAAAAAATTCAACTTTCTTATTCGAAATCTAGAATTTTCTCCAAGAGCCCGACGTAAACAGTAAGATAAAGAAAAAGGTGTGCTGAACAATGAACTCTGTACAGGTCCTCACCCTATCACTCCAGCCAAAAGAATCGCGAATCGGTCTCGTACATATCCGAAAAGCTACCCGTCCCGGAGCGAAAACGTGACGAAGCACGAACCCCGAAAAGTTTCAGACACGCAGGCGGAGAACAAAAGATTGAGAACAATTCCATGGATCGAACATAAAGCGGGCGCATACCTAATATGCTCGATGATGATGGGATTCAAAGAGAGAGAGAGAGAGCTGAGCACGGAGGAGCTTTTCTCTGCTGAGTTTGAAGTTCAAAGTCGCCTCTCCTATTTCAATATTTTTTAATATAATAATTTCCCTGAGAGGGAAAGTGGAAGTGAAACTGGGAAAGGAGAGAGTGAGAGTCGAGAGAATTCATTTTTTTTTTTTTATCAAAAGGGGACCCATGGTGTAAAATCAACTGATTAATAAAGTGATTAGAAGCAAAGTTCGCTAATCAACGTTTCTTTGACCCGTCTTTTTCAAAATTTAAAAAAGAAAGCGAGAGAGAGAGAGATTAGCAGCCGATGTGGTTTTACTCTATGGGCTTTTTTTTTGGGAGAGGTCCAACAGACAAATGGGCCGATCCGATCCGATTCAATTTCGTCCATCCCGACCCGAATTGGTATTTTAGTTTCGCAACCGGACCGGACAGACACAAGTAAGTCTATAACTATAACAGTAAGAGATTGGCAAATCGGGTGAAATAAAAGCAGTCGGATTTTTCCGACCAAAATATAAAAAGTCGGATTTTGTGAGAGTAACATGACTAATGAGGGTGATTTGAGCCGGTCCATGAGAACGAGGCTGTTACAGTGATTGAGCGTGAACAGTTCCCAATTGCTTATGAAATTGGCATTAGGATCTATGGAAAAAGAATGGCACAGAGAGACCGAAGGCAGAAGAGTCGAGATTACAAATATGAACCCACATTGAGCATGTCCCTCTTTGACAAAGTAAAGTAGCTGTCCCATGCATGGACTACACTTTAAGGGCCCCATTGGTTTGTGCAAGTTTTCCACCAGAAAAGAAAGAAAATTGACAATAGGGACATCTTGAGTCCCGTTCCAGGAAGTTCTTTGTTCTTTCTCAAGTTAGCCGGCTCTGATGGAACGTACAATAACCCAGGAGCAATAGGTTACTGCCTGAAGTCCTAAACGAGGACGGCAATAAGCGAAACGGCCGAGGCACAATTTTAATGAATCCAGCATGATTTACCAGAACCATTCCTGTCTTGCATCAACAGTTTTCACACTGGTATGCATAAGGGGCACGGTTTCAAATAGAGAAAGAAGCTCATTCAGGCATCTGCTTCTATGGTCAGTTTGCCCTTCTAAACCGCTTGTACCTGAGGCTCCTATCTTGTAAGTCTTTCCTGTTTGTCAAGAGATATTAGCAAAAACAGTTTGCTTAGAAAGATGATGTCATGAAAGCATTTTGCAAAGAGCATACCTGGAAATGATAAGAGTAGGGATTTTTCTCAACTCTTAATTTACTAGCTGACTGGAATATGCACCTTGTATATCCCGCTAATTACCAATTTTTAACGGTACCATGGGGCTATTGGTAAGACCCCGTGTTATCGAAACTTACATTTCTGACTATTTCTAGTGCAAAGGAGGCTAGCTAATATGAGGCTTCTTTCGAGGAAGGGTGATCATCTTTCTACTTTCTTTCGAGGATACTCAAGTTCCCATCCTTTTCATCTCTACTATTATTCTGCATCTGTGCCTTGTAAGAGGCAGGTTGGACTGGCTGTTATCTATGTTGGAAAAGCAATATGGAACTAGATTCGGCAGATAATTAATCTAATTGACAATCTGTACATATCTTCCCTTGTTCGTCAACGAGTTCCAAGCAATATCGTACTAGCTTGGGCAGATCAATACCTTTCACCCAAATTGGAGGAGAACCAGAGGCATTGGCAATGAGCAGAGACATCGCAACATCTTCACAAATTCTGAGTAGCATAAAAAAAATGAATTTCAATTCATTCAAGGACATAAAGAATCAATTGAAAATGCAGCACCATGCAGTCATTGTTCTACAAAAACTTTGCAAGCTGTACCTCTCCCTAGTAAGATAATCATGAACTGTCGATGGCATTATAGAGGTGTACATATCCAGGTAGTTTCTATGAAAGAATGCTGCTTGTGCAAGAATCATGCTGTAGGTGCCCTTCCACCAAACTGACCACCATCCTTCATATTTGTAATAAGGAACACTGTTTATCTGCAACAGGTCAAAAATACACTCAGTGACAGCTTCAGGACTAATCCTCTTGTTCCAGTTATACTCTGGAAATCAGTCAGTCCCAATTCTTTTCGACCATCTGGAGAATACTTCTTTTATAGTAAGTAGGTTCAAATTTATTCTTCCTGGCATAATTTCGGTGCCTATTGTTAGTTACATCTTCTATAATCAAGTTTTTTTGTTACTTCCCCCATGATACTTCTGGTGAGCATCAGTTCTTTTCCATAACATTTTCCTTTAATACATAGAAGTGGCTATAGACCGCTAATTCTCAAATATACAAAGAAAGACACCTATAAGACTTTCTAGAGAAAACCCAATAGGAGTTTCACAAAAGTACTGCGATGTACAACAGCCCATCTTCTCCTTCTTTAATGCAGGGTCCAATTTGCAAATTGTAAGTTCATCATGGAGTTAAAGGATAGATTCTACCACTTTCACCAATGTTCAGAACAACTCTCCAAGATCTTATTCATTTCCGCAAATGATAGAATTAGCAAAGATACAAATCTGACCTCTGCTTCCAGCAAATGTGCACGAGGAACAAATCCCACCATAGTGGAAGGAGCACTCTGCCACACCACGAAAGCAAAATCCAGAGTAGGACATGGAATAATTACGTCATCGTCTACAGAGAAAACTGCATCAGTTCTGATGTCCCCGCTTGGCCTGAATCTACTTATTATGGTACCGTCACTGATGATATCGAACTTGAAATCGTGCTTATGAGACTTTGACGCCACAACTTCGTTGAGATGGGACTTCAGGTTCTCCTGCGGTGGACCACTTTCGCTCCATATGACCCGTATCGCATGGGTACCAGCGCAGGATGCATAGTGACCGACAGTTTGCTTAAGATGGTTGTTTTGGTTCCATGTGTTGATTAGCACAGTGTAACCACCCCTGCACATCAAAAGAGGAAAGCAGAGAAGGAATAATACATGCTCACATTTTACTGATCGCATCTCGTAATCCAAATACTGTGCGAGAAAAAGAAGCAGCAAAACTATTTAGACATCGCAGAATCGTAATTAATGATCAATCAGTAAAACAAAATAAATCCAGCACACGTTGATTCAACATAAGCAAGAGCACAGCAAATATAGAACATTTAGTGACCATTGTCTGAACAGAGCTTATCCTAGAGCAAAAGATTCACCAACCATCCTAGTATTAATCAATCGCAAGGAAAATATTTCTATTGAAGAATTATCAGGTGATTTTTCTCTGAGACCAGAACACAATATGCTATTTCACAATTTGCAAGCTACAAATACTAATCATTCCCGAAAACGTAATGCATGCAAAAACGACAAGCTGCAACCCAATAACCTCCTAGAGAAACACTGTCAAAGCAAACACAATCAAACACATTCTCACGGAAGGAAGTCCCGCGGAAATTTACTCAGAGATACCTTGAAGGAGAAGAGACTGAAGAAGGATGGTGAAAGTTCCATCCCATGAAAGAGTTCAATCTCGAACCGACCAAGAGGACGAGGCCCAGGACAACGACGCAGAAGAGCGGGTTGCGGAGCCGCCACAGGAGGAGCGGCCATCGGCTGCTGTACACGCCTCTGGTGACCGCTTTTTCCTTCGCCGGCGAGCACAGCCCGGCTTCCTCCTCGCGGATTCTGATTAAGGCGGTGGACATGGATGATCGAAGTCAACGCGACTAGCGATTGCGATTGATTTAGCTTGGGCAGTGACCATGACTGGCTCCGAAGCGCGGAGAAGCTATATTATCCTGCGATTGCTAAATCGACCGTTACGACGAGTGACGAGCTGGGGGAGGGAAGACCCGCTCCGGCTGACGGGGACTCGGTACGTCGGGTTCGGGTTATTCCATTGCTGGAGCTGATATATAAATCACGAATTTCGTTAATCGGGAATTTCATTCTCCTTCATCTGTACCATCGATGTTGTTACTTCATCCAAAAAGCAAAAATGACCTGAATATCGTCTTAGTTTTGTGAGAAATAAACGGCATTGATGTCTCATTTATTGGAGAGCAAGTGATTATGATCCTTCTAAGGTTTCCCATACGTAGATTTCATTTTCAAGAAATATGAGCAAATTTAATCATTTATCTTTAATTCGAAACACATACATGAAAAGAGTACATTGCAAGACCACGGAATCAAATCGATTCTACTAACACAAAACTAGCATAAAAGCCATAAGCTTCTTCAAAAACTGCAATGGTTCAGTTTTTATCTACATGAGATTTTATCATTTCGAACTAGAACCTTGGCACTACATGGGTACATTGTATTACATGGTTACATGGTAAGATAAAAGGGCAAAAATGGTGTGGCTGAGTATAATTGCAGTTCCACCATTGAAAAGCAAAAAAGTAGAAAACAACTCTTATATTGGAACTGATTAAGAATATGTAATACTCAAGCGTACACCTCACATTTGCAACAAAAACAAAATTAGAAGGGTGGAGACATCACTAAAACGCCCCACAAAAAATTGGGAAAAAAGAAAACAAAGTTGACTGAGAAAATAGGACAATATAGGACCACGGTACCAAATAATTATCCTACAGTGGGTCATTACAGACGCCTGAGGTTACGTCTCTACAATCATAAAATCAGCCAAAATTTCTGCATCGACCTAAATTGATGCCTTTCATTTTTCCAGAAGGTCCAACTCCGAGGAACTGGCTGCAGTTTACTTTATCACCTTCTATTGTTGCTGCGACCTCTCCCGCCACCGAAGCCGCCGGAAAACCGGCCATTCCTTTGGCCAGAAAAACTACCACCTCTACCCCCAGAAAAACCACCACCCCTACCACCAAAGCCGCCACGACCACCCCCACCGCCAAATCTTCCCCCTCTTGACTGGTCTCTCTCCTGGAGACGCGGCAATGTTTTTACCACCTCTAAGCTTACATTTGCTGCATTCTCCTGACCTGCAATTCAGAGGAGGGAAATACATATCAAAATCAATAATCGTCCAGATAACGAGAAGCTAACTGAACCGCTGCACTAGGCTGATGAACCCACAACATAATCCGCTAAAATAACAGAAAAATCTATGAAAAGCATGCGCAAAGTGCAGCATCACATATGACTTAGGAGCCTGATGAGTTCTGTAGTTTAAGTACCAGCAAGGAAAGTATCCAGATCTTCAGCTGCCACATCAAATACCACGCCATTTCCATCAGCTGTGAGAGCAAGACCCTTCACGGACTCTACTTTTTCTTCAGGCAAGAATCTCCTCAGGACACCAAAAGCATACCTGAAAACCAAAGTGATATATAAGCCCAGAGTCAGATCAGGTGAGAATAGAATACAATAAGAAAGCTAGAAGGGAGCCAAGCCCCCACATCCACACAATAACTACAATGAAGTACTGCAAAGCAATACAACTTTTTGACAACAGAGATCTTGCATACTTACGAAGGTGTATAAATGGGCCTTCCAGTCTCGAGAAGTAAGGTTACATGGTTCTCAAGTGATGAAAGCAGTGATCTGATCTTTATTTCACTATAACCCTGAAAAAGGAAAGAGAGTACAGATTATATTTGTTAAATGACCAAAGAAAGAAGGAAAAGAGATGCATGTCAAGGAAGTGCAATAAAAGAATATAATAAGCAATCAGCTTTGTTAAAGTAACAAGACGTTAGTGGACAATAAACTTACAGAAGCTTTAGCAAGAGCCTTTGCAAGTAATTCTACTGCTGACATGCCAGACGTGTTCAGTAGTTGCTCGGCAGCAGACTTGAATGCCGGAATAACACTGCATTTTGGAGGATATTAGCATCTCATTGTTATAGGCAATAATTCAGCTTCTCAGCAAAAAGAATGACTGTACCTATCAGAAATTTGTGTTATTGATTCAGCAGCTTCGACGCCAGCAGCTTGAGCAACATCACTTGGCTGTGGAGCTGCAATGTGTTCAAATTTTACACCAGACTCTTTTTCGATTTTAGATACGTTTGCCCTTCTTGGATCGTACAGCATGACAGCTACTCCAGTATTGCCTAGAGAACAGCATTGCCCTCAGCATCTGGCGAGCTGCAGAAATAATGGAAGTATGGAAAATGCAGATTTCAAGTTGAACAATTACCAGCTCTCCCCGTGCGTCCAGATCTGTGAATATAGGCTTCAACATCACGTGGAGGCTCGCACTTCAAAAAAAAATGCCAACTATCAGCATGAGCGCATTTAAAAAAAAAAAAAAACAGCAAATCAGAACATACCATATACAGCATACCTGGATAATTAACTGGACATCATTGATGTCCAATCCTCGTGCCGCCACATTCGTGGCTACTAATGTCATAAACTTGCCAGACCTGAAACCAGCAAGTGTAACCTGCACTCAAGAGGCAACGTTTAAGCAAGGAAAATAATGTCATGTGTCATTTAAGAGGCAAAAGAGGTTTCAGCAGTCTTAATACAGATGGTCATTGGTCGCCATTCTAAGCATGTGTCCGGATTGACCTTTACATTTTGTTTTGCTTACTAAAAATCTTGTGGCTCACACACTATTTTTAAATCTGAAACTCTGGAAATTATCACAACACTCAAGTATTGACACGTAAATTCAGAAACAATTTCTTCATAGTTTTTCTCAAATTCAAATAACATTTTAAATTTCGGCAGGAAGTAATTTTGGTTTTGCTCAAGTGTAAGCAAACATGCCCTAGAGTATGAGAGCTATTTTCTAGAAATACTTGCATACACAAAACCAGAAAATAAGATACAAGGAATGCATCACTTAAACAGATAGCCCCTGCAAATTAACAAAAGCATATTGTTTCCAGAGTCATGATGCCGTACTACCATTGAATCAGATCCAAAAACAAATAATCATAATTCAAACTGTTGAAGCCTAACCTGCGCATTTATCAGTAAAAAATCAGAGGGTAGGTACCCCACTAAAAGCATCAGCCACCTTTAATTTCTGAAAATATTTTATAATGAAAGGGAATTTTTTGCTACAGACCAATCTCGTTGCCTCTGGATGTAACACTTATTACCTTAATCATTTATACCTTGCACAACCACCACGCATCAATATATCAGCACTCTCCAAAGAAATGAACATCTAGGCAAACTAGGTTGGTTGACTTGATTAACATAGTAATGAACTCGCACAACATTGTCATCCACTATATGTGGTTGACAACTGCAAAGCAGGTAAACCAACTATTCCTAGTCATGTAACTTAGTATAACAAATCATGCTCTCTCTTCCTTGTTCATCTCCTCTTCAGTATGTTACAACATTAATACCCTTACACGAAATAATACGTATAAAGATTTTGCACATTCATCATTTACCTCTCGTTGGGATTGCTGTATGTCTCCATGCAAGGGCCGTGCTCCAGTCAGCAATCCCGAAAGTTGAGAAGCAGATTCCTTTGTCTCAGTAAAAATTATGGTACGGCCTCCGCTAAAGAAATTCCAACCAGAGAAGAAAGTTTAAAGAGTGTTCAGTAAATCTCGTGACAAACAAAAGAACACAGCATTAAAGAAAAGGTTAATGCCACGAAAAACCCCAAACTGATACACCTGTAATAAATTTACCCCAAACTATTTTTTTAACCACAAAAAACCCCAAATTGGTACACTTGTGACAAATTTACCCCAAACTGGTACACCCGTGACAAATTTACCCTCCATTAGTTTTTGTTAAATATAACTGTCAAATTGCTGAATTGGATGACACGTGGCAATTGACGGGTGTACCAATTTGAGGATTTTACCCTTTGTTTGTCACATGTGTATCAATTTGGGGTTTTTTGTGGAATTAACCAAATTTAACGGAAGGTAAATTTGTTACAGGTGTACCAATTTGGGGCTTTTCGTTGTCAAAAAAATTAGTTTAGGGTAATTTATCACAGATGTACCAATTTAGGGTTTTTCCTGGTCAAAAAAATAGTTGAGTAAATTTGTCACAAGTGTACCAGTTTGGGGTTTTTCCTGGTCAAAAAATAGTTTGGGGTAAATTTGTCACAAGTGTACCAGTTTGGAGTTTTTCGTGGTATTAACCCTTAAAAAAATGAAAATGGAAACAACTAACCTGCCGTAACAGCGTATTATGTCTGGGATAAGCTGAGATCTAGCTGAGCTTGTACAAGGAATAACGATATGCCTAACATTGGTGCTGGCCTTCATTTTCTCATTACCTACTAGATCTACAGTTCTCTTGTTCTGTTTAAGGAACCTGGAAGAAATCTGGAAATGCAAAGTTACGGTATCAGGAAAAGTTGGGTAAAATACAGAACAACAAAACAATTTTGCCGGATTGAGTTACGTACACCCTTCACCCAGTCTGGTAAGGTAGCACTAAAGAGCAGCGTCTGAACTTTACTTGAATCCTTCACCTTGCCTGCAAGAACCAGAAGAATTGAGGGATAAGTATATGCACTTTTATAAGCAACATGGTTAAATCGAAAAAATAACAGTACTAATATAGTGATTCTCCAAATATCTGAGGAGATGATCAAAATCCAAACTGCAGCTTAGATAATGCCTTATGTAAACCTACTCAGACAAGCCTCAAGGAGAGGAATAACAATATTGGTTTGTGCCCCTCTTAATGGATGCGCAATAAGAGATATGTTACATGTAGTGGAGAATTTAAAAGGCAGAAAGAAAATAAAGATCTTGCTACCCAATGCTGAAACTGAAAAAACTATTGTCCAATTGCAAAAAACAACATCACTAATAATAATTGTAATTGCCATACATAAGTGGAGCATAATTCCACCAGAAACTTCATAGTGAAAAATTTTAGTACACACGCACCAAGAATTAGCTCCACGTCTTCAACAAAACCCATCCTTAGCATTTCATCAGCCTCATCAAGGACACGGAAGGTTAAAGAGCCCAAGTCAATATTTTCCCTCTCAATGTGGTCCTGCCACAAGATGTAACAAATAAGATCAACGCTGTGAACATGACCGTTATTCCCAGCAGGTGAAAGAAAACCAAATAAGCTTCCAATTCAATGAATTACTTTTACACGGCCAGGCGTTCCAATCACTATATCGACCCCTCTCCTCAATTTGCTCTCCT
This sequence comes from Lenwebbia sp. NSW1173648, assembly GCA_029784005.1. NCBI lineage: Eukaryota > Viridiplantae > Streptophyta > Magnoliopsida > Myrtales > Myrtaceae > Lenwebbia > Lenwebbia sp. NSW1173648. The sequence goes on along the minus strand of JARCGZ010000002.1, from coordinate 37,422,435 downwards.
GAGCTTGATAGGGAGCCCCACCATACAAACAACATGATGTTAAGCCCACTGCTCCACCATAAACTTCAAAATCAGAAAACACCTAAAATGATAGAGTAAAAGATGTCAGATATCTATCTCTGTATCTAGATGAGATTATTTCAATAAGCTTGCTTGCACTACCTGCTTGGCCAACTCCCTAGTAGGTAAAAGCACCAACACACTAGGTGGCCTACTATATCCTGTCTTCCTTGAGGTTTTTGCAGGCCCGTTCGTCAGAGATTCCAAAATGGGCAAGACAAAAGCTAGAGTTTTTCCCTGGTACAATTCGCACAGTGAATGAGGTGATTATCAGTGCAAAAAAAATTAAAACTCATCAACTACAGAACTAAGCAAACAGTTCAAAAACTCATGTTCCTAGCAGCCAATCATCTTTAAAAAATTCGAAAAGCAACAGCGGCCAAACAGTCTTTACATGTTTATTGTTTTTATATCCCAAGTAACACCAGTGAACTAATAATGTACGGATGACCCTGCCACAAGCCAAAAGGTTTATTAGCGGTAGGTTCGCATGCCTTAAAACATCAGCCAAAATTTGTTTTATACAAAGACAGTGAAGGGGTGAAATACAGGGAAATAGGACCGGAAATGCACGAAAGACATTTCACCACCGAATTGCACTGTGCCATACTCTACACTATAATTGCTTTGTCTTACCATAAATAAAACCACCACGCAAACTCATTAGCAGCCTCACAGTGATAAAATAATATTCACCAAGCTCATAAATCAACCATTCACTAGTCGTAGAGTAAATAAAATCTAATCTTTTCAAACAGGTCAGCTTTGTGACCCTTTCCCGCCATCACACTATTATTACTCCAGTGTCCAGACCATTCGTTTCTCTAATTTGTCAATTAAATTGGCAGATATCAAACAAGCACGCGACCATCAACATGTCAATCCTACGAAATTCAAATAAAAAAAATTTATACCTGACCAGTGCGGGCACGGCCGACCAAATCAGACCCATCGAGGACGATATTAAACGTCATGGCCTGAATGGGAAACAAAGACGCGATCCCATTGTCCTTCAACTTCAATCTCAAGCTGTCCGAAATCCTAAAATTTGACACAGCGTTGGGGTTCTCCTCCTGAACCACCTCATCATCGCCGTCGCTCAACCTCGCCTTCTTCTTCTTCTTCTCCCCCTCCTTCGCTTTCAAATTCTCAGGGTCAACCAACTCGGAGCTGGTCTCGCTCTTACCTTCATCGTCGTCCTCGCCCAGCTCCAACGCCTTCCTCTTCTTCTCCTTCTTCGCAACTTCCTGATGCTCCCAGAGCTTTGATTGCTTGGATTCGGAGCTTTTGCTGCTCTTCTTTTCCTTCTTATGTTTCTTCTCCGACGCCGGAGACTCGAAACCTTCGGTCTCGAGCTGGACCTTTGCCTTCATCTTCTTCTCTTTGCTTTTGCTTTTGGAGTTCTCGGAGGATTGAATTGAATCGGATATAGCTATGGAAGGCATCGATGAAGATGACGGACACAGAGAAACTGACAAGAATGGTGAGAGAGAAGTTTTGTTCTCTTTTCTCTTCTCCTGCTTGAAGAATGGTGTGACGGTGAGCCGCAGAAAGCAGGAGAAAGAGAGAAGAGAGACGAAGAGGAGGAGTTGCGAGTTAGGGTTTTGTGTTTATATATGGCTTTGGTGGTTGAGTGAATTCTGGCCGTTGGATGGTGGAGGCAACTGCTGAAATCGACGCCCACCGTTGGATTGGAAGATTCGGCCCCAGAGGGCCGGAACCATCTAACTGCTTCCAAAACGCTGAATAATGACGTCGTTTTGCCCAGCTCACGCGACCGTCTCCGTTTTTTGGTCTAAAATTTTTCAAATGCTTCCGTCTTACTGATGAAATACCCAAAAGCCTCACCGGTTTTTTTATGGGTTACCTCGCCTTTCTTCTAATTACCTTTTAAATGTCCGTCTATTTTTCAGGTACCCAAAAAAACCTCAAAATTTAACTGCAATAATAATTCTATCTTAAACTTTTTTCCATCTCATAAAAATCTTAAAATTTTGGTCGAGTTCCATATCGACTTTAAATTTCTTGTCTCATAAAAAATACTAACTTTAAGTTCAGTATCAATTCTACTATTAATTTTTTTTCAATTAACCACCATCCACCCAAAATCGCATTTAGTGATATAACACTTCCACGTCATTTCTCTATCTTTTTGCCAATTTCTGTATACAAAAAGATGTCTGTTGGAGAAGTATTTATTTGTCAGCCCAAGCGATGTCTTATTAGATATGAAATTTAGGACAAAAATTGGAGCAAATTAGGTTTGGCTTTCTTCAACGTTTTTACTTTTAAGAGTGTCTTCTTCCACCTTGCTAAGGATCTTCGATTTTGCACTCAATTTTCAATCTCTCGTGTTCAAGAGTCTTCAATCTCTCGCGATCTAAGAGCTCGTGCTGGAGACACTCGAACAGCTCGCACTTGGGAGTTTTTCATCTCTCAGTTGTCAAGAGAAATTTCGGACAGAGGATTAACGAGGATAGATTTAAGACTCGAGTAAAATTTGGTGATTTTTTATGTACAAAAATAGTTTGTTGTGGAATTGAAACTAAACCTAAAGTTTCGGATTTTTTATGGGACAAAATAAAATTTGAGGTAAAATTATTGAAAGGTTTGGAAAACATTTTTCTACAAATAATCACCTATATTGATTACAAAATGAATAAACGAAATTTATTTTTTTATTCATGACAATGCTTAGATATAGATTATTGACAGTGATGATAGTGTTTTTTACTGACTAATTATTTTAGGCAATACAAACGATCATTTTTATGAAAATGTTCAAATCTTTCATTTTTCGCCAAACAAACCTGCCTCGATCGGTGTCACATTGCACCACCGCCCACCACCATCGGCGCCGGTCTTGTCCTCATCAAACCCGCCTCTCTATCCTCTCAACCACACCGATCAGGACCTTGCCACCACCTCTGGTGACGTCGCCAAATCTGGGCTTGGGATACTGGATCGAATTTTAGAGCCCAAATCCCCGTTGCTACAGATTTCAACGTATCAAGGGGCAAGTTGCAATAAGAGAAACGTGGGGAGACAAATGGCAACAATCCTAACAACCTAGAGGGCAAAATGTAATTCTTCCCAACTTATAGGACGAGCTCGCGGATGAAGGGGATTGGGAGTCGAATCCCACACCTATGATACTAGCGTCCTCACCTCCAATTCCTTTATCAGCAAAGCCGCATTCCTATTGGCATAACTAAAAAGTTTAATAAACAGGAAAAAAAAAAAAAAGGTATTGTTCTTACTTGGCCTAACTGGATGAACCAGGCCAAGGACGAGAACTAACTTGCTTGATCCCGCTGATTTGGCACCTTAGGCCTGGGATCAAGCAAGCTGCAGACCCGAGATAAGCTCCCACTTCCTAGGCCTAAGGAAAAGGACAGACGATAACTTCATTGACGAACAAAAGTACCCGTGTAGATTTTTCTTTCTTCTCATGCCAATGGCTCATATAAACCTTAAAGCAGCAAACTATTTCTTTAGGAACAGCAAAACCACTGTACACAAAATCCGACGTTAATCGACAGCAACGTGAAAGCAGTTACACCAGAGAATAGCAGCAAAAGCAAATACCAGTTTCAAATTCATCCCCCACGGTCCATTTTTGAAAGAGCCTTGGATGTGTGCAGAGAAACTCGCATCCATGGACTGATGAGCATCGACTGATTCTCTAAGAACATAATTGCAATCTTCCCATTCATTACCCGTGGGTATTTCTAACTATGAAAACCATAGTCAGGGGTATTACTTCCCATTGAGTTTGGGAACCCAGTTAGCCAAAGTTCACGAAGCAACAAGGAAGAGGTGCTTGCAGCTCGCTAAATGGAGCTAAATGATATCAAAGAGTATATTCGAAATTTCTGTCAAATTGATAAATACGCAGCAAAGGTAAAAGCATCATATATATCAGGAACATGAAACTTAGATACATTAACCACGAGACTAACCTGTAAAGGAGATATATATGAGATTGAAAGGGAAAGTACCATTACAAGATGGCACAAATCATCAATTGAAAGGGTCTCAAAATCTATAGAGGGCCATCGGATGAGAGGACATGGCAGTAATAGTGGGCTAACCCTCCAGCTTTAGAAGTCATGGCATAAATAATATGCAAACTCGAGAAAGAAAACATCAACCCCACGATCAACGAAACCCAAAAGTACTTTCAGCTTATTCATTACGGGAGCAGCAACACAATCTGTTCTGTAGTATGACAGACAAGATTCACCTCACACGCTCAAAATTCAGACTTTCGGCTTAACATGCCAAATTGGCCATATGAACACACTACAATCTACTCTTTTTGCTTCTTCAACAGCAAAGGACCCACATTGTCCCCAGTAGCTTTGTTATGCTTCACATGGCTCCCATCACAGAGGGGGAAAGTCCCAGATCTCCAGCATCTGCAATCAAGTTCAAAAACCGAGGAAACATGAGATGAGTTACAGTATGAGACATCATGCAACAGAAGATGTATATCATGACATAATTTAGACAGCATGATTCAGCCTGAGAATGTACAGGAGTTCTTTAATTCACATATCCCCAGTAAAAGCACGAAATTATCAGACATTGCTCCGACCAATTATCTGTGAACTGACACAGTGCAATAAAGTCAGCTAATTCCTAGTCATTAATCCGCCCTGCTCAAGCGTCACACCAATCCAAGAAATGTATGCAGGAAAGTACTGTACTAAACGCCCTGCACCTCCAGAGTATGCATTATCCCCTTTCCTGGAAAACAATCCCGCACTCAAGTAATTAAGTAGAAGATAGTAACAACATTCACCAGCCATTCATCAATGCATATGAAGAAAATGCTTCCATTTCATAGTCCCAAGTAGTCGCATCTCTCCTCCACAAGTAATGTGCTACGCAGCATGTAGCACCAGAGATATAATCATCCCAAGTTAGTTGAACTTGAGGTGAACTATCTTACCAGTACAGACCCATTGTCCCACTACTGAATAAAGCAAGATGGCCTCATCCTTTAGCTAAAGACCGATGACATAGACATGGCTAATTTAGGTTAAATAACAAACATGCGAAGCCTATCTTTCATTGGGTCGTGTACAATGTAGGATTATAAGTCCCTCCCCCGCTTTTCTGTGATGTAATTGACTCGGACTACTAGAATAAACCGAGGCAATTTCCTCTCTCTTGCAAGGGCCAATTCAAATGCACGGTTTCATTCACAATCAGCCACCACTAGTGTGGGAACAGGTCCACGAGAGTAACTGCTAATCACTAACCTTGTCCAGCAATAACTCCAATGCACGCAATCATACTCTAAAAGCGACGAAAGCGAACTGAACTCCAAACGTTGATCTTCAAAATGGAAAGCCACATCGGCGACCAACCTACAATAAGCAGTGAGGGGCTTCGAGAGCTCGGACACGACGACGGAGTCCACGACTTTGTCCTCGCTCTTCCTGATCTCAGGGTTTATGGCTTGAGCCTCCGCCCTCACCGATACCACCCGTCTCGTCCTCGCTCTCTCGACCGCACAGGCGAATCCCCCGTCTCTGCCTCGCCTCGGCGCCGCCACCGATGACGAAAGCCCTACGCCTGCTAGATTCAAAATCGACGCCATGGATGATGAGCTCGAGCGAGAGTGAAGAAGGTCAACTACTTGTTTGTGGAGGGACGGATGACTCTGAACTGCTTCTCCCTTTTTCTTTTCCCGAAGGTTGAGAAATTTGAAAAACTACGGGGGTGGGGCGAGAACGTGTGGCGACCACGCTTCGTTGGATGTGGCGTTGGTGATGGACGATCGAGTGGATGAAAGCGGCGACACGTGTCAACTGCAGGAGCATAGCGAGTTGCGAAAGGGTGGCGGGAATATGCGATTCCAGAGAGTTGGGAGCAAGAGACAAGTCCGTACTCACGGGCTTTCCATGCTTCTCGAAGCCCAATTGATGTCTTGAAGAAAAAGAGGAAGGTCAACGAGGAGGCCGCGGGAACAAAATGGTTCCTTCACTTTTTCACTTTAGAGAAATTCCACGTCACCGTGGGTCCAAAAGATCGACGAAACCCATGGCCCACATTATTAACGATAACCAGCTCTTCGCTGAAGAAAGCGGCCTTATAGAAAATACCAACTCGAACTTAAGTAAGTGCTTAAATAGCATCTCGTCCAGACCTCGGGATCCCTCGAATGTAAGACATCTAGAGGGTATTCCCTACCATAAGAAACGAAAAAAAATATGATTGGCAATTAGGGGTACAGGGCGTGCGGGCATCAGCACGTTAAAAAAGGATCGCATTCAGGCAGCACGCCGGTTACCGAACAAGCGTAGGAGGACCCTATAGGAGAGAAATCTCCCTTCTTTGGTGAGGTAACCCTTCATTGACGCTAATGATTCAAGAAAGCCCCTGGTTTGAAGGTAATCCTTCAACTGTGCATCTATTAAACACTTATTCTACGTCGAGGCCAAAAAAAGAAAAAAGAAATACTTTTCATTATATAAAAGTTACTACTCGCGTTCTATGCAAAAGTAGTTTTTTTTATATACGTAAACTTACTAGAGACAAGAATAAGTTAGCGGCCACACTCCCGCTCTCACTTTTTTCATGTTAAATAATGTCAAATATTGCTTTTCTATGGAGAAGTTTGTGTCAGAGCGTCTAGGGGTGTGCATGGTTCGGGCCAGTCCAATCTCGGTATGGAACCAGGGACCGGACCGGTAGTCTCGATCCCCAAATTTTCAGGACCGGACTGGCCTGGGACCAACGGTCCGGTCCGGTCTCGGTTCGGTCCCAATGGGACCGCTACTACCAAAAAAAATTAATTTTTTTTTACCTTGAACTTGACTCGAGGCTACTAGTAATTGTGCAATTTAGTTGAGGGAGGAAACTGCCCAATTGGTGTAAATTCCTCTGGTATGAAAGTGCGATCTATCGTATTTTTTCCAACTCTTCTTTGATCCATTAGACGGGTTCAGATTAGGCTAAAGAGATCGTATTGCTGTAATATACCTTGAAATAACAAAAATGTCTGATCGAACACTCATTGCCAAAACCCTCAGCTACCAAAGCTTCATCCACATAACTTGAATGCCGCTCGGTTCTGATTTATTGTGTGAAAAACTTCAAATTCTGCAGTTTATTTTAGAAGCAAGGAAGTTACTTTTCTCTTTTGATCAATAAGTGCTCATAAAAGTTTGATATCCCAATAAGATGGTGTTGGCTACTTATTATTTTTATTTTTTTCTAAGCGGTCCGGTCCGGTCCCACCCACCATGGGACTGGGGATCGAACCGCTCCCCTCAAGGATCGGACCAACCCGGCCAAGTTCGTCCGGTCCTGGTCCGATCCGGGCCGGTCCGGTCCAGTTTACACACCCCTAAGAGCGTCTTACTCGCTATGCCTAATTGCTCAAGTCAAAAGTGCCCTCCCGTTTCCCTCTCTATTTCGCATTTAGCCCTTTTATGTACTTCTTCTTCTTCTAAGATTGTGATTGGTCATTTGAATTTTTGGACAGAATAGGATTGAATAGGAAAGTTAAATCCATGGATTTTTCTGTATTTTATCCATTCTTTAGCGAATTGTAATAATAAAGATGGATATCAATGTATCACATCATATCTATTATTTAGTAAGAATTGCAGTGCATACTGGTATAAATGAATCTGAAAATGCAAAAATATATATAGTTAGAATTTCTTATGGTTCATTACTAAAAACATTCAACAATCAAGCCACGATTATCGCACGATCTAAACCCTAAATAGTGAAGGAAATCATGGCAACATTTCAAACCCACAAGTTCGGCTATGACACAATGTAAATAGGCTTAGCGACATCGACGGGATAGATCTTCCAATGAATGTCAAATCTAGTAAGAGAGAGAGCATGAAACATAGAGTTACAGGGGAGAAGGAACTTCTACTCTTTAGTCGTTTTCGTGGAGCTTTAAACCAAGGATGCAAAAGAGTCGTAAAGCTTCAACGTGAAGAAGAGCTACGGAGGAGGAGGAGGAAGAGAGGATAGGATAGGGTTTCTCTTAGAAATCTCCTTGCACCTCAATTATGAGAAATTGAAAAGATCATTTTCAAGTGTAAATTTGTGCCTTGGAATCGGAGTTGTTCTACTTCATTTTTATTTGCTTATTTTTTTTTGTTTCCCTCTCCTTTTTATTTCATTTTTAATTCCATTCCATCATTCCTTAATAGTTTTTTTCAAACAACAAACTCTACTAATATACCCAAAATATGTTTTGGCCAAATATACATATATATACACCCAAAATATGTACTAAATTCAAATACTAGCTATATAAAAAATATTTTATAATATAAAAAAATAAAGTATATAAACAAAAATAGGTCTAAATGAAAACGAAAAATTACTGTTAGTTATTTTTTGTTTTGTTATTTTGAAATTTTTTATTCTGATATTAGAATTTAAGTACTTTTTATATTTAGTATTGTTTCATTTTTATTATTTTTAGAAGTCTGTTGTTTTGCCAAATAACTTTTATGCTAATTTATCCACTTTTATCTCACTCGGATGATGTCCCTCTTATATCCTGTTTTATTCTGTCAAAACCAAACACGCTATCCTGTCCTGGCTTTTACTTTGGCTATCCAAGAAGAAAAATGAAGCCTAATTGTCAAGCGGGTTAGCTTTCAATAGAAAAATGTGAGATTAGGCCCCCGACAAAAACAGAACAAAAAGGCAAAATTAACAAGTCAACTATTTAATTTCCACTAAGTATCTGGACTTAGACAAATTTTTTTACTTGTACTTGGAAATGCAGGACCCAACTTCACCCTTGCATTTAATGGGAACTTTAAAATGCTTCTCCCATTTTAAATTATGAATATTCCTATGGACTTATTATGTTGCATAAAAAATGAAAACTAATCATACACACACGTATGCATGACGTGAGCTTGAAAACTAATGGTTAGTTACATAACAAGTATATTCCATGGACTCGCTGGTTTGATTTGTATCTTGAGCAACCCTCTGAACGTTTCGCTTTACCAATCCGTGGCATACTTTGTGGGAATAAATTTTCGAGTTGCGAGCATTTTAGATAGCTGATTATGTGAAATACCTAAGACTTGAACTCAATCCGTTGCGGGTGTAAAACCCATATCATCATGCTTGGAAAGAGTCACCGGGCCGCCACTTTCCACTCTTTTACTAATGAGAACATACATTAATAACAAGGGTTAATACCACGGAAAACCCTAAACTGATACACATGTGATAAATTTACCCCAAACTATTTTTTTAACCACGAAAAACTTCAAACTGGTACACTTGTGACAAATTTACCCCTCGTTAGTTTTCGTTAAATTTAACGTCGAATTGCTGAGTTGGATGGCACGTGGCAGTTCACGGATATACTAATTTGGGGTTTTTACCCTCTGTTTGTCACAGGTGTATCAATTTGAGATTTTTCGTGGTATTAACCCAATTTAACGAATGGTAAATTTGTTACAAGTGTAATAGTTTGGGGTTTTTTGTGGTAAAAAAAATTAGTTTAGAGTAAATTTGTCACAGATGTACCGGTTTGGGATTTTTTGTGGTCAAAAAATAGTTTTGGTAAATTTGTCACAGATGTACCAGTTTGAAGTTTTTCGTGGTCAAAAAAATAGTTTTTGGTAAATTTGTTACGATGTACCAGTTTGAGGTTTTTTGCAGTATTAACCCAAATAACAATTGCCCCTAGTCACTTGTTGAGTTTACCTTTTTTTTAAACTATTGTCACAATAATCAGTGCATCTAAATCCTGTAAACATTTCTTAATTGATTACTTAGCAAGTGTCGCAGAATTTTCTCGTTCACGAAAAAAAGACAATGAAAAAAGGTGTATTATGTGCATATTTTAACAAAATTCATGAAGCCAATAGGCACACGACCCTGCTGATAAACGAACTAGGTGCCACGAGTCACACCCACTCCCCGACCGATGCGTGCCCTGTGATCAAAAGTCTCGATTGAGTATTTGTGGTGAGGATTCATAATGCATTCATGCACAATAATAACAACAATAGATAATTGCGATGACCATAATCTTTACATATCACATATTCTCTCGATTTTTCAAACTTTCAATTTGCATATCCTTCGTCTAAAATAATCTACTCTCGTGAACATCCAAAATCTATAAGTATATCCCTCTCCCACTCTGTTTTATATACCATGTATCTCTTTGCACGCGGTGTAGCACAACAACCATTGGCTCTAGGGGTGTGCAAAGGAATCGAGAACCACCCGGAACATGATCAGGTCGGCTCAGAACCGATGGGTATTGGTCTGGTTCCTAGTTTCAAGTGTGAAACCGCCCACCCAGACCGAACTACTAATATATAATATTTAATCTATAACTAAAAAATGAAAAATTTTAAATCACTAATTTGAAACTCGCTCATGTCGTCTCGAACTCTCGCTCTCATCTTGGTATCTACTCTCTCTCATCTCAAACTCTCATTGTCTCGCTCTCACCTCGGTCTCTCCATTTTCGTATCTCGACTCACGGCTCCAACTCTCAACTCCCATCGACTCACAGCCGCGCCTCCGACCATTCATCACCTTCCTCTCTCGCTCTCGATCGCATCCATTTGCTTGGTAGGACCGGTTCCATGGACCCACCTGGGAACTGGACGGCATGGATCCATGGAACCAACGGGCGGTACTCGATTTCAATTATTCGGAACCGGTTCTCAGTTCTAGGGTGGGAACCGCCCACCCGGACCATGCTCACCCCTACTCACAACGTTCAAAGCTTGACCACAATGTCAACAATGAAACCCTTGCTCTCGCTCTTGCTCACTGCAAATGTATCTCTCGCTGCATCCATCATGTATTTGTTTATGGGGGAAAATCCGAACGATGGCATGCAATACTCTCATTTTCTCAAATAAGGGCCTGACGTGCACCTTATTTTAAATAAGGATATGAAGTGCCATCATTTTCTCAAGTAATGCCCTGAAGTGGATATTGTTTCAAATAAGGGCCTGAAGTGGCTATGTTAATCTCAAAAAAGGGCTCGACCTTCAAGTTTTTCTTGAATTTTTTTTTCCTTTTTTTCTCTGTTCTTCTTCTTTTCTTTTCGTCGGTGGTCGGTTCGGTTGGCCATTGGCCATGCTCGGAGAGGGCGGGGGTCATCGAGCCCTCGCCAACCGCAGCAAAGAAAAAAAAAAGAAATGATAAAAAAAGAAAGATAAAGAAAAAAAAAGAATTTAGAATTAAAATTATTTTTGGACGAAAATGAACTTAACCGGCCGAAATATTTAGCCTGCCGAGGTCGGGCCCTTATTTGAAACTACCATGGCCACTTAAAGCCTTTATTTAAAACTGATATGATTACTTAAGGATCTTATTTGAGAAAATAATAGCATTTTAAGCACTTGTTTGGATTTTTCCCTTATTTGTGAGTGAGCTCATTTGCGATTCGTGATGGTGAGTCCACACAAGCTCGACTTGATTCGTGGCACGCGAACGCTGAGGATGGCCTCGAGCACATGAAGGCCATGAACATTTGGGACATGCTTGAGAGTCATGCAAGATCTATAGTAAAAGCTTAGCCACGGTGGCCATGGCCACCAAGTATATGTCGTTTGACTTCAACCCAGCCTTGAGCTAGTGCAACGATCGTCGCCGTCCTATGATTTGAGGAGGCCAACCTTAAGTCAAAAACAAATTCAAAATTTTCATTTCATTTATAATTTTTAATCTTGATATTTTTTTACTTTTTTCTGCTTCGCCTGTTGTCGGGCTTGGCTGACGGCCAGCAGCTGTAGAACAGCGGAGGAATGAGGAAAAAGAAAAAAAATAAAGTATTGAAATACAAAAAAATTAAGATGAGCAATTCCAAAAAATGTTTTCACCTTTTAAAATTTAGAAATTAATTTTTCATTGTTCAAATCATTTTTTTACGAATCAAACGGGTGAAAATTCAAAAATTAATTTTCGAAAAACGCTCTTCCTCAAACAAACGCAAGGCAAGAGATGAAAAAGAATGTTCATTGTAAAATGCGGGGAAGATAATCGTAAATTCTCATATATGGAGTGGGGTTATTTGTTATAAAAAAGCAAAGGTAGACATGATTTTTTTTCACTTTTTCAATAATAATAACTGCTTGGAGCAAAATAATAATAATAATAATAACTGCATAATGCAAAGGACCTAAAATAAAGTAGTAGTGTACAGGCCCTAGGGTGGGTGGAGGGAGAGGTCGTCGATCTCGATAGCCACTCACGGGTCCTATGATGCGCACCATCAATCCCGTCTTTAATTCCCTCTGCAAAGCGCTGGGACCCCCAATCTTCAGTCGCCGTTCGCGCTTAATCTCGTTCCGGTTTCGCTTTGTGTTGGGGCTGCCTGTTTGTACCGCTGTAATGAAACACTGTTTGTCTGGTTACACTCGGTGACTTTCTCTTCTGACCTTTGACCACCTGTCAAATTTCCATTCACCAGCACCAGCACCGGCCCCAGCTGACAGGTGTAATTACTGATCTACATCCCCTCGGCAGAAAAATAGTAATTGAAAATTTTCTCTCTGGATAAATATTCGTTAACAGGATATTGGCTACAGATATTAATGATGTTTACTTTTTACGGGAACTTGAAATCTCCCGGTTTGTCCACGTGGAAATACGGTTCCGGGATAAGACAACCAAAATCTCAGTCAATGATTACTTTGCAGAGTTCTTATTTTTCCTTTTCCTGCATAAAAACGACACTAAATTCTCAAATTAATTTATTAGAGCACAGCGACCTTCATTTTAATAATGAAACCGATGAATAAACAAAGGACCCAGAAGAACAATTAAAAGAAAAAAGCACACTGACACGATGGAAAGCCAACATCACATCAAGGCCCGTCTTCTTTTTGGTGACCCGATGTATAAATCTAAATGCAGTGTCGCAGTCTCTCTCTCTCTCCCTCCCTCTGGGCCCACATTCTCGGATCGGCTGTGGGCCCCTGGTGGCCCCCTTCCTCTGTCCCTGGCTGACGGCGTGCGTCCGGCGATACGATTTTGAATAAAATCGCCGCCTGTGTCCTTCACCCGCCTTTTGGGGCTGCGACTTTACTGTCCTCGCCTTGTCGCCTGAAATCTCGCCACGCGTCGTTGCGACAGCGGAGGTTTCACGTCGCATGCTACTGTGGCTGTCCTCCCGGCGGGTTCGTCCGCCGGGCCGGGACAGGATTCCCGAAAAATTTGTGTTTCACTTTGTTGGGTTGCGGACAAGCCCGTGTAAAACTCACTAGCACGACGCAGCGCTTGAAGAGAGCGGAAAGTTGCCACGATGGATGTAATTTTGCTCAATTAACGTGCACTTATTTCGTAAAAAAATGAATAATTTGATTAAAAAAATCATTTATATTATTTACAAAAATCGAACGAACCGAATTTTTTTCATTGTTGACAAAAATGTATAGACATAATTTGTTATCGATAATGAAATTTTTTGATGACTAATTATTTCAAAATGATACAAGGAATTCTTTTTAAGAAAATATTTTTCAAATCATTCATTTTTCACGAAATAAATAAAAACTTAAACAAAGTAATTTACTAGTTAATGAGAAAAAATCATTATTTGTATGTGGCCATTATAAATGTCTCGATTAATGTTTTACACGCACGTGTATTGGGGCAAGATTTTTCTTTTTCTTGCATTTTCTTCTCTATCATGATATGCTTTCAATTGATGAGTTTAAAGTTATTGACATGCAATGTTAATTATAATTAAATATGAATGACATTCATATATATAATCTATCATTCAGAGCACCAATCGAAAGAAGCAGATGAAAGATGACATGGCCATTCTTTGTGTTGTTAAGCATGCACGAGATCCTTTTTTTATTGCCATTAGGACTTAGGAGGGCATGCATGTTGTGGCATAAGGTTACAAACTCAAAATGTAAATCAATTGAGCAAGTATGTTGATAACCAAGTGTTATGACTATTCAAATATAACTTTCAACGTTGCATATACCTGTGTAAAACCTCTTCAGTGCATCATACATTTTGGACAAAATTTTCCTAAGTATTGTGCCATTTGTAACAAAAATCAAGGTTGCCCCATTTCATACAACAATCGAAATGGCGTGACCGATCTAAGTTTAAGTATCCTATTTTTTCTTCTTCTTTTTCCTTCAAAATTAACTGTGTATAAACAAATGTAGTGAAGAAAATAAAATGGATCATTATTCACAACAGCATATATCTAAATCTTTTTATCACGGTACCATTTTGTTTTTAATAAATGACTGCTGGACCGTTGACACTGTGCGTGCGAGAGTTAAAGTCAAAATAATTATTGTTTGTATAGGGTAAAAGCGTCAACTTCAATTATTCTTGCCACTTGTACCGACTGCCGGCACCAATAAAGACAAAGATGCAAGTTTCATGGGCCCCACGTAAAATTTATGGTCATTTTACTCGCTAGTTTACCAAGAGGTAAGAAATTAGAGATTGGCGAGTGGTTTCTTCTGTGATTGAGAAAAGATGACCGTGCGAATGTTTTAAAGCGAAATTGCCACGGGAGGAAAAGAAGGAGTTGGTTTGGGCTGGTCTTCATACAAACGTGGCAAAATGGTTAATAAGTCCAAAGAAAAGTTCCCTCCATTATTATTCCCCTTAGCGAGGGGCTGCAGCGAGTGGATCCGACGGCTGGGGATGAATTTAGGTTCCCGAGACGACGGCTTCGATGGAGGGACGTAGCTCTGCACTCTATTCTGCATGATCATTTAGCCATTGGAGCATATATGTCCCGTTGATCATCTTTTCCCCCTTCTCTTTTCTGCTGTTTCAATATAAAAAAAAAACAAATTCTGGCAAAATCTTTTTTTATAAAAAAACAAATGAAAAAGCTGAGCCTAGCGAGAGTACAACAGCAAATAAGAGACAGCTTTATACGAACCGAAGCAGCCTCTTTTTAATGCTGGCTCCCCGATTGCAAGCAGTTGCCACAGCTGCAGCATTTTTAATTTTTTTTTCTAATTTGCTAATTTGCAAATGAATATTTTTTCGGCAGAAAATTATGGCAGCCGGGGGACGCGGAGACGTGTGAATCTGGCGCGTGGCGATGTGGTCCGTTACGGGAAGGATAGTATCCGTAGAAGAAGAGGGGTCCGCATTGGGAAACAGGAGGTACGAATGACGGCCGGCGAGGCCCCCTCTCCTTTCCTATTTATTGCTCGTCAGCGATCCTCTCCGTCCCGTTCAGCCACTAACGTCCCGTCTTCGCCGTTTGTTTTTTTTCCCCTCTCTCTCTCTCTTCATAACATCTCTGCTCACTCCTTCCTTACACTCCACGCCAAACGCCTGCTCTCTCTCTCTCTCTCTCTGTACTATGCGCTTGGCGGATAGGCTCAGCGAGAGGTGAGACCGAAGTAGCAGAGAGACGAACAGTATACACTTTTTCGCTTTCTTCTTCTTCTTCATTTACCATTCTCTCTGCGCGTTCTCTGTCCGTTGCACCAATGGAGGATGACCTTGCACCGCTCGTCCTCGCTCTCGCCATGGCCATGCTCGTGCTTCGCTGCCCTCTCGCCTCGACGCTCGACGATGAAGGTCCCTTCTCTTTCACCGTCTCTCGCCGTAGTCCCGCTCGTGTCTTCTGTCAAAACTTTTCTTTCTTCGCTTAGCTCGCGACGCTTGGACAGAGAAATGTGCTAGTTTCGGTAACTCTGATCTTTATCCAGGTCTCACCACACGTTTCGTCTTGACCTTCGCCAGTTCCTGGTTGGCAACGGTTCTGTTTCGCCATGTGTTTCGTCTTCACTTTCAGTAGTTACTTGTCGAGCGTCGCGTGGACCAGAGTCCAACAACTTCCGACTTTCTGCTTTTCGAGAACTTTTGTTTCCTCGTTTTTGTTATCTTATAAGTAAAAGGAGGAATAATCCTCTGCCGGTAGATTATTATCTGTGAACATTTGGATACTGCTCGTTGGAGTGTCGGATTTCCGTTACCATTTCCGTGTGACGATTCTGTATTGGCTCTGAAATACGGTTGATATCTTAAGCAGGAAAAGCTTTGATGACGGCCAAGGCATCTTTTAGCAATGTGGCTAATGTGTTGCTCGACTGGGACGACGCACACAATGACGATTTCTGCTCTTGGCGAGGAGTGTTCTGCGACAACGTTAGCCTCTCTGTCGTGTCTTTGTGAGTTTCTCTTCTCCCTTGTGTAGTGCACTTGCTTCGCGTTTTAGCTGAAGAATGATGCTGATGATTATTCATATGTTTTAAGAGATTTTCTGATGCGTCTACTGTGATTATGGTTTCGTTGCTGAAGGAACCTATCTAACCTAAACCTAGGAGGCGAAGTTTCACCAGCCATTGGGGATTTGAGAAACTTGCAGTCAATGTATGACGTGTTCTTTGGCGTATTTTGGTTTTCTCTTGGATTATATGTGCATCAAACAGTTTCGCTATCTTTTCCTCACTTAGACTATCAATGGCAGTGACTTACAGGGTAACAAGTTGACAGGCCAAATCCCTGATGAAATAGGAGACTGTACTCTTCTAGTGTACTTGTATGAAACGCCTTTCTTCCTCATGATTATTCTTTCTATTGTCATGTTACATGTGATGCTCATTAGTTGAATTGCATTTGAATCGCAGGGACCTATCTTATAATTTGCTTTATGGAGACATTCCCTACTCGATCTCTAAGCTGAAGCAACTCGAGTTTCTGTGAGTCATGATTGGAATGATGCCATTTGGTACATATCTGTGGTATTTAGATGTAGTCACGCTGATCACTGTGTATCAACCGTTTTCATGCAGAAATCTGAAGAACAATCAGTTGACTGGTCCCATTCCTTCTACTCTTACACAAATTCCTAACCTGAAAACTCTGTTAGTTTGATCCGTACTCAATTTGTATAACGCATGGGCTATATCTCTAGCTACCGGTCTCTCTTATTCATCCATTTATCCTTTGTTTCTGTGCCTCAGAGACCTTGCTCGGAACCAACTTACCGGGGAGATACCAAGGCTAATTTACTGGAATGAAGTATTGCAATATCTGTAAGTGATGAAAATGTGACTAATTTAAACTGTCTGTTTTCGTAGAGTTCTGCTATTCAGTTGATGTAGTCTTGGATGAAGTCATTTGGTACTATAAACGTGCAAGTCTTTGATTTTTTATTTAAGTTGATTGTGCTTTGAAACTCCACAGGGGTTTACGTGGAAACTTTTTAAGTGGTACACTGTCCCCTGATATGTGTCAACTGACTGGTCTTTGGTACTTGTAAGTGATAACTATTGCTTATTCTATGCTTTCTGTTTGGAATTGTTTCAATTATCGATCTCTTACTCCGTAGTCGTTTGATGTCTCTAGTGATGTAAGGGGCAATAACTTGACTGGCACCATTCCAGATAACATCGGTAACTGTACTGGTTTTGAGATCTTGTAAGTCACTATCTCTTTCCTTGGCTTTGTTATTGTTGTTGTTTGGTTGTATTTGTAGTGAATGATGATCTTTGCCTTAGGGATATTTCATACAATCAGATCACTGGGGAAATCCCGTACAATGTTGGCTTTCTGCAAGTGGCCACCCTGTAAGCGTCACTCTTGCACATAAATGAATCTCCTGATTTGTTATGGCTACGAATTGACAATACGCTGTGTCTCAGGTCTCTGCAGAGGAATAGGCTAACTGGATTAATTCCTGAAGTTATCGGTTTGATGCAGGCCCTTGCTGTTCTGTATGTATCGCAAAACCTTTTGAATAATCTGTTTTTATCTGGAGTGACAATGTTTCTTCAAACTTCATCTTTTCTGTTGATAGTAAAAAAGCGTAGATTAATTCCATCTCCTTATTGCAGAGATCTGAGTGAAAATGAATTGGTTGGACCAATTCCCCCTATACTTGGAAACCTGTCATATACTGGAAAGTTGTAAGTTCATCGTTGGGATATAGTTAATCTTCCATTTGTTTCTGTCTTGAGGTCTTAGTTCATTCATATTGTATGACAGGTATCTCCATGGGAATAAGCTTAGTGGTCCGATTCCTCCAGAATTTGGAAATATGTCAAAACTAAGTTACTTGTGAGAAACTTCTTGCCATTTGAACTCTATCAATTGTACTCACTTGACTTCTGGAGTTTTTCATATGCCTTCCTCTTCCAGGCAGTTGAATGACAATCAGCTTGTTGGTCCTATTCCTCCGGAACTTGGAAAGCTAGAGCAATTGTTTGAGTTGTAAGCTTCCTATGTGATTTTTTGTTTTTGTGGTCATATATGTGCTTTTTGTTTACTGATGTACGATTATGGTTACTAAGCTGTTGATCGACTGATTTAATACATGGCTAGGAATCTTGCAAACAATAATCTTGAAGGACCAATCCCTGATAATTTAAGCTCTTGCACAGCGTTAAATCAATTGTAAGATGATTACATGTTTTTCGGTCACCACAGTTTTGGCCTTGCCATGTATACTCATTACATATACCCATTGTGATCATCCATTGATTTCGTCTCTTTTTCTTGCATCATAGGAATGTGCATGGAAATCGCCTGAGTGGTTCTATTCCCTCTGGTTTCAGAAATCTTCAGAGCTTGACTTACCTGTATGTCTGATGAAATACTCGTATAAGTACTTCAATCATTCTGATTAACTGAAGGAATTGTCCATTCTATTGGTGGTGACAAAAATGACTCAATTTGCAGCAATCTTTCAGCAAACAATTTTAATGGCAGCATACCTTCTGAACTGGGGCGTACCATCAATCTTGATACATTGTATGGATTATTGATGTCAGATTTTCTTTTGGGATTAAGCTTCTGATGCAAGAAACTTATTGTAGCTCTGATCACAGGGATCTCTCAAGAAACAAATTTTCAGGAGTTGTTCCTCCTTCTATTGGTGACCTGGAGCATCTACTCACGCTGTAAGGCTGCGAGCTAGTTGGTATTTTCTTCTTCTTGTTTATGCTCATTGAACTCGTCGTATAGCAGTAATCTTGTGCAATGGATTTTATCAGGAACTTAAGCAGAAATCATCTTGAAGGGCCACTACCGGCAGAGTTTGGGAACCTCAGAAGCATACAGATCATGTCAGTTCTTTTTCAGTGGTTTTCTTTATCTTTGGTGAGTTTTTCTTTGCGTTTTCCTGCCTATACTTACTGTTATGGTTCTCTTGCAGTGATATGTCATTCAACAATCTCTCCGGCACCATTCCTGCAGAATTGAGCCAGTTGCAGAACATTGTATCTCTGTAAGTGCCTTGCTAATTTTTCAGAAATGGATCATATAATATCTTTATTTCATATATTTTTGGACGAGTCTTCAAATATATTTGGACATTGCAAAATTGGAAAGTAATACTTGATCTTCCTTGCTATTGTTTGACAGGATACTGAATAACAATAACCTGCATGGAGAAATCCCGGATCAACTTAACAAGTGTTTTAGTCTCACCGTACTGTGAGTTCTCATACCAAATTTCCATTACATTTCCTCACTGTTCTATTCAATGCTTTGCTGAGCATGATGCTTGTATTTCAGAAATGTATCCTACAACAACTTATCAGGAGTTGTATCGCCTCTTCGAAACTTTTCACGATTTCCTCCCAATAGGTAAAAGAATCGAGAGATTTTTTCCTTGCAAGTTTGTATAGTTGCACTAATGGATATTTGTCTTCAGCTTTATAGGGAATGATTTATTGTGTGGTGATTGGGTGGGCTCTATATGTTACCCTTCTGTGCCAAAATCCCAAGGTGATGGCCTGATATTATCTGATCTTCTTTTGCCGTCATTCCTTTCTCCAACAAACTCCTGACAAATCAATTCTTTATGACTTGCTCCTCAGGAATTTTGTCCAGAACTGCAGTTGTTTGTATGTTGGTGGGATTTCTCACTTTGTTATGCATGGTAATCGTCGCCATTTACAAGTCGAAGCGTCCAAATCAACTGGTGAAGAATTGCACGAGGACCATGCAGGGTAGTCAAATTTTATGTGCATTCTATTTACATGGGGACTGCAACTGAAATTTTTGATGCGTTTCTTTCCTATGATACTTACCCTTTGAACCTGTCTCTTTCTTAGGTCCTCCAAAACTTGTTATTCTTCACATGGATATGGCTATCCATACATTAGATGATATAATGAGAATCACTGAGAACTTAAGTGAAAAATATATTGTTGGATATGGTTCTTCAAGTACAGTATACAAGTGCATATTGAAGAATTCCCGGCCAATAGCAATTAAGCGACTTTACAATCAGCATCCTCACAATTTGCAAGAGTTTGAGACTGAGCTTGAAACCATTGGAAGTATCAGACACAGGAATGTTGTCAGCCTTCATGGTTATGCATTATCTCCTTACGGAAATCTCCTTTTCTATGACTACATGGAAAATGGTTCTCTATGGGATCTTCTTCACGGTTAGCTCTAGTTCCTGAACTCTTTTGTTCATTTATGTTGTTTTATGCTTATTGTTTGCCAATAGTAACAAGATGCATGCTGACATTTTCATAGTATGACAGCAAAACTCCTCCTAAGGGTGACTAATACTTCAAGAAAATGATAGTTCTTATTGCTTCAATGGGGCTTTCCACTATCGTATGCTCTAGTTTAAAATGGGTTCATTGTCACAGCAGCAGGCGCAGTTTGACTTGTGCTGAAATTTGTGGGTTTGACGCTTTTTCTTTGTTATTAATTTATAAACGCAACTTGGAGACTGAATCTTTTTCTTGTTTTCTGATAGGACCACCAAAGAAGGTGAAACTTGATTGGGAGACACGCTTGAAAATAGCTGTTGGGGCGGCACAGGGACTTGCGTATCTTCATCACGATTGCAATCCTCGGATAATTCACCGGGACATTAAATCCTCTAACATCCTGCTTGATGAGAATTTTGAGGCTCGCATCTCAGATTTTGGAATTGCTAAGTGCCTCCCAACTGCAAAAACACATGCCTCGACTTATGTGCTCGGAACGATTGGCTACATTGACCCTGAGTATGCCCGAACATCTAGGCTGACTGAAAAATCGGATGTCTACAGCTTTGGCATTGTCTTATTGGAGCTCTTGACAGGAAAGAAGGCTGTTGATAATGAGTCTAATTTGCTTCAAATGGTACGGCCTTTTCTTGTGTACCTCGCTGGAGTCCTAATATCTGATATATTAATGGTGTCTTTGTCTTTCTCACATGTCTAGATACTGTCCAAGGCTGATAATAACACAGTGATGGAAGCTGTAGATCCTGAGGTCTCTGTTACATGCTTGGATATATCACTCGTGAAAAAGGTATTCCAGCTTGCTTTATTGTGCGCTAAACGCCACCCTTCCGAGCGACCGACAATGCATGAGGTTGCGAGGGTGTTGGTCTCCCTACTTCCAGTGCTGGCCACAAAGCCTTCTTCTGGCTCTATGAAGACCGTAGACTATGCCCGGTTAGTTATAAACAACAAAGGACAGCAACAATTGATGAGTCAGCAGCCTCAAGTTCATCAGGAGGATAATAGTACATCGGATGCTCAGTGGTTTCTTCAGTTCCGGGAAGTTATTTCCAAGAACACCCTTTGAGAGTTGGCACGGAAATTTTTCCATTGAAGAAGAAGAAGAGGAAATAGGGTATTGTTCTCGTTTATTACAGCGTAGGATTGGTTCGTTGAGGGGGTTTCCTCTTCTCTTTTTTTTTTACCCCTAAACATCACTGACCCGTTCCCCTCCGTAGCCGAAATTTTTGGGGAAGATTTTTGTGGATAGCGCACTCTTGTTTAACTAAGAGAGGAAAACACGGAGGGATAGTTTAGCTTTCGTTAGGAGCAAGGAGAAAATGTAAAAATGGTAGATTTTTCTTAGGATGAACCTTCCGGATGTTTGTCTGGTTGATTTAGGACTTTGCGCATCTCATGTTCTCATTTAACACTGGCAGTTTCTTTTAATTCCTGCAAGAAACTATTTGCAAGTCTATAATTATTTCGTTGTTAGAGTACCCAGTGTTCTTCTGCTCATGAACTTTTTGAGCACGCAGCTGATCTGCAGGGGCGGCAGGCAGCGATACAAGCTTTTGTCGCGAAAATGCAAGTAACACCTTACGTTCCGTATTAAATTTAGTGGAATTGCTATAACGGACAAGCAAAAGAAGGCCCCCTAGGGACATCATTGGCATTTCGCAAGGTTGCACTGTCGATTTGGTTCGAAATTACCAGTCAGTCAATTAATGGATGATGTCTGCAGAAAAAAAAAAAAAAAAATTTAAGGGATGATACATGGAGTGCTTTAACAGCAATCTAACTGTTTCGGCAAAAACCAAAAAGGAACCAAGTTTTCCCCCGTATAGATTATGCATGTGTGAGAGAGACTTGGGTTTGGGTTGGATATTGAGGAGAAAATCCTTTGTGATTCTGACTCCTATGTTAACGTAGTTGCGACTAATGCATCTCCAATCATTCATGCCTGAATTTTCCACTTGGTCCGAGGCCACTGCCTATCCCTTACATGCAAATTCTATCGATCCACACGGTAAAACAAACTGTGGAAAGGCAAAGCCAGGGAGATCGTTTTTGCTGAGGACACAAATGTCACAGGCCGGCACATCCCGTCCAAGTAAAAGGCTTAAATCATGGGAAGTACCGTTGTAATTGAGCACAGCCATCCTCAGCGGATGCGAAAAAGATTTGAGAAGCAAGGCATTTTTACTCGTTAGTCCTCTGTATACCCAGGTCACCTCTTGGGATCATTTTCGGTAGATGCCGTCTTCATCTGATGTTGACGCTCCTGAGGAACACAAAGGCAGTTGCATCTTTAGATCACATTTCGAAATGTGGTTGGGAAAAGCAAAGGCCAACATGCGACGTCTAGTACCGCGATCGGTGGTGTATGCCACGATCATGGTGACCCATATGCATCTTTAATGACTACTCTCTACAACCTTTTGCCGAAAAGAATAGGCATTCCTTCAATTTGAAGGAACCACGATGGGATCCAGTCATTTTGAACAGCTGGTACGAGAAGATATTACTGGCGTCATCTGATACCCCCGCAGTTACTAATCAATGATGAATCCAAGCATGAGAATGGAAGTTCACCCCAGAAAAGAAAAGTCTTCCTCTAACCTGTTAATGCTGGCTAGTGGTCCGACTCCAGCAATCCACTTGTCCCTCCCATACCGAATCTGCCATCCTATGACACTGGATGATGTCTCTTTCACCTTTTCTACCATCTGTTGATGTAACTGTGTGAGATCTGATGAAACCTTACAAATTGGTTTTCTAAAACAACTGTTCTTCGTAAACTTGAAGAACAGTCTGGTCCATGGTCTACCTCATATTCCTGTAGGATCAACATCACCGCATTTTGATTTAAATCCTTGTGCCATCAAATAAAGTGAACCTGTAGCATGACAATCAAAAACATGCTAAAAATGTTCAGGTAGTGGGCTTCAAAAATAAGACCTTAGAGGAACCAACCTCTGTGACTGGAGGCACTTTCGACCGAGTCTTTGAATTCAGCTGAAGTTTAGATTCTAAGGACAGCTGGCCAACCATGAGAATTAAACAGTAAGCGAAATCCTGATCACTCTTTAATACTCCAGACAAAGTTTAGTAAAGGAAAACTAACAATGCTTCCAACTTGGTGAAGATGCTGTTAAGGGAAAAAAAGACAAAGAAAGAAGAAGCTACCATCGATTGGTAGTTTAAAATAAATTCAAGCTCAACATACCTTTTCAAAGAGGTTCACTGGTGGATCATGCTTTTTCCTCCGGTATTTTGTTTCCTGGAAAAAAAAAAGCAGTTGATTAAGCCAAAAATGTCAAAGAAAGCGAAGCAGTAGAAAACTGGTCTAAAAACCATGTCCTTGCACAGGCTGTTTTAAGTTCTTGGAGAAGACTAGTTCTTCATTAACTCCCAAATTCTTACAACACGGGCAACCAAAGTAATTCATCACATGGTCATATAACAAACTACTAGATGTTGCTCACAATGTAGTATTATTCAGCCAAAGAAACCACCTTATTATTTGCTGAAGTTCCAAATTTAGAGACAATATTACAATGAGTATCAGCAGAAATCGGTCTGCACAGGAAACAATAATAGTTAGAGAGCAATATTGATGTCCCAATAAAATGTAACTTCAAAATGAAGCAACTCCCCATACCTAAAGTAAAAGCTTCTGCAGTTAACAATAGTTCCTCCACATTAAGTGTTTTTATTCTACCTCAGAATATTTATTTAAAAATTAACAGTGACCAACTGAATTACCTATTTACTTCTGGCATTACATTTTCTGAAGCAGAAACAGAAGAAACATCAACTTCCTGCCAAAACAAACAAATGAGGATGATTATAGAAGCATGTGACCGCGTAGATTCTCCATGGTAAACGCCTAATAGCCAACAAGAGAGACAGAATGACTCAGAAGAATTCCAACATGTAAATTGTCTAAAATTAAATACTATTATATGCAATTCAAAGAAATGCTTCTCCCCATCAGATGTTATAGAAATGTTTGCTGGAAGATGAACAAGTTTCATGCTATTTGACAGAGAGCATACCTGGAACCCTAATTCGCTTTTCTTACAGAGAGTTGCTAAAGGTACCTTCAAGGCCAAAACATGCACTCTAAAATCATACCATTTAAACGAGAATAATTTTTTAGAGTGGACTATAAACCAAAAAGAAATTGTACTAACTTTACGGTGCAATTGGCATGCCTTCAAAACTGGCGAGTTTGACTTGGCATGTTCACCAGACTCTACTCTATTTTTGGACCTGAAACTTCAAATTACAACTGATTCATAAGTTTCCTTATATGTAAATGACAACTGATAAACATTTCCAAACAGTATAGTTGGCCAGGTTAAAAGGTTAACACCTGTGTCTTTGGGCCCTATGGGCTGTTTCCAAAGAAAATTCTCTCGGGATTGTAAAGTTCCGTCTAACGAGCACTGAGTCGATATCATATCCAACCTGATACAGGGTCAAGATAGTGCAAACATTTCCATTTTATTGAACTGATTGTGGATATGACAGATTATTTGCCAGAATCAGAACCCATGTTGAAGTCAAAGATGAAAATTTCCGAATGGTGTACCCCACCTTTTTAGATAATTTGTGATGTAGAGGAGTTTGGTGCTTCAAATTAGCAACCTAAATAGAAAGTTTACCAGTGACCATCAATTCCAATTGAAAAATGGAAAAGACTAGCAAGAAAATTTAGTTGCCAGCTCATATATAACAAAATAAAAAAGGAGGATGCCCGTGAATGTCATACACAACAGAATAAAGCACCTTTTGCAAATAGCCTGCATCTAGCTTTTGTCGTTTGGTCGCTCGGTTCTCACTTAGGGGTGAGTTCTGCAAAGATGTTTTATGATCTTTGACTGAAAACTTGTTGGACCTAGAATTTCAATGTGGAAACATATATGACACCCAGTGAGTGACAATTCAAACAATGAAAGACAGAATGAAACGGGAAAATTCACCAGCCCAACAGCTCCAACGGATGTAGCACCTCAAGAAACTACTAAAGCGAACTTCTAGGCTCCGGTTTTGCTTGGCCAAATAGCTGGCTGTGGGCTTCATCAAAGTTGAACTCCTAGGTGAGGATAACTTCACCAGTGGCTTGATTTTGACCTTTAAGGTCTCTTCCGCTGTATGATTAGAACACAAATAAGAAAAGAGGACAATAACAGGGATTGAAGCTTCATTCCTAGAAACCCCATTGACAAATAAAGAATGTATCTAAAACCATGATCCTTAATGGCAACTTTCACTTGAGTGAAAAAAGATCACCTCGTGAGACTTCTTGCTTATTTACCTCTTTCTCCCTGTTGGCTGCTGGTAAGAATAAGATGAAACCAAGAAAATCCTTCAACATCTTGGTGGAGGAAAACAAAAAGAAGAAGACAAAAAACATTCACAAAGCACACTGATAGCCTTCTTACCGACTGCCAAAAGATGCTAAAAGCATAGACACTCGCGACTCCTGAAAACTATGTCGCATTCTACCTTGATGGACCATGTTCAGAAGAGTATAACATGATTAGTTAAATAAACGATACCTTGGTCGCTGCAGTTTAGTGCTGAAACCTCCGAGTCCATGTCATGATCCGTGTCTGTAGTGACAGAATTCATGCCTTCTTGACCATCCATTTTTGAGGACATCTCTGCATCTCCTCTCAGATCGTGATTGCTCCACCTCAGTTTCACTATAAAGGCTGACACAGAAAAGCAAATGTGAGGCGGGCGGCATAAAGATGGTTCAACTAAAATCATCAAATACCAACAGCTTCGCAAACTTCTACTCAGAGGCAGATGAAAATGGGATTAACTTTGTTGATGGACACTACACTTGGAGCAGATCATTTCAGCTAGAAAGCAGCGAAGCATGACCGGTTGCCTACATTAGGAGTTGCTCATAGGCAGTAAGACCGAGCACTAATGGTGGAAGAAAACGATAACAGAGCTGGAAGAAAATCTACGTGTGTTCGCGGCAGGCATCATGGCCTTCTACGATCGCGAACTGGACAAAAATTGAGGTACGAAGAATGCATTAGAAATCTCATATACACGAGATAATCGTTGTCTCTAAACATTTTAGACTCTTGGAAAAATCGACGACGCACTCAGTTTAACAATCGGAAACAGAAACGAGAGCGCTCAAAATCGTTGACAGGCGGATAAGAAAAATCACGTCAAAAAAAGGTCTGCGATTCATGATCTGATGCTTACGCGAAGGCGGATAAGTTCCGGCGGAGTCAAACCAGCGCTCGGCAGCTTCAACCTCCGAGCACGTCTCGGACCGACCAAAATCGTAGAAACGAGCCGCGTCAAACTCGTAATCAGGATCGCATTCGTCGACCAGAAACGCTTCCTCGTTGCTCCATCCTTCCCTTCCGTCGTCCATCGCTTCTTCTCCTTACCAGAGGACCGAAAAATCAGGCGAGAAATCTAAGGAAGCATTCAAATCAAACTCTCCATCGCTTTTCCAACGAAAAATTCATCCGAACGAGAACCGGAGCTAACAAAACGCGCCACAACTGCAGCGGAACCGGGAAGCATCCCTCGCAATCGAAAGTGCCCCGATTTTACAGACCTTTCTCGCCGTTCTCCCTCGGATTTTCTCGGGAAAATGAGAGGGAGAGAGAGAGAGAGAGAGAGAATTTTGCGTGTTGAAGGAACTGCGTCGGACTATTTTTAAATTGGTCAGGAATGGGGAGTTGCGATCACGGGGGAAGGCGACAAGTTGGTGTCCTTTTGACTGAGACGAGTCCGGAAGGAAAGAGCCGATTGATTCTCTCCCTCTCTCGGAAGGACGAGTCGGAGACGATGGTCCTTTTATACCGCCATTTTTGCGAGGCCGGGACTCCACGTAGGATCCGAATTTTTTGAATTTGTGGGTGGGTCCGCACTTCGGTACTGTTTATTTTGCCATACGCCCGAATGACTATTTTGCCCTCGTGCATGCAAAGCATGTCTGTCTTGTTGTCTTTTGTCTCCACCATTTAGACATCAATCTCGAAATTTGAGTGAAAAATTCCAACGATATCCGGCGCGCGGTATCCATTGAAGAGCAATGATGTGTGGTTTTTAGTAATGCAGAGGATTGCCGTTTAAAAGAGCCCACCTAACAATCGGATGACAATGTGAATCTCCGATAAATTCTAAATTCGGATGAGATTATTTATAATTTCATGTTTAAATTTAAATTTTAAAATGAGTTGAATCGCATTCTGAATAATTTTTATTTTTTCTTTACTGAATTGTAATGTTCCACGGTGCAAAAATATGAATACTATTATGCAATTATGAGAAAAGTTAAGTCACGTTTTTTTTCTTAACATCCGACACCGAGCACCGAGTCAATTTGTTATCAAGAAAATATGTATTTGCCTATAATTTGGATATTTAATATGGAAAAACGTTTAAAAAAACATATTACGGATTTGGAGAAACTGACGTGATGCCCATGAAGTGTGTGCACCGTATATAAATTGTCTCGATTGAGACCTTACTCTTTCCTTCTTTTTATTTTATTTTTTGTTCTGGCCATATTAGACTTTGGAATTTGGACTAGGCCAGTTTTGAAATTTAAATTATGTTTTTTTGTCTTTTCATTTTCCCCTCGCGAAAGGGTCTACTTTTCCATGAAATTCTAAAAGAAACAAAATGCCAAAACTAGGAAACTGCAGAGATGCCCGGCACCTTTTTCCGCAAAAGGTCGATTACGTCATTTCGTAAATAAAGTCACGCTCCTCCAAATTTGGAAAAAAATAAATTGGAAATGAATGAGGTCCGTTGATGACAAGGACAATGAGGTTGATGGTTGACTAATGAGAGGATGTTTGGATTGCGTCAATAATGATGGGGAGAGTGGTCAATGCTCATTACTGCCCTTTTTTCCTCTTTTGTCAGATAAAAGTACAAATTTTCGAAATCATTGCCCACCTTTCATAATCTAATTCACTCGACTTTCAAATCACATTTTATTGATCTGCTCTTACAAAAATTGAGTGACTATCTATTTTATTTTTTCCATCGAAATGGCTAAAAGGGTACGAATAAACAACATGATGATTTAATCCTTGACGATTTGAAAGAGTTTTAATTCGACGTCACGTAGATTTGAGATTTTAGCGGAATGTATGTGCCAATTCTGAATTTACTTGTTCACACGTGCATGGGCTAATCTAATTTGGTATTGAAATGTTCAAACCGAGGCGTGCTGGCCGTATTTTGATGTTTGCGATTATGATGACAAGCTCAAGCATTCGTTCCTTACTTTTTGCTTTATTTTTTCTTTTCGTTAATGTGAGTCGCAAATATTTTCTTGAATGAAATTTTGAATGTATTAATCTCTCCTTACAGAGAGAGATAGATTATAAAGTACAATCCACAACCCGTCACTTGTATGTTGTACCCAGCTTGCAAGTAGCAATGGACATAAATGTGAGCATGGGTCATGGGTAGAATCTGGAAGTGAATCGAATCGACCCTAAAAATTGACTCGGTTTCTGATTATTGGTCCGTTCAGTCCAGTTCTCGGGTGCAGGTAGGAACCAGACCAGATCGGGAACCGATGAACCATATCTACGGTTCCTCATACATACTTGGTGTTGCAGCATAATTTATGCTATATGAGAAATCTTGTTTCATTTTCTTTCCTTCCCAACTGGCGATGAATTAAACATCTATAGGTATTGCATGTTGTCTTACTAGTTCTTTTCTTTCTTTATTTCTAATCCGAATGTTGGCTTGCATTTTGACCGATCTGAGTGGTTGTTCGATGAGCAATATCGGCACTAGTTCCGTCCTCGCTCTATCTTGAAGCTAGTCTATGACATTCATTTTTTTTTTAATTCCTTATCTAGCATATGAAGCCCCAATAGGGGTAGGTTTGGTTTAGCATTTGAAATGAGATTTGTGGAAATGTATTTGGCCGAATGCTGGTAGGGAACAACATTGGGCTTTCAGCTTTCTCAAGGCCAACATTTGGCCAAATGCTAGCCTAAAACTGAACCAAATGCTTCAGCATTCTCTCAAGGGGCTTTGGAGGCTAAATGCCCATTGGAAAAGGTGAACCAAATGCACCCGTACAAGTATTGTAAGATTACACTTTGCTTGACTAACAATGGAATAATTGAAAATGAAGAAAAAAAAAAGGAATTGACCGATTCTAGGGTCTATAGAGTCGATTTCAAATTTAAAAAATTGGGTCATGACAAGATAGGTTCTAGATTTAACTTGAACCAATCATGAAATCGTTCACCCCTAAATAGACACACCTCAATATACGCCCAACAAAATGAGGTAAATTTCAACACTGCATCACTCAAATGCCAATGCCACTCGAAAAATCCATTTTTTGTTGTTGTCTTTTTTGTTTTGTTTTTGCATGAGTTATACTTTTCCCCCATCTATTTCACTTTGAACAAGTGAATACAAGGAAAAAGAAAAAGCGAATCTGAGTAAAAACAATGGGGTCCGCGGGGTGCATGCAGGAGTTGCCTGGTGGGCTGGTCCAAAAGAAAAGCCGCTCCTCGCGAGTTCTCTTGTTGCATCGCGTGGGGTCCGTTTCGTGGATATACTAGCTACTGCGAGGCGCCAATGCCCACCTGTTCATAAAATTTTGGAAAATTTTCAAATAAAGGTACGAAATATTTTTATTTTCTCGAATAAATACACAAAATATACCTTATTAAAAAAAAAAACCTGACTAAGATTATTTCAGTCATTTTATATTTTCGGAATTTTTTCCTTTTTTTTTTTTCCTTCCTCTTCACCTGTGGCCGATCTCAGGCGATTGTTGGCCACTGGCGAGGGCTGGGTGAGGCCGCCTCTGGCCGTCGACGGCTGGCCTCGCCTTTGGCAAGCAAGGCGACCCTCGCCCAAGGCCGTCGTGACCCTCGCCCAAGGCCGGCGACTCTAGCAATTGCATTGTAACGGCCTTTTGTGTCCAGCTTGTGTGCCCATATCTTCATCACAGCACATTTGTGCAACAGTGTGTTTCATATTAGTTACGATCTTAGGCAAAGAGCGAGCCATATGTAAGATGTATTCCTGTTTAATGTGCTCGCGGGGCAAGTATGTTTTTTCTCCAATTCTCGATACAACAAGCTTTTTGTGTCTTCGTCCAACTACCATAAATGGCCCATTTACATCCATTCACACACTAAGAATCCATATTTTTGTGTACAATGTTTAGCCATTTGTGATTGCATATTTTTCCACTGCGCTTTTAAATTGAGCATACAGTGCAATCTCGTGTTTAACTGAAACCGTATCTCTTTAGTCACGGTAAGAATTATATCTAATTGATTTAGGTTTTCCTTGCTTGCATACTTCCTCTTCACCCTGGTTAGTACCCCTAACCTCATCTCTAAGCTCTAACTCCAAACTCAAATTTATCTTTTACTTCAACTTTAGCCTCAACTTCATCCCTAATTTCATTTACTAACTCGGCCTTCCCTCAACTCTATTTACTATTTCAACATCAATAATATCTATCAATTTAACTTGAGCACAAAATCAACATTACCCATTTCTAGCGCTAGACTTAGGGGTGTCAATGGGCCGGGTCTCATATAGGTCTGACCCGGCCCGAAACCAAACAGTGCCAAGCTCGACCCGGCCCAGTTCGAAACAGTGCCGGTCCGGCCCGAAAATTTAGGAAATTTTCGGGCCTGGCCAGCGTGCGCTTTTTTGAAGCAACCAACCTGTCTCTTGTTACTGCATATGGCGGTCGCTGGTTCGCCTTGGGAATTTTCGGGCCGGCCCGCGCCGAAACAGTACCAAGGTCCGGCCCGAAAATTTCCCAAATTTTCGGGCCGGGCCAGGCCGGGTTGGGTCGGCGCGGGCCTTTTTGACAGCCCTAGCTAGACCCACCTATGTGCAATTCTTGATCATTATTCATTACTTGTAAATGTGCAATTCTTGATCATTATTCATTACTTGTAAATTTGCGCAACCCCACGTTTCAAAGAATAATCGAGAATTATATAACACAACATTTAGACTTTATAGCCAAAATTCTGTAAAGCCACCCAAGTGGACCAGATTGGACCACAGGTCGTGGCTTTCGGTGTTCCATTTTCAACAAAATAGTAAAAACCCATGTTCATACTTCGCATTTGTTCATACCTATACAAAATCGTTAACCAAACCAAATCAAATCACAAGACCTACTGTAAGTACAAAAAATAAGAACATGTAAGTAGGCTTATTGATTAATTAAATGATAAGTAGATTGTCGATGTCATCGCTTACCGCAAAGAAGCCCTAAAGTTTTTTCACTATCAGCTCCATCGAATCCGTGAATTAGACAATATGAACCTCGCAATCACGGAACATTTGAATTGAAACCTTCGTTTCCATAATCTTGGTCACTCAAGGTTTGACAAGTAGATAGATTCTTTCTTTCGTTGGAGCAAAGATCTTCAGAGAAATCCTAACTCTTTGCGATAATTGTCTCAATTTCATCACACAGATAGTCGTTTTTGTTACGAGTGTGATGTGTCGTTTCAAGACTTCCGTGAGCTAGTCCACGCACTCTACTCATTGGATTTTTAACGGCTAAATAAACGGAGAATGTATTTTTGCCACCGGTACAAACTTGGGTACCGGTGAGACGACTTTTAATTTTTAAGGCACTTGGTGTCTACGGAAAAATAATGGCATAATACCTTAAAAAATTTTGAGCTTCAACTCTTATCTCAATTTTACTTTTTATCTTATAAAATGACTCTAACTTTAGGTCTAATCTCAATTCTACCATAAATTTTTTTTTTGTCCCATAAAAAGCCCTAAACTTTAGGTCATGTCCCACTTCTATCCTAAACTCATTGTTGTCATATGAAAAACCAAATATTTTTTGTCCCATAAAATCTTCCACCGTTAACCTTCCGTCCAAAATTTTTTGTTGACAACCAAGAAATGGAGAAATCCCAAGCACGAGCTGTTCAAGCGTCTCGAGCGCGAGAGATCGAATGCAAATCACTAGGGGCAATTGGCATAGGGTTAATAGTAGATTTAGGACTTAAGTAAAAATTGATGATCTTTTATGAACAAAAGAATTTAAGTAAATTGAAACTTGACCTAAAATTGAGATTTTTTATGAGACAAAAAAAGTATGGGTTAGAATTGGTACTAGATCTAAAATTGATGATTTTTTATGGGACAAAAAAGTTTGGGGTGAAATTAGGAGTGCATATAAAGTTGGAGATTTCCGAAGAGATAAAAGGTAAAATTAAGATAAGAGCTAAATTTGAAGGGTTTTTTAGGGTATTAGAGCCAGAAAAAGGTTCAGGATTTTCGGCGGATTATATTTCGTTTTATTAGGGCGTATTTGGTAACGTTTCTGATCCTCTGATTCTGTTCCTCAGAACAAAAAAGAATCATAAACATGTTTGGTAACGCAAATGATTCTGATTCTGATTCTGATTCTGCTCCTGAGAACAGTTTTGGACAAAAAATAAGAACAAAAAAAAGTTGGTTCTCCAAAAAAAGAACACTTTTGATAATCACAAAAAAGAACAAAGCCTCAATTCTTTAAAAAGATTAAGTCCACGTAGGCTTTCATGTGAACTTCTGAACTTTAAAAAAATTAAAATTAGATTTGAAAATTTACTAACAACTAATTTTTTTAAAAATTAAATTTAAAAATAAGCTTTAAATTTTTTAAAAAAATTTAAAAATTTTAAAAAAGGGAGGAAATTAAAAAGATAAAATTTAAAAATTTAAAAATAAAAATAAAAAATAAAAATGGGGGCAATTAAAAAATATATAAAAAAACTTTAAAAATTTTAAAAAGTTAAAAAAACATTTTAAAAAGGTTTAGAAAAATATGAAGAATTTTAAAAAAAGAATTCTCGCCACCTGATTGTTATCGGAATAGAAATTTTGCGCAGTTACTAAGGGGGTAAATGAAAACCATTCTGTTCCAGAAATAGGTTTCTGGAATAGAAATAGATTTTTCTATTTCAAGTTCTGGATGAGTTTTTGAGTAAAAAAATGCGTTTGATAAAGACTTAAATTTCTCATCTTGGAACAGAAATTCGTTTGACAACAGTTGAAAATTTTTACTTCTAGAATAAAAGTAGGAGGCGGCGGCAGCGACCGGCGGCGGCCGGCAGTTTGGAACAGAAATTCTATTTCTATTTCTCACAGAAACTAAAATTTTTTGTTTCTCAAAGTTGTTCGAAATCTATTTCTGGAACAACTTTTTGTTCCAGAAATAGAAAAATAGATTTGGAACAGAAATAATGAAATCAGAAAATATGATTCTAATCAAAATTACTTTTTTGGACCGAAAAGATAATTAGTTTTATTAAAGTAGCAAAAACATCAATCGGACATGAAGGAAAAGCTGGCAACTCATATTTCAGCTTCGCACGCCGACCAAGAAAGGGATCACAATCCGACCAAGAAAGGGATCACAAACGCAAAGCCACGCGATTCGAACTCTCTGATCCACCGTTCTTATCCTTCTTCTACTTCTGAAATCTTCCCGAGCAATCACCAAACAAGATCATGAGACTGATAGTCCCATTGCAAGGTATAGTCCAAGGCCGAGGAGGCTTGATCATGGGCTCTCTCATACCCTGCGCTCTCTTCTACTTCCTCCAGCGCCATCTCAAGCGCCACCGCGGATCCCTGGCCCCCGCGCGGGTTTCCAGTAGAGCCGAATCGATTGCGAGGCCGGATAAATCGCCGTACTATGTGGGATTAGATAGAGTTTCGCGGGATCCTTTTGACGAAGTTGATAACCCGGACGGGATTATCCAGCTAGGATTGTCCGAGAACAGGGTACTGTTCCCTGTATCAGTA
Organism: Lenwebbia sp. NSW1173648; assembly: GCA_029784005.1. Classification (NCBI taxonomy): domain Eukaryota; kingdom Viridiplantae; phylum Streptophyta; class Magnoliopsida; order Myrtales; family Myrtaceae; genus Lenwebbia; species Lenwebbia sp. NSW1173648. The sequence goes on along the minus strand of JARCGZ010000002.1, from coordinate 37,388,098 downwards.
GCTAAATGTGGTCGTGTTGTGATTCATTTGCAATTGATTGGCATGTGACAGTGCCGATGTGTTCCGACTGTTGTGTGGAATATTTCCACCCATGTGATTTCCGTTTGCATTTTCTTTTGATTCTGAATTTTTCTTGCTAAGTACTTGTGAGAGTGTATAATCAATGTTATACTAATTGCTTGGTGTAGTTGTGCTTGGATTTGATTGAGGAATGGCTGTCTGAGAATCTGAATGGTGCAATGATTGGACATGGAGGGGACAAGGATCATTTGGGCATTGGGGGGATCACGGAATACCAGCCTTTTGATGGCCTGATGGAATTGAAAGTGGTATTCTTCTGTCCTAACAGAAGCACAATAGTTTTTTAGCTGATAACTATGGTTTATCACGGCCCAGGAAGGTATCCACCCATCTAATATTGGTAGTTATTACCAAATGACCATTGTCTGCATCAGTAATTGGTTTGAGAGCTGGAACAAGGCTGCCACATAAACTTCTAGCTTTGATTGGAGAATATTCGTGTATGGATAACACTTGATGAATGTGGTGGTCATTTTTGCAATTCTTTGTTCTGTGGAGAATGCAGGCCATGGCGGGCTTCATGTCACAGGTTCTGGGACGAGGTGTCTCATTTGATCCATCACGAATTGTACTAACTGCTGGTGCAACTCCCGCTGTAGAGATTTTGTGCTTTTGCTTGGCTGATCCTGGAAATGCATTTATTGTTCCCACACCCTATTATCCCGGGTATTTCTACCTTTCACAAATAGTTTCCCTTTTTACGTGTCTTTTTCTTTAAAATGTGTTACTATTGACACATGTTTTATTGCGCAAATATATGCTGCATCCAATCTGCAGTTTCGACAAGGATATGACCTGGCGAACTGGAGTTGAGCTGATTCCAGTTCATTGTCGCAGCGCCGACAATTTCGTTCCAAGCATCAGTGCTCTTGATCAAGCTTTCAATCAAGCCAGAAAAAGGGGGCAGAGAGTTCGGGGAATCCTTATCTCTAACCCATCAAACCCCGTGGGCAATTTGCTGCCACGGGAAACGATCCATAATCTTTTGCACTTTGCCCAAGAAAAGAATATCCACATAATTTCTGATGAGATATTTGCTGGTTCCATTCATGGGGATGAGGAATTCGTGAGCTTGGCCGAGATTTTGGATGCAGGAGAATTTGACAAGAAGAGGGTTCATATACTATATGGTCTGTCAAAGGATCTCTCTCTAGCAGGCTTTAGAGTTGGGGTTATATATTCATATAATGACGATGTTTTGGCTGCTGCCAAAAAATTAACCAGATTTTCTTCTGTCTCTGCACCCACTCAGAGGTTACTAATTTCTTTGCTTTCAGACACGAGCTTTATTGAAAGATATCTAGAAACAAATAGAAAGAGGATAAGGGAGATGTATGATTTATTTGTTGGTGGCCTAAAAGAACTAGGAGTCAAGTACGTGGAGAGCAGTGGTGGTTTGTATTGTTGGGTGGATATGAGCGGACTCATTCGCTCTTACAGTGAGAAGGGGGAGCTTGAGTTGTGGGACAAGCTTCTGAATGTTGCAAAGGTCAACGCAACACCTGGTTCGGCGTGCCATTCCATAGAACCAGGCTGGTTTCGTTGTTGTTTTACTACATTATCGAAAGACAACATTCCTACTGTAATAGCAAGGATACGTAAAGTTGCTGAAATGTGCTAACCTTCAAGGTAATAAATCATGTATCAGTTGTACATATTGTTTCTCGTAATTGCAATGGGAATTAAAGAAGACATGCACTGCTATTTAGAGATTGAATGAGATTTCGTTTAGCTTTCGGGATAGCTGTCCAAATAGAAATTGACTGAAGATTGGTATAGAATTTGTTTTCATCTTTATGACCTCAAACCAGCTTCAATCTTAGCTGACACCTGCAACTCAAACCTTTGAGCATTTTGCTGCCTGATCCAAAGATGCCGCATCCGAAAGCACTCTGTCTTGCAAATTCCTGCAATAGCATGACAGAAAGGTAATTCTCATTAATTTTCTTGGGAAGATTTTCAGAAACATCTTCAGTCTCAGTCCTGTTAGTGTCGACAAGGAAGCCCCATCAGTTGTACTTCTCACAATGCTCTTCTTAGGGACTCTTTGTGTTGCACAATAGTTGAATAAATCTCTACTTTCATGTTTGTGCAATAATAAAAGAAAGATGCTTTTTGAGTTACCATTGACAGGTTTTGTTTTCTTATGTGCGCAGATTTCCTCCTGCAACTCATTCTCTGGCTCATCAGCATTAACTCTCCAAGAGTTCTGGGTTGTCTTACCATGAGGCTGCTATTACTTTTTCTGTCCACAGTTGCTCCATTTTGCTCTGATACACTAGAAAGCTGTCTCTCGGAGGACATAACTTTTTCTAGGAAACCAGAGTTCGGCGGACGTAGTGGAAAGAGGCATTCCAAGAAGGATGCACCCACAAGGCTTGAAATTCCGGACAGAGAACTGCTCGTGCTGCTTTTGCAGTCTGAAGCTGGTGATGAAAGACAGGATTGAATCTCTGGACCAGCATAGTCCCTCGAAGAGATCATTTGCACAGGAGTGTCTGGAGAAATCGTTGCAGATGACAAAAAGCAGTTTGCCAGAATAGAGGGTGGAGAACTAAACGAATTATCATCCGTCTCAATGAAAAATGGTTCGACGTCCAATTCAGATGTTTCGTCATTCGAGCCACCATCACCATCATCGTCGCTAAATTCTCTGTAAGAACCATCAGCTTCCAGGCCATAGGAGGGTGGTAGAGGCGATGGTGCGCCAATGAGGTCTCTGTTTGTGGTCAGTGTTTTGGATTCTGTTGGTGGCTGTACGATAGAGGTGAGTGGTTTTCCCGGTTTCTCCTCCCATGTGAAGGGGATTGAAGCAACTAGCTTGGCTGGTGGTGGAACTGGCCTAGATGAAGAAGCTTTGTCCTTCCAGTCCTTTTTTGGCATTCCGGGCCTCTCTTCCCAAAGAAACGGTACTGAAGGCGGCTGCCTGACACGCTTCTTTTTGGGATCTTCCCCCTCTTTTTCAGCCATATTGGGTGGAGAAGAAGTGGCAGATGGATCATGTACAATTGCATCTGCAGTTACTTGCTGGTTAAATATGTGCATGGGAGTTCTATGTCCTGTCTAAACCTGAACCGTTCCAAGGTACTAGGATGCTACTTAGTGGATTGGGGTTAACCCACTTTATGTTCTACCGGCAGCATTTCCTGCTCTAAGAGATTAGGATTACCTGCTCTTTGACCTCTGTGTGTGTGGGGTTCTCAAGAATTTTAAATAATAAATGGACAAATTGGTGAATTGTTGCAACTTGACACCGATCCCATGCAAGAGGGTTCTAGGAAGAGTCGTTTTTGTGCTTTCCTAATAAGTCCATCACCTTGCTTTGATCGTTCCTCGAATCTTTGGTCAGATTCAGACAATGCCTTCGTCAAAGTTGTCTTACTGCAGCAGAGCTCATCAGTTCCTGTAAATTTCTAGTTATCTCTTTTCGTCGGCTTGGCATGTGGGCCGACACGGCACGTAAAGTTGCTGGGCCTTCACGGGCCCAGGCGGCCATCGCTAATAAGCACTGCGTAGAAGTTATTTTTACTTTTTTAGTGTAATTACACGGAACTAGACTTGATGCTTGCTATGCTTGCCATTTACGTCGAATTGCGCCAATGATGCTCATGAAATTTTCAAATCCTCGTCAAAAGACATAAATGTGCCCGCGTTACATATTTTGTTTGCCAATCGATTGACTATATTTAGATAGTAAAGAGTGGTGTTTAATGATGGTTTGCAATATTAAGTGCTAAATGGCGAAAATACTCCGTGAATTTACTTAAGATCAGTATTTCATAACTTGATTTTTAGGTAATTCAGGTTGAGAGACCAAAAGAAAAATTTCTCCCTTAAAAATTAGTAAAGATAGGGATGGATACTAGTCTAATTTGAGAAGTTACTAATTAGGTTTGAGTGTTATTAATTTCTGGGGGGTAAAATTTACTTAGCCTCTTTTGAAATTGCTAATCAAATTGAATTCTTAAGAAAATAATATGAAGATTCAAGCCCATATATCTTCCAACTAGCAATAGTCGGGCCACTATGATGACGGCTTGAGACTCATGCTTAGCAGTAGATCAAAAGAGAACCATTAGCTTCTTACTTCCCAAAGTAGGGAATCTTCCTTGTGTTGCGTTTGGTCACCAGGAGCAATGCCCTGTTTGGTTCCGTATTTCAAATGAACTTTGGGGCTCTAAAATCCCTTGGGCAAATACAAATGTTGTTTGGCTACTTTTTTGACTCACTTTGGGGGGATGCAATTGCATCTCAAATGCTCTTCAAAGGCTTTTTTAGCCCAAAGTACCTTCGGAGGTATTTTGAGAAGTTGCATTTCGAAAATGCAACTACAATTTTTTATTTTCTTTTTTCTTTTTTCTCCTCCTTCCTCCTTCCTCCGCCGGCCGCCGCCACCTGTCGTAGCTGTTCGCCATCGGTCGCTGGCCGCCGGTCACCCGCCGGCGATTGTTTTTTTTTCCTAATTTTAAACAAATTAAAGTTAAAAAATTTTAAATTGGGACACCAAATATTAAAAGTTTACCAAACAGCATTTTTCCCAAAGTTGCATCCAAATGCACTTTTTAATTACAGTTTACCAAACAGTACTTGCATTTCACCAAACTCCTTTAACTCAAAGATATTTGCATTTTCCTAAAGTCCCTTAGCCAAATACTGAACCAAATAGGCCCTAAATATCAGGTAGGATAGAATAGGAATGAAGAAGAGAAATCCCTCCAAATTCCTTATATTGGATCTTTTATACGGAAAAAAAAAACCAATTCAATAGCTAAAAGAGGGCCTAATACCCAAAAAAACCTCAAATTTTAGCATTTATGACAATTATATCCAAAAAAAAAAATTGTCTCATAAAAAACCCCCAATTTTTACTTTTGTCCCAATTCTACAGGTCTAATACCTCAAAAAATCATCAACTTTGGCATCTGTCCCAATTATATCCGAAACTTTTTGTTTGTCTCGTAAAAAAAATCCTAACTTTTACTTTTATCCCAATTCTACCACCGTCAGCCTTTCGTCCATAATCACCGTTAGTTAATCCTACGTGGCTTGAATTTTCTTGCCAAACTTACTAAGGTGTCTTCGAAATTTAGAAACGGTAGGTTTTAGGGACGATGGGATTTTAAATCGTTCGTCCAAATATCTCCATGTTTAGCCATTCTTTGGCCTGTTGAGTGCCGAAGAGAATACGAAACGCGCTGTCTTGAGTGACTCTGTATCTCACGGCAATATGTATGGGAAGCAAACAACATAAGAGAAGTTCGGGATTTTTTTCATGTTTGCTTTGCTGAGGTGTAATTCATTAACCACGTGGCAATGCCACGTAAGATTAACTAATGGTGATTAGGGACGGAAGGCTAACGGTGGTAGAATTGGGATAAAAGTAAAAGTTGAAGGTTTTTAATAAGACAAAAAAAAGTTTTGAATATAATTGGGACATATGCTAAAGTTGATGGTTTTTTTGGAACTAGACCGGTAGAATTGAAACAAAAGTAAAAGTTGGAGGTTTTTTATGAGACAAAAAAAAGTTTTGGATAAAATTGTCACAAATGCTAAAGTTTGAGATTTTTTTGGGTATTGGGCCGCTAAAAGAGATATAATCTATTGACTTTTGGTGGACCTAGGATAAGATAGGATGATAAGTCCAATCTGAAATTCAATCATGAAAACACACTATGTTTCTCAAACTGCCTTAGGGGATGGGATTATATAGACATAACTCAAAACAACCCGGGCAAGGCATAGAAAAATTGACTTTTATTTTCCAAGACTAAGACCTATTATCCATAGACAAACCACAGACACTAACATCTTGACTCAAATGACTCTAGGAACACAGCAGATTGATTGAAACTCAAAAATCATGTAGAAATGATTTTTTTTTTTTTTTAAGGAGGAAGGATTGCTCTTCGGATTTCCTTCTCAGCATCGAGTACGTGGTTTAATTGCATAAAACTTGATTGATTTGAAACAAGACAAATAAGGTTCTCCAAGCATATCAGACTAAAATGACCCTAAAGTTTTGCCAATAGAGATGCACGTGCCTCCAAGCAATTTAGCATACTTAATCCAAGCATTGAAAAATAAAATGTTCACGAAGAACCGAAGAAAGAATATATATATATATTTGAAAGAGCTGCCTCCAAGGACTCCCTTTCTCGTTCAAGGTTTCTCTTAAGAATTTTTGTCTGCATTTGCAAGAACTATTCAAGACATCTTCCAAGGAAAAAGATTCAACATGGTTGAGCTAAGATTAATTACAGGAGATGTCACCTCATCTGCAAAATCTCTCTACAGTCATATTCTCTACTCCAATAATGAATTTTTTGTATAACCTCTTTATAATATCCACCATTGTCAATAACAATTCATAAATAATAACTGGCAGTGGCAGTATGATCTCAGTTCATAACCACAGTAACGTATCACCATACCTGATTATTTGCTAAGAGCAAATCTTTCTTTGCAGTACTTTCTGATGCTTGACTGCTCAACTCGGTCAATTCTGCTTCCAAGCTCCTCTTCTCTGAGATTGCAGCCACAAAAGGACTTGTTCAAAAGAAACAAACAAAAAGAAACACAATGATAATTTAGTTAGACGAATTGTACTTGAAGAGCTGTGTCTCTCTCGTGACAAAGTGATTTTAGCCTATCACAGTGCAGCGTGGCAGTTAATGAGATGCTTAATCCATGTTTCAGCTATGTATATTTGTTTGAACAATACCAGGGTGTCCACATCCGTATGTGGATATCTAAATTGTTGTGCAGGACAGTCCCTTGGTAATAGAATGCTTCTTTAATAGCAGTGGAAAACTTGATTTGATTGGGTAAGCGGAATACTGGTTTGACATTTGATTCTACTGATTCTTGTATATGACTATGTTGACAATGCTTGTTGTACGTCACTCCATTAGGAAACTGCAGAAGTCACTATTGGACTTGGAAAAGCTTCATTCTAGTGTGAAGGGAGAAAATTTAGTTTTTACCAACTGCTGCTGGAAGAGCCAGCCATTTGTGGATACGTTTTCTGAGAGTACCCAACATACTTTTCTAGATTACTTGGCTGGGGGATTTGAAGTAAACTTCATGTTGGCTGTTGATTTCACAGGTAATGGTCTGCACTTCCACCATATGTTCCTGTATGGGGGAATTCTCTCTTTAGATTCGTAAATTTCGTGGTAGGTATAGAGGGGAGCTATATTCGTCTTCACTTGTAACTTCAGCTTGTGTGCTAGTAATAGAATATGCAGTTGTGTGGTTTGGTCAGGCATCCTGTGCATATTAGCTGTTCTACGTGTATCTAGCAATCGTGCAGTTTTGGTCTTTCACCTGCTGCCGACATGCCCCTTGATTTTTATGCTTGCCTTCACTCTGAAGGTCATATTTATAGGTTGGCTGAAGTGACCTGCAGTTGATGGTTCTTATTAAAAGCGCACATAGTTCCGATGTGCTCTCTCTTTCTCCGCTAACATAGACAAGTATATGCGTACATTAGGCCGAAACTTTTAAATCTTCAATAATTTCGCGAATCTGTTAGACTCTTTTGCTTTTAGCCAAGAAGAGATTTCCATGTTTCTTGGATTTTTTAGGTAAATCAGGGGACTGTCTTTCCAGAGTTTCCTCAAGATGTTGGCATGTGGAATTAGTTAACTTGCTGACATGATTATCACGCATCTTCGAGCAGCCTACAATACTTGGACATACATTAGCATTAGCTCTGAACTTATTTTGGCTCATGGATTTGGTGGTTATTATTAGTTCCAAGTGAAAATCCTTTTGCAATTGCTCTATGCCATTTATGTACCGAGACTGAACTTGAAAATAGACAGGGACTGTTGCTTACTTCAATTGTTACTCCGGTTCCTTTTCCATCAGCTTCAAACGGAAATCCTTGTTGGAGTTGGCGAATACTTCGAGGACTCTTGTTTCTCATATCGGATACGTCCACGTGAGCTTAAGGAAACTGAAGTGTTATCCGACGACATGTGACCCCTGCGCGCGGAATGCGGGGGTTTGGGGGCAGTGCCCCCAACACGGGTGCTCCGCTGCCCGGTCAGCGGGCGGGGGTTCGGGGGCAGCGCCCCCGAAACCTCAACGGGTTTGGGCTTTTATTTAAGCTGGCCGTATGATGTGGGATTAAGAGGTTTCGTATAGGTTTAGGTTTTAGGCAGGCCTGTTTGGGCATATATATTTTGCTCATTTTTTTTATCATTGTAACGAATTGAGTGGCTGTAAATCGAAAATATAGTGAAGTCTCTTTGCAGGACATAGCCCTATTCTGAGGTGAACCTGGGTAATCTCGTGCGTCGTCCAATTTTCTTTGATTTTTGTGTGATCATTCTGATTTGGTATGCAATAAATCCCTTCAATCCTCGCCTCCCTGATTCCCTGCACTATATTGATCCCTCAGGAAGGCCAAATGCGTATGAGAGAGTAAGAGATGCTTCTCTTCGATTTCGTTTTCTCAATATATTATCCATAATTACGGTTCGTAATATTCCCCACGCCACCAAAAGTTCCGTTTGAACCTGCATGAGAGAAAACATGGGACATTACATGAGTTTTTGTTTCTTGGAACTTGAGGTACTAATTCGCACATTGAAGGATATCAATGGCATACACATTACAAGGACTGTAAATTGACACACGTTTGGATGACACTGACAGGCAATCTTAGAGGTTGGAGAAGTATTGCAGTTTTACGATTCAGACAAGCGGTTTCCTGCTTGGGGTGTTGGAGCCCGGCCAATTGATGGTCCAGTCTCTCATTGTTTTAACTTGAACGGAAGCAGTACATACCGCGAGGTAAAATGTTTCCCAAATACTATTTATTCACCTTTATTCCCGTATCTCATGATATGCATATTTCCAGTTAAGGTTGTAGTTATGGTGTATTACAGGTTGAAGGAATTCAAGGGAGCATGATGGCCTATACAAGTGAACTCCTAAACGTTTCTCTTGCAGGTCCAACTCTTTTGGACCTGTCATTAGCAGTGCGGCACAAATTGCCGGCCAATCTCTTGCAAATGGTCGGCATAGATACTTCGTGCCGTTAATAATCACGGTATGCACTAAATTGTGTGTTTTGTGATCGATGTTCATTTGTTAAATTATGTCTCGAATTTGAATTTGTATACGAAACCCAACTCGTTTGGAGTATCTTGATTTGTTCAAATTTGGTGTGCCCTTTAATAATTTGGATTTCTTGTGCGTTGGATGTTCTGATGGGGATATATAGCGAAGGTCAACACCAAGAGTGGATATATATCTTTCAAACCGCACAAAAGGATGGTTTGTTCTTTTACTGTTAAGAGAGCATATCTTTTATCCAAAATTGGCCGCATGGAGCTCGGAGTTTTCTTGAGCATTTTCGTACAGGGACGTTTCTTGAGGACGTGCCGAACAGTGGGTTTGTTCGTGGAACTAGAGAATCCTATATCCAATTGAGACGTTTTCTCTGTAAAGACATGAGTGTTTAAGGTGTGAGGTAATTGTCGTGATCTATTGAGAGAGAGAGCAATTACGTGAGGTTAAAACACTCTGGCTGTTGGGTGTAATCAGAGTCGTGGGTCAATGACCCATTTTTTACCCATATTTTGAACAAATGGATTGTATATGGGTTCTAAGTTTTTAAAAGGCGGAATGAAAATGGGTCCAAAAAATTTAAGTTGAATCATATATGTCAAAAATGGGTCACACACTAAAACTCATTTTTGACCCATATTGGACCCATGATGAATAGAGCAACTCTCACAAGTTGCAAATGGGCCTAGGGCCTCAAAGGCTCAACTTGGTTATTATTAATTTTTTTAATTTTCTATTTTTATAAGTGAATGAAAGAAAAAAGAAAAGAAAAAGAAAATTAAAAAATATAAAAAATGTTGGCCGACTGTCGCCGTACGCCGCCGGTCGCCACCATCCACCGGTCGCCGAAGAAAAATGAAAAATAAAATAAAATAAAAATAATTTTTAAAAAAATTTAAAAAAAAATTTTAATAAAAAAATCGAAAAAATTCAGAAAAAATTTAGAAAAAATGAAAAAAAAAATAGGAAAAAATTTCACTAGATTTTTTATTGCATGAAATTATTTTAATAATGTCATTTTTTATTTTATTTACTAGTTTTTTTATTGTTTAATTTGCTTTTTTTATTTGATGTGAAGTTTTTATCTAGTAACATATACATGTGAAGAGCTTAAAATAGATTAAATGAGTTATATATGTTTTCTTAGAATATTAGTGTGATTTGGTAATATGGGTCAAAACAGGTCGGGTGTGGGTTGATTGGGGGTCGGGTCGGGTATGGATCATTGAATATAGGTCAAAACGGGTTAGAATGGTCAATATGGGTCGGACCATATTCGACTCGACCCAAACTCAACCCAACCCAACCACTTGACACCTCTAGGTGTAATATAGGATTGGGAAACACTTGATCGTATGAGTGATTGTGACTTTATAATTCTTCGATTGATTAGTGAAATATTTGTTGCTGGCTCTCCCGTGAAAGTAGATACCGATATTGTTATTCATTTATTTCGTATTGACTTATTTGCAAGATCCATTAGCGTTTTCGCGTTATTATCACGATAATATTTCAATATAAATGGTGCCTACAAGTCGCGGATACTATAGAAACAAAAAGAGAATGAAATTTACAGAGACGTGACGTTTGGCCATAAGTGGATAGGGCTTGATATGACTGCCTCTGGAAGCTTGTCTTCTTCCGTGGAAGAGATTCGTGTTCCGGGTTCCGGTTGGGATAGCCGGAAAGTATCAGTTATTGTAGTAAGGGTATCACCACGAGAAATGGTGGATAGCACCAGAGGACTAATTTTAGGGGCAAATTTGCTGTTAGGCAAGCGTTTCATTTCTGTTCCACGTTAAGGTTCCATTTCTGTTCCACGTTAAGGTTCCGTTTGTTTAACGGAAAAAGTTTTCCTGAAAAATATTTTTCCTAATTTCTGGAGTTTGAGAGTGAAAAGGAAAATATTTTCCGGTCAACGGAAAATTTCCTTCTAAAATTAAGAAAAATAATTTCCTGTTTTTGACCCCTCTATCTCAGGCTTCTCTAGTGTGTTATAGAGAAAATCTTCCTCTCTCTCTCCTCTTCCTCCATGCGCGTTCTCTATCCTCACAGTCTCTCTCTTCCATTCCATTCTCTCTCCTCCATCTCTGTGATCCTCAGTCTCTCTCTCCTCCATTCCGTTCTCTCTCTTCACAGTCTCTCTCTTCCATGCTTGCCATTCCGATTCCACCGACAGAGCAGCGATGTGGAAGATCTTTGCCTCGATGGCGAGCTCGAGGTGGCGATCGAGCTCGCCGGTGACAGGGAGGGCCGCAAACTCGAGCTCGGCCATGGCCGGCGAGCTTCAGCCACGCTACAGGCGGTGACTTGGTCCCGTCACTGTAGTCCTCCCCGAGCCTCTTGATGCACCACAAGTCGTCGCACGATAGCCTCTTCCAATGCGGGATTGCAAACAACGGAGGAAGAAGGTGGCCGACGGAAATGGAAATGCTGATTATGATGCTGAGCCAGCGAATGTCCCTTTGGAATCTCGTAAATCAATGACCAAGACTTCTCCTTTCCCCTCCATATAAACAATTGAGTTCATGGTTGGAATGCAGACAGAATTATCGACATCGCCAGAAAAGGTGGAATGAAAGAAATGAACAAAGTTGTGACTTTTCTCCTCTGTTTCGCCCTGCTCCCGATTCTTTCCCATGGCGGACCTTCGCTTTGGTTGTGGGCGTGCGCGCAGAGTGCCATGGCCAAGCTCGAGCTCGCCTGGATCTGGCGAGCTCGTGGCTCGCCGGCCTTGGGCAAGCCAGAGATCGCTGGGACCGGCCGCCTGGAGCTCGCCGGGCCGAGTCATGGCCAATCGCAGGGTGGCCGGAGGGAGGAGGACGAAGAAGGAGAAATGAAAAAGAAAAAGAAAAGAAAAAAGAAAATTTTAAAAAATAATATATATATATATATAATTAAAAAATTGATTTTTTTAAAAAAATAAAAAGATGAAAAGAAAAAATAGAAAAATAAAATATTATTAAAAGGACTTTATGGAGGAAAATCAAATCTTATTTTGCACGCCAAACAACGGAAAATATTTTCTAGTGCATTCTCAGATTTTAGCCAAACGCCGAAAAATATCGTCATTTTCTTGGAAAATGACTTGCTAAAAAATATTTTTCTAAAGCCTCGCATTTTTCGCGAAAAAAACGGAATCTAAGGGAAACTCTTTACTCCCATCATAGCGTGGATGGCCCACATTACACGGTTAATGACGAGCTTAGCTATGAAAAATTGATCCAAACATTAAAACATTATCTTCACGAATGATGTCGAGGATATCAAGAATGCCCTTCTTATCAATACGAAAATTGCCAAAAATACTAAACTTATTGTATTTTTGTCAATTTAGTCCTAAATCGTTTGCATTTGTGTCATTTCAGTCTTAAATCTTTTGCATTTTTGTCAATTTAGTCATAAATCTTTTTTGTGCCAATTCAGTCTTAAACCTTTTGCATTTGTGCCAATTTAGTCCATCCAACCAACTTTGACCGGCATGCGCCGACGGTCCAATTTTTAATAATATTGTAATAATTTTGTGAGATTTTGTGGTACTACTGTCAGCTGTTTTAATAGTTTAAGATATTAGATAAAGGCATGATTTAATATTTAATCATACTATCACTCTCCATAATTAGTCTGGTCTTTTTTCCTAGTATTAAGCATGGAAAATGAGGCAAATGAGGCCCGAAAAGATTTGAACTCGTGACCTCCTGCTCTCATACCATGTGAGATTTTGTGGAACTGGACTACTGCCAACTGTTTTAAAAGCTTAAGCTATTAGACGAAGACGTGGTTTAAGTTCGATAAAAGAGTATTGGAAAAATTGTCCAAACAATCTTAAACATATTGCATTTGTGCCAATTCAGTCATAAACCCTTTGCACTTTTGTCAATTCAGTCCTAAATATTTTTTTTGTGCCAATTCAGTTCTAAACCTTTTGTATTTGTACCAATTCAGTCCATCCGGCCAACTTTGACCTGTAGGTGCTGACGGGGTAATTTTTAATAATTTTTTTTCAAATAATTTTTTTTCCTTTTTTTTTGTTCATCTTCTTTCTCTAGCCGATCGCCGATTCGATGATCGACCACTGGCACCGTTGCCACTAAGCGAGGTCAGTCAAGCCTCACCGTGGGGGTGGCTCGGCCTCGCCCAATTGCGACTGCGCCAGTTGCCGACACTCCGGTCGGTCGCTGGATCGGCGACGAGCTAGAGGAAGAAGATGAACTAAAAAAAGAAAAGGAAAACATAAAAAAAAAAAATTATTAAAAATTACCCCGTCAACGCCAATCGGGTCCACATCAGCGCCGGCCGGCCAAAGTTGGTTGGATAGACTGAATTGGCACAAATGCAAAAGGTTTAGGACTGAATTGGCACAAAAAAGGTTTTGGACTGAATTGACAAAATTAAAAGGTTTAGGACCGAAATAGCAAAAGTGCTATAGGTTTATGACTTTTTTGATAATTTTCCCTCTTATCGATTTACAAAGTACTGCAAAAATAAGTGAGCATTTAAGCTAGTGATTTGACATGCTGTCTTTGTATTTCTGTCATGTACCGGGGGAAATTATACAAAATCCTTTTACAAGGTGAAGACCTCATTTTCTTTTATAATTTTTCAAAATATTTTATCAATGAATTACTTTTTACATTAATTGATATTTTAAACATACATGGTGAGTGACCAATTTTTATCATTTATGTTGCGCGGAACAAGCGATCGAACAATAAATAGACAGAACAATAAAATAAATCGGACATCAGATGTACATGGTTCGGTCGTAGAAACCTACGTCCACGGAGAGAGCAGTAACGAATTCCACTATAGATCAAGCGATACACAGACATTATAAACGACACTCGAATCACTCAAATACTCTCAGTGTTTCCCACCCCAATTACATTCAATAACGCATACAGTGTTTAGCTCCTAATTTCCTACGAAATAATCTCTCAATCTCACGAATGAATTAAAACGCAAATTCTTACCACAAGAATTTATCGATTAGAACACAAATTGTTCTTGAATGCAATTCACGAGTAAAGCCTCGCTTCTGGAACGGCGCGAAGACCCCACTCTGCGATGATCTTCGTCTCAAAGCAGAATAGATATATACGACAAAATACAAGGAAATCTTGGTGAAGGTCAGACGTCAAATTTCCTAATTTGAGTCGTTATCTTTTCACGCGAGAGTCCAACGCCAAATCTGCATGGGTATATCAGTGGTCATGGACTTTCCTTTCTTTCTTTTCTTATTTATTTTATTTCCTTGGCTGATAACTCTTGCCCCCAAATTTGACATGAAAACAAAATAGGAAATATCCAATCCACAATATTCAGACCTCCACAAATAATAAATAATCTTGCGTCGAGTCTCGTCTAATTGGCACAAACTCGAGACATATTTTAACAATTTACCATTTTTGTTATGGAGGCCTTTTCCTTTTTAAATTTTATCTATGTTGATTCTTTTTCTTGAATTGTATCTAGTTGAGTTAATATCACGAAAAATCTCAAATTAGTACTTCTATGACAAATTTACCCTAAACTAATTTTTTGACCACCAAATACTCTAAACTTGTACACTTGTGACAAATTTATCCTCCGTTAGTTTTCGTTAAATTTTATTGTCAAATTGCAGAATTACATGACATTTGACAATTGATATGTGTACAAATTTAGGATTTTTACTCTCAATTTGTCACACGTGTACTAGTTTGTGATTTTTCGTAGCATTAACCACATTTAACTGAAACTAACGGAGGGTAAATTTGTCACAGGTGTACCAGTTTGAAATTTTTAGTGGTAAAAAAATTAATTTAGGGTAAATTTGTCATAAGGGTATTAGTTTGGGATTTTTATTGGTCAAAAAATTAATTTTGGATAAATGTATGACAGATATACCGGTTTGTGGTTTTTCTTGGTATTGACCCTATCTAGTTTTATTAAGGTGGTTATGTTACCCAAACTTTTAAAAGTATTTGATTGTTTAATGACATTCATATTTATTGGCTCTATTATTAGAATTTTAGCTAGTTTATTATTTCCCATTTGCTATATTTTTCATTTTTACAACTATTAAGGATTAAAAAAAAGATTACTTTTACCCTTAAAAATCATATGTATTACACTAATAGAGAATTAATGACTGTAGCACAATGGAAATTTAAGGTATTATGCAGTTGTTGAAAGTTCGGGGGCAAGTGCATATTACTTTAGAATTAGGGATAAGTGCAGTGTAGATCTTAAAATTTATCGCAAAAATGCAATTGAATACTAAAACTTTCAAAAAGTGTAACAATGTCTTAAAACTTGTCAAATTAGTGCAATCTAAATCATTCCGTTAACTCCGTCCAATTTGACTAATAAAGAATGTTGACGTGTTTTTTGTTTATGTAATTTTCTCTCTTTCATGTGACGTACATTAAGGTTAATTAAAGCACTAAAATGAGGTCGTTTTTATCCGAACCCTAATTTTGACACCAAATCCTAATTAAATCATGTTAAAAAATCTAAAAGTTATTAAAACTAAAAAAGATAAAAAAGAGAAAAAACCCATCGAAGGAGGGCCTCCATGGCGGCCGCCCACTGGGCGGGAGGGCTTGCTATAACCTTTCCACCTGTATTTTTTCTTTTCAAAATTTTTAAGATTTTTATTTAATTTAACTAAAATTTAGGTAATAAAATTAAGATTTTGATTAAAGCCACGTGGTTTGATACTTTAGTTAACCTTAACGCCAGGTAAGAGGGAAAAAATAAAAAGGATTAATACCACGCAAATCCTAAATTGGTACACCTGTGACAAATTACCCCAAACTATTTTGTTACCATAAAAAATCCCAAACTGGTATACCTGTGACAAATGTGCTCTCCGTTAGTTTTCGTTAAATCTAACTGTCAAATTGCTGAGTTGGATGACACGTGGCTATTAACAGGTGTACAAGTTTGATGTTTTTACTTTCTGTTTGACACATATGTATTAATTTGAATTTTTTCGTGAAATTAGCCGAATTTAACGGATGGTAAATTTGTCACATGTGTACCAGTTTGAAGTTTTTCGTGGTCAAAAAATTAGTTTAGAGTAAATTTATCACAAGCGTACCGGTTTGAGGTTTTTGGTGGTCAAAAAAATAGTTTGGGGTAAAATTGTCACAGATATATCAATTTGGAATTTTTCGTGGTAAAAAAAATAATTTGGGGTAAATTTGTCATAGATGTACCGGTTTGGGGTTTTCACGGTAATAACCCAAATAAAAATCATGTCAATATTTTTTTGTTAGTTAAATTGGATGGATATAACGTAAGGACTTGATCGCATTAATTTGATAAATCTAAGAACTTAAATGTACTTTTTGAAAATTTTGGAACACAAACGGCATAAATTTCAAGACTTTTATTGCACTTATTATCTGTTAAATTTAAGGGGTATAATTTCGCCCTTTTATTCTGCGGATAAATATATCTTTACGGCGAAATGGGTCGTTCTTCTTCTAAGTCGAGCCTTTGGGCGAAGCGGTCCTTCCCTGCCATCGCACTCCCGCCAAAGGGTTTAAGCGGTGGACAGAAACCCTAGTATCTCTCTGCACTCTGCATTTCAGAATTTTCATCGCTGCCAAGCTCATGCTCGATTCCGCCATTTTCATTGCCCCATTCGCGAGGAAAGCTTCTGTCCTCCTCTCATTCCCCCTCTCTCTTTCTACTCCCCCCGTCCCTCCGAGACGCTCGCTCACCGCAACACTCGCATCCATAAGAAATGAGCTTCGCGGCCTACAAGATGATGCACTGGCCCACGGGCATCGACAACTGTGCTTCTGGGTTCATCACCCATAGCCCTTCGGACTTCACTCCTCAGATTCCGCCGTTGCAGAACGACGATCTTGAGCCGGACTACCCGCCGCGGCGTCAGATCGGACCTGTCCCAAATCTCATTGTCACCGCCGCGAATGTTCTTGAAGTGTACGTAGTGAGAGTGCAAGAAGATGGCGATAAAGATTCCGGCGAGGCAAAGCGCGGTGGAGCCATGGATGGTGTTTCTGGTGCTTCGCTCGAACTCGTTTGCCATTACAGGTTCTTGTCTTTCTTCTTGTTCTCTTTTACAAGTTAGACACATAGTGGGAGATATCCCGTAATCCCTGTGATACAGTACAGACATTCTTAGGAGAGAAATGAGCAACGGCAGAGCCAAGCTATAGAGAGAGAATTATGAAGCTTTTACTGATCAAATCCTCTGAGTGCACGAGTGTAGCTGAATCGTATGCTAATGCATTCCATCCAGTTCAATACGATCAGCAACTATAACAATAATATCGACCAACTGTCACATTCATTTTTTTTGCAAATCTGACATCTGACTACGGTGACTAACTCAAGCACAAGATTCGTCACTCTCACTCTGCTGCGGCAGCTTTGAAAGAGCCAAATGCTATGCTTAAAGAAGGTAGGTAATTTTGATTTTGGGAAGGAGTTTAATTCAGAGAGAATAACACAGGTCAACCTCTAGCCCAGCTTTAGGTAGAGTATACTGAGTCTTAGATTTTAATTTCTGTGCACGCACAGCCACATTGATGTGTAGCTGGTCATTTTATGGCTTCTTCGCATTGGATAATTTTGTCAGTGCAATTTGCAACCAAAGTTTGCTTATGAGGGGACTACATTAGTCCAGATACGCATATTGAAATATTGGCTTCTTCGAATAAAGCGATGTTTTCTGTTGTAAGGTGGAAGATGGTGTACAAGAAATTTTCTTAGAAGAATAATGGAGAGAACCGAGGAAAGTCAAATAAAAAGAGCAAGGAGATTAATACTTCTTCCTTTTTTTTCCCAATAAAAAGAACAAGGAAATGAGAGAATTTTAGAAGAGAATGCAATGATGGAGGGAACTTGCCAAAAATCTTATTGTTTAATGAATCTGAACCGTGAAGACAGCTTCTTATGCACTCGCTATGCACTTCATTTTCATGTAACAGAATTAGATGGAAGAAACTATCTCAAACTAATTAAGAAGATGCCTAATTATAAACTACTTATCATTGCATGCTACCTGTTGATAATGTCCATTAGGCGTTCATCATAAGATTTCAACAGTGCGCTCATATTCACAAAAAATGAAGAATGTGGATTCTGCTGCTTGCCAATGCCTAGCTGAAACTTGACGTACTTGGAATAGACTCAACTTTTAGATCAGGAACCCTGGAACATTTGGGTTTCATGTATAGAAGCTCTGATTTGGTTATTATCAGAGCCAATGGCAAAGGGGAAAAATCTTTTCATCCTGTAGCTGTTTTCTGTTAAATTCAGGGAAATGAACTGAAGAACATATGAGGGAGAACAGGATGTAGATTTATAATTGCTTTATTATGATTGGGGACTTAGCTGTTTTGTTGTAGCATGTCAAGATAACTTTACTCTAGAAGATGTCTTGTTATTGGACAATATCAGTCACCCCTTAAAGCGTTCTCCTAGAAATGCAGGGTGACGGTTAGGGCCTCTCTCTTTTGTGAAAGTATCTTTTAAGGATGTGGTCAGTTATCACTGTGGATCTTTACCTGAGCTTCTTCTTGATGGTATTTTGGTCCTTGGGTCCTGTGACAATTTTATTGGGCTTCCACTAAAGTGTAGTTTGTTAGACTCTGCTTCCAGTAAATCGAAGTATGTATTTTCAACTGGATTTCTCAAAATGATTGGATATGTTTCTGGAGTCTATGTCTGCTGACTTCATCTTCTTTCCCCTGCACGTTGTGTTTAAATTGAACTGCAGGTTGCATGGTAATGTTGAAAGTATGGCAGTGCTGTCAACTGGAGCTGGTAATGGTTCCAGGAGCAGAGATTCGATCATTTTAACATTTCAAGATGCAAAAATTTCCATTTTGGAGTTTGATGATTCAATTCATGGACTTCGCACAACGTAAGAGTGGCTTTATGGCATAGAGTGCTTCTAACACGAATCATACTGCATGATGGGACAGGAGGATTATTATGCTATATTAGTTGTATTAGGCCATTCTTTAGCTCTTTCAATTGGATGCTATGAAATTTATGGCGAAATTATTGCAGTATTGCCTCTTTTGATGCTTCCATAATGACACAAGCCTAAAGAATTTGGTCTTATCGATATCTTTGGGATACATTCAATCTATTTCTCTACTTCTGAATTTTCTTTTAGTCAGATATTTATGTTGTCCTTTGGCCAGTGTTCTTCAGATCATTTCAGCTTCAGGAATCTCTTCTCCCGATCACAGATTATTTTGTATTGTTTGGGTGGTACTAATTTTTCTGTTTTCTTTTCACCCATGACTATCATAAAAATGTTGGATTTTTGTCCTTTTCTCTTTAAAAACTCAATGTAACTGGAAAGTTTGTCTAACATTGAGATTTTTCTTGCTTTATTCTAATAATTTAATGTAATAGTCATTTGCCTGGTCTCCCCCTTTTAAGGAAAGAACAGGATCTACACCTTCTATTATCTCCATTTCGGGCGGTTGAAAGTTTTGTTAGAAAATATTCTTTCATGTGCTCTAGAATTCGTCAGGCTTCAACAAGCTCTTTGTTAATGTTCATTGTGATAGTTTTGTGGCATCTTAATTTTTCCATCATGTTCCAAGTGCTGACCTTTGATATGCTCGGCATTCCACAATCAACGAGAAATGCATCTCACCAATTGTTCATGCCGTCACCCATCTTAGCAGCTATTTTATCGATTGTTTAAGAACATATACTTAATTGTGTTGTGAGTGGTCCTGAATTTTAGTTTTGCAATGGTGCCTTAGTCTTAGGCTATAATTACCTTCTGTTCTTCCTTTTCTTGTTCCTTCTCCATATTCCTTAAGCTAAAAAGCAGAACATTGGGAAGCTGGTCTCATATTACCAATTTATCGTTCTTTATGTTTATATGATGAAACATTATCCTCAATGATGGCTTTTTCAGATCTATGCATTGTTTTGAGAGTCCAGATTGGCTTCATCTCAAAAGAGGTAGAGAATCTTTTGCCAGAGGCCCACTGGTGAAGGTTGATCCTCAAGGCAGGTGCGGAGGGGTTCTTGTTTATGGTCTGCAAATGATAATGCTTAAGGCTTCTCAGGTCTCTCCTATTTCCTTAGATCTTTTGTCATAGACCTTTAGTCCCCTTTCTGTTCAATTTGTTTTCCTTTGTGTCGGAGGTTCTAATGATATTTGGTCATCTAAGAATTTGTAGATTTCAGTTTTGTTTCTAGCTCGAATGAAAATTTATAAGTAATATGAGACACAAGCTTATGTAGCTGTTTGGACCAACAGTTGTGCCCTTTTGGTAATATGTACTCTCCTCTCAATTTCGTTGTGTTCCCTCTATCCCTGAGGCAATCATGGAGTATTGTGAAAGCAGCAATAGCTTCTGTTCCACTTTGTGGTGTCAAGAGATAAGGGGAGTGCATTTCTCAAACGCCTTTGTTAAAAGAAATAAGTTGTTAATTGGCCAACAAGTGCAAGTGGGCAATTCACAACTTACTTCTATGAAAGTTTTGTTTCCCAAGAGATAGTGGCAGCTTATGTTTCAAGTCACCTTTTGTTGTGTTTCCAAATTCCTTGTGCAACACATGTTCAGCAACATTGCTCCTATTTGACTTAAAATCATTTTGGATTTTGGGCTCAGGTTGGTTCTGGTTTGGTGGGAGGAGATGACACATTTGAATCTGGAGGTGCAGTTTCCATTCGAGTAGAATCATCCTACATAATCAGTCTCCGGGAGTTGGAAATGAAGCATGTAAAAGATTTTGTATTTGTACACGGTGAGGAAGTTAATAACTAAGTTCCTTTTTTCCAATATTTGCTTCTTTTACCATGTTTCCTTGTCATTTTTGCTGTAGAATATATGACAAGATAGGGTTGGCTTGATACTCGGTAGTAGCTTCTAGGCCAGTAAGTGTAAGCTCAATGTTATGGAGACTGCAAACTGCTACTTAAATGGTTTACTTGCCGAGGTGACTGTGGAGAGACGATTTGTTGTGTAAGTCTTGCGAGCGGCGACAACTTGTAGATCATAACTACAGATTAATATTTGAAAATGCTGCCTTAACTTAGCAAACTGCTCCATGTCTCCTTTGCAAAAATATTTTCTTGATAGTAATGCATGAAATTTCATCATGTTTTATGTGATAAAAGTCACCTCTTTGGTTGCTTGGATTAGCCACTTGTGTGAACTAATACATACTGGATTATTTGGCTCCATGTCTCATTAAGGTTATATTGAGCCTGTGATGGTAATACTTCATGAGCGGGAGCTTACATGGGCGGGACGTGTTTCCTGGAAGCACCATACTTGCATGATATCTGCACTCAGCATTAGCACAACCTTGAAGCAGCATCCTCTGATTTGGTCAGCCTCAGTAAGTTCAACAGTTGTCAAGTGGATCTTTCTACCTATCCTTTTGATACTTTAACTGGATCAATCTCTGCATACTTATGCATCCAAAAAATTTTGTTCATAAAGTCTTATTACTGTTTTCTTCTCTTTGGTCAAGTCATAGTTATCAGACGGTGTTACTTGAATACCTTCACCCAGTCGGTGCCAGTACTTTTTGGGCTTATCATTTGTTTGTGTACGATCTTGCAATCATGATTGATGGCTCTAACCATTTCCAACTTTTTTTTTTCATGTTAAATTACTTCCCATCGTTTTGTTCAATACGGAAAAGGAAAGTGATAAACAATTCTTTTTGAAAGCTTGGGAATGCATTCTTGAAATGATGATCAAGTGCTTTTGACTTTTCCCCCCTGATGATTGGTTGATTGTCTCAATGTTCTAATGTAGAACAATTCTCTCAGAATGGTCTCATTCCTCTTTTTGTTTGCTCCTCCATAAATTAAGTTTATATCAGTTGTGGGAGAAAGTTGCTGATGAACCGTGCATTTGATTTTGCTTTCATGAATTAGGATGGATTGTATGGACAATGTTTCACATTAAATCTTTGTCATGTTCTTTTATTTCTGAAGACTACCAAAATATGGAAAACCATTCTATGACCTAGAGCAACCCTTGATGATAGTTATATCTGTTTAAGAAGCTTTATATTCTTCTTTACTTTTTTGTCTTCTCCTCTTGTCAGAATCTCCCTCATGATGCCTACAAGCTTCTTGCAGTACCTTCACCAATTGGTGGGGTTCTTGTGATTTCTGCTAATGCTATTCATTATCACAGTCAGGTAGTTTATCTGACTTTCCAGAAGCATCCAATTAAGATGCGTATAAGCGTCTAGTTTGTTTCTGTTATCTTGTATCTAGTGGGATATTGCACTTGTTTGTTTTTCACAGTTATTGATCAAATTATCTGTGAGAAGTATGTTCCCCTGAACAGCTGTTTCCTCTATTTGCAGTCTACTTCTTGTGTTTTGGCTCTCAATAGTTATGCCAGTTCTGCTGACGGCAGGTAATCTCCCTCCTCTTGAAATGTTACTGGATTTCTGTTAATGACGTGCTTGATTGGTTTGCTAAAGTGAGGTTGGTAAGTTTTCACTCTTAATGAGTTAATAGTTGATAATTGCTCAACTTCTCATGCTTTATCTTTTGGCAAAAGGCAAACTGTCTTTTCTTGCAGCTTTTTAATTCCAACACCGTGCCCCTGGTAGAACACATTAGTAAACAACACAAGAATTGAAAAAGATAAGGAATATATAGGAAGTTAATTCGTATGGATTTTCTGTGAAGATCGCTGAATCTTGCATCCTTCATGTGTTTCTAGCAAGATCTTAACTCTTGATTTGGGACTAGGAGTGATATTCACTAGCATCTGATCAAAGCTTCTTTGTTCAATTTTTTTTTTCAAATATGTTTTCTCATGCCCGTCAGGTCATTTCATCATTGTGCCTCATGGTTGATTATATAAATTATTTTATTGGGATTTCAGTCAAGAGATGCCAAAGTCGAGTTTTAGTGTTGAGCTTGATGCTGCCAATGCCACTTGGTTGCTGAATGACGTGGTCTTGCTGTCGACCAAAACTGGGGAGTTGTTGCTGCTCACCCTTGTTTATGACGGGCGGTAGGTGATCACTATTTTTTTTCTACTTTCTTTTGTTCCTTCTCTTCTGGCTTAAAAGCTTAATTGTTATTCTCTTTTTAAATTTTGTCTGTGTTGGAGCTGTTAGATATGTTTTGATCATATGTACCAATAAGAGTTTTACTTCCTTTGTGGGAATACTGTGATGCACATAGTTTTTGATATTTACATGTCCATCTATATTCCTATTTCTTCATATCTATGTATTTCCAAAAAAATAAGCACAGACTTCCTAATAGATTCTGTCTTGGTTCGTAAGCATAGTGTTGTCACTGCAGTAGGTATGTGTGACAGTTATGATCCGAAGGCGTTTTCATCTCTTTTTCCCATTTTAAAAGCGACCGACCTTTGCTTTTATATGTGTGTTTGCTGAATATGATCGCATCTTTGCAGTATTTAGCAGTTATATTTTCTGTTCCCGCTAATTATGATGGCTGGAATCTTCTCACTTCCATAATAATATTTCCTATTTATAGTGTGGTGCAAAGATTGGATCTTGCTAAGTCAAAGGCTTCCGTGCTCACTTCTGTAAGTTATTTTCATGTTTACAACTCTCTTATCAGGTTGCTCTTGCGTTGGCACATTATTGATGACTATGCTCCTTGTCTTAGGGGATTACAACAATCGGAAATTCCTTGTTTCTTCTAGGCAGTCGATTGGGAGACAGTTTGTTGGTGCAATACACTTGCGGGTTTGGAACCTCAAAGCCTTCATCTGGTTTGAAGGAAGAGGTCTGTGGTGGAATGAAGAGTTTTGCTACTTGCAATGTCTTAAGAACTGTTCACTCTTGGGATTCTGTGACACGTCACTTCTTGATTTCTGTAACATTTGGTTGATTTTTTGGCTTTACTTTCTTTGGGATGTTTATAAAAATCTTCTGTTGATGAGTTTTTTAGGTGGGAGATATTGAAGGTGATGCCCCTCTGACGAAGAGGTTACGCAGGTCCTCTTCTGATGCTTTGCAAGACATAGTCGGTGGAGAGGAGCTCTCGATACATGGTTTAACGCCAAGTAATGCAGAATCTGCGCAGGTTTGTCTCTGTCACTCTCTCTCTCTCTCTGCACATATTCGCAGGCTAGAATGCTTCCTTCTTTGCTTCTCTTACCGCTGGAACAATTAAACCGTAGATTTCATGAAGTTCAATCCTGTTTAGAATGCTCACTGTGCTAGAGGAAGGTTGAATTTTTGTTTGGCCTAATATATTACACTCCCTCGATCTTCATCGTGCTTTCTGAAGCATGAGTACGCACGTCTCTTGTAAGAAATGAAAGCTCTTCCTGCCTCAAATTGACATTTATCTTCAGTGCATTGCCACAATCTTTTAGTATGTTATTGTGGAATGGTTGATCTTAGCTCTTGACTTTGACCAAGCTCGCGAACTTATCATTGTTGAAGTTGTGCCTACTTTGTACTTATGTATGGGATTGTAACCCCTTCCTATCTGCAGAAAACCTTTTCATTTTCAGTGAGGGATTCCTTAATTAACATTGGCCCTCTGAAAGATTTTGCATATGGCCTGCGGATCAATGCTGATGCTAATGCAACTGGAGTTGCGAAACAAAGCAACTATGAACTGGTTAGTGTAGCAAGTAGCAACTCCTGTTTTTGACTATGTACAGTATACGCATCATAATACTACACGTCTATTGTTATTGCTTCCATGAGTGTTTTCACCAATCATTTACTAACACCAGATGACTAATACGTTACATGTTGAAAGTTACTTGAACATTTCTATTTTTAAACTAAAAGTTACATTCTTCATACCTTTCCAGTGATTGTGCAGGTGTGTTGTTCTGGTCATGGAAAGAACGGTTCTCTGTGTGTTCTGAGGCAGTCAGTTCGTCCGGAGATAATCACTGAGGTGTGTGGCACAGAGCTTTGTCTTAGGATATCTCCTTATATGTTTTAGCTCTCTAATACATCTCTTTGTCACTGTACCAGAAAAAAATGGGGGCATAAGAACACCATCCCATAAACAATTTGTCCTCTTCTCTCTTCCTTTAATATGTTACTTGGACAGGGTTCTGGTTGAACTTTCAAGAGTCGGGCAATCTATTAGCCGAAGAGAGGGGTGGAGTCTGTTGAGTTTTGATTGTCATGATCTTCTGAGCAATCTATTTGTTCTATTCATATTGCTGGGAGAGAGCAAACGTTAATTAGCCTTCTTTGTCTGCTTCCTACGCTCTCCTAAGGTTTGAGAGTCTTCTGCCACGTTTCTGGTCGTTTTGTTCCTGCTCAAGTGCAAGTAGACGGAAAATTGGTCTGAGTGGTTTTGTTGCCAAATGGATCATCTATTTATTCTATCTTTCATTTCTGACCACTTTTATTGGTATCTTGATGTACAATGGTGAGTAGTGGCGGGTTAGACTGGCCAAGAAACATTTCTGTTGCAATGTATGATGCTGATTGATAAAGGATAATATGGTCAGTGGTATTCCGTGGAACTTCTACTTGCCAGCTAGTGTAATTACCCAGAGGATCACTAATTCGATGGGTGGTTAATCTATGAGACACAAGAATATTACAAGACAAATTTTTTTGTGTGGACCTGATAGGTTCCTCTATAATCGTTGACACTCTTTTTCTGATGAGGGCTTGTTGACAGTTTGTTCTTGTGATCCTGCATAATTCTAGCAGTTGGTGGACTATTAGTGAGGAATGGACAAACTTGCTCTTAGTGGCTCTTTCTACACTATCATCAAGTTATCCTTATGTTGCCTTTATTCATTGCACTTCGCATTATTTTCTGTCATCATATCGATAATCCTTTCGCAGGTTGAACTACCGGGTTGCAAAGGCATTTGGACCGTCTACCACAAGAACACTCGTGGTTCAGATTCTTCCAAAGTTGGGGTTGATGACGACGAATATCATGCATACTTGATTATTAGTCTGGAAAGTCGTACCATGGTAATTTCTCTTGCTTTATGTTGAATATTTGTGCTTTAGAGACTTTTAAAGTGTACTTAATTTCTTATTTGCATCTGGTAATAGACTTGGCAGAATGCAATCATTAGCTTGTCGGTTGCTGCTTTTGCCACAGAAATTTCATGTTTCTTTTGTCCATGAGGCAACTCTATGGTAGAGATGATCATCTATTAAAGTGGCCTTATGATATGCATTGCAATCTCTATTCTCTATTTTGCCAGCATATGCAATTAGTAACTGTTCTCTGTTATTGTGGGATACTGAGTATATAAATATGCTTGAAGTCATAAAATGGTGAGGGAGAAATGATACAATGAGGGACTGCCTTCTAAACTTTCCTGTTCTTCTTTATTGTCGATTTAGAATCCTGAATTCACTAGGTTCTTTCTAAAGTTGGACATCACCTAATGCACCTGAATGTGATACCTGTACTTATCCCTTGCAAATCTCCAGTGAATTTGAAGATGACCTTTCCCTGCCTTCAATTTTTCTGCATAAAAACGTGCAGCATGAATCTCTCATGTGTTCTCATTCTTTCGTTTATATTCTCAAGAATTCCTAAGGGCACTCGGTAACAAATCATAGGGTAAGCTACATGGAGATATGCATATCGATATAGCAGATACATGTACACATATATGTGCATTTTTCTTCCCACATCGTTACCTGCTGCTGGCATCGCTGTCTGTATCAGGTGCTTGAAACGGCTGATCTTCTCAATGAAGTCACTGAAAGTGTTGATTATTATGTGCAAGGAAGAACTATTGCTGCTGGGAATCTATTTGGAAGGTGTGTTCAATTGTTATTGTTATTTTTTTCGACAAGTCGGAAAATCATTTTACTAGTAGTGGGTGTTTATGACAAGTGACATAATGCCTTCCTTAGCTATCATCATGGGTTGGTGTCTAATTAATTAGACGTGTGTATTCATCAGAAGTAGATATTTGTGTTCTTAATGTGTTTTCAGTTATTTCTAGATTGTCTTTGTTTTAGTATGATTTTCAATTGTCATAGACATTGTCAGATTCTGCTTTGGTATTACCTGCATGTTGACTCACGAGAAAATGTGGATGAGCGGGTAATATGTTCTTAGTTTGAAGTACAAGGAAATAGCTGTATGCGGTGATTCTACTTTTAATATCTTACATTCACTTCTTTTATTTAACCCGAAACACTTGAAACATGTTGACATGTTCATATATTGACATTTAGAGTCATGTATAGATTTGCGGGTGTCACACTGACTTTGTTGCAAATGTTTTGCTGTCTGCTAATTTCAAATAAACTTTGAATGCATTTAGTGCTGTCTAACTTAACTTGAGCTTTCTGACCCCAAAAAAAAAAAAACGTAGCTTGTGCTAACTTTCTTCTTCTATTTGGGGTGATCTACCTTTAACTTCTTACATTCACATTCACTTTTATTTAACTTGAAACTCTTGAAAATAGTCAAATGTTGACATGTAGAATCATATATGATTTTGCGGTTTTCACCCTTTGACTTTATTGAGTATCATTTGCAGTCTGCATACTTTGTATAAGCTTTGAACACATTTGTTGCTGTCTAACTTAATTTGAGTTAACTTCCTTCTTCCGTTTTTCTTTCTTAGATATTCATGTAATGATGTTCTGCAGTAAGAGAATTCGGGCTGTTTCCACCCTCTTTAATGAATTATTTTGAATTACTAATCGCTTGGCGTGTAGGTTTTATTTTCTGCGTATAAGAGTCAATGTTTTTCAATGAGTGTCACCTTATTATTTCTTCCTGCTTCCTGTATGAAGGCGACGAGTTATTCAGGTTTTTGAACGTGGAGCACGAGTCCTCAATGGTTCTTCTATGACACAAGATTTAAACTTAGTGGCCGTGAACTCTGAATTATCGTCCGAGAGTTGCGTGGTCTTAACTGTATCGATTGCTGATCCGTATGTCTTACTAAAGATGACTGATGGAAGCATTCGGCTTCTCGTTGGAGGTAACTACCACTTTTTTTGTCTTGAGATGTTACTTTGGCATTAATCTACTTGATTGCTAGAATTAAATAGACTATATGAGAGTTACTCCATAAAGCGTGCCTTCAATGGGTAAAACTTCTTTAGTGCATGCATCTTTGTGTTTTGGAATGAAGTGTCTATAGTGATGGTTATTTAGACCTTTTTGTGTGAGTTGTCTAATTTACTTAGTTTCACTTACTCTTTTCTCCATTATCAATTTTGTGTGGATTCTTTTCCGGTGAACATGGCCCCAGGAACTTGCCCAGCTATGGTATCAAAATTCTTGAATCATATCTATGGAACTGTAGACAACAGTAGCCTGTGATCAGGTTTATGAATCTGTTGAGAGAGGCATACTTGGGAGTGCAAGCAATCTGTGCCGAATCTTGTCAAATAATTTTAGGTACTTGAGTGTTCCCGAATAAGGATGACAGCGCAACTTGTTTAGTCTCTTTAATTCATTTTGTGCAGTAGATTCTAATTTCCACGGTCCAAATTATCAACATCTTGGAGGCCTCGTGCATGTTAACCAGTTGTACATTTTTTCACTTTGGAGTTTGGAGGTCACCGACATGCCTTATTGTGATATTATGTTTAGAAAATGTGGAAAGGCTCATGCAGAGTATATTCTTATAGTTGATACATGCCAGAGGTGTCAAATGGGTGGGTCGGGTCGGATATGGTCCGACCCATATTGATCAATTTAACCCGTTTTGACCCATTTTTCATACGGTACAAATTTTTGACTCATACCCGACTCGACCCATACCCGACCTGACCCGTATTACTTAAATACTTATATATTTAAAGAAATCATGGAATATTTGTTTCATAAAATTAAAAATGTAAAAACTGTTTCGCCCACCATCACCGCCCGCCGCCGTCGGAAGCGTTGGAAGTGAACCACTCCTACTACCCATCTCTCTTTATTTCCATCCATTCACGTCTCTCTGCTAAGTTGCGCCAATCTGCCATTTTCGCAGCTCGGAAGATCATCATTCACCTCTCACTTCATCATCACCCCACTCATCTTTAAATCATCTCTCTCCGACTTACTTTTCTCTCTCTCTCTATCCTCCATAATTCACTCTCTATCTTTACTTTCTCTCTCTCTTCGATTCTTGAACTCTCGGCCATGTCGGAGGGTTTTGAGCCCTACCACGTCCCGCAACAGAGCAGGAGAGACAAGCTCAGAGTCGTCGTCGTCCAGAACCAGACCCACCCTCTCGTCGAACCCACCGGTGCCAACCTCCATGGGTGCGTTGGCTTGCTCCCTCTGTATGACCCGTCCCTCCTCCAGCCCATTTTGCTTACCTGTGCCGGCGGCGGCTATATCGGCAGAGCCCACAACTCAATCTCTGTCGTCAAGGAAGAGGGAGGAGGCGCGAATCTGATCGGCTTGGTTGGCGGCGGAGGCTCGTCCTCGTCGTCGGCTTCTTCCTACTTGTATCCGCACTCCACTATGGTGATAAACCCTAGCTCCATCGGCGACATTGGCAATGGGAGCCACCCGCTGTTCCTCTACACAGTGACTCAAGGCATCGAAGGCACCCTCGGGTACTTGTCGCAGCCGTACAACGACCACAACAAAGCCTACGGCGGTGAGCCCCCTCTGTCGCTGGCGCACGACTCGGGCGGGGGGAACAACGGCCCAGGACTGTCGCTCTAGCTGTCGTCTCATGTGGGTAAACACTAGAAATCACCAAAACGCTCTCCCCCTTAAGCTGAATTTGCAGAGATTCGAATCCGCCGCTATGTACGGCGGGAAGGCGGCCGTTTCCGGCGGCGATGGGTACATGAGCAGCCCGGTCCCGCTCGGGCGGCGGCTGGTGGGTGGCAGTGGTAGTGGGCGGCGGTGGCAGGTGACGAGATTCATCTTGGGAAGCTACAGGTCACGGATAAAAAATGGGTCGAGAATGGGTTGGGTAAAACCTGTTAGAGAAATTATCCTTTTCTTATTTCTCAAAAATCAGAATAGGGTTACAAGTACATATACATGTGCTTAACCCTTATTACTATTCTACCCTTACTACTAACAATACTTTCCAACATTCCCCCTGAAATTGGGATATAGATGTTAAATAATCCCAACTTGTTACATAAGAAGTTCACTCTATTTCCTCATAAAGACTTAGTAAAGATATCTGCGAGTTGATCCTCTGTCATTGTGTGTCGAAGATTACCTCCCCTTTCTGAACTTTTTCTCGGACAAAATGGCAATCAACCTCTATATGCTTAGTTCGCTTTAGATGCTATATGAATGGCAAATTGATTATTACGATATAACACCAATGGATTTGACGGTGACATTCCAATTTCTGATAGTAGCATCCTCAACCATAATAATTCACCAGTCGCATGTGCCATAGCTCGATATTCAGCTTCAGTGCTTGATCTGGAAACTACATTTTGTTTCTTGCTTTTCCACGCAACTAAATTACCTCCAAGAAACACACAATAGCCTGAAGTAGATCTCTTATCCATAGGACATTCAGCCCAATCAGCATCAGAGAAGCCTGTAGTGTTTAGATTACCATAATTCTTAAACTGTAGTCCTTTACCTGGTGCTCCCTTCAAATATTTGACAATACGAAGCATGGCGTCCCAATGAGTAGTACGAGAACTCATGAACTGGCTTACCACTCTAACTGCAAAAGATATATCAGGTCTTGTAATGGTAAGATAGTTTAACTTACCAACTAATCTCCGATACTTCGCTGGATCATGTAGTAATTCTGCATGTTTTGCATCAAGTTTTACATTGGGATCCATAGGGGTATCAATTGGCTTTGCTCTCAGAAATTCAACCTCACCAAGAATGTCAAGTACATACTTCCGTTGCGATAAAGTGATACTAGCATGTGAATAGACTACTTCAATACCAAGAAAGTATCGAAGACGTCCTAGATCTTTAGTACTGAATTCTATATGCAGAAAATGTTTCATTTTTTGAATACCATTTAATCACTGCCAGTAATGATGATATCATCCACATAAACCACTAGAAAAATACAACTAGCTGAAGAGATAGAGCTGAAAACTGAATGATCTATCGTACACCGCTTTAATCCAAATTTGAGAACTGCATCACTAAATCTACCAAACCAAGCACGAGGAGATTGTTTAAGTCCATACAAAGCCTTGTGTAAACGACATACCATATTCTCCCCCTGAGCAACAAACCCAGGTGGTTGCTCCATGTAAACCTCTTCAGCTAGATCACCATGTAAAAATGCATTTTTTACATCTAGCTAAACCAGCCAAATCGTGCAGCCAATGAAATAAATACAATAACATAAGGAATTTTGGCCACCGGAGAGAATGTGTCATCATAGTCGACACCATAAGTCCAAGTATACCCTTTTGCAACTAACCGTGCCTTCAATCGATCAAGAGTACCATCCGGGTGAACTTTAACAGTAAAAACCCAATGACAACCAAATGGTTTCTTACCTGTAGGTAAGGACGTAAGTTGCCAAGTTCGGTTGTCAATGAGTGCTTGCATTTCATCCTCCATGGCACGACGCCATCCCAAATGAGCAAGGGCTTCAGCAACACTACTCGGCACAGAAACATCAGACAACGACGAGACAAAGGCAGAAAAGGTAGGAGATAAACGATCATAGGATAGAAAATTAGAAATAGGATGACGCGCACTAATGCAATCAAAAAGACCGGAATATGGAGAATAACGATTAACAGGGCGACCAACACAAGAGCGTGTACCTTTTCTAGAAGCAATGGGCGGATCAGGATCAGAGGCTAGTGATGGTTGTGTCATATTCTCCATGTTCTGCATCAGTTCTGTTAATGAGCTAACAGAAATCAAATTAAAAGGAGATTTTGATAGGTGAAGGACAGATGATAAAGAAAGAGAGGGACTCAAATGAGCAACTCCCGTACCAATAACCTGAGATTGTGAGCCATTCGCTAATGTAACTGAGTTTGACAATAAAGGAGTAGAATGAAATGAAGACAGTAGATTAGAGTTACCGACCATGTGATTGGTAGCTCCAGAGTCTATAACCCAGGAGTCAGATGCTGCAGAGAATAAACAAGATGAACTACCTTTGGAGGTTTGTGCCAAAGTTGCAGTAGGAGCCGAAACCCCTGTCATATGTTGAGACCGAACCATCGTATCATACTCCGCACGTGTCAATGTAATAGAATCGCCTGTATTTTGCACATTAGTCGAACTCAGTGGAATCGGTGAGGGAGGAACAACAGAATTCTCAACTTCAGCATAGGCAGCAAGGGTTGGTTTGAGCTCGGGATGAAGAGTATAGCAGTATGCCTCTGTGTGTCCAATTCTTTGACAATGATGGCAATAACGTGTGCCACGACCATTGCCAGAACTAATAGCACCACGAGTACTAACCCCTCCATTACGGCCTCCACTATGAATAAAACTGCGTCCATGTCCACGGTAACCTCGACCACGAGTTCCATGTCCAGTAGGACCATGGGAAAGCATAGCGCTCATCTCCAAAGTCGGCGTGGAAGAACTCTTCTCATTGATTGTAGAACGGAGAGCCTGAGAAAAGACTTCATCCACCGTAGGAAGAGAGCTCTGAGATGTAATATGTTGGCGAAGAGAGCTCTGAGATGTAATATGTTGGTGAAGAGATGAATACTTAGGCCCCAATGACTTGTGATATAATATCACTCGTAGATCCTCTTGGCGTTTGGCCAGAACAGTTGGATCATCCGATGCAGGAAGATAAGTATCTAACCGCTGGCAAAGGGTCGTGAACCTAGCATAATGATCTGATAAAGATTGATCCCCATTCTGAATATCAAATAACGCTTCCCACGTGTCAGATAGCCTCGTCATATTATTCTGCCCAGAATATAGCAATGCACATTTCTCTCAAACTGCCTTAGCGGAATTACACTGAATAAAGCGAGGACTGACCTTAGGGTCCATGCTGTTCCACAAAAGAGTCCTAATCATCGCATCTCATGCAATCCAATCGACAGCTTTATCCTTATCAAACGGTACCGTAGACGTGAGATAATCAAGTTGCTTGGTGGCAGTAAGGTAGACCTCGACAGCTTTAGACCACGACGAATAATTAGTTCCATCTAGTTTAACAGAGGTTAATTGAACATGACCAAACGGGGAGCCAGAAGTTGATCCAGAAGACGCCATCAGTGAATAGAGTATGTGATCGAGTCCCAACAAAAAAATCACAGCAACCGACACTTTAATCCAAATCCAGTAATCCAATAAATCTCACAGTAAATTCTAAAAAGAAAATAGGGCTCAATCCAATAAGTAGAATAGATAATTGCAAGACATGTGGCTCCTCAAGAGTTCCGTTAGATAAACAACAGGTGCCATCTATCAACAAACAGCAGTACAAATCACCAAGAAATCAGCAGGTCTGGAAATAATTGAGAATTGCAGGTCTGGAACAGCAACTCTTTGGGTTGAGAACGGAGAAACATCAACTCTTCAAATAACAGCTGGTCAAAATTTTCAACCCTTGACCATGCCAGCAAGTACTCGATACAAAGAATTCGAGAAACTTGAATCAAGACGAACATCTACTGATGCAGGTTTCAACGGCAGCAAGTAATTGGCTGAACATCGCCAAATCAGAGTTCAACAAGGCTGGGTAATGTTTGGCGACTATACATTTTGCGTCGTGACGTCTTTCTTGTCACTACCAAGGTCTGGCGAGACCAGAACTGAGCTTCAATGGTGAGAGGCGAGGGGCTTCCCACAGCAAGAGGAGAGAGGCTGGGGCTGGGCGACGAGCTGGGACTGGGCGAGGGGCTGGGTTGGGTGAGGGGTGAGGCGCAACGAGATTTCAGTCTGACCGGGAGGAGATGTCAGCGACAAACGAGCTGAGAAGGAGAGCGAGAAGTGAGATGGAAGAGATGGGTGAGATGAATGGAGAGGCTCGCCGACAGCAGAGAGTGGGTCGACTAGGGTTCCGCCAGCGGCGGCGGCTGTTCCGGTGACTCAGAGGGATTAGGGATTAGGCTCTGATACCATGTCAGAGAAATTATCATTTTCTTATTTCTCAAAAATCAGAATAGGGTTACAAATACATATATTAGGGATTAGGCTCTGATACCATGTCAGAGAAATTATCATTTTCTTATTTCTCAAAAATCAGAATAGGGTTACAAATACATATATATGTGCTTAACCCCTATTACCATTCTACCCTTAATACTAACAATACTTTCCAACAAACCCATATTTGAATAGGCTATATAAGCCTAAACCCATATTTGACCCATTCTTAAAATTTATTGAACCCATATATGACCCAAATGAATAAAAGTAGGTTAAAAAGTGGGTCAAAGACCCATATTGACACCTTTACATGTCATATATCGATGTTTTCTGGATTTGATTACTCTTGCACTATGAAAGTGGTTTCATACTTCAAAGCCGACCTATCTCAGAAGAATAGAGATGCTCATATGCAATAGGCAACAAATCTCTATTTGGAGTTCACTTTCATAGATTTAACTGGTTTTTCTTTTCTAGTCCTCCTCATGCATCCAAATAAATGAAAGAGGAAAGTTCAATAAGCACCAGCACTTGATACTTTGGAGTGGGATCGGGTATGCCTTGTCGGCACAGGCGACTGTCAAAGAGGGATTATCTGTGGACTTGACTTGAATATACATTTGATTCTGCATAAACACTTATACGAGCTATCATTGGATATTACATTTTTATTTTCTATGGTTTTGCTTTGGAATTCCCTTTTGCATTAATTTTTTTTTTTGGTCGAACATTTTGCATTAATTTGAGTATCTCATTTTGCAGATCCGTCTACATGCACTGTTTCTGTTGTGACTCCAGCAACATTTGATGGCTCAAAAAAGTTTGTGGCTGCCTGTACACTTTATCACGATAAAGGTCCAGAGCCTTGGCTTAGGAAGACTAATCCTGATGCATGGCTAACTTCAGGTATAGATGAGGCCATTGATGGTGCTGATGGTGCAACTCAGGACCAGGGGGATATATATTGTGTGGTTTGCTATGAAAGTGGTGCACTTGAACTGTTTGATGTGCCTAATTTCAGTTGTGTTTTCTCTGTGGATAAATTTGTGTCTGGAAAGATGCATCTCGTTGATACCTTTATGCAAGAAGAACTTGGTGATTCTCACAAAGGAATCTTGGTAGGTTCTGACGAATCTGCCGGCCCAGGGAAGAAAGAAAATGCACAGAATACTAAGGTTCTAGAGTTGGCCATGTATAGATGGTCTGGACAGCATAGCCGCCCTTTCCTTTTCGCAATATTGAATGATGGCACAATACTTTGTTATCATGCCTATTTGTTTGAAGGTTCAGAAAGTGGTATAAAAAATGAAGTTGCGGTTTCTAATAACAATTTTATCAGCAAAGGCAACAGTAGTGGTTCCAGGCTTAGAAATCTTCGATTCTTACGCGTCGCCTTGGACACATATACAAGAGAAGAGATGACCGTAGGAAGCTCGTGCAATAGAGTTACATTCTTCAAGAACATTGGGGGATATCAAGGATTGTTTCTTTCTGGTTCAAGACCTGCTTGGTTCATGGTTATCAGAGAGAGGCTTCGAATTCATCCACAGGTTTGGACACCTTGTTTTTGTTATTGACAATGGTATTTGGAGCAATCCAACCTTTTAGATGCATATTTCTAGAATATCAAATATACTTTCTGTGGAAAATTTCCAGTTGATATTCCTATTATTTGATTAGAATACTCTATACGATTATTCTTGTCTGTTACTGTCTGCGTATATGCATACTAGGGGTTAATTAGCTTGAATTTAGTCTACAGTTTCATGTTAATGAGTTTTCTCAGATGAATAATTGCTACTTCGGACTGACATAAGCCGGCACTCTTTATTGATGTTGTCCAAGTACATTTTCCTTCAATCATTTTATCTTCCAACTTTGACGGATTTTTTCATAAGACAGAAAATAGCTCGTATTTCTTTTGCTGCTTCATCCTTTATGGATGAAGTCTGGAGGCTTCTCTTCCTTTGGTGCAACAAACTAATAAAATTCTTAAAGTTACTGCTGTTAGGTGGCTCATCATAGGTTCCGTCTTTCTAGTTTTTATTTTGTCTGGAGCATCTGACTGTGCTAACTTTCATGCAGTTATGTGATGGATCAATTGTCGCGTTCACTGTTTTCCATAATGTGAACTGTAATCGTGGGCTCATATATGTGACCTCACAGGTTAGTGCGTAGCATTTGCTGACTGATTATGTGCAATATCAGGTTATGAATCTCCTCCTTTTTTTCCCTCTAAAATGTTTTGACATTCCAGGGTGTTCTAAAAATTTGCCAATTGCCATCTAATTCAAGCTATGACAATTATTGGCCGGTACAAAAGGTATTCACTACTAAAATGCAAATCAATCTTCTTGCTTATGATGCCAGTGATCAATTACTTTTTATCAGATTCCACTGAAAGGAACTCCACATCAAGTTACTTACTTTGCCGAGAAGAATCTGTACCCACTTATAGTTTCAAC
The DNA here is from genome assembly GCA_029784005.1 of Lenwebbia sp. NSW1173648. Classification (NCBI taxonomy): domain Eukaryota; kingdom Viridiplantae; phylum Streptophyta; class Magnoliopsida; order Myrtales; family Myrtaceae; genus Lenwebbia; species Lenwebbia sp. NSW1173648. The sequence continues at coordinate 37,351,507 of JARCGZ010000002.1, read as the reverse complement.
TCCGGTAAGTAATGCTTAAAACATTTTCTCTTTCACATCCTTTTCTCCAGTATTATGGATGTACTAGAACCTTTGGTGTCCTTCTGCGTAACATGTAATGCAATGTTTATATGCATTTTATGATGTGTATGTCAGTTGAATACTGTCTTTCCGCCAGCAATGCACACGCATATACTTGTTAGATGATGTTTGTTTTTTCTACAGTTGCATACATGGAAGTAGTGTCATGACTTAAGAGTGGCTGGTTGATGATGTGGTCGTTTCTTTGGAGTTTTCTTGTTGTCGAACTGTCAAAACGTGTCTATTGGAGTTTGCTTGGTTTGTTTCCCCCTGCTAAACTCCATAGCCTTAAGCATGATGTTTTTGCTGGTAATGTTAAGTTGGATCATCAACCTCGCTTTTCTAAGGTTTTCTACTTCTAATGGGGGGTTACTGTCGGGCATCCACATTTCGATTCTCTTCTGAATTTAAGATGTGATACATAAGATACTCTTCCTATGCAGTCTGAGGTCCTGATTGCATCTGGTCCATCTTTGCTTATCCAGGTTCATCGGCCATTGAATCAAGTTGTCTCATATCTTGTTGATCAAGAAGTTAGCCATCAGATTGAAAATCATAGTCTACCTGATGACCTACACCGAACTTATGCAGTTGATGAGTTTGAGGTTCGGATCTTGGAACCAGAAAAGTCTGGAGGACCATGGCTGACTAAGGCTACAATTCCCATGCAAAATTCTGAGAATGCATTAACCGTGCGTGTTGTAACACTGCTTGTAAGTCTGAACCTTGTCAACTGAGCTGTATTTTACTCTTCTGATTTTTTCTCTGCTGCTGCCATTTTTCCAAAGGAAAGTTGGTCTTTGGAAGTGTCATTTAGATGCATGTAAAAGTAAAACGCTTTTGTCCATTTAAGTCATGCTTATTGTGGGTATATTGCTTATTAAATTATAACATGGCAGAATATGACGACAAAGGAAAACGAGACACTTTTAGCTATTGGAACTGCTTATGCTCAAGGTGAGGATGTTGCTGCAAGAGGGCGCATACTTTTGTTTTCTATGGGGAAAGACGCTGACAATCCTCAAACTGTGGTATGTCTTTGAGCCGCATAGGAAAACCATCAATCAAATCTAATGTCTCCCTGTTCTTCGTACCAATCATATGGAGATTGTTAGTGATCATTCTGAATGTTTGTTCATTATCATCGCGTCTTTTCTTGTAATGGTGAATGTATTGTGTTGTGCTTCATACGCTCCATCGACAGGAAAGCACGAGGGTCCCATGAATAGCTACTGCTATATAATATCTCTTTCTCTTGTAATTGACGGATGTAACGAGAGGTGCGAGGTGCTAATTATAGTGGAATCCTCTACTGGACGTAGCTTTAGTTTAAGGGTGAACCAAGATAAAATCTTGTGTCTCGATTTCTCTTTCTCGTTTTTTATGCTTTACTTTGTGCGCCGAATTCTAACAAAACGTGGAACAGGATAGTCTTAGATGTTACAATTTCTGCTTGGTGTATATTAATGCTGACTCTGGCAGCATCTTTTCCAGGTTTCAGAGGTTTACTCAAAGGAATTGAAGGGTGCTATATCTGCTGTAGCCTCACTTCAAGGCTATTTGTTGATAGCTTCTGGTCCCAAGATAATTTTGCACAAATGGAGTGGAACTGAATTGACTGGTGTAGCATTTTTTGATGCCCCGCCTCTACATGTTGTTAGCTTGAATGTTGTATGTGTGACTTCCTTAACTTTTCTTCTCCTCCTTTTTGTCTGAGTATCAGTCTAGAGTCTCTTATTGCTATTTTTTATGTGAAAAGGCTTCTAAATATGATGTCTGAGAAGGCCTGGATGCTTTCTATCATAGTTACCCAACTGTAACCGAATGTGACTATTCTCTTGCAAAATAAATGCTGTCAGTTGGGAGGAATTTGCTGTAATTTTTCTCCTCACTTGTGCCTCTGTATGTGGTTCCAGGTCAAGAATTTTATTCTACTTGGTGACATCCACAAGAGCATATACTTCCTCAGCTGGAAAGAACAAGGCTCTCAGCTTAACTTGTTGGCCAAAGATTTTGGTTCCCTGGATTGTTTCGCAACAGAGTTTCTAATTGATGGAAGTACATTGAGTCTGATTGTATCTGATGAACAAAAAAATGTTCAGGTTAGGTCACTGCCTATGCTTGTTGAGTTTGTTTGTTCTTGCTTGACTAAGGTGAGGTTAGGTCACTCCCTATGCCTTTCCCTGCTGCTTGACATGTTGAAACGGATGAGGTTTTTAAGATTATACCTGCGTTGTCTAGATTTTTGCTCATTTGGGACTCTCACCATGATGTTAATTGCCTTTAGCAGCTGGTTGGTGGATTCTCATTCCTTCTGTGAAAAAGTAACCTTATCCACCCGAATGATGACCCTTATGTTGTCCTCGAGTACTGAAATATTCCAGTTATCACAAATGAGAGCACATAAAGGGAAAAAAGACACGATTTAAAGCAAACCAAAGGAAGCAGTATTGCTTGAACTATTATCACTAATGACCCAAAAGAAAGAAGCAGCATATCTAGTCTAGATTTAGATGCGGGGACTAATGTTTTCAGCAAAATATCTTGTATGTGATGGACTCAATGAAAACGGATGAAATTGATTGATGAACAAATTAATGAACAGAACCATTTTCGGCGTAGAATCTCGCACATGGGTTCTGAGAACGGTTGAAATTAACAATTAAAGAAATTTTCAAGTTGACTTGAGAGTTAGCATTTACAGTAGAAAATAGTGGATACCTATTTACTTTGTGTGAAAATAGTGTTCCAACTAAAATGCTTGGCTATTAACATGGAAGTTCCTATACCTTTTCAACTAGCAGGTGTTCTATTATGCACCCAAAATGTCTGAGAGTTGGAAGGGACAGAAACTTCTCTCAAGGGCGGAATTTCATGTAGGTGCTCATGTGACAAAATTCATGCGGTTGCAGATGCTTCCTACTTCATCTGGTCAAAGTGGTCCTACTCCTGTTTCAGACAAGACCAACCGGTTTGCGTTGTTATTTGGTACCCTAGATGGCAGCATTGGCTGCATTGCTCCTCTTGATGAATTAACATTCCGTAGGCTCCAGTCACTACAGAGAAAGCTTGTCGATGCTGTTCCCCATTTTGCTGGCTTAAATCCAAGATCCTTCCGCCGTTTCTGCTCTGATGGGAAAGCACATCGACCGGGCCCCGACAGTATTGTTGACTGTGAACTGCTTTACCAGTAAGTTTTATTTTCCATTTGCGTTCTTATCAGTTCTAGAAAGTACTCATTCTGGTATTGATTTGTCTAGTCGGAAGAATATGCATATGTGTATGCATAAAATACATAAATAAAATGTAGTGAGGTAGGCTCATAAGCATGTTTTTTACATTTTTCAGTTTATGTAGCAGGTGGCTACACTTTTTGGTGCTTTACTATCTCACCAACAGTTTGATTGTAGACCTCTGTTCGGGCCTCTCCACCACATATAGCACTCTGTGTATTGTCGTTGGTCACAATGATTTTTCATATGTTGTGCATATAAAGCAAAATACGCATCTGTATGTTTCTAAGTTGCGAAAAGCTATATGTTCCAGGGCTAATTTAGTTGTCTTGAATGATACATTTGCAGTTACGAGCTGCTCTCCTTGGATGAACAATTGGAGATTGCACACCAGATAGGAACAACTCGCTCGCAGATTTTGTCGAATTTGAATGACCTTGTTGAGGGAACAAGTTTTCTATGAGAGATGACGGCAGCCTAGGGGGGAATACGAGAGTGATTCAACCAGTGAGCTATTGGCCCGTGAGCTCGTGAGCCAAGCTATTTACCGACCTCTGCAGTTCATGATGTAAATATCTCGCCAGCTCATTGGAGAGAGTTCGTGTATCGTGCAAGAATCACTACAACTTGAAGCAACTTGAGGAGTACAATTGAGGATTAAGGTGAATCTTGAGCCCCGTGGGGTTGAGTTTAGTAACTGGATAGTTTCCTTGTATTTCATCCTTCAACTTGATATGCGTGAAAAACTGACCCTCCTACACTAGTCACTAGTTCTGGTGGTCCCTCACTATTCAAGAAACATTACTGCTGTTGTTTTTATAAGAAGTATGTCGAACGGCAATGTCATGATAAAACCAGCAATACTGAAAAAAGAAGAAGAGAGAGACAAAAGTATTCATAACAGTGGAGTTTTTAATCAAATTGTGAAGATATAAAACGGGCTAATATAGTCAAATATCCGTAGCTGCTACCTGTTCTATCGTTTTTAACTTCGGAATGAAGAATGGAGAGCAAAACAAATATGCTTCACACTTTTTCTTATCAACAGCTGACAAACGACAAGATAATGATAGTTTAATTTTTAGTTGATGTAGTTTCTTTTGTAAATCGGGCATTTATTTCATTATTTCACAAATAAAAAAGTCAATGTCGTCACAGAGATCGAACTCCTTCCCTGTTGCAAATTGTGAATAATCCCACTCGAGAAAATTAATATGTACTATAGAAAATTAAAGAATTAAAACAGTATGGGCAGTATGTTCCTTGGGACAACTATAAAAAAGTCCTCATCTTATTGCATTAGTGCCAATTCAGTCTTGGATTTTTCAATTTGACTAATTTAGTCCTAAACCTTTTTGCATTGGTACTAATTCAATGCTTTCAGTGGATTTTGACTGAAAATCGCTGACGTGGACATCAGCCGTCTTACGTGGTGCAACTAGCATTGACGTGGATAATTTTTTTAATAAAACATTTTTTCATTCACTATGACCGGCGAGGGTCGCCGGAACCCTTGCTGGTGAGGGTCTTCGGAACCCTTGAAGGCCACTGGGTGAGAGCTGGCTGGTCCTCGCCAGATCTGGGTGAGGTCTTTCGTGGACTCGCGTGCAGCCAACGAGGCCGCGATGTGGGCCATCGCGGCCTCCTTGCTTAGGGACTTTGCGGCCGTGGGCAAGGAGGCCCTCGCCAGCGTCTTGCGAGGGTTCCGGCGTCCTACGACGGTTCTGGCGATCCTAGCCAGCCAAAGTGAATTAAAAAAAAATAATAATTGAAAAATATTTTTTAAATTAATATTAAAAAATATTTACATCAGCGCTAATTTTGCCACGTAGGATGACCGGCGTCGACGTCAATGATTTTCGGTCAAAACTGGCTAGATGTATTGAATTGATACTAATGCAAAAATGTTTAGGACTAAAAATTGATCCAATTGAAAAGTTTAAGACTAAATTGGTATTAATGCAATAGGTTTAGAACTTTAGGTAGGATGTTTCACCCAATTTTCAAGGAATTACATATCCTGTCGAGTTTTCATCCAGATATTTTCTATTTTCGTTTCACTCAATGGAAGTATCTAACATGGCATTAATGATCAACCGCATTCAAATGTCTTTTTGAGTCTCGTATTAGTCCACATTTGTGTGGTAGTCTCCGGATAGAATCAATGAATATTATGAAGATTAAAGCATGTTCAATTGAGGGAAGCATCCATCAAGGAAATAACGTTAATTGACTCTATCGTACGCTTAGATCTTTTTAATGAGTTTCATAGATTGTGTACTTTGCTCTTTTTTTTCTTTTTTTTTTTGGTCAGATACTTTGCTCATTGAAATGCAATAATAATGGCGGCATGATGACATCATTCAGCCAAAAGAAAAAATTGAATACAGCCTTAAATTAGTCAAAGCTATTGCACACCTACATAAACCGACATTAAGTAAATGTAATTAATGAGCACATAATCCCTCATGTAAGTACTAACAAATGTATCCAACAATAACATGCAATCTCTAACTCGCTTGCTTCTTTACTTTTCCCGGCCAGTTCTTGCCGTTCTTTAGAGAACGCATGTGACGGCTGTGGATGTAATATTGCGATAAGAAAGAGATTTCGCTTAGTGGGATTATTTTTATTAAACAAAAAGGATTATAGAGGGACCCCCATAATAACTAATAATATTTGTGTGCCGTTATAATGACATGTTAAATTTTTCTCCGAAATTCTTTATTTACTTAAGGATCGGGTAAGGCGATTTTTATTCCTGACTTATTGACTTAAATTTTTCGAAAGTTACACTTCGACTTAAATAAGTTTTTGAAGTGTTCAAGTTGGCCTCAAATGAGAGGATGAATTTCACCGATCGGATTGTTCCAGCGGCTTGGGTAGAGGCAATTTTGTTCAAGTTTGCATTTGGGTAAATTCCTACAAATCAAAATTCCCAAATTAAATTCTGATTGAAGGGTTGTTCGTAGATTCACATGCAATAAATAAAAACTATTTCAAGCCAGTAAGCCACGATGTTAATAAGACGGGAGAGATAGAAGTGGAAGTAAGTATAACCACTTCTTATGTAGTTATTTTAATATACTTTGAATCAAGGCAAGTACAAAGGTACATAAAATAAAATCTACCAAATAGACAAATTTAATAAAATTGCACAATACTTAAAGATATTATAATATAAAGTAAACTGTAAAATATAACTAACATAGATTACATTGCAAATGCATACTATATATATATATATATATATATATATATATATATATATATATATATATATATATAGGTATAATTAGTTTAAGGGAAAATTTCAAATAATGGTATGAAGTGCTCTCCTTTCTCACGTAAGAGCCTGAAGTGGACCTTATTTCAAATAAAGACCTGAGCACCCTTTTTATTTCAAAGAAGGGCCTAATCAAAAGCATTTTCGTAATTTGATTTTTATTATATTTTTTCCTTTTCTTTTTCACATTTCCTTTTTTTCTTTGTTTCGGCCCATCGCGACCTTAACCAGATTTGGCGAGGGCTGCTCTCGTCGGCCGCGAGCCCTCGCCAGATTAAAAAAGAAATGGGAAAAAATAAAAGAAAAAAGAAAAAAGGAAAAAAAATTAAAAAACGAAATGACAAAAATGTCCTTGATTTGACCATTCTTTGAAACAAAAAAGACATTGCAGGTCCTTATTTAAAAGAATATTTACTTCAGTCTCTTATTAAAAAAAAAAATTAGAGAACTTTAAGTCCTTATTTAATTAACTTATCAAAATTTTCTTATTCAATTAAGAGCGTAGATAAACAAGCTTTTTCCTTTTCCATTATCTCCGGCGGCTCCTGCTTTTATGTCTCTGCCTTCGTGGTTTTGCCTCTGAATTTCTTCGTTTTTACCCGGCGATCTGCTTAAAATAATTGAAGTGCCATTCTCTCGTCCCCGAAATCTCGCTGGTTTCGTTCAGCGATCCCGATTCTAGCCATCTCCATCTGGCTCTCTCTCCCTCGTCGTCCGCTTTCTCTTTCGCATCTTCCCCACGCCGACGCGCCACCTTCCTCGTGATCTCTTCTCTGCAACCCAATCTCATCGATTGCTTCATCGTGTTTTTTAGGTGCTTGGCTTCTAAATCCGATCCCCGCACTTTGGATTTCGCGTTCTATCATTGCGAGGATCGGCCTTCCCCGGAATCCCTTCTCAGCTCAGCGTCGAGATTTCTGGGTCCTTCTTCACCTGAATAGCTCCTGTATTAACTGCTACGAGCAAAATTATTCTCTTCGCTTGCTCGAGAGTGGCTTCGCGTGGCTCGTCGGCTGAATTGCATATTGCCAGAGATTCGTCCTATTCTGGGAAATTTTAAGATCCTGGGTGGGGATTCGGGTCAGTGGTAATGTAGCTTATGTGTGTAGTTTAAGGATTGACGCATTTCCTCTTTTGTGGTTGAGTTGGAAATTGGGTTCGATTTTGGAAAGCCATGACGATGTCATCGCCCAAGGGTTCATCCGCAATTACTTCATTCCCGAGGTCGCTTTCGGTAATTACGGTCGCCATCGGAGGACTTGCCATGTTCTTGATGGTCGCCTCTCTGCTTCTTGTTTCTCATCCCATCGGCTCCAAGGTTCGCGGGTATTTTTATGGCGTCGATAGCTCGAGCAAAGTAGATTTAGCGGTTTTTCCTTATAATGACAGTAGAGTTGCCCGCTCCGTTGATAAAAGCGAGGATGTAGTTAGTGAGGTTCCTTCGTCGAAGCCTTTTTCTGAAGTATACACGAGTTCAAATGATTCTTCAACCTCAGCGGCAAATAAGGAATTGGAATATCAAGTGAACCCCGTCCCACCCATCTCGTCTGGATTACCTTCGGGAGAGGAGGGCGATTCCAGTTCTAAAAATGATAAGCTCATAGAGAACATTGAAATTGCTAACCCGGTCTTGTCAGATGCGCCTGATGGTTCTGCTTATTCAGCATCAGGAACTACACCGGCGTCAAAGAAAGCATCTGCAAAAACTTCAGTTGAGATTGGTAATCTTCATATTTATTTAAGGGGTATTCTTGTGAGAACTTGCCTTTTTGGTTTATCTGACTGGTGCTCAATTAGATCTCGGGAATCTTAATTTTGCTGTATTGTAGATTGTGATATCTCACGCAATCTCAGTGTTCTAGTTTTCTTATACAGGAATTGATGTTTGCATATGCACGTAAGTCAATAGAAAAACATGCTGTTGTAATGGCAGTTTGTCACCCTTAATGGGCAGCTCTGTTCGCTGTTTTTCTGGTCCTAGCCTCTTGTCCATCTCTGTTAACTAGCTGCTTGAAGTCGATTAAGCCATGATGTTTTAGTTATCTTCTTCTCGTGAGTTCTTGCATTTGCATGTGTTTGACATTGTTGTGGTCCTTCAGTTCCTGCTGTAAGCCAATTAGAATCTGATTATTGGTTTTATGCTACATTTAGGTTGTGATCTGTACCATGGAAGTTGGTTTTATGATTCACTGGGACCATCATACACAAACAACACCTGCCCAGTTTTGACACAGATGCAGAACTGCCAGGGGAACGGAAGGCCTGATAAGGAATATGAGAATTGGCGGTGGAAACCATCTCGGTGTGACCTCCCACGATTTGATGCCAAGAAGTTTTTGGAGTTGATGAGAGGAAAGACTCTAGCTTTCATTGGCGATTCTGTCGCACGTAACCAGATGGAATCGATGTTATGCATCCTTTGGCAGGCAATTCTCTACCCCATGATCTTCCTATTTTGTATCCTTATGGCTTAGGCTAATAAATAGTTAAGGATTTGTTTGAATTGGAAACATTTGCTTCAATTGATCAGTAGCTTTTAATGTGATAAGTTGCTATTGCGAAGTAAACTCTCTTTCTGAGGTTGTCCAACTTAGAGTCCTTGGTAAAACTCACCAGCTTCGTTATACCAATCTCATAATTTTTAAACTGCCAGAAAGTTGTTAAGTACAAATAGATGCTATTCGGGGGGCAAAGAAACAAAACGCAGCATAGGTCAATGGATAGTATGACGTGGGAGATATGCAACTCTGAATGCTGCTCTCTGCTTAGGGGAATGCTTCCTTATTCAAAAGTTGGGTTGTTTTCCAGGTTGAAGTCCCCAAAAACCGGGGAAATCGAAGAATGCAACGTTGGTTTTTCAGGTCATCATCTGTCATGATTGTTCGCATGTGGTCCTCATGGCTTGTGCATCAAAGCTCTGAAGCAATTGATTTTGCTCCAAAGGGCGTGGCGAAGCTTCACCTCGATGTCCCCGACAAAGATATAATGGAATTTCTTCCCAAGTTTGATGTGGTCGTTCTTTCCTCTGGCCACTGGTTTGCCAAGCAATCAGTCTACGTCTTGGACAATAAAATTGTTGGTGGCCAATTATGGTGGCCAGACAAATCACGAGATATGAAGGTCAATAATATTGAAGCATTCGGAATATCTGTCGAAACGATTATCTCCGATATTGTCACGCATCCTAATTACACTGGGGTAACCATTCTCCGCTCCTATTCACCTGATCATTATGAGGGTGGAGCTTGGAATACAGGGGGGTCTTGCACTGGGAAGGTGCAGCCCTTAGCAGCTGGGGAGTTGGTGGAAAATGGTTTTACGAATATAATGCATGAGAAACAAGTGACAGGTTTTTATCGTGCAATGAAGAAGGCGAGCAACAAGTCAAAGATGAGGTTGATGGATATCACTGAGGCTTTTGGATACCGTCATGACGGGCATCCTGGCCCGTACAGGAGCCCTGACCCAAATAAGATCACAAAACGTGGTCCGGATGGAAGGCCTCCACCACAGGATTGCCTACACTGGTGCATGCCTGGCCCAGTTGATACCTGGAATGAACTTGTGCTTGAGATTATTAGGAGAGAGCTTGATGGCGACTGAAGCTTCTGCCATGAATATGTGGCATTCTTGTGTGTTTGTAGTTTGAAGGGTTGTTACGCCGCGAAAATTTAATTTATGTCGGGGCCAGAGTTAGCTTGGTTCTTCTTCTTCTTAAAAACATACACTAGGGAAGAAAATGTACTCCCCAAAGCATTTTTTGTCATAGTGAAATACTGTAATTTATATGGTAGTCTCTGTTCTCAGTTTAGACAGATATAAGTTAGTAATGAAAATTTTCTGGACTGGTATTCTTTCCTGATTATGTAGCTTGCCCCTGTAGTTGGTAAGTATGACGGGTTGATCATTTGCACTAATTGGCTGATGATCTGGAGAAGTCAATGACAAGCATCTGAGGATATTCTAGTCAAGGTATCAACTTTGTCTCGTGAATACTTTTTATCACTTTGGGTGGATTTCAGAATTACCTTGTGAAAGAAAATTCTGACTTGAGAGGAAATGAAAGTGTAAGCAAGACATTCCTGATCCTCAAATCGGTATGATATCATGTTGGATTTCCTTGTCCATTTGATTTTGCAGTATCATATTGAGTTTTAGTTGTTCGAAATCGTTCGGAATCTGCATGATCATCTCTGGACCACTTTGCTTTGGTATCCAACTTCTGCGTACCCGCTTCCTGTAATTCTGATGGTTCGTTTACTATCTCGACATGAACTGCAATCTGATCTGGTCCTGCTAATGTTATTACAGCAATCCGCACGGATTTGGAGTTTTGGATATACAGCAGGATCATTGCCTAAATTGTTGGTTCCTGCCCCTCACGAGTTACATCCTGTTTTGGGAAAATTTCAAATAAAGGCCCGAAATCCTCTCATTTTTAAAAATAAGGGCCCAAAGTGAATCTGGTTTCAAATAAGGGCCTGAAGTGGCCATGAAATCTCAAAAAAGGGTCTGAAGTGGCCATGAAGTCTTAAAAAAGGGTCTGATTTCAAAGGCATTTTCGTCTTTTTCCTTATTTGATTTTTTTTCTTTTTTATTAGACTTTTCCTTTTGCTGTTTCCTTAAAAATTAACAATTTTTTTTAAAAAAAAAAAAAGCCAATACACAGAAGCGGGAGGGGCGACGAAGGCCGGCGGGGTTGCCGGTGGCCACATGCGAGAGGGGCAGCCTCCTGCCTATGTGCCTGTTTTTTATTTTATTTTTATTTTTTAATTTTTTTAAAAAAACAGAAAAATTTAAAAATAGAAAAAAAATCAAAATCAAAATCAAAATAGGAAATGACGAAAATGCTCTTTAGGCCGGGTCCTTTTTTGAAACTCTATGGCCACTTTAGGCCCTTATTTGAAACATACTATGTTACTTCATATCTTTATTTGAAATAAAATTCACTTGTTGCCCTTATTTGAGAAAATAAGAGGATTTCGAGCCATTATTTAAAATTTTCCCTCCTTTTTTTTTTCTCAATATCCTTTGGAAATCCGCGCTGTCTTTTTTATGGCAGCCTTTATGGGCGATTTTTCCTTTGTATTAGCAATAGGATTGTTTCCTCTCAAATCTTCATGGGTGATTTTTTCCTTTGTATCAGCGATATAGTTCTCCACAAAAAAATAAAGGTTATGTCTAATCGCTAATTACGTGAAATTGTTGTAGGCGATTGTAGATGTTATGATTGACTAGAAGCCAACAAAAAATGATTCTAGGGTCGTATTAATAAGTATCGTTAGGACATTTCCTTATAAGGTGAACGACGGGAAAATTATCAAAAAAGTCTTAAACCTATAGTTGTGCCAATTCAGTTATAAACCTTTTGCATTTATGTCAATTCAGTCCATTTGGCCGGCCGGCGTTGATATGAATTTTTTTAATAATTTTTTGAAATTTTTATGATTTTTTTTTATCTTTTTTCTTTTCTTTTCTTTAGTTTTTTCTTTCACCCAACCCTAAGGCTGTACGAGGGCCTTGATGCCCTCGCCAGATCTGGCCAGGCGAGGTGGTTGTTGCCCCCGGTCCTTAGTATTGGGTGAAAAAAAAAACTAAAGAAAAGAAAAGACAAAAGATAAAAAAAATTCAAAAAATTATTAAGATATTATTAAAAAAAAGTTAACGTCAACGTCGATAGTGTCATGTCAGCGCCGATCGGCCAAATAGACTGAATTGACACAAATGCAAAATTTTATGACTGAATTGGTAAAATAAAATATTTATGACTGAATTGACATAATTACAATAGATTTAGGATTTTTTTTTGTAATTCTCCCGGTGAACGGCAAATGGATCAAGTTTGCATATCATGGAAAGATGTATATTGAAAATCGTAAATTTTTGTTGATTGATTACTCAACATGTGCTCTTAACTTATTTGTCAATAACTTTTCTTTCTAATTTCTCCTCAAAATATATTAAAATAGACGTAAAAATTTATAAAATCATCTTTAGATTTGTTATGGTTCGGAGTTTTTCATGTACAATGGTAGCGAATTTTACATACTAACAAATTTATTGACATTTGACAAAAATCACAAATTTATTGACAGGTAATTTTTAAAATTCTGAAATGAATTGTTACGATATGTCCGCATGTCGATAAATTGTCATGTGAAACAATAAAGTTACCGATGAATTAAGTAAAAATCGTCAGCAAACTGAACCACACAGATCCCAATCCAATCCATGTACCAAAGAAAAACAGAAGAATTGCCTCCTGTTTTGCCCGCGAAAGAAAGAGAAGAAGAAAAAGAGAGAGAGAAACATTCAAAGTCCTATCGGGGGGGCCCACCCTGATTTCGTCACTATTGCCCGATTTCAAATTCAAACGTCGTTGAGATTTCATTTGACTTTGCGATTTTCATTTATGTCCTTCGTCATTAAAAATGACACGTCCGTCGCGTCCGCTCTTTAACGGTCCCCTTTTGCCCCCTCCTCCTCCAAGTTCAAATAGAAAAGAACAAGAAAAAACCGTATCTCTCAGAAAATTTCCCGGAATTCAGCGACATCAACCAGAGCTGTGAATTTCCCAGGAAGGAAATCGGAGTTTCTCAGGAAAATTCCAGTTCAGAGGGTACCGCTGCTGCATTGTATTTCTGGGGACGGAGGAAATCGCTGAGCATCGATCGTCGAGGTTCGTCTTCCTCTTCCCGCATGCGCTCTCCGATTTCCCTCATTTTTTTAAGCTATCGAAGAGGCACGAGTTCTCTCTGGAGTGCCCTATTTTGTGAGTGTGAAGCGAATTCTCGAACTCAGAGTTCGTTAACCTCCAGTTCCAGTTGAGCTGAAATGAATGATGTACCCTCTGTAATTTGATCTCTGGTTTTGTCCTTCGACCTTTTGGTTGTTGAGGAGCTGACCTTGCTCTCGGATTTCGTATTCACCCTTTTCGATTCCGAAATTCCGGACGGGACAGAAGTTTGTGTCGAACTAATGATAATGACAGGCGTTTTGGGGTTCAGCAGTTTTCACGTAGTTTATGATGAAGCAAAGTTCTCTTGCTGTTCTATTGTAATTTCTTTACCATGGAGATCTGAAATTGTTAACCTCCTCTAACAAATGAAGCTCGGAGTTGCTTAGAGTTGGTCCAACTTGTGTTTCCTGGATGTTTGTCTTCAGACATACACTCTTTGTTTTTAGCCTCTCCTTTCATGGTTGGCTTTTCTCCTCTTTAGGTTAAGGAGATGATTTAGCTCTCAGATACCTTTCACTTTCTAAGCTTTTGAAGCAGCTAGAGCTTGCCTTGAACTAGGCTTTACATGTTGAAAATTGAATTGGTTCCATCAAATTTACTTATTGAATTATGTTCCAAGTAGTCAATGCTTTTCTTCGCTATTTTGCTCCAGCTCCTGTTAAAGTTGAACTGGGACGAATTATGTAGACCTTGTCCAACTTTGCACTGTATCAATCTACTGGTCTTCTTATAGGCATGACCTATGAGAGTGAATGTCTGGCAAAGAGTTGACTGCTTATTTCATCCATTGAGATTGGACATATCTAAAACCTGATTACCTTAAGTGATGTGCTTGTTGAACTGAAGTTAAATCCAAAAGTGAGGATACAGAAGGATGACTTTTGATCATGCCATGCTTGTAGTTGTTTGAAAGTTTTACCAATAACTAGTGTACCTGATTACCTTAAGTGATGTGCTTGTTGAACTGAAGCTAAATCCAAAAGTGAGGATATAGAAGGATGACTGTTAATCATGCCATTCTTGTAGTTGTTTGAAATTTTTAGCAATAACTATTGTCTGAGCATGTATGGTGGAGGCTATTTCCAGGAGTTAGAGCTTCCAGCTTTTGCATGAAGTAATTCAATTTCGCAATGGAAATTTTATTCAGTTGATAGTTGTAATTACTTAAGGATTGGTCTTTCCCTGTTTTGCAATTTAGTTCCTCAATTGTGTTATTTTAGTTTATTGTTCAGCGTTTTTGTTTTTGTTAGTCAGTAATTTCATTGCTACCAAGTGTAGGGAGGGCCATATTCCTCATAGGCCCAAAACCACCTTTAGTTTACAACCAAATACCAGCCCAGTACCACATTAGACTGTTGATTGCATTCTTTAAAGCTTTAAAGAGCTAGTCTTTTCAGAGAGATGATTTATTGCTCTCTCATTCTTTGAAGGTCTGGATGTCATTTACCTTTTCTGGTTTTGACTGTCCATTGCAATCTATTAGCTCTCTGACAATCATATGCATATAGCATTTATGTTACTGTAACTTGTCAACATGATCATTGCCAACAGGTGTGGCGGCTGTTAAACATGTCACGCCTTCAAAGTGATCCACTTCTGCAAGTGGAAACGACATGTGGAACACTTCTATGTGAACTCCAGGTTTTTCCTGAACGGAATAAGGATTTATTCGTATATATTCTTCTGTTATAGTTGAAAAAGGTCGCTTTTCTTTTCTGATAGTAGATTTGTCAGAATAGGTACTTACAGACTTTCTTTCATGATTTGGATGCTATAGATAATCTGGGATGAAGTTGGGGAGTCAGATGCAGATAGGGATCAAATGCTTCTTGCACTTGAAAAGGAATGTCTACAAGTATATATGAGAAAGGTAGATCAAGCAAATCGCTATAGAGCTCAGCTAAGGCAGAAGATAGCTGATTCTGAAGCAGAACTTGCAGCAATCTGCTCTGCCATGGGGGAGCGGCCAGTACACATAAGGCAGGTTAGGACCATCCTGACAAAGCTCTTTTAGGAGTCAAGTATTTTGAAATAATGTTATTTCTTCCATCCTTTAAGAACGTAACAACTAGTAAAGATTGCAAATCATCAAGACACTGAAATCCATCTCAGTTATATAATTTGTCAAATCTCACTTTGGTGTAGTGAAAGTGGCACGTAATCTTAGGGATTTTGCCCTCTTTTACATAAAAAATGAGTGTGGGATCAATGTGTTGAAGGGAGTTCATAATTGAATTGGAATGTAAATCTTTTAGAGCAATAATGAGTTATTATGAACATATTGTCTAAAAGTAATTTGGGAGTAGGTTAGGAGCAATTGTCCAACATAAAAATGGTTTCCAAAAGTATAATCAAGTCGAACATGTTATGGGTTCTTGGGTTGTTGAGTCTTTAAGCATCATTTTTCTACATGATTGCATTAATTTCCATTTCAGTAATCGTAACATGGAAATATCATCTCGCAATAGTTCAAGAGCATACTGCATGATGAATAATGGGATTCAAAAACAGGTCTTAAATAGCCCCTCAAAACCAAAAAGAGAAAACAAAATCCTTAATTTCAAGTCTAAAACCCAAATGCTACCTACTATTTGAAAGAAAATATTTATAGTTCTCAAAGTTACTGTCGGCCAACTGAGAGTTATACAGCATTTTAGGTAAAAGATTATGAAATCGACAACTAGCATATTGCAATTGAAGGCTCCATGCGAGCTCTTCGAAAATTTCATGGTAAATCATGTAACAAACTGTCTGGGTTGGTAGGACGTCACTACTACTATGCTTTATAAATCTTCCAGGACTCCAGAATCCTTCTTTAAATTCATCTTTATTTCCGGAATGTACCAGAAACATTTACGGTTTGGAATTCTATTCCAGTCTGATCAAAATGCAGGAAGCTTGAAAGAAGAGCTCAAGATAATTCTTCCTCAGTTGGAGGAGATGCGGAAGAAAAAATGTGAGAGAAGACAACAGTTTCTTGAAGTTCTAGAGCAAATACAGATTATTATAAATGAATTACATAGGTCGAAAGAACATACTTCTTCTAAAGTAGTTGTGGATGAAAGTGATTTATCCTTGAGGAAGCTGGAAGAACTCCATGGACAGTTGCATGCACTTCAACAAGAGAAGGTTAAATTAGTTTGTTCTATTTACTTTTGCTACTTTCATCATCTTGTGTAGGCTGCTAATTTTTCGTATATCGACATATATTTCTTGCTCCAAATTCTTGTCCAGAGCAATCGCCTGAAGCAGATTCAGGATTATATGTGTACACTGAACTCGCTCTGCATGGTACTTGGACTTGACTTCGAGCACACAGTTTCTGAGGTTCATTTAAGTAATGCTGAAGGATCGAAAGATATAAGCAACGGGATGATTGAGCAGTTGGCTTCTATGATTAAAAATCTGCGAGAGGTTAAACTGCAGAGAATGCAGCGGGTAAGTTTTATTCGTTTCAACTATCAAGATTTACCTCAGAGTAGTAATCATAGAGGGGATTGGGGAGTTGTAATTGTTTGGTTGTCCACAGCTTCAAGACCTTGCAACTAACTTGCTGGAACTATGGAATTTGATGGATACACCTCTCGAGGAGCAACTAATGTTCCAAAACGTTACTTGCAATGTAGTTGCTTCTGAACATGAAATAACCGAGCCCGATGCCCTCTCAGTGGCTTCTATAAATGATGTGAGATACATGTAACATTGATTATCTGCACATATCACAAGCATCATGTCCGGTTTCTTACACTAAAGAGATGGATGGAATTGCTAATGGATTTACGCATGAGCATTTTATATAGGTTGAAGCAGAAGTAGCTCGGTTGGAAGAATTGAAGTTGAGCAAAATGAAAGAGCTTGTTTTAAAGAAGAGGTCAGAGCTAGAGGATATTTGTAGGAAGACACATTTGATCCCTGAAGAAGACAGTACCATGAAATATATCATTGAAGCTGTGGAGTCTGGTAGTTCCAATACCCTTGAGCACATTGGCAAGACCAACTCAGCAATTGCTTGAACTCTCTATGCTCACTTTTCTCGCAGGAACCACGCATGCTGCTAGTGTACTTGAACAAATTGAAGTTCATATTGCAAAAGTCAAAGAGGAAGCTTTTAGCCGGAAAGAATTGCTTGAAAGGGTCGAGAAATGGTTGGCTGCATGTGAGGAGGAGAGCTGGCTTGAGGAGTACAATGGGGTTGAGTGTTCTCAATCATCCCTTGGAGTTACAGATGGACGTTTGTCCACTTTATACTGCTTAGTTATTATGTTCTTTCTTTCCAGGATGAAAATAGATATAATGCTGGAAGAGGGGCCCATCTTACCCTTAAACGTGCGGAGAAAGCTCGATCACTGGTTAATAAACTACCAGGTACTTATAAGAAATGTCGCTCTTGTTATATATGTAAATCTGAGAGCATGAGCTCCTGTCTTAAATTCCTTTCTCATCTCTACCATAATGACCTGATGAATGCACTGCTTAATCTCATTGCAAAAGGGATGGTTGAGGCCTTAGCTTCGAAAACTGTGTCATGGGAGAAGGAAAGAGGGATTGAGTTCACTTATGATGGCGTAAGTATTTAGATAGTTCAAACAGTAATTCTGATTGTTTCGATGCTGTATTTCTGAAACTGTTAATCATTCTATACAGATTCGACTACTCTCTATGCTTGAAGAGTATACTCTTCTACAGCAGGAGAAAGAACAAGAACGCCGTAGGATGCGGGTATGAAACTGTCGAAGGACATACATTTATCTATCTCAAATATTCTATAAGAATTTTTTGTTGGATATTTTGCCGACACCCCAACACAGAGGTGCAAACAAATTTTGAGACGGGAGATATAGTTAAAGAATCCAAGTGCTACTCTGCTTAATTTTACTTGTTCCAGGACCAAAAAAAGCTTCAGGGACAGCTGATAGCAGAACAAGAAGCATTATACGGGTCAAAACCTAGCCCCTCAAAAGTTCAAACTTTGAAAAAAGCTCCTAGAATATCAACTGGTGGAGCGAGCAACAAAAGACTTTCTCTCGGGGGAGCAGTGCTTCAAACTCCTAAAGCTGATCCACTCCACTCCTTAAAAGCTATGCCTCATTCACGTCCTATAAAGAAGAGTGATAGGATTAAGAAAAATGACAGATTCAATACTCAACAAGATGACGGCTTTGCAGCTTTTTCAGCTGGTAAGTTCTTTTGATCTGTAACTAGATGTATTTCCTGTCAAGTGTTAGTGATTTTTTTCAGCGTCTGGTTTGGGGCATTAATCCTGGATACGATGCATTGAGGTCCGTCACTTATAAATAAAGCCTTCCGTTATACCTCTTTATAGAAGTCTTGCATTCAATATGAGATTGACAATAATACCAATTTGCATGTATCTGCGTTTTTACAAATATGTTATTGTTGGAATATCTCTTACAGACACCTTTCAAACTGCTTGAACTTCTCATGTTGTTTACTTAGGATTGATTAATGGGAATTTCCCACCTGATAGAATGTTGGAATAAATGGTATTCCTGCAATTGATGGATTGTTTATAAGTTTGATTGATTGACCAAAGGAATAAAGCAAGCTTAACATTCTCTTGGAAAGCTCTTCTCTAGGGCCGATGGTAATATCTCAACTTCTATAATGACTGTTGCTCTTCCCAAAATCAGCTACTGGGGCCAATGGTCAGCATACATTTCCTTATGCCCAGCTGAGCTTCGTTATTTTATGCATATAGGTAGGAGAGGGTTGGATGTGGCTGGCCCTGCTGCAAAGAACTCATTTGGTGCTGCAACTGCTCATGAACCAGAGTCACCCATGAGACGGAAACCCTTCTCACCCATCACCTCGTCAGTGTTAACAAAGGCCCACAGGACTAACTCGTTGGACAATGCAACACATGGAGAGATGCTACAGAAAGCATTTCCAAGTAACAACACGTTTTCTACTCCCTTGAAGAAGACTCTTCTGACAACAGATGATGAAAATATAACTCCCAGGACGATGCCAATCCATGTTCCCACCACACCCTCCACTGTGTCAGTTCCTATGCACACTGCTATGACACCGGATCTTCTGTCCTTGCCTTCTAGTGTGGGTACCATGACCGTCAAAGAAATTCCTGAGGAGATTGAGTACTCTTTCGAAGAACGAAGAGCTGGATTCGTGCTTCATAGAACGAATATCAAGTCAGTCACTCATGTCCGACGGTATGAGGGAAACATTAACTAAAGATGTTTCTGCATACTTCTCCACATTCACCCTTTGTATTTCAAAATCATGATGGTTTAGTCAATTACAATGGCTTTACTGATTATATGTACATAGTCTACGAGAAATTGTTGTAGCCGGAGGGACAGTCGAATTCCTGCCTGATTAGTGTCGCTGTTTGGTCGCAACTGGCTTTTGAAGCCTTTTGCAACATTCCTTCTCCATGTACTGGAATGAACTCACAGGAAAGAAAGGATCCATGAAAGGAGTGCGGTAACTGAAATCTCGGTGTGCAAAATGTTCGGGAACCTCCTCGAGTGTACTAGGTAAATATCGTTTTCTCTTGGTCGAGTTTAGATTGTTGCTGCTAAAATCAGAGACGGCAATTGATGTTTACTGAGCGAGCATTAAAAGAACGAAATACGGCGATAATCCCCACTGATTGGAATTCAGCCATGACTTGTCTCGCTATAAGTGTATTACTGCTTAAAAGTGAGCGAACGACTTTACCTTACAAACAACACAAATAGAATGACTTGACACAGGCGCGTATTGTTGGGGTTGTGGTTCATATTCTCTTACGACAGGGAAGCATGTGGGTCTTGCTTCATGCTAAGCGGGCAGAGGTCTAGGGGAGCCGCCTCGGCGGGGGTCTCAAAGGGGCTGCGCTTCCTAAACACTAGAGGGCTTTTACGATTTAAGTCCATATTTTTTCATTAGTAGTTTGGGCTCGGGCTCATAAATAGCTGCTATTATATATACTCTTTCTCTTGTAATTGATGGATGTAACGAGAGGTGCGTTGTGCTAATTATAGTGGAATCCTCTGCCGGACGTAGCCCCAGTTTAAGGGTGAATCATGATAAAATCTCATGTCTCAATTTCATTTTCTCGCTACTTTTACTCTTTACTTCGTGTTATTGTACGCCAATCTTAACACGTACAAGCTATTTTGTTATGCTTGAGTTGCATTGGGCAACTCTTTGTAAAAACTGATGCTGAATGGCGAATGGCGAATGGCGATTGGCGATGGAGACGTTAAATGGTTTCACAGTTGCAAGTTCAGAGTCCTTGCTCAAGGCATGTTCCAATCTTTCTTAAAACAGTTACAGTACAAGAAATGTTTCAATCTTTCAGATTCTCGAATCTGTACGTACGAAAGGTAACCTCGGCAGTAGCTAAACATAGTTTTCTCTCGGCCCTCGTCTTCTCTTTTTGGTTATGACGAGGTTTGACTTTTAGTTCGACCAACCAAAAGACAAAAACAATAATAATAATAATGCTAACGTTAGTAATTGGAAATTGGCCATGCTCTTGCTCGACCATTACCTATTTTTTTTTTTATTCTTTTTTATTTGAATAATTATCAGAAAAAGAAAAGAAAAAAGGAGCATGACGAAAGTTGAAGCTTTTCTTTTTCCCGTAAATTAAAATTAAAATCAACGAGCTTTTAAGGAACTGGCAATTTTAAATTAAAATTATTTCCCCAATTTCAGCAGTCATTTAGTGCTATTAATTAATTTCAATACCTCGATTATTTAATTTCCATTATTAGGTATCGAAGAGTAAGACGGACGCCAAGCCCTTTCTTAATCGGACTTTTATACTTTGAATTACGCAGTTAAAATATTCATAAAAAATTACAATCCGTAATATTTTAATATGACTTTGGGAATATTGTAGCATTTTCCTACTATATTTATTTCTCCTCAATTTCATGCCGGAAACCCTAATTTCAAGAAGACTGCATTTCCTTGCAGCAGTGCTGATTTTAGCTGCTGATTATTATTTGTTTTTTTTTTTTTGAAATTTTAGTAAGTATGAGTCGTGATCGCTCCGGAAGGTCGAATCTTCAAAGGTAGGATCTGCTTTTTCAAGACTTGGGATGTTGTTTTCTTGTTAATTGATTGTCTGAACTGATTTTCTAGTTCTTGGCCATAAAATCCAATGTTCTAGCTCAATTATGTCGTCTTCCATGAATCATGACTGAAGCCGATGTATAGCGAGTTTTCTCTTTACAGATCTCAATTTTCCCCAACACTGAACTCTTTTCTTTTGATCACTCAGCAGTTAATTCGAGAGCTTGATATCATACTAGCTGAAGCTCAGTATCCAGAGTATAAGCTCATTCAGGGTTTTTGGGGTTTTTCTTTCTTGCTTTGGGTTATTCATATTGATGGACGAGAGAGAGGAAACAAGTTCCGAATTTGAGGGAGAGGAAGGTGCAGAGAGCTTCAGAATTGAACCAAGAACTGAAAATGCTAACCAAATTGATGGGCCGGCAATGGTGGTCAATCTACCGGCTGCGACTGTGCCACCGACGAGCGTAGCAGTGCCTGGCATGAAAGTCTCGAAAAAGAGAGGGAGGCCGCGGAAACATGGTCATGATGGAGTGGCATTGTCGCCAATGCCGATTTCGGCTTCAATTCCCTTGAATGGTGAATTTCCGGCATGGGAAAGAGGCAAAGGGTCATCAGTGGACACGATAATGAAGAAGCATAAGGTCGAGTATGAAAGTCCAGGTACAAATTTTGAGCTTCAGTTTGCATGTAGACGTTTCGATTTGCAAAGTTAGTTAATCCTGTTATTGAGAAAAATATTGGAACCTGTAAGCTGTTTTTGTAGTAGAGTTTAACAAGAGAAATGCCTCACAAATTTGCAAAGCTCAGAGAAGTTAATTTTCTCTGAGGCGCAGTATAACTTAGATTTAATTGAGCTAATTGGGGCTGCTCACCCTCGTGTCTCATGTCTGATGATCGGTTGCTTTTTGTCTGTCTATTTGTAATTTCCAAGATATATTTGTATTTTGCAGCAAAGAGGGTTGCATACTTTGTTGATGCCAATTTCATGCCTCATGTGCTCGTTGTCAACCCCGGTGAGGTATGTGGCATAATGTAAAGATATAAGCTAATTCTTATCACGTATATGGGGCTGCAGTACATGTGTCCAACAATGGTTCGTGTAGTAATGTATTCATTGACACATAGTGTGGTTGAACTGAGGTTCTGTATTCATTGACATTAACTCAGGCTTACCTGTCAAAGGAAAGGTTTCTGGTAGGTTCTCTAGGTCTAATTATTAAATGAAGTTGCTTCAATGGTACAGAAGCCTTCATACATTGGATTATACACGATTGGACAATTGCTAGACTTTCTACTGTTGTCTTAAATTATTTTAAGTGTGCTCACACATAAAAGTTCATATAAGCTACTTGGTTTATAGTCATTGCTTGCCCAGTTTAGGATTATTATTCTGATTGAACTGTTCCTAGGACATATTTACTTGAATAGACCTTGCAATTAGCAATTTCTGTCAGTAACAGATTCCTTTTGAATAAACATATCATGAGATTCATACATCTGGGAGATATTTTTGCAGTAATGATGTCTTGTATGATTGGCTGTGCTGAATTAACTGACCGGAAAAATGGTGGTGTAATTGCAGTATATTATGTATGTGTTCCTGGTTTGAACATTGTGGCACAAAATTAACTATTGTGGGTGTTCTGTATCGCTACCTTTCACCTGAGTTTGCAGGATGTCATGATGAAGGTTATGTCATTCTCTCGACAAGGATCTCGAGCTATTTGTATTCTCTCTGCAAACGGTACAATTTCAAATGTATCACTTTGTCAGCCTACTTCTTGTGGGGGTACTTTAACATACGAGGTATGGTCACATATTTTGCGCTCTAGAAATACATGATTGGTTAGAGTGAAATTTTTTAGAAATAGTAACAAGATGCCACTATCTATACAGCTTAAGTATGCTGAGCTTATTCACATGGTCTTAGATGTTGTATATGTCAGATCAATTAAAACACGAGAAAATTGAGAGAAATAGATGGAGAAAGAAAGATCAGTGACCTTACCGGGGAAAGACTGATGATGTTGTTGTACTAGAAGAGGGAAGTGGACAGGGAGTACTTATTTTACGTCAGCCTTTGCTCCTGGAACACGAGGGCTCGGATGGTAGCAATTGAGAATAGTAACCATCCATCTATGCTTTTCAGTAATGTAGATAGTTAATCGACTCTTGTACTTTGACCAGGTACCAATAGTTGGCAGTTTCTGAATATAGCTTCTCTTGAGATGGTATCACTCTCGACCTTGAATAGTTTGTTACTGGATGTGGTATTGCTGTAGATGGCATGAGTTGTTGGTTGTAAAATTGGAGGTTGCTGTCATGGACTTATGGTTTACTTTTCGTTCTGTCTTTGGAGTAACAAATTCAGCATATGCAAGTTTCTTAGCTAAGAGATGATCATTTTCATGGAAATCTGCATGGAGAGATGTAAAAGTTGATTTGCCCAAGGAGCTAGTTCTCAACTAAGAGGCTGAACCCTGACATATATGATTTCTTCTCGTTTGCCCTTCCTCTTGGACCACCAGCATGTGCATTTTGACTCTTCCCGTTGTTGATGTGCTTGTTAACTAGTCTCTGCTTTTTAACATCGTTTTTCTGTCACTGTTGTCCTGATTCTTACACAAAGAATTAGTTCTAGCATGATGTTTAGCCTCTCTCTCTCTCTCTCTCTCTAGGGTTGCTTCGAAATTCTTTCCCTGTCTGGATCATTTGCGCCTATCATGAATGGGGGAACAATCACCAGATCTGGCGGGATGAGTGTCTCTTTGTCAGGCCCGGATGGTCGTGTTATTGGGGGAGGGCTAGCTGGTCTATTGGTGGCTGCTGGCCCTGTGCAGGTAAGATCCCAGCCAGTCATAATTAAAGCCTTCTTTCTATCTCTGCAATGCACTCTGAGCATTCAAATTGATGCCACCTTCCCTATTCTTTTCTCATTATGCCAAAGACGACGAAGCATAAGCTGACAACAAATGGAAATGAATTTAAAGTTATTTTCTTGAACATATTCCGGCATGCACTATGTTCAATCCTTCTGCTTTGCCTTAACATTCTATCCTGCATTTCAGGTGATAGTCGGAAGTTTCTTACCAGGTCATCAGATGGATCAGATGGAACAGAAGCCAAAGAGGCAAAAACTTAAGCCCGTGTCAAATGGAGTTGTTACTGTTTCCCACGCCACCTGTGACGAAGAGCCACTGGGTGCATATGGTGGAGTTAAGACAATTGTTACATCATGGTCTTCCTTCAATGAAGAGAATATCAATCCTGTCAATAACTTGATGAGTTTTGCTGTTGACAGTAAAATATCTTTCTCTTAATAAAATGTCGTTCTCTACTAAAGAACCTACCTGCTTTAGTTAATCGGATTTGAGGATTCTAATCGCATTGATGTGTTATATCTGATTCCTTTCATCCCTATGAATAAAACTGCTTAGGATTTTTCTTTTTCGGTCAGAAAACTGCTTAAGATTTGATAGACCTTAATTTATGCTGACACTGATAGGGACGCGCCGCCCGTCCCTAATTGCGTTTTCTTTTTTTTGGTCGAATCCCTAATTGTGGTTCACAGTGTTAGAAAGTAGCAGTTTTCTTTTCCCCCCAAAAGCGCAGAAGCTTTGTTGCTAATTTCACACCGGACATATCAATCTCTCCTAGAAAAATGGAAAGAATCATCAGATGCCACCTCTGGCGATGTCACCATAAATTCTCTGGTTCCCAAATCTCCCGTTGCATCTAGGTTTATGTATCTTATGGTAAATGTAATACAACCGATTGTTTAAATCACATTTACATTAATTTATTTGATCTCTCACAAACAATTGAGCTATTTGAGAAGATCAGATGGTCTGCTGATAAAAATCTCCAACAAAACTATGTACAAGACCTGTTTAACATTATTGGGATGAGAAAAAAAGAAGAAGACGACTCATTTACACCCCGCACATTCTTCAAAAAACCGAAACACCAAAGCAACTATTAATATATAGAATAGCCTTCCATTATATTACTATGTGAAACACCCTCCTTCCCAAAAAAGAAAGAAAGAAAAAAAGAAACAAAGAAAGCGAAACGAGTAGACTGCATTCAATCCTGTCACCTTCAAAGGCATTACCAACAAGTTCGCTGATTATCATGTCTCACCCACGAAGGACAGTGATTCAACTAGTTTGAGGCGCTAGCTGCTTCCATCAGGCCATTACGTATCTGGTCGCCAATGTCCCTAACATGACCGGGGCCATGGGGGATAAAAACTGTGGTGTTGTTGGAAGAGTTGCCCAGATCTTTAATCGTGTCAAAGTATTGAGTGATCATGATAAGATCCATCACCTCTTTGGCAGAGGCGCCTTCGACTTTGTGAGAGAAATTTAAGATGTTTTCTCTCAAGCCATCAGTAATAGCCTGCCTCTGCTTGGCTACACCGACTCCACCCAGATACTTGGCTTCGGCCTCAGCTTCTGCTTTCTTCACCAGTAGCACCTTTTCAGCTTCACCCTTGTATACACTAGCAAGCTGAAGCCTCTGAGCTGCAAAGCCAAGCTTTCTCTTACAAAACAGTATCTCGGTACATACTCGAATTTCAAGCCAGTAAAAAGAGTAAAGAGAAGTAACAATTCTATGTATTGCTCACCTAAAGGTATATTTGCACGCTGATGATGATATGTGTGAAAAATGATAAAGTAGACAAACAGAATAAAAGGTACATACCTGCATTAATCTCATTCATTGCTCTGCGCACAGAAGAGTCAGGTATGATATCAACCATGAGTATGTGCTCTATGCTGTAACCATATGCTCCCATCACCTGAAACAAAGTTCCCCCAAAGTTGTACAAAGAAGAAAGGTGGTGATGCATTTTCTTTTTTCGATCTCTCAGTGCAGTAGAAAGCAAATGAAACAGAGATTTCTTGATAACACAAACATGATCAGCACTGAGTACTAAAGTGCCATATGATGAAGCACGCATAAAATCCCAGAGATTCCTTTAAGAAAGACAACCTAAATGGACCAGCAAACCCAGATAAATCTAAACAAGTATAACTTCTTTTTAAGTACAATCCTTATCTATCATCTCAGAAACAAAACATCCACTGCATCGGTACCTTCCAATTCAGGACTAGTAAAACAGCATAATAATCTGATTAGACAGCAACGCCAAGACCAGTTGCTGAAAGATCACAAAGCGTACCACTCTTGGATATTTGCAATGTGCAGAGTATCTCGTTTGAAAAGATATAACTGACCTATCCCAGCATCCCCTAAGGTATACCTATGAGTGCCTCTCAAACTAATTAAATACTGTGAAGCATATAATTGCAAGACTCCACAAAAAATCTCACGCACTCATTAAGAACCGTTATACATGATTAGTCTGGTAATAAAATCAGCCTACTACCTTCTCGAGTTCCTCCAGGACAGCTTTTGCAACCTCGCCCTTTTGTTCAAACAGCTCATCTAAGGTCATCCTCGGAACAATAGCTCGAACCACTGTACGAAATAGCAGGTGCATCAAAGGGAGAATAATTGCCATAACAAAAATTTTATTGCATCATAAGGATGGGTTGATCCCCTGGTCCATGAATAATACCATCAAAGACATAAGCCTGAATTTGCTCCTGAGGATTTTGCAGTTCATAAAATGCATCATCAGCATTCATTTTGACCACTCTGTATTGGATTGAGCATATGAGTTGCACAAAGACATTATCCTGCAAACTCACCATTAGCATTGTTCCAAATAAAGCCAAACAAAATTTTCCAGCATCCTACAAAGTATCTATACATGCACGGATCCTGCAAATGACTAAATTAGCAGAAATTCAACATCCACAGTTAAGCTCGAAGCTTCAATCCCTAATCTGAATTCAATTGTCAAAGCAAGAGTAAGAAGCCAAAGTTCAATACATATTTCCATTTACCTGTACAGACTTAAAATTGTCTATATCGAGTGCATAAGCTACATGATAAGAACCTGGCAACATTAAAACGGGCCGTCGGTAAGCACACAACAATATCTGCAACATAAGCAATCTCTTTTCCGCTGAAAGTAAACTAAGGGATGTGAAATGAATATTCATTCTTCCGAGAGTAACCTCATTTCCGAAATCATCAACATATAGCTAACCTATGGCGTCCTGCATTTCTTATAGCAATGCAACGAATTATAAAGAAAAGGTTGCCATTGATGACGACATTCCACAACAAAAGGTTTCTCTTTGTTAAAGGACATGCCTAATACACAATTTGGAGTCACATTCTCGTGGCTTCAGCTTTGATACAAACAATCAGCTAAAACACCTCTGCGTCCATTTTGCTCTCGCAGAATGCAACTGTATCGATCACTCCTTCGCCTAAAGCTTAGAAAGTTACAACCTCATCACCTATTCAAACCTTCTCCAACTTATTTACCACGTCTTGCGGAGTTCACCATCTGATTATTTCCCTTGCCGTACCCCTCACCAAAAAAAAATCACTAAATCCGATTGCTTTAAATGCAAAATTACTTCGACCAAAAAAAAAAAAATGCAAAATTACTTAAAGAGGTGATAAAACCCAATTCCGTTCATCATGTTCCAATCAAACTTACAAGGAAACATGATTAGCCGAGACGAATACCAGTGAAAGCGAATGTCATCCAAAGAAGTGCAATCAAACGAGAATATAAAAGTTTATATACCTATGGATTGAGGATCGGGCGGGTGCAGGTAAACAGGAAGGGCAAGATATACCTTAGTTTTGGTCTCGATACGGACTTCGAGAGATTGGATCCGGGTGGAGAGGAGGCCGGCGAGCGCCTCGCCGCCGAGAGGATTGAAGAAGTGAAGGCCGGGTGGTGCCAGCTTCTCGAAACGTCCCCATCTCTCCACCACGCCGATGCTCGCTTGGTCCACGCAGGCGCACAACCCAAACCATGTATTCCCCATTTCTCTCTCTCTCTCGCTCTCTCTGAATCTGTGATTTTTCTCTTCTATAATTATCTCTTTTGACGACGCGGTACTGGTCAAGTTGGGCACTTGCAAACGGAAGAGAGAGAAGAGACCGCAGGAGAAGACAGCTAAAACCATCGAATTTCTGCAAGTCTTTTTTATATTTTTATTCGGTCGCCCGTAGTCGATTTTTTCCTTTTCTTGTCTACGTGTTTAGCCGGAAAATATCCACGATGAAATCTTTCGCCCACAAGCGTAGAGCTCTTGAATTTATTATTTTAAACGGGCTCTTGTAGCGATTTCAGATAGGAAGTAAATAAATGGCAA
Source organism: Lenwebbia sp. NSW1173648 (assembly GCA_029784005.1). Classification (NCBI taxonomy): domain Eukaryota; kingdom Viridiplantae; phylum Streptophyta; class Magnoliopsida; order Myrtales; family Myrtaceae; genus Lenwebbia; species Lenwebbia sp. NSW1173648. Next base: position 37,322,884 of record JARCGZ010000002.1, on the reverse strand, counting down.
AAAGCGATAAATAATGCAATAAGTAAAGTGCATGAAAGGCAAATGCTTGACAAGATAAATTGCTGAGCAAAAGATAAATTTGATTGATTGAGGGTTCTTTACAAAGAGATGTCGCCGACTATTTATAGGCAAGTATAAGATAAAACCGTTATCAGCGATTTCTTCACATTCACATTATCCCAAAACTTTCGGATCTATTTCAGTAATTGCTCTCCTTATCCCTAAGATGGTTTAAATGCATACTCAACTGCTCCATATAACCGTCGGCGCCACATACCGACATAATCGTCTCACCGACGTTTCCCTTGAATTGGGCTTTGGTGCCGTATCTCGGCTGCCAATATTCACATCTTATTGGGCCTTATAACTTCCGTGGGCTTTGCGATCAATTAAAGGCCCAAGTCGATTTTCGGTGTCAACGCTACGAAGTATCTTATATATATATAAATAAATTACATTCGGTATCACATTTGAATCTATAGTCGATCATTAATTTATAAATTACATTTGAACTTCGTGAATGATATCATAATTTTATTAATATAATCGACATGAAACTGTTGTGTGTGTATATAGATATATGATTAATTATACTTGTGGGGATGATTATGATGATTGGGCTCTCATCTTTGATGTAACTAGCCAGTTGTTATGGCTATAGAGGAACAAGTGCAATTTTCAAGCAAACTTCTCGACACCTCATTCACCAATTGCTGTTTTATTTTTGTACGTGAAGGACGTAGTCATGGCTAATCCTTGGAATCAAAGATCTCCTTAAATTCCACGAAAGCACATTCTTTTGTGGGTTTAACGCCGTTACTTTCGAGCGGATCAAAGTAAACACTGACGGAAACATCACGTGACAATCTAAAAATTTTATTTCAGCCGACGAGCTAATTCGAGATAAAGTGAGGTAACTGGAGAGGTGAATTTGCAAATCGAAAGGGTTGTTATTGCAGCGAAATTAAGGACTGTGTTCATTGGAGCAAGTTTGTCTTCCACTGTGGATGCTAGGAATGTTTGGTTTGATTCGTTGTGCAGATTGCTCACGAATAATTCCAAACAAACTTCCTGTGCAAATAGTCTTTTTATTCCTCGTTTTTTTAGATTTATTTCAGCATTTCAACCTTATAAGGCTCTCTCTTGCGTGTAGAGAAGAAAATTCTTGCGGAAATTTATCAACAGGGGAGATCACATATCTCACCTGATGTCATCCAGAAACGGCACCGTTGCGTTGCCACTGTCAATATCCAAAGCTTAATACAAAATTAAAAAAAAAAAAAAAAAAAACCCCAAAAACCCTCGTAAAACCCTGAACACGCCAAATTCACACTGCAATCGAAAGCCGACCTCCCCGAAGAATCGGAAGCCTCAATCCACCGGATCAGCGTCTGTCGCCGGAAAAGAAGAAAGCGAGGATGGTTCTAGGGCTCAGACAATTCTCGCAGCGTACCGGCGACGGCGCCGGAGAACCGATTCTCGACGCCAATAACGGCGAGGAGCTCATGCACGTTCAGCCCGGCGTCGCCATTGCTCTCGGCAGTCGCACTCCTGAAGCTCCCGGCACTCTCTACATCTCCACTCAGTAACTTCTCTCTCTCTCTCTCTCTGAATGATGAATGATGAATTATTAAGTACGAGGGATCCAGCAAAACCGATGAGATTTTTGTGATTGTGCAGTCAAGTTATGTGGTTGAGTGATGTGGAGCGGAACAAGGGCTACGCTGTGGATTTCTTGTCCATCTCGCTTCACGCGGTTTCGAGAGACCCTGAAGCTTACCCTTCTCCTTGCATTTATGCTCAGGTTCTTCCCCCTCTCATTGATCCAAGCAATTTGATCATATGTTAGTTTGTGCTAATATTGTGTTCATTATCCATTTACCATCGAACTTTAGCTCTTGGTGATTGAACTTTGAGGATTTGTGCTCTAGTTGTTAATGTTTTGGAGTTCATCCTAAGATTATGTAGTTTTGTTAGTCATTTGTTTTCAGTTACTAATCATTTTAAGGAAGTGATTTACTATCGGAATCCTATATAGGTGTAATACTAAAAAGAGGATGTGGAGACCATTGCAGAGCTAGGATAGAATTTTTTAGGGGGATGTATACTTGACATGTACTCTCTCCTCTCACATAATTGTAGATTCTGAATGGGTGGTTTCCAGATCACATCTAAAGAGGAAGGCAATATACTCCAAACGTACCCAATAATTACCGAGGAGGGAGCACCTAAGTTGTCTGATTATGGACATACGATTTACTATTGGAAGTCTACTTTCCTTTGGGATGTTGGCAACTTCGTGCAATGTGCAGGCTCTGCTAAGTTCTTTTCTTGTCTTTTTTATGATGAGATTCTCGACTCTAGCAAAATCTTGCTAAATCCTGCCAACGCTTATATTAATCTCGTCTAAGATAACACAAAGAACTATGGACGATGCTGTTGGCCTTATTTCAGTTTGAACTATTGAAGTATTTTTCATTTCCAATGTTTTTCTATTGGAGCTTCTTTCACTTCTTTTATCGAGCATAATGATGCGAAGCTTTAATGAGTTCGAATATGCAACGCCAAGCAGTTCCACTTTCTCGGGTTCGAGAAGTGCATTGTTGGAATTGGGTTGGAATACCAAGCAGCTCTAGGTTCAGGGGTTACCGCTATAGCCGAACATGAGGGAAAGATCATTTATACCAATACTGACAATATCATTTTATTGGGCAATGGAGATACTTTAAGTATTCCATTAGTAATGTATCAACGTTCCAACAAAAATACTTGTATGCACCAAAAACCCCAGGTTCCGCGGGGTGAATGCGTTAAAAAAGGACAATTTTGTAGGATGTCTATTATCTTCTAATGAGGTTGACTTTCGGGAATTTACCTGTGTCTTCCTGGGATTACTCTTTTATTTCTCTTTTGCTCTCCTGTCTGCCTTTGGTTTTGGATTACAGCCTAATAAATGTGGTTGCTCTGTTGCCCCTCTTTGCTGTACTATTTCTTTTTGGTTCTGGTCTGGCACCTGTTGCATGGCTTGCTGAATAATCATTGTTTGTTCATAGATTGAGACTGTAGCGGATGAAGAGGGGTCTGACGGCTCAGATTCAGAATGTGATGAAACTTTAGACTTATCAAAGGTTAAAGAGATGAGGCTTGTTCCTTCAGACCCGAACCAATGTATGTATCGAATAAATGTACTTCCATCCATGCATCATGCTCAACTGTAAACTTACTGTGATGAGCTCTAATAGTCCGCATTTTCCTTTTTCTGGTAGTGGACACTTTGTTTGAGGTATTCTGTGAGTGTGCTGAGCTGAATCCCGAGCCCTCAGAAGGTGAGGGTAGTTCCTCATGACCAGAACTTGTTTCTGTATACAACTTTAGTGCTTGTTTCCATATTCAGTAGTTTCCCTTTCAAAAGTTAAGTGATATTTCTTCTTCTTCTTTTCAACAGAAGAAGGGGAAGGAGGAGGGCATGATTGGGTTTTCAGTGCTGACTCGATGGAGCGTGCTGACTCGATGGAGCGTGTGGCTGGAGGTAAGGAGGGGATTTTCCTCTTGTGCCTGCTATATGTTATGCTCAATTATATGTTGTATATGGTCAGTGATATGTATTTGACATAATGTTTGTATTTTCAGAAGGAGAAGATCCTGATTTGCATTCCAATCCAACAACCTCAATTGGATATTCTAATGGCGAGGGCGAGCATGAGCTTGCTCAAAATGTGCTTGAGGTAAGCATGCAAACAACATTAAATTCGTGCTTCAGAAATTCCAAAACAGTATTTTTTAGAAACTCAGCAATACAAGCTTTATTGCTTATTTTTCTTAAAGCTAGTTGGTTGTTTCATTTATTGCAAGAAAGATGACGTAGATAAAGAGGAGATTCACTATGTCTAAAATTGTTGGGCAATCCATCCTGGACCATTCAATATGCAAACCCGTTGATCTTGTCTTTGTTAGTCTTTTCTAAGTTACTCTTAATCTTCACTGATTAATTAACGTAGTGTTGGAAACGTTAGCATACTGCAAAACATTAGCAAAATGGAAGATGTGTAGATGTAACATTGGCAAGACATAAGTATTCCACATCTAATTGAACTTTTACTGTGGGTGTAAGATTCTTTGATGTTCATTTGACGCTGATCCTGTTGGTTTGAGCTCTGAATTCCTTGAATTTGACTATTACCTATGGTCCAATTCTTAAAGCCTCTGCCTTTCTGTCTTTTTCACATTGCATTTGATAGGAGCAACATATATTTGTTAGAATATAGGAGAACGCTGCTTCGGGCATGATCATTTAGTTGAAGATGTGGGCACTTAGCATTTGTTACAGATTTTTCTAAGTATTTCTGCTGAATTTGCGGCCTTAGGACAGAAGATCGTGATGCTTACATAATACATATATATTTGTTTCCGACGAGCAGGATTTCATTCCAGTGCATGTGCATATACACCTTAAGCCTTTTAAATGTCCATAAATTCGATGAGTCATGGTGGGAAGACCATGCTGCTAAAGTCCTTTGGTGTTATTAATGTGTGTGCAAGAAGAATAACTAGAAAACAAAGAATACCTGTTCTTTCAAGGGAGGTTTATACTGTTTCCATGCACCGCCTTGTTTGGTCTAATAATCTCTCTCTTCTTAATATATAGAAAGAAACACATGCCCATGCATTGATATTTTCTTGATGGTATTGCAGCTTCAGATTCACGATCAACGTTTTGAGGATGCTGAGGAGATGGAACATCAAGAGAGCAATAGCGGACATCACTGACATCTGTCACATATTGGGCTCTGGAGTTAACCATTGTCCAGTGTATGGTTATTGTGGATGCTTATGTAGATGTAACATAGTATTTTTTGTTAATCGTATTGCTGCTGGACATCGTTAACCTTTTGCTTCTGTTTTGAGTACTTGTCTAGTCCATGTAACTTGAGTGCTGTTATCTTTTGGGTGAAAGCTAGTTTATTGTTTTGAGAATAGCGGAAGTCATCGACATTCATCGCCTATTGGGCTCCATCATATTCAGCGTCTTGATGTTTTGATTTTTTTCATTTGCTTGGCTTGAAAATTCCATGTAACTTGAAGTGAACTCGACTACAAACTTTCTTTATCAGCTCTCTAATGATGAAATTCATGACTGAAGTTTCTGATATGCAGTTCATAGGATGTAGGCCTTGTTTCTTCTTTGGATAAAATCCCCACTACTTCCTGAACTTTAGTTTAATTTACAATGACATTCTTGAACTTTGAATTCATTTGGTTAGGCGTTTGGAAATTTATCAAATGTACAATATCATTTTTGAACTTTCAATTGGTTCAATTAGGTCCATGAACTTTATTTCTGTGTCATATCATTCTTCTGTTGAGTAGAGTTGATATATTGAAATGGACACAAACTTTATTCGAACTAACATGTGAGGAGAAAATCATACACGTGGATCTCGTTTGTATAACATACACCCGAGACCCAAAAAAAATCATACCAAGTTCCTTTTAACATGTAGTATTCACTCTTGAAAAGCGACATAGGTTACATTTCATTTAAAAATTCGTAGATGATAGTATTGACAAACAAACGCAGCCTATGTATGGACAAAAATCCTAGGACTTGCAATGTCATTATCTATTTTTTCTTAGGCCCTTTTGGCTTGACTTAACAGAACGCGCTTGTTTTCAATTTCAAACTTTTTGCTCCTGCTGACGAATAGGGGCGCTAACTTGGCACTCTGTGCTGGTCAGGGTTAGCTGCTGATCAGTTGAAGCTGCGCACAATTATTTGTGTTAAAATTATTTCTCGATTTTAAGCCACGTTGGACGAACATCCAATTCGAATAAAATATATCTTCATCGTGAACTAAAGAAAAGAAAAAAGAGCATGCAATTTTCTCTTTGCTTTTGGAGTCAGTCAAGAAAATCAAAGAAAATCTAATATGAAAGTGGGTTGACCGAACTTGAATTTTGCTTGGATGAGATTTGTTTTGAATATCACCGAAATCTATCCTTTTGGAAACGGTGTGATATTTCCTGTTCTAGTCCAAATTTGAAAAGGGAAATTGCTTATTGGCCAAGAACTTCAAGAAGTCCATGCGTGTGGGTATAAAATACCCATGGGTCAAAGAATGCGTTCTTCATGTAGTCTTGAAGCGTCGTTTCACGAGTGCTTGATAGTACGTTTTCTATGTGGAATTACATCAAGAATTCAAGTGTTGATGCATATTAAATCTTATCGCAAGATTTGCGTTTAATTTATTCGTGAGATTGAGAGATTATTTTGTGAGGAATTTTTGGTTATTATATATAATTGAGGTTGGGAAACACTGCTAGTATTTGAGTGACTCGAGTGCGATTTGTGATTTCTGTCATATTGCTTGATTTATGGTGACATTCGTTGCTGCTCTCACCGTAGACTTAGGTCTCTAAGAACCGAACCAGTAAATCTGGTGTCTAATTTATTTTCTTGTTCGATCGCTTGCTTCGCGCAATAATTTGTTTGACGACGATGCATCAAATGCATGGTATGGAAGAAAAGCCGGTGAACTATTATGTGCGCTAATTGAAGGAGAAATGTCGTAGATGAAATCGGTGCAAATCCTATTTCAGATTATTATTTGCTCGAGCATAGTCTAAGTATATGCGGCACATGATATGCCGCCTATCGTGCGGCTAGGGGACAGGTACGACTAGCACGGGTAATGGCAGTTACAGATATCGTTCGGCCTTTCTTCTGACATACAAATTCCCACAGCATCACTGCCAAAGGCGTCCTTACAGCCGTTCAAACACGTCACACTGGTGCAGTTTGCCCCATCGGGATGTGAAACTCCCTAACGCAGAAGCCCTCCCTCGGCGTCATTGTGCGCCACCCCAGCGCCCTCATGCTTCCATTACCTGCTGCATGCACTCAAATCTGCTAAAACTTTTTCTCTATCTTTTAGCCAAGTATGGCTCAAATCCATTCTCTTCATTATTTTGCTTATAATCACTTAGCCATAGTGGCAGTCTGTCTAACAACATACGCAGAGATCACAAAACAGATAGTCGATATGTATGTATGTAAACATTAAAATAGGATGGATTGCTGTTTACCAGCAAACAGGAAGAGAACAAGCAAAAGCACAGAAGAGATGGAGATTCTCTTCATGTTTGTTTTTCCTGCTATTTCCTTGAAAGGCGAAGGTGGTGAAGAGCTGGGTGCGATTATCAGAATATATAGGGTGGTACGAGATTGGGAACGTAATTAATTTCTAATTCACTGTATTTGGTAACACTTTGATATATGCTTTAAATTATCACTATGAAGGTAAGCAAATTAATAGATTTACGAAATGTACTTTTTTTTTTGGGGGTCAAATTACGAAATGTACTTACTTACCATGCAAGATTACCATTGACTATCATCCATTCCCACATCCTTCCTGTATTAATGAAAATAAGGTAATAAGTACACTTTTTCCTTTCAAGATTTGATGCTCATTCCCTTCATTCTATGGTAACAAGCACGATAAACATTAGATACACAAGTACTATATTTAAAGATATAAACTGAACCAAGTTATGGATTTCCTCCTTCAAGTGATCGGATTTTTATACTTTATGTTTCAAATTCGTACTAGTTGAATGCTTCAATTCATATTATACTTTATGTTAGCTATATACTTCATCTATTATGTATTATGTAAGATTTTCCCTGACGGAGTAAGCCAAAAAAGAATGTTCTTTACTAAATGAAAACTTCAGATGTATTAATTTTAACTGTGGCGTAATTATTTTATATGTTCTTATATAATTTACAGATAATTCATTTTTCATCATTAAGTTCATTTTAGTAACTGGGCTTATTGATCGCAACGTTGACATTGATTTATAGCAACAATTGCTACCGCTTTTCTTTGGTTTCTTTGGGTAGGAAAAGACCACAGATCTGATTGTACTCCTTTGATCCACACGCACCATTATTCTACCACTAAATCTGACGTTGTACAGGGACGGGCAAACAAATCATCCTCAAAAAATTTCTTCTCCGAAAGTCATCGGGAGCAATAGCAACAACTTTTGGACTTTTGGGATCTTGGACCCATGATGAATTTACACTTTTCCACCGAAAATTGGAGTGGCGTTCGTTTACGTTTAGTGGGATATTTCATGCGATCTTGTATTTGCAAAGCTAAAACGGGTCCACTTGGGCACTCCCAAAACGACAAGGAGGGACATCATAGAACCTCGACTCTCAAATCCCCATTAAGTTAAACTAACCTACGTTAATATTTAAAACAAGAGAAGGACAAGCGAATGGGTCCCCTGCAGTGTACTTGTTTTTTTTTTTTGGGGTCATAAAACTGCTCTTAAATTTAATCAAAAGAAGTTTGAGAATATACTTCATGGGCTTCGGAATAGAGTAAATCCAAAAGACCTCGGGTGATAAAGAACCCAATTGCTCGATAGACTATTTCTTCTTTGGGCTTTAGCAACCCAATCAACCACCTTGTTTGCATCTCTACTGATATGGGTCATCTTTAATTTCGAGTAAGGCCCGCAAAGAAGATGGGCTTAGCTGATAAGCACACGGAGACTCCAGCTAACTTTAGTTTGATCTGTAAGGCCACATATCATATCTGAGTGATCTGTTTCTATCTCCAAGTCTTCTCCTGCACGGGCGAGAAAGTGTATTAGGGTTTCGACCAAGGCTGTTGTCTCCGCCGTTGCTGCCGATGAAGCTTTAATTGACCGTGCAAAATTGTCGATCAGGCGCCCATGGCTATCTCGACAAACGGCTGCAATGGCCCCTTCGCTCGATCCTTCCAAGTAAGCACCGTCTATGTTGATTTTTAACTTTCCCCTCTCCGGTGGTCGCCAAAGTTGAGACGGGATTGCTGATAAAGTTCCATTTTTCCTCTTCCCTATGAGCCATCATTTGCAATTTTGAAACAAAGAGTGAGCATTCTCCACCGTACGCTCAGGATTTGGTTCCAAAGAGTGAAAAGTGTTGCTATTTCTCTCATTCCAGATTTGCCAGAGGACGCTCTCCAACAATTCAAGAGGGACGCAAGTATACTCGACGTTCGCCAACCATTCATCAATTCTAGATAGGCCATTAGAGGAAATGTTCAATTGCAGGGAGGGGTGATTCCATACCTTCTTCGTCCAAGGACATAGGAGGAGGATATGTTCGACTGTCTCCGCGCTTTGCTTGCATATGCTACGCATTGGATCCGGTACGAGTTTCCTCCTATGTAAATTTTCTCTTGTAGCTAGGGCATTTTGACATGCGCTCCATAGAAAAAATTTGATTTTTGGCACTGCCAAATCTTAATTCAGAGAGATGGGGGATTTGATATGACGATGAAGCCAAATCTGAGTTAGGTAGCGGTGTACTGACCGGGTTGATTGTGGAGAAGATCATAACTCTTCTCAATAGGAGAAAATATCTTGTAAACATGTGGATGACGATTGACAAAAATCCTAGGACTTGCAATGTCATCATCTATTTTTTCTTAGGCCCTTAGGATGCGAATGGTAACCATTTTGTTTTCGGAATCAATTTCTAGCCAAAAAAAGAGTTTCTGGACGAGTTTCAGAACAATAAACACGTTTAATAACGACACAAAATTTCTATTCCCGAAACAAAAATTCGTTTCATAACAATATAAAATTTCTATGGTTGCCGGCGATCGGCGGACTGGTGAACTAGCGATCGAGGGTCGACGGTTGGTGGACCGATCGAGGGTCGACGGTCGGTGGACCAACGACTGGCAGACCAGAGGCCGACGGAACAACGACCGGGGCCGACACACGGAGGATAGCGGGCCGGCGGACTGGCGATCGCCCACCAGCGGATGGCGGGCCGCGCGACCGGCGACTAGAGAATTGGCGACCGAGGGTCGGCGGCTCACAAACCGGCAATCGGCAGATCGGCAATCCGACCGGCGGAAGGCGGAGCGAGGATTAACATACGGTGGATCTACGGCCGGCGAATCGGTAGACCGGCAAACCGGCGAACGGCGGAGACCGGCAAACCGGCGAACGAGAGAAAGGGAGTGAGCAATGAGAATAATTCTTATTTCTCATTTTTCTATTTTAGAAACAGAGAAGCTGAAAATTTTAACTTCTTATTTTTGTTCTAAACCTATTTCTGGAACAAAAATAAACGGATTTATGTTCCAAACCTGTTCCAGTGGCGCTAACTTGGCACTCTGTGATGGTCAGTGTTAGCGGCTTATCAGTTGAAGCTGCGCACAATTATTTGTTTGACGAAGGTCTGTCAATGCACGGTATGGAAGAAAAGCTGGCGAACTATTATGTACACTGATTGAAGGACAAATGTTGTAGATGAAATCGGTGCAAATCCTATTTCAGATTGTTATTTGCTCGAGCATCGTCTAAGTATATGCGCGACACATGATATGCTGCCTATTGTGCGGCTACGAGATGGGAACGACTAGCAAGGGTAACGGCAGTTACAGATATCGTTCGGTCTTTTTTCCGACATACAAAATCCCACAGCATCACTGCCATAGGTAGTCTTACAGTCGGCCAAACACTTCGGATTGGTGCACGATGCCCCCTCGGGGACGTGATACTCCTTATAGCAGAAGCCCCGCCCCGGCGTCATTGTACGCCACCCCTGCGCCATCATGCTTCCGTTACCTGCACGCACTCAAATCTGCCAAAACTTTTTCTCTATCTTTTAGCCAAGTATGGATCAAAGCCAATCTCTTCAGACACCTTTTTGCTTTTTCTTCATTCTTTTGCTTATAATTAGCCCATTTACTTAGCCGTAGTGGCGGTCTAACAACAAACGCAGAGATCACAAAACAGATAGTTGATATATGTAAACATCAAAATGGGATAGATTGGTGTTTACCAGCAATCAGGAAGAGAACAAGCAAAAGCACAGAACAAATGGAGATTCTCTTCATGTTTGTTTTTTCTGCTATTTCGTTGAAAGGCGGAGAAGGTGAAGGGCTGGGTGTGATTACCAGAATATATAGGTGTACGAGAGGCGACAAAATGAAAGGAAATCAGAATTAAAATAAAAAAGATGGGAAAAGTAATTAATTTCTAATTCACTGTATTTGGTAGCACTTTGATATATGCTTTAAATTATTAGTATGAAAGTACGTAAATTGATAGATTTACGAGATATACTTGCCACGTAAGATTTCCTTCTAAAACTTTAGAAATAGAATAGCAGCAATTTATGAAATTACCATTGACTATAATCCATTCCCACGTCCTTCCCGTGTTAATGAAAATAAGGTAATAAATCACTTTTTCCTTTCAAGATTTTATGCTCATTCCCTTCATTCTATGGTAACAAGCACGATAAACAAAACAAAACAAAACGATCGCAGTTCACGAGGTTTATTCTCGGTAACCAAATGGGACCAGAAAGGAAGCCACTAAAATTAAAAGGGAATCTGTATTCATTTGTGCCAGTGAAAACTTAAGGCACACATGGCAACATTTCTACTTCAGAAATCAACTTCTGGCCAGTAGTTGATTTTTCTACTTCTGCTTTGGAACAGAAATTCGTTTGGTAATGGCTGGAAATTTCTACTTTTGGAACATTATTAACACAAAAATTTCTACAAAAAATTATTGATCCTAACCTAAAATGCATGTTATTCGAGAAAAGTAACGGATTTACATATAATTTGTCATTTTATTATTTTATGCAAATGTGGACCAATTTTATGGAGAAAATTCTATTAATAAATATGATGGTGGAGCTGATATCCACGCTAAAAGCACAGGTAGTTCCGGTGCTTTCTCGCTTGTTCCTCTAGCGTGGTTGATGTCGCAATGGGCATAGTATATAAACCTTCTTTATGTCTAAACCGTCTATAGTTCAAAGGTGCATCATGATACATTCAGTAAACCATACCATTGGACGAGTTGGTTTATGACAAGCAACAATGCTTTCCAACAATTTGGTCTGGCACTTGTTAAGAACCTAAGGAGAAATTCCAAGTGAGTGCATATGAAAATGACATTCATAAACCCTACATAGTGCTTTGAAGGGTGTGAAAAATATGGACAAACAGAAATATACATGCATTTTGCCTTCTCAACATCAAGTTTCCTTATTTTCAAGAATCTAAGAAAGAAGACAGGTGACTAGAGAAGTTCAAAGACGGCAATAACAATAGTATAATTGTGACTTTGCGGGATTGCTCGGTCCACTTTGAAATAATTGTGGGATGCCATTTAATCAACTTGGTTCAATTGCTCGATCCACTTTGCCATGATTCTGTCTTTGCGGAGTGCCATTTAACCAAATCATAGAACATTTATTTCCTATAAAAAATGATATTGCTAAAACACTTTCATGTAGAACAAAATTTATTGAAAAATTATAATAATTTTTTTGAAAAAACACTTTTTTATTTTTTTTAAAAAATTATGTTTTATTTTTAAAAAAAAAATATTTCTTTATTTAATGGCCGTAGGAGACCTGCGGTGGCGGACGGCGGTCACCGGCAATGGTGGACGGCGATCACCGGCGATGGTGGACGACGGTCACCGACAGAGGATTGTCTCTTTCTGATTTTAACTTCTGGAGAGAAGTAGTTTTTTTTTTTTTTTTTTTTGCTTCTGGAAGTTGCTCAAAAACAACTTCTAAAGAAAAAAATTGCTTCGGAAGTAAAAAAAATGAAATTGCGTAACCAAACGGATTTCTGCTTCTGAAGTTACGTTACCAAACAGATTTCTACTCCAGAAGCACATTTGGACAATTTTTCCAAAGGTAATCTATATGTATTTGTGTAGAAATGGCGAAAACCTTTAAAGGAGACAAATAATTTACTAAGGGAAGTCCTCTATCATTGTTATTTGGAGTGCAGAACATTACATCTATTTCGATATGACTATTGATTTAGACAACTACCCACAACACAATTTCAATTCTCCTTAAAAACAACAGATTTTGAAATAGTAAATGTTAGAAACTCAGCAATATAAGTTTCTTAATTGCTCTTTTTTCCAAAGGTGGTTTAGTTTTTTGAGAATACGCTACGTCACCGACATCTATCCCACATTGGGCTCCAGGTTAACCCTAGTCTAGTGTCTGGTTTTCAAGGAGTGTTAATGAAGATGTAGTAGAATATTCATTCTTGATCATATTGCTGATGGGCATCGTCTCAATATTTTGCTATTGTTTTGTTCACTTGGCTTGAAAGTTCCATGTAACATAAGTGCACTCGACTCTGATTTTTATTATGAGCTCTCCACTGATGAAACTCAGGGCTGAAGCTATTAGATGTACGCCTTGCTTTTTCTTGGGATAATAATGCTGCTACTTCCTAAACTTTCGTCTAATTTGCAATGTCATTCTTGATCTTTTTATTAGTTCATGTAGGTCCTTGAATCTTTTCCAAATATACAATGTCCATCCAAAGCATGGAACGGAAGAAAAGCCGGCAAGCTATTATGTGCCGTGAGTCAAAGAGAGATGATGTAAAGAAACCTTGAAACAGTTGTAGATGAAATTGGTGCAAATCCTTTTTCAGATTGGTATTTGCCCGAGCACAGTAATCAGTAGTTATACGAAAGTTTGAAAACGAACTACTATAAATCATATGCGACATAAATATGCCACTTATTGTGCAGCGACGGGAACGGGTACGACTAGCAAGGGTATTGACAGTCGCAGATATCTTCCGGCTGTGTGTCTGACTTACAAACTCCCGTAGCCCCATCGCCGTAGGTAGTCTTGCAGTAGGAAATGCACTCGTCCTTGAAGCATCGGTGAGCAGGGAGTTGCAACTTCTTGCCGCAGAGGCCCGATACCTGTGCCATCATGCTTCCATTGCCTGCATGAACTCAAATCAGTTGGCTTTTTCTCTTTCTTTTTAGCCAAGAATATATCAAATCCATTATCTTCAGACACCTTTTTGTTAGCAGAGATTACAAAACAGATAGTTTAGCATTAAAATAGGCTAGATTGCCGTTTACCAGCAATTAGTAAGAGAACAAGCAGAAGCACAGAACAAATGGAGATTCTCTTCATGTTTTGTTTGTTTTCTGCTATTTGGTTGATAGGCAAAGAAGGTGAAGGTGAAGAGTTGGGTTTGATTATCAGAATACATATATAGGAGTACGAGAGGCCCTAGAGTGAGAACATAATTTAATCTTAGCAAAAAGGCCGAGAAAGATAAAATGAATCCGCACTTGCCGTATGAGGTCTTGAAGATCAGATTCGGCGACGACCTTGAAGCAATGAACTAAATTAGAAGGAACTCAGAACAATAATCTTTAATTTACTGTATTTGCTATTTTTGAATTGGATATGCCTTAAATTTCAAAGGTATATATTACTGTAAAAACGCACATTAACAGATTAATGAAAGACACTTACCATGTAAAATTTCCTTCTCCATTCGAAATTGAATAGTTCCTATTTATGAAGTTACCATTGACTATCGTCCATTCCCACCTCATTTCATGCTAACTTTATGAGGTGATAGAGAACACTCATCTTTCCAAAATTTGATGTCCATTCCCCCTCATTCCTTGTACATGTGGCAAAACGGGTCATGGACCCCTATTTTTTAATTTATATTTGAAGGTTTGGATCATACATGAGTTGCCTGTGATATGGATATATAAGTAGGTTTGAGTTTTACCAAACCAAAGTCCAATTGGTGATGGGTTCTATTGGGTTTGGAAAGAACTCATTTTCAACCCATTTACTCGAAGAGTAATGCTAAGGCTTCAAGGCTTTTAGGCCGAAGCAAGCAACATTGTGGATCAGGGAATTTTCGCATTTGCGATGTTGGTCGTACCATTTTTTTTTTTTTGGGTTTAATTTTAGCGTTTTTCTATTTGTCAAGCCTTTGAGACTTCTTTTAGGGAAAAGAATACCTTTGGTGATTTTCTTAATTTTACTTTTTGATATTTATCTTTTGACTGTATTAAATTGTTAACAGGCCTGTGGCGGTGTGATGACGACATTTAAGGATGAGCACTGGATTCTATGCAACTGGTTCAACTTGGGAACCAAAACAAACCTGCCCGTCGTCACCGAGGTCGAATTGGACCTTTGGCGAGGCTCGACCCTGCCAGATCTCAGTGACGGCACCCTTGCTGATCGTAGCCAGTGGTCAGTCACTAGCCATCGCTAAGGCTCGACGACTGGCGGATGAAGAAGGATAAAGCAAAGAAAAGAAAAATGACACATTAAAAATAAAAAATATTAATAATTTAATAAATTGTGTCCATGTCAGCGCTGACTGCGCCACATAGGACGATCGACCTCCACATCAGCGATTTTTCGGCTATAATTTGGCCGGATGGACTACATTGGCAAAATGTAAAAAGATTTAGGACTAAATTGGTAAAATTGAAAGGTTTATGACTGAATTAGCACGAGTGTAATAGGTTTAGGACTTTTTTGGTAATTTTCTCAATTTTACATAGACTAGGATTCCTCAAAAAGTGTGAAAATAAATTACCTAGCAATAGCTTTTATTGAGATTCCAATTCCACATTGCTCAAACCATATAACTATCAAACCAACCTCCATCAGTCATTGCCTCCACCACTAGTTGCCACCAGACGCCGGTATCGGGTGGGCGCACCACCGATCACCGGTGAGAAGTGTTCTTCTTGAGAAGGTCAAAACTTTTTGCAATCCAAACAATTGAGATTAGTTGAAATGAGAATCCATTTGATAATCGTTTCTTATCATAAAAATAAGAGAGACCTGAACGTGAAAACTGATCCAGTACTCAATCTTCTGATGTTGTGATGGCGACATAACAACATATTGGAAACAAGGAGAAATCTTAAGTAGATGCACAAGTACTATATTTAAAGACATAAACTGAATCAAGTTACGGATTCCCACCTTCAAGTGATTGGATTTTTACTAGTTAAATGCTTCACATTTTATTTTATGTTAGCTATGTATTATCTATTATATATTCCGTAAGATTTTTCCTGACCGTGTAAGCCACAAAATAATGTTCTCTGATAAATGAAAACTTCATATGTATTAATTTTAACTATGGTGTAATTATTTTGTATGATCTTATATAATTTACAGATAATTCATCTTTTATAATTGAGTTCATTTTAGTAAGTGGGCTTATTGATCGAAACATTGACATTGATTTATACCAACACTTGCTTCCGCTTTTCTTTTGTTTCCTTGGGTAGGAAAAGACCACAGATCTGACTGTACTCCTTTGATCCACACCCACCATTATTCTACCACTAAATCTTACGTTGTACTGGAAAAATCATCCTCAAAATCTTCTTCTCTGAAAGTCATCGGGAGCAACAGGAACAGCTTTTGGACTTTTGGGATCTTGGACCCACGATGAATTACACTTTTCCACCGAAAATTGGAGTGGCGTTCGTTTACATCTAGTGGGAAATTTCATGCGATTTTGTATTTGCTAAAACGGGTCCACTGGGGCACTTCCAAAACGACAAGGAGGGACATCGTAGAACCTCGACTCTCAAATCCCCATTAAGTTTAACTGACCTACGTTAATATTTAAAACAAGAGAAGGACGAGCGAATGGGTCCCCTGCGGCGTACTGACCAGGTTGATTGTGGACGTCTTCTGTTCTCAATGGGAAAAAATATCTTGTAAACAAGTGGACGACGATTGGCGAACCATTGGGTGGTCATTCATCCGCGACATGCAAATGTTGAAGTATAACTACCTCCGACCATCTTCTTTTCCAACATGTTCGACAATAACTACCACAACTAGATACGCAGACAAAAGCAACAGCACATAAAACAGAGGAGAACGGCCAAAAGACGATGAAAAGAGAAGATGGTATTTTACAACAAAAGCTCACTGATCGAGCGCATTAGGCCCAGTGCAATAACCGACCACATGGTTCCACACCCACTGGACCAAGAACCTCCTCCTCTTCCCGTTCATGTTATACGTCTCCCCATCCGGGCCCTTCATCATCTGCCCCGTGTAGGATCCACCGCCCCCCGTTCCATAAATGCCCTCGCACAGGTCCGCGATCTCCACGGGGAAGCTCGGGTCCTGACCTGCGTACCAGGCGTTCACTAGCGGGTTCGTCGCCAGCTCGGCGATCTCGTGGCCAATCACGCTCACCATCCCGTCCACGCCCACGTCGCCGTTCGGTGGCTTCACCGGCTCCCGCCCGGGCATGTACTCCGGCACCGCGAACGGGTAGGCGCACACCCCCGGGCAGAACTTTGCGCTGTTGCCCACCCACGCGTACGGGAGCGTGTACCCCACGATCGAAGGGAACGTGAAGTAGTGGAACCCACACACGTTGTCACAGAAATCCTGGACGTACACGTCGTCCGCCGTCAGCACCAGGTAGACCCCACCCCTGGGGTTGGTCGCGAGTGGGCGCGTGCGGGCCGTGACCGCGCTCTTTATCACGGACTGCACGGAGAGCCTCGTCAGCAACTTGCCGTGGGAGTAGAACCGGTCGGACTTCTCCTCCCCTAGCCGGACCGAGCGGGAGGTGTTCGCGCCGGTCTGGTCGGTGTACAGCTGGACGGTCCTCCACCACCCGGACACCGAGGGGCGCTTGGGACGGGGGCCCGAGATCGAGCTGATGAACTCGCGGATGATCTTCTTCTGGGCCTTGCGCCACGTGCCGTACCAGATGGGATAGACGGTGATGTTGGCCGTGAGGATGGGGCCCATGTGGTACTTCAGGTGGATGAGCTCCGACGAGCCCTCGTATTTCTTGGAGCCGCCCAGGATGAGATCAGAGCCGCTAGTTCTCTGGTGGGGCCAGGGACGCCATGCTATGGCTGGGGTCGTCTGGAGGAGTAGGAGAAGAGCGCCGCAGACGAGCAGGCACCCGACGGTGGTGGCGTGGCGCATTTTAGCGTGTACTGGATTGGCGTGCGACGGAGACAGTGAGTGTGGTATGGCAGCAAGAGAAACTGGCCCCCTGTGATGTGGAGGGGTAGATGGCCTGTTTATATAATGAAATGAAACATATGGAGATACATTCGACATCGAGTCTATTTTAAAAGAATGCATAGTGATTAGAGCAAAATGCCCATCATGCTGAGGACTTAGTAAAATTAGAGCAACGTAAGACTTGTTGGAGTTGACGAATACTTCGGGGACCCTTTTTCTCACATCGGGTACGCCCACGTGAGCTTAGGGAAACTGAAGTGTTATCCAACGACATGTGACCTCTGCGGGCGGAATGCAGGGGTTCGGGGGCAGCGCTCCCGACACGGGTGCCCCGCTGCCCGGTTAGCGGGAGGGGTTCGGGGGCAGTGCCTCCCGACGGGGGTTCCGCTGCCCGGTCAGCGGACGGTGAGCGGGCGAGAGTTCGGGGGCAGCGCCCCCGAAATCTCAACGGGTTTGGGCTTTTATTTAAGCTAGCCCGTATGGTATGGAATTAAGAGGTTTCATATAGGTTTAGGTTTTGGGCCCGTTTGGGGCATATATATATTTTCTCGTTTTTTATCATCGTAACGAGTTGAGTGGCTATAAACCGAAACTATAGTGAAATCTCTTTGCAAAACGTAGCCCTATTCTGGGGTGAACCTGGGTAATCTCGTGCGTCGTCCATTTTTTCTTTGATTTCTGTGTGATCATTCTGATTCGATGTGCGATAAATCCCTTCAAGACTAATGTAAAGAGTATAATAAGTAATTTCACAGATTGTAAATGTGCAATTAAATGATTATATATCGATTTAACACTTAATTTATTAATTTGTGGATCTATCAAATTTCATTAACGAATTTGGAGCAAGGCTTTGTGGGGGCAACGGAGGAGAGACCGATTCGTTCAAAAGTGAACGGAGGTGGGGGCCAATCGAGTCACGGATAATGATGACTGTGGACGTGGGAATCTGGTGGATTGATCTTTGATCGCATCAATTGTTCGTTTGAGTGGAGCTCCAGATTTTTCTTTTTCTCTACAGAATAGATTCATTTAGCGACGAGTATAGCCAGAGGAGGCGCCACCTGGGCTAGCAGGAGATGGCCAGGAGAGTGCAACGTCGAAATGAAATATGCATCTCAATCTCCATCCCAGCACATAAAATGGTGGAGGGACCAAGTATATGTCCAAGATGTGGTCCAAGCAAACATACAAGCATAACATTATCGTTGTCCCGGCAATACCTAGTAAGAGAAATGCATTATTGGGTCGCTATACCCATCAAAATGTGTCGCGTCGACGCCACATATCACATGCATGACCGATTGAACCAGCGCTGTTGCCTTTTCACTTGTGCAATGCAACTCCTACAATCTTAAAGAAAATTCCAAATAAGGATATAAAGTGTCTTCATTTTCTCAAATAAGGACCTAAAGTAGACATTGTTTCAAAGAAGTGTCTGACCAAAGATATTTTCGTTGTTTACTATTTTCTGAAATCTTTTCCTTTTTTCTTTCTTTTTTCCGTTTTTTTTCCTTCCTTTTGCCGGTGGCCGGTCTCAATGGCCAACCACCGCCTGGGCAAGGGAAGGGTCGCCTCACCCATGCAAGAGCTACTCTCGCTGATCGCAAAAAGAAAAGAAAATAAAAGAAAAAGAAATGGAAAAATGAAAAGAAAAAAAGAAAAAAAAGGAAAAAATACAAAAATAAACGACGAAAATGCCCTTGGTTAGGCCATTCTTTAAAACAATGAGGATAGTTCAAGCCCTTATTTGAAACAATATCTATTTCATGCCCTTATTTGAGAAAATGATGGCACTTTAGTTCTTTATTTGGAATTTTCCCTCATATGTTCATCGACTGCTCACCGTAGCCTAAATGCGTGTTTTATCTACGTGAAGAAGCTCTAGGGTCGTACATTTGAATGTGTTTCCGATATCCTATGGCGTAGCATCACGCATGACGAACCACGACAACAAATGGATTGCATTCTTAATCTTCTTTTTATGTTATATAGCAATGCGATACTAATTCGGTACTTGTTATAGTAAATTAATGGGATAATGACACAAATGGTCTTTGAACTTTGATCAAATGTGCAATGTGATGCCTAAATTTTTAATTTGACCAATATGGTCCTTAAAATTTAGTCCAATATGCAATATGGTCCCTGGACCATATGAAGATGTTTAATGTAGTCCTTCCATTCATTCAAGTTCAGGGACAACATTGGAAATTTTCTTATAGTTCAGGGACTAAGTTGAGCATGTTCCAAAAGTTCGGGGACCACATTGAACAAATTGAAAGTTCAGGGACCACATTCCATATTGGGCTAAAGTTCGGAGACTATATTGGTCAAATTAAAAGTTTAGGGACCACATTATACATTGGGCCAAAGTTTACGGACCATTTGTGTCATTTTCCCTAAATTAATTATTCCACTTGTCAAATGAAATCGTTGTTTTGATTCTGCGGTACATAGTTTACACAAATCGAATCGGTTTTGTTTCTATATATCTAAAGAAATCCCGTCGACAATTAAAGATTTTGCTATAGTTATTCGAAAACAAAAAACAAAAAGAGAGCGAGAAAATAGTCTAAGGTTGTGCGTTTTCACTTCTCGTTGACATTGGATATCCCTGCACTACATCATATACATGACAAAAGTGATTATCTCGTATCGCAAATTTTTAAGTTCATAATCATCCGATAGTAATCATATAAGAAGCTCTGAATTGATCCTATTACACGATGTTACGAGTCATAGAACGGGCACCTTTGCGATGCGCTCAACTCAAGCATGCTATATATGTTGTACTGTAAATTGCTGTCTTAAGGTAGACAAAGAACAAGTGACCCACATCTATTGCCCTACCGTCGTGAAAGCTTGACGTAGCCCATGTCGTCACATGGGAACGGACATGTATATTCCATGATGGCGTATCAAATGGTGGTTGTGATCTAAACAGATGAATGTGTTCTATTTTCTACTTTGAGGCAAAAACAGATGTATGTGTTAAGTATCTCGGTATAGCTTTCGTTTTTGCTTCTTTTGCTTGAATGCACATATATCCTTTCAGATTGGTTTCACGGCTCAACCAAATCATCTCTCCCGTTAATCAAAAAGTAATCCGTCGTCGTTGGATTGAAAAATTCGCGATTACCACGACCAAACCTCATAGACAAATGTTCTAATTTTTCTTGTTGGCACCGCAGAGCCCAAGCTAATAAAGGGGCGAATTTGTAGGTTTGTTAGCAATCGAAAAGTAATCCGTCAAAGTGGAATGCGAAAATTCGCGATTACCTCAATCTAACTTCAGAGAGTAAATATTCAAATTTTTTCTTGTTAACACAGACTTTTACACCTGCATAAAGTTAAAATCGCTAGTAATTCCCTATCAGCAATGCAGCATGCTAGCCTAAGGGATTTGATTTTTTCTTTTTCAGAAAACGAAAAAAAAAAAAAAAACATTTAGGCGCAAAAGCCGCCCATTGCGCTATTTAATGATGGAGTGTCTGTTTATTTGGAGTTAATGGGGGAGAGAGAGAAGGAAGTCAAGACGTGAGAAAAAGACAGCTCTTGCATCTTTTTGCACCAAGTTCGGACATAATCCTCATTTTAGACATGCCCGCGTGGACCAAGGAAGGCCGGCTTCTAGGCTTCTAGGCCACTAGGTAGTCGATTCCATCGTTATTCATCACATGCATGTTCTTTGAAGATATTTTCGTTAGATCGATATAGGCCGCCCGTTAAACTAAGATATTTTGCGAAATTATTTAGCTTGTTGCTCTCACAAATCCGAGAGAGAGTCGTTTATCTAGCCTCTTCGCTCACCATGCTCCCACTACTATTTGTAACACGGAACGCGAAGTGCATTTACGTAGATAAATAAGTAATTCATTCAATAAGTGGCTAGCGGGCAAGCCACGAGGGTTCTGAATCTCGATAAGATTAAGTCGAACCGATAAATCAAAACCCACGTTTATGTTTACTCCATGAACGAAAACATCTAATTTTGGTCTTAAACACATCTAACTATAGTTGAAAATATGGATGTGCTTTATTTAGTCTTAGAAAATACTACTCTTCTAGTAGGTTAAGAAGTTCACTTTCGACCATCGCTATAAGTTGTTCTGCTGCTTACTTAGGAAAGAAGAAAAAAATTGCATCTTGACGGTCCATATCAAACCCACTTTTACATCTTGTCAATCATTTTATTTGGTCTGGAACATATAATCTGTTTGAATTTCAATTGCCTAACATTCAAAGCAAATTTATGAACTTTTGGTAAGTTCCTTTTAAAGTAGTACGCGAAGAATCGCAATTACGCCTTAATAACTTCCTTAAGAGATGTGCGTGCTTACCATATTCTACATTTTCTTCTTATGAGAACTTTTCGAGTAGAAACCTTAGTTAGCTGTCTATTTTATGAAGTTACGGTTGTCTATTATTCAGTCTCACCTCCTTCATGTTAGTTAAATTAAGGTAGTTCAACACATGAGTGATTATCTGTAAATCATAAAAGTTAATTAATTTTAACTTATGGTATAATAATCTTGGACCTGTTTTGACTATGCAAATGCACCATAGGCATAAATAAAAAATCGCACGGAATTTCCTACTAAATATAAATAAACGTCACTCCATTTTTCGGTGGAAAAGTGTGGTTCATCAATGATTGCTCGTCTCTGCAAGGCGAGATATACATTTTTTACATCTTGCATGATCACCAGTGGTAAAACAGCGGTAGGTGTGGATCACAATAAAGTAGTACAATCTTATTATATTTAACGTGATCATTTCCTAGGAAAAGTAAAAGCAATTCTTCTTACAAAAGAAAACTACAATCAATTCTAAACTTATTGTATAGATGCTAATTTAGTCCTAAATTGTTCAATTTGATGAAAAATTATTTCGCGAAATTCCGATATAATCCTTATAGTCAATTTTTTCTAGAAATCGTTGATGTGGCGAGTCAGTTGTCGCAAGCCATCCTATGCGGCACATCGCCACATCAGCGATTTTCAACACAAATAAGGCCGGTAGGACTACATCGAAATTTTCCGCAAATGGTTATAACTAAATTCGTAAAATTAAAAAATTTAGAACTGAATGACATCTGTACAATAAGTTCAGTTGCCATTAAACAATTTCCCCAATAGACGTGGGATAAGTACACCAAGAGTGCCATAACTTTTGTACGGCGTTCACTTGAGTGCCATAACTTTTTTTTTCTCTCACTCGAGTGCCACAAATTTGAAAAATCGATCACTTAAGTGCCATTGGCAATTTGCCTCGCCGAAAATCCTACGTGGACGCCGGAAAATCTGACGTGGCACCACCGGAACAATATTTTTGAAATTTTTAATGTATAAGTGGATTTTTTTTTAAAAAAATTATTTTTCTTTTTCTTTTGGTTTTTTTCTTGTGGTTTTCACCCCTTGGCCGGTGAGGGTCACCGGCGACCCCATAGGCGAGGGTCCACTTGCCCTCGGCCGGCGGGGCCACGACAGCCCTTGCACAAGGCCGTCGCGGCCCTCTCTAGGTTCGGGCGAGGGCCACGAAGACCCTCGCCCATATTTGGGGAGGCGACCTTGGCCCTTGGGCGAGCCGGTCGTGGCCAGCGAGGGTCATCGGCGACCCTCACCGGCCAAGGGGCAGAAAACCAAGAAAAAAAAATAAAAAAAGAGAGAATTTTCAAAATAAATTCAAAATCAAAAAATAAAAAACATTAAAAATAATAATAATAAATTCACGTGTCACTGAAAAATTAATAAAAAGTAAGAAAAAGTCCACGTAGGATGATTTGCTGAAAGTGGCACTCAAGCAATCGATTTTACTTCGATTTGGCACAGGAGTGAACTCATCCCAACAGATGTCAATGTTGCGACGAATAAGCCCACTTTCCACTCCTGTCCCCTCTCGTCTTTACCTTACTAATAACAAAAGGTTCTCTTAGTTGAATACGTTTCTTGCTCATCTATCTATATGACAAAACAGTCCAGATTCTTTTGGCTCACAGTATACTGAGCCAAAAGCCTGTAAAATCCACTTTGACAAAATGACGAGAAGACTATTGAATCCATGTATACCGAATATATGGCCTAAATTGTAGACGAAGCCAAAGGGCTATACAACCTTTTGAATTACCATCCACATCTTAGCCACAAAAAAAAAAGAGAGAGGAAGAGGCGTGTTTCCATAAAAATCATAGTCGATTCCCAATTTATATATTTTTTGGATAAAGATTCTCAATTTATATTTCACAAGTCAAATATAGTCGAGGCTTGAACGATTTATATCTATTACGTGAATCACTAATCTCATGAATTGCGAGGAGTCTACAATTATATATGTGTCCATCTGTTCTAGCAATTCATTTTTTTTTTGTATGGGTCTTTTTTTTTTCCCAAAACGGGGGCTTAGAGCCCACTAAATTAGCAAGGTATAACAGTACATGAACGGGGCAACAAGGTGCCAGTTAGATCTCACTGGGATCATCCCAAAGTTCAGCTTTTATATAACTAAGATAATGCCAACAAAATTAGCAAACATGTAACTTTTGTCGTATTCTATGGTACATGCTATGTTATGTTTTCAAATCACATTGGGCATTCTAGTTGGGTCTCGCCTCGAGTCCGACTTGTCCATTTGAGCAAGTTTGCTTCCGGATGATCACCCGTTTCTCCATCCTTGAATGGATGGATGGAGAAACCTACAACCTGTCAACCATGGCGTGGGATGCATTTCATGTCCATTCTTTCAAGTCTCTCTACTGGTTTGTTGTGTGTGTATATATTAACTAGTCCTCATGCCCCTACTATAGTTGCTTTTATGCATTTTCCATAAGTATTTTTAGAAGTTAGAAGGCTCCGTTTGTTTCACATAGAGTATTATATTTCTGAAAAATATTTTTTAGGAAAATGACAAAAAAAATTCTGCATTTTACTGAAATATGAAAAAGAACAGAAAAATATTTTCCGTCATTTGAAAATGAAAATCTGATTTACATTTTCCTATATACGCATACACTATTTGGGTGCTAGTGACTTGTACACGAGCAGCCGAAGAACCAAGCAAGGCACCAGGATCCTGAATCCAGCCTTGAGGGACCCCGACTAGGGCACCGGGGATCCAGGCAAGGCCACTTAGGTCTTGACCAAGAGCGCAGACTCCAATCTCGTGTCCATAGAAGTCAAAACTGAGAATCCTATGCCCGTGCATGACTTCTTGGCGCCTTGGCTCGACTCTACTAAAGCCCTGGTGCCCGTGCTAGGATCTCGGCACCAGGCCGGGTCCACAAAGGCCGAGCGCGAGAACTCAGTGACTCAAGTCCTTGCCGCTCGAGCTCAGGTCTCCGACACTCGAGCCCTGGTCCAATGATGTTGGCCTAGGGACGTTAGTGCCTATGCCTGACTCCCCACGACCAGGCCCGAGTCCTCAGCGATCGAGCTCGACATCAAAGGACACGGGCTTGAGTGTCGGGGTCTTGAGCTCAGTCTTGATGGACCTGGGTATGGGCACTAGGGTCCCGAGCTACAGCATCAATGGACCCTAGCTCAAGTGTGGGGAATCCGAGCACGGGCATTGGGGACCAAGCACTGCCTTTGTAGATCCCAACTTGGCGTAGGGGATTTGGGCTTGGGTATCGGGATCACAGGCCAGACTTTAATAGACCTAGGCTCGGGCATCGGGGACTTGGGAATGAGCATTAGGATTCTGGTACACAAGTGCAGAGTTCCTGGTCCAAGCGCTGATATCTATTTACTTTGAAAATGATTTCTTCAAAATAAAAAATCATTTTCCTGAATTTAAGTAGAGGTTTTTTGTTGACTCATTTTCTAAAGCCATCCAAACATCGAAAACTGAGGAAAATATTTTTCGTGAAACATTCGTTTGTTTCGCAAAAAATAATGAATTTGAACAATATTACCTTAAACACGATCGTTTGTATCGTTTAAAATTACTAGTCAATTAAAAATATTTATATATCGGCAACAGTTTTTGTTAGAAACATTTTCGTGAACGAGGCAAATATTTTTCAATCATTTATTTTTGTAAGCGATACAAGAGACTATGTTTGAGAAAATATTTTATAAATTATTCTTTTTTCGCAAAATAAACGGAGCCTAACATGACATTTTACTAAAGTTAGCTAAATTTGTATAGTACGAATAAAGAAATCTCGAGTGAAAAACTTGGCTTGCAAGGTCGAGCCCCGCCATGGCCGGGCGGGGCTCGGCCTCGCCGGCCGCGCCTGTGGCCGGTCGCCGGGTAGGGGAGGGGAAGGGACGGGAGGGGAGGGGAGGGGAGGGGGAAGGAAAAAAAAGAAAGAAAGAAAGAAAGAAAAATAAAAAATAAAAAATAAAAAAATATTAAAATATTCGGTCGCCGGCCGGTCGGCGTCCATGTCAGCACCGGCCGACCAAAATTCGCATGATGGACTGAAATGGCATAATTGCAAAAGATTTAGGACTGAATTGGCACAAAAAAAAAGGTTTATGACTGAATTAGCACAAATGCAAAAGGTTTAGGATTGAATTGGCAAAATTAAAAGGTTTAGAACTGAATTGGCAAATGTGCAATAGATTTAGGACTTTTGACAATTTTCCCTGAAAAACTTCATCCAACCATACTCATCCATGAAGTGAAGAAATCACATACGGGATCAGTGGAATGTAATTGCTATAGTAAAATCAAATTCCTAATTTTAATTGTAGGATCTTTTTTAATCGATTCTTTTATCACATTGTGATATTTTTTAGCGTTGAATGGACCTATTCGGAAATAATTAGATGACGACAACATTATCAAAGATGGGCATTCCTTATTTTTAGAATAGTTAAGTGATTGTTGCATTTTTGTCTTGGAATAAAAGGGATTGCTATTGGTGTGATTTGACACGTTATTTGAATCTGAAATCAATCATGAGTCGGAGGGATCATTCCTTTTTCTGAGATACGAAAAAAGGAATTTCACTAAGTCAATTTTTAGGAAATCTCGAATCAGACCATTTGTACTTACTTCAACAAAGGAAGTATGAGCCTCTTTTATAGAACTTTTTTTTGTCTTGGTCCCAATTCAAAATTAAATAAGTCCGAACTAATTGAATGAAATTTCCTGAATTGGTTTGCCATTGGTATAATATAACACGAAATTTCTGAAATTTTATGTGTTTCCAGAGTCAAAGGCACTCAAATAAAGAAGCAATTAGCTTACTATCTAGGGTTACCCTACTATCTAATCACTTGCCTGACCCGAGTTTTTTTTTTTTGGTCGAACCCTGACACGAGATTAGCCGAATGCAAATTAGTAGAAGTTCACGACTCAAGACGAGCATCTTCATCGCCAAGCATTGTTCCCCTGCACTTCGTCTCCTCCACAGAATTCCACTCTCTCTCTCTCTCTCTCTCTCTCTCTCTCTCTCTATAGTGTGTCCGCTCCCAGACCAGTATAGATGGACATTTTGTCCATTCCGCGATTCTCTCTCTCCTCCTTCTATGGCTCTCTTTGTATCTCCCCATTCTCTCCCCATTCGTTTTCTCTCGCGCGACTCTGACCTCTCGCTTCGGAATCCATGCCGTTTTCGCTTCTCCGCCTCGTCCTCCGCCGCGGGGGCGGCGGCGGCGGCGACGACGGAGCGAGACAAGAGAAATGGTGTGGCGATTCTCTGGTACAAGCACGATCTTCGCGTGGATGATCACCCTGGTGTCGTAGCGGCAGCTCGGTACCAGAGTGTTGTTCCTCTCTACGTCTTCGATCACCGATTACTTTCTCGTAAGTTCATGGCACCTTTCGCTACTTTCTTATTGCGATTCCCGCTGCAGAAAACACTTTTCGTCCATCTGTTAGAGTGCCTTCTCGATGTCTTAACCCTAGCATCGATGCCAGAGTTGTTTTTCTCCGCATCTTTGATCGTGGCAAACTGAGTCCTGGTGTAGGTTTGCTGGTTCCTTAACTTGATTTGAGGTGCAGAAACTACTGCACAAAGGGGAAAAAAAAAAAACTGAGTCCTGGTGGAGGTTTGCTACTTCCTTAATGTGTTTGAGGTGCAGAAACTATTGCACAAAACAATGTGTCTAATTGATTTTCACTGACGTCATATTCTTCCATGCTTCGTGTAATTATTAGGGTGCCTCAACTGTATTTGGAAGTCGAATTGTTTACTCTGGAATTGGTGGCAGTGTTCTTTTTCTACTCTCTAAGGTCTTCGATTTTTGCCTTCTTTCTGGTCGCTCAATTGGAGGTTTACCGATTCATATTTTGATTTGAGATATGGAAAGTTTCACTCAGTCAGCCAAAGAAAAATAGTTCTATTTGGAGCAGGTTGATTCTCACTTATAAACGTTGTCAATTTGTTCCACGTTGGTGTAATTGAAAGAGTGCCTCGCCTGTATGGAGCAGACATTTGTTATTCTAGATTTAATACCCGAATGTTGTTCCTCTTTATGGCTTCAAGCACTGCTTACTCTCCAGTGAGTTCAGTTACAGGTTTAGCTATGGTATTGTTATTTTACAATTTGCTAGCAATATTTGCCTTGTGGCCTAAGAAAGAGAAATTAGTTAGACGTGGACTGAAGTAGGTTGATTCTTACTTATAAAAGTGGTCAGTTTGTTCAATGTCCGGGTAACTGCTAGAGTGCCTTGCCTGTAGCGAGAAGTCAAATCTATCACTCAATTCTATTACTCTAGATTTAGTACCACAATGTTGTTCCTCTCCTTACTCTCCAGTGAGTTCGACTGTAGGCTTAGCTACGAATCTTTAAATTTAATAATTTCATGGAGAAATATTTGCCAAATTGGCTTAAAAAGGAGAAATTAGTTAGAAGAATACTGAATGAAGACTGCTTTACATGCATTTCTCCGTGGTAAGTTTGTTTTCCATTAAGAATCACCTTGCTCAATTGGTCATACATTCACACTTTGCGATTGATTTTATGGCATAAGGAGTTGGATTGCTTCTATTTTCATAACAATCTCTTTTTCATGTGTGATATTTTCCTCATTATCCCATGTTGCTATATTCATCTGAACTATCTAAAAGGACAGAGTTGGTTGCAACGTATGCTGCGAGACTCTAGTCTAGATAGACAGATTGATCAGATAGTTGGTTGCAACGTATGCTGCTAGACTCTAGTCTAGATAGACAGATTGATCGGATAGCTTTGCTTCTCTCTGAGCTATATTTCTACTTTTGCAACAATCATTTGTAGGTTTCTCAGATGAAATGCTAGAACTTCTACTACATGCTTTGAGTGACTTGAAATATACCTTGAGGGAGCACGGTTCCGATTTGTTGATCAGATATGGGTGTGCAGAGGAAGTCATTCAAGAGCTTGATAAAGAGGTATTCGTTAGATTCGTTCATTCAAATGTCATTTACAGCTCAGGCACTAGGAAGGCCTCTGGCACTCAACTCACAATTTTAATTTCATCACCGAGGATTGGAATAGGTTAATGCTACCTCTTTACTCACAGAAGAGGAGGTGGAATACGACATGATGAAGATAATAAATGCCGTGAGGGAGACCTTCGCCAAAGTAACATCTCATCTTGAGAGAAACCGGGATGTTGAATTGTGGCGGACTCCTTTTTATGATCTTGAGGTTTTTGCTTTTTTCATTGCTCAAATTCACATTGTCCTCAAAGTCATCCATGTGATTTTTTATGCATCTTGATGTCTTAGAACCTTGAGGATTTGCCGCTATCTCACGAGGACTTAAAAAAGCGCGAAATTCCCCTAGTTTCCCCCTTCTTGTGTCCAGCAGTTCCCGCTACTCAAATGAACTTGGATTGGGGTAAGTTCGCATGTTGCCTTAGATGTCTCATGCTGATTTTGTAGATTATAAGTGTTATGAATGTGTGCCATGCATAATTTCTTGTTAACTTTCCAAAAATAGCTTAATTTATAGGTAATGACTGAATCAGGCGATCTCCCGACTTATGACTATCTGAAGGAATTTATCAACGGAAACACGTATAAACTAAAAAGGAGCTGGACTTCTCTGAAGGAGACATCAGCTGAGACCATACTGCAGAAGACCATTTGTAGGTCTGAGACTTCCATCAAGGGTGATTTGCAGTCAAACCATGCCTACAAGAAAAGAATGGAGAACTCTGTTTTTGTTACTCAAAGTGGAAAGATTGTTGGAGGTGGGACACTTGCTGGATTGAATGCATTGGCTGCGTACCTGAGATACTTGGAAGGAACAGCTCGAGGTGACTGGCAGGAGTAGGTCATGCAGTCTGTCACCATTTATCTAAATGGTTTGATGCTGTCTAGGTTGTTAATTTCCTTATGTCGACTAAGGTGAATTCTAGCATGAGCATCACAGAGGATTCCAATTTGTGCAAAAGAAAATGAGAGTTAGTTTGTTGTGGTGTTTATAGAATTATTATGATTTGGTCATGCAGTGGGAAATAATATTCATTTAGCTTCATATTTTGGCAGGGTGCATGATAGAATACGCGAGGCTGAAAGTCGAGAGGGAGCATCCTTTTATTCTCTTTTTGGTCCTGCACTTAGTCTTGGCATTTTGTCAAGAAGAAGAGTCTATTATGAAGCTATCAAGTATGAGAAAGAAAGGAACGCTGGATTTTTATCTCCTTTTGGATATTCAGCGCCCACTGTTGCTGCAGCAGTTTACACTGTGTGTTCAATGGAGGTAGTATTTGAAACCTGCAAGTGGCTGATTTGCATCAAGGCCTTGCATATACGACTATGAATTTTTAACTTGTTCAGCCTATTCTATCAGTGGTGTTTCTTTCTTTATTGGACAGTATGAGGAACTATTGACATAATGGATTGGATTTCAATGCAGTGGTATTGGGTAATGGCATTGAGAAGTCAAAAGATCAACGAAGGGATGCATTCTGTTACGATATGGAGATGGAAGGGGCACTTGATTCAGGTAGCTAGCAAACTATCTTAACTCTAGTTTTGCCCCTCATAATCATAGTTTGGAGGTTCCTTCAGTTGCTGCTTTTTATAGAAAGCAAAATGTAATAACATCTGTTACCAACTAACTTGACAATTGGCAGCAACAGACTTGCTTATAATAGAGAACTTGTTGCTGCTAAAGATTTTTAGCAGCAAGTTTGCTAGCTTGCCACTGCTAATGATATTTAGCAACAAAAAATGGCTTTTGTACAGGAAGGTGATTAATGTACTTAACGGAGAAAGTGATCCATTGTGAGTCGTCCATGGTTATACACAGAGGTCTCGGTGCCATATATGAGATTTGATTGGAGCACAAAAGCCATCTCTAAGTTGAAGTCGTGGCATTGGAGTGGGGACCATTTGAGAAAAGGATGATAGTGGAGAGAGAGACATTTTAGGAGAAGGACAGAGTCAGGAGTTTGACAAAGCAGAATGGGAAATTTGTGGGAAGGATGTTTATCGTTCAACTTTCAAACAGGCTACTATTCTCTCTTTTGGGTAACAAAAAGTTTCTAAAAGATAATGCTGCAAAGAAATGGGAACAGACACTAAGGGATGATAAAATAAAATAAAAGCGCAGGGACAATCATCACTTGAATTAAACAAACACTCTAGCGAGGAAACTTCTTTTGTCTTCATATTGAGTTACTAAATTTATAATTCTATAATTATATCAAGGATGGTTATAGTTTTCTTTTGTTTGATTCATTCAAGCTTTGATTTTGTCAAAAATAAAAAGAGCCATGTTAGGCTAGGGATTTTTTTTTTAATAAGTAGTTTTTGTTTTTCTTTTTTTCTTGTGTGGATCGTAATAGTTCATCATTCAGATTAATTTTCGGGTGATAAAATCTTATTAGAAGTATCCAATTTTGTTACTATGCATTCAATGTCTATCATGGTTCATTTATAGATTTATATCATCTCGATAAGAAAATCGAAGTACTTTTTAGTTTTGAGATACATCCGATAATTATCAGGAAAACCAGATGATGAATTAACTGTAAAGATCTAATATGTGGTTTATGCAAAAATCAATGCTTGCTTACAAGGAACGCTATTTATGAAAAATAGGAAAAACTATATAATAAAAGCCAAACGAACAATTAAGCGTTATCCGACTAAGTGGGGAAGAAAAGTACAATTGTTCAGGTAATTTTCAATTCATATAAAGTAATATACATTTTTTTCATAATTTCATAACCCAATTGTTTTTTTATTTTCGTGGAAATTAAAACAAACAATTTTTGGTTTATAATAAGTTGAACTAAAGACATTTAATTAAATTGTTAGAAACTTCAGATTAAATTAGTTAATGGATAGTTGCTAATAGAATGTTTAAGACTCTATGTATCCCCACCCACATTGATGTTATCTTAACGTATAATTCTATTTACAAGAACAGTGGAGAAACAATGTGTAGAATTGTTCGCAGCCAACTTATGTTTGCTAC
This sequence comes from Lenwebbia sp. NSW1173648, assembly GCA_029784005.1. Classification (NCBI taxonomy): domain Eukaryota; kingdom Viridiplantae; phylum Streptophyta; class Magnoliopsida; order Myrtales; family Myrtaceae; genus Lenwebbia; species Lenwebbia sp. NSW1173648. The sequence continues at coordinate 37,290,640 of JARCGZ010000002.1, read as the reverse complement.
TAATACAGAAATTGGCCGCAAGTTTTAGTGGCATATATTTTTTATTGCTGCAAATGTTGGTTTTTTTAGCAGCAAAAGTTTGTAATTGCGACAAATGTCCACTGCCCAATTGTCTAAAAGAGCAACATGAGTATTTTATGCTAACGGTGCGATCTTTAGTGGAAACTTACGAAAGTTGCTGCAAGATCTCGCTTCTAATTTTCCTGCTCTATACTGTTTCTCTTTCAGTACACCGTTGTTGGTGACAAAGGACCTGCGATCCTTTTGGTGCATGGTTTTGGTGCCTCTCTAGAGCACTTTCGTGACAACTTAGGTGGTATATCTGATGGCGGCAACCGTGTATGGGCCATCACTCTCTTGGGATTTGGTAGATCAGAAAAGCCTAATATTGTTTATACAGAACTAATGTGGGCTGAATTGCTGAGAGATTTTGTCATTGAAGTTGTTGGTGAACCAACGCATCTGGTGGGAAACTCAATTGGCGGCACGTCTCTCATCCCATTTACTCCTCCCAGCATTTTAAACTGTTTCTGATGCTTGCCTTTTTAATCAAATTGATGTCTCTACTAAACTCAAGCTACTTTCTCCTCTTGGCTGCTATCTTCTGGTTTCTCTTACCCCATTCATGCTTTCTAGGCTATGTTGCTGCAATATTTGCCGGCCTTTGGCCTACTTTAGTGAAGTCTGTGGTTCTCATGAACAGTGCAGGCGATGTAGTTCCAGGATATTCTTCTATTCCATTGCCTAAAGTAAGATCATCTTGCGCCTGTTAAATGCATTCTACACTGGATTGTGTAACTTGTGTTGAATTCATATACTGTATTATTGTTAAATCTATCATTGGACAATCTGTTGGTATGAGGACTGCACTGACGCCTTACATTATTGAAATTATTTAGGAAAGACAGACTTCAGGAGCTACATGGCTGGGTGCTCGTCTCCTTTTGTTTTACCTGAGATCAAGTATAGGACAGATTGTGAGGAATTGTTACCCTGTGGTAATGTTCACAATACTTTTACTTTTACAAGTCAATGCACTGCTCTCTCTTTCCTTTTTTCTTTCATAAGGGGAAAATAATTAGAATCATTCCCGGCTCCATGTTATCCTCATTTTGCATCCACTTCTTTTCAAAGAAATGTATAATTTACACCTTGGGGTTGAAATATGGAAATAGAGGGTGCAGATTGTGTGTTCTTTTAAACCTCCAGATGCAGAGTCCAAGTGAGGGAAAAGTTGATAGATAGGTTTTATAGTTTTTCCTTCGTAGAAAATGTTTAGTGCTTAATACTACTGAATTTGCTGCAGAAAACAGAGCGCGCTGACGAGTGGCTTATCAATGAGATGCTTAGATCAGTATCCTTTTGTCCATGTGCTTATCATGCTTGCAGTAGTATTTTATTTTTGTAACCAACATACAAATGTCGGCAATGTTGATCCGCTGTACAAATGAGACGTCAAAATTCAGTGGATTACCTTGACGCATCAAGTCATATGATCCTGGGGTGCTAGTTGTTCTGGAAAGCATCTTTAGTTTTAACCTTTCCATTCCTCTAAACTTTCTCTTGCAAGGATTTAATGGAAAGGTTTTAGTTGTCCAGGTACGTACTCCTTTTTGAAGAAGAATCCTCTATATTCCTCTTATGCTTGAATTATCGACTGATATTGCTAACTTCTTGAGCAAAAATAAGACTCTTATTGCTATCTTATGCTAAAGGGAATGAAAGATCCGATCTCCAACTCCAAGTCTAAGCTGGCTATGCTTAATGAACATTGCACGGGAATCTCGACCAGGGAAATCGATGCTGGTGATGAGAATTCTTTGTTCATTCAACTTAATTTTAGAACTTCCATCTATCCAGTCTCTGATGTACCACTTTTTGCTTATTTTGTTAACGATTCAGGCCATTGTCCCCATGATGAGGTTCCAGAACTAGTGAATTCCATTCTTTGTGAATGGATAGTAGAGGTTGAAGATAAACTCCATCATATCGAAAGTTGTCGGGAGTAAGTTATCTTGCGTATGGATATTAATATGCCTACAAGTCAATTATTCTTGGTAATTGTTAAATGGGGTATGTTAGGCCCGTCCTTTGCTGGGGTACCCCAAAATTGTAAGCTTGGTGTTAGATAAGACCTGACGTTGGGCCTTATAATGGCTGGAGCCCATTTGCAAAAGGTGTAGAATTCAGTATGAAGTGTAACAGGGTTTAGGCGTGAACTGTTCGGCTTGGCTCCGGCTTGCGCAAGACGATCGTCGGTCTATTATTGATTGGCGAAAAGTCTTGCAGGGCCCAGGAGAGTTGATGGTGCCAACCATCAATAAGCATTGAAACGGCAAACGTTAGATGTGGAATTTGCTATTTGTTCAAAGAGGAATCATATCCAGGAATACGCTGAGAAGCATGGTTCGATTCGCTCAGTGTCCTGAAGTCCGGTTTGGATGATGACTTCATTAATCTACTCTGTGGTAGTGGTAAGCAATTCTTTCCTGATGAGGCCCGTCATTAATGGCCGATGCGCAGATTGTTTCCGAGAGTTTCTCCATCAACCAACCATTTATTGGGTCACTCTTGTTTTGAAGATCACGGCGGGTGAGCAGCTTACTAAATTAGTAAGAAAACGATGGTCCAGTACCTCACTCTCTCTCTCTCTCTCTCTCACTACAGCAACACCAGGGAAAAGAAATTTAATGGGTGAAAAACGATGGTTCTGGAACTGTACCGTTCCTTTTGGTTTCGTGAAGTCTCGGAGTGTGCCTAGACGTCTTTTAGACTTCATCCTTAAAACTTATTAAATGATTGATCAAATCCTAGGCAAAATATACTAGACCGAGCAAGGAGTCTTGAGTTCTGTTTGGATTCGGTGTGTGAGAATCAAACTGAAAATCAGACTCGAAAGAAGCTATCCGAGCCATAACTCGGGCGCGGACGGGCCTGGCCGTCAAAAAATTTAATGGGCCTTGACAAGCCTACTAAGAGGCCTGAACGACCTTGAATGTTCGTTCACGTGAAATTGTTGGGCCCTCATGTACAAAAGTCCCAGCCCATTACTGGGTAGAGTTGGGCCTAGTCCCATTTTCATAAAATGGACTTGGGCCTCTCATTGATCATCGATGGGCCCAGTGCGTCACACATTTTGGGCCGTGCCCAGGTCATTATTGGGCCTTTGGGAAAGGCCCAGCATATTTTTGGCCTATTGGTTGGTCCTCGACGGGCCCCCTACGGGGCTTTGATTGGCCATTGGTGGGCCCACCACAGGGCCACGATTTGGGCTGCGATAGGCAAGGCCCATTTCGGGATTTGGTCCTCCATGGACACATTAAGTGACACAAATTGGGCCTTGCCCAGCTCATCATTGGGCCTTTGGGCAAGGCCCACAACGTTTGTGGGGCTTTCGGTTGGTCCTCGACGGGCCCCTACAGGGCTTTGATTGGGCACACCACGGAGCCATAAATTGGGACGTTATAGGCAAGGCCCATTTTGGGATTAGAGTTGGGCCTTGTCCCAGAGACCATTGGGCCGTATTTTCGGTACGTCGGCCCGTTAATTTTCATCCAGTTGGGCCTGGCCAGAACATAACTCGATTTGGGGATGCCCTGGCCCATTATCTGATACAATGCTGGGCTTAGCCCATTAATTCTCCCTGATGGGCTTGCTCCGGCCCATAACTTGGCCAAAAATAAGGCCATTCGTACCACTACCTTTCGGTGTTAACTTATTTATGCCTTGTAAATGGCCCGGACAGCACGTTTTTGAACCCCAAGTTAGGCCTTTTAGGTAACGTACTGTTTAGTATAGAATTGACCAACAACCAGCCCAATTTTGGGCCTAAACGTTATTCTGGCAGGGGTCCAACGACAGGCCTTAACTTATGCATGACTCAGACCAACGCACTAAGGTTAATTAGAATTAAAGGACCCAACTACTTTGCCTAAAGTTTCATATGCCCCACCGTGGCCTCAAAAAATGCCTTTAAGTTAGGCCCAAACCGCGAAAGCTTTCTAATGCTCAACCACCAATCTAATCTGAGATTGACCTAACTATGACAAAGCGTAAAAGCACCAACACAAACATTGAAATACAACCAAAAAGGAAAAACCGAAAAAAAGAAAGAAAAAGAAATAGGATTCTGGAAGTTTAGACAAACTTCTCCCTCTTTCCTTCCATCAACTTCATGTTATAGTCTACCAAACACATCTCATCGGCAAGGCTTGCAGTGTCCGGAACAATCCCCCCATTGTAGTTCCTCACAATCCCACCACCCCCTACTAGATCGTTCAGCATTTCAGATGGGTCTTTGGCTCCCCCATGCTGCAGAAACTTCGTTCGCAAAGCAGTTCCCGTAGTTAATGACAGCGGATCATCCTGACACAGCTTTTGCCATATGGTTGCCGCAAAACATTTGGCATACAAGTAGCTATAATAACCTGCGAAAGTCATCTTTCATTTTAAGAACCAGATTTCCCCCCGAGTTACGAAATCATGGACTATCAAAAACTGATTGCCCCAACAGCAACCAAAAAGAGAAGCAGCTATTCTAGAGCTAATTATCTTTGTCAACATGCTGTATCTATCAAGGGTTAAATTATTCCTCGAGTATCTCTGCCCATTAGCTCTTCACTAGTATCTCCCAAAATGCAGGAAAAATTCCAGAAATCCAGATTCTGTATTTGAGCATCTTAGAGATTTTTATTGGCGTGCACAAAAATCTCATTCTCACATCTAAGTTTATGACTAAATCAAGATGCTGATGCTAAACCTCTGAATAAAAGAAAGCCATCTTTACCCCAGCACACATAACAAAACTCAAAAATAGGAAGTTCATACCTGCACCATAATTTAGAAGGTGACTAAACCGAGTCTGCCAATGTGTACCTTCAACATGCCTCCAACTAGTATATTGACTTTTCAAATCAGTAACAACTGAGCTCGTATCTCTTTGTCCAGCTGATCGATCCCCAAAAAGTGTTTGATCAATCAAAGCATAAAAGATCTGATAATAGGAAAAAAAATGAAGGTGAGAATCTTTTCTAACATAATTTCTTGTGTTGTCATCTTTTAATGCACTTGAAGACCTGGCGCTGCAACTCGGTTGCTGCAAACATCTTTTTGGCACCTTGCATTGACTCAACCAACTTTTCTGGTATTGTTTCACCAGTGGAATAGTGCCTAGCAAATGTCTTCAAGACCCGGTAATCGCATGCGTAGTACCTGAGAATATTGCCCAGTAAAGTATGCAACAGATACATAAGCAGGAAGGGAAAGAAAATATGCAGGAACTATGCCTTTTACAGGTTTATTACAATGCAAGACTTGGTAAAGAATCTCTAATGGGAAAATTATTGAGGAAAAAGCTTTGACTGACCACACAGGGTTCATTTCCAAGATCTAGAATTGCAAAAGAGAGATGATGTTGTAAGTGGTGGACCAAGGTTCAAGAAATAAAAACAAGTCATTCCAATGTTTATAGGAATTTCACGTTTGCGAACTTGCCAAATCTTCCATTACAGGGATTTTCTTTTCTCTCTCTTTTTTTTTCATGATGGAGAAGTTGCAGCTTTCAACTCACTCAAAAAGGTTTGAAGGTGTTTCAGCCAAGTCAAGAGCCACCCTTGTACCCGAAAAGTGTTGGCACTCCTAAATGAAGAGAGAAAAAAATTACAAATAAGCTGAGCAACTATCTTTCATCAAAGTAAATAAAATGTCAAAACAGTACCGTTCTCGACAGCAAAGAATGAAGAGCATGGCCAAATTCATGGAACAGAGTTTCTACTTCAAAATGATTAAGCCTTGCAAGCGACGAATTATGTGAACCTGAAAAGTTACAAATCAGGGCCACAACCTGCAATGTCACCATTTTCCTATTTCAACTTCAAATTAACCAAGTATGCAAGACAATGTATGAATCAATCCAGAAAAGTAATTTCACACACGAAACTTCATAGTTGGAAGAACCAAATCTCATCCATATAACCGAAAGAATCAAATTGTTGTGGACATAAAATGTGTCACCGCTAAACAATTTTCAGCACAAAAGACTCATCAAGAGTACATGGCCTATGGGGGATTAAGGACCATGAGCACACCAACAAAAGATGCACCAACAGTGACCTCTTTGCTAAAATTAATAGCTCTCCTAAATTGCTAAATAACACAGGAACTTTTTTACCCCCCCCCCCCCCCCAAAGAAAAAAAAAAACACAGAAACTTTTAGTCTCTTTTATTATTGCCGTCCCTATTGTAGTAATGGTGAGCATTACCCCAACGCCATCAGCACAACAAGAATATACTAGTATTCATATCCTCAACTTCAATCTCACAATAATTCAGCTAGCTTTGCAACTATGTTCATGAAGTTGCCTAGGCATTCATATAGTAGTCAACAGTGGCCACTTAGGTTGGCACAGTGATGGAGATCCCCATCCACCTGATTATCTGACAAAAAGCTATAGCAGTGACATCTCACCTATACAGCAAGCAAATTGGCTTTCTTTATTCTAATTCTACTCACCAAATTCGTCTAAAGTATGCTTAAAGCTTCAGAAATAAGTGATTCCTCCACATATATTAAATGAGACTGATAAAGAAAGTAAAAGTCAAGTGCAAAATAGAAATCCTTAAAGATATCAACAATTAACCAGACTTAATAAATGTGAGAAAGCTTGGAAATGCATAGAAATATACAGTACAGGAAGTTGGTACTCTGTATTAGAAATCCGACGGGCCCCTTTTATTGCAAAATGAGCACAGCCTGGATATTTGCCTTCCCTTGCATACAAATCAAGGTACAGATAACCCAAATCTCCCTGTGACAAGGCAAATTCTTCAATTTGAATAGGAGATTCTGATAACGTCAGAACAAAGTAAAACAGCAACAAACTTAGTTATCTATACATGAATATACCTCTTCAGGGTGATGAAGAGTCATCTTAAGTACGTCTGAGTGCCAGGATTCACCTGGTGCCAGCGGAACACTATGAAATGTAGCACCAAACAGTGACTGCACAAGGATCTTCAAACCCTCGATACACCTTGGTAGAGGGAAATATGATGCCACAACCTGCTCGACAACGTATAGCATAAGATCCTTCCGATTTACAGAATGACAAATATTATCTCAATAGTTGAAAAAAAATTGTTGATGTACTTAAAAGTGCAGTTGTCAGAAGGAGAGACTGATCTGTATACATGCACCAAAAAATGGACAGAACAGTGACTTACTGAGGAGTCCAGATCATACATCGAGGACTTCATCATAGCTGTATAGTAAGCCTCATCCCATGGCTCTAAATCTACACATTGACCACTTTTCTGCCTTTTAAAATTTCTAATTGCATTAAACTCCTGCATTAAGAATAGTTGCATGAGAATTGAGGAAAAAGATATCAATCTCGTACAATCTATGGCTATGTTGATTGCACCAACACTACTCATTACAGAATATTATGAGAGATGAACACCTTATCAGCCTTGTCTCTGACCATCTGACTCATCTCAAGCAAAAAGGACATCGCGACAGCAGGTGAAGAAGCCATGTTTTGCTTTAATGCAAATTCTGCATACGATGCATACCCTATTATCTGCTTTCACCAGTAAGTAGAAAAGAAAAATCACTAAGAGAAGGATTAAGATAGGCCTTCAACAGAAAACGGACTACACGAGAAAGAGATAATTGGAGATGAAGAAAAAAACAAAATTTAACAGAAAACTCTAGGCCTTGTATTTCACCATTTCAGAGAGGGGGTAACCTTAAATAAAAATAAAATAATTAAAAAAACAAACATGCAGGAGTATGGATTTCCTTATAGGTCTCTATTGTTTCTTTCTTTACATTGTCTTCTCATGTTATTATGTCTTCAAACAAGTTGTCAAGTGATAGGCCTTGTGACTCATGAAGTTACAAGGCTGAGATTCAAATTGCTTTATGTCTATTAAGAGTTGAGATATGACTAAATCTATAATACTAGTATAGATAGTCTCTAAGACATTTTGTAAAAAGCCATCTTAATTCTTAATATAGGTGTTTAGTTTCTATAAACCCTAAATTATCAAGCCCCTGTTCCAGTATCAATTCTACTCAATTTTACCAATTTTTAGTGCTTTCTTGCTGTTTGTTACATCTCTACGGTGCCAGAGCGTGCCTTCAAGATAAGAAATCCCTGAATTCTTTCACTGACAATATTAATAAAGGCATTGATCAACCGAACAACATCAAGATCTAACAGCTTACTTCTTTTACATATGTTCTTTCTATGAATCTTACAGATAAGAGAATAACCTAATAACAACCTTGACGAGACGCTTATCTGAATAACTCTCTGTGCCTCTTCCTAAGATGCCAAAAATGCATTTATCCTTTGATATCTTGGTATTCTATAAAGTATGGTCTCTTTTAATCCCCCATTCCAATGTGTAATTAAAGGACATCTTTGCGCATCAGAGCTTGTACCAGAACATATGAAACTCTCCCTTGGATATGCATTTGGGTTTTCCCCTCCACAGAAATTGTGACAGATTAGAATCTAAGATGCAGATGTAAGTTAAGGCTTCATTCATAAGCTTCAACATACGGCAAGAAAACATTAGTTCAAGTAAACAACAAGGAAAGAGTTTCAGAAATTTGAGTACATATCAAAAGCACACGCGTAAATTAAACTGCATTATAAGATGTGTCGCAAATGGAATTAGCCCAACAAGGAAGCATAAGACAAAGTACAAGAAGACAATACCTGTGCTAGCTCATGGCGAACAGCTATAAGCTTATCAAGGACTCCCAAGTTTGCACGCGGGACAGAATTCCCTTCAATGTAAGCCATTTTCCTAACCTGAGAAAGTCAACAGCTGAGCATAGCTAAGGAAACTCAAGGATGGAGAAAATGGAGTATTAAATAATTCTCCTTGTAAAGGCCAATCTTCCGCTCAAATCATCTAATATGAAGGTAAACTCAAAGGTATGCTCATATCATGAGTTAAGTCGGAAATAGAAAAGTAACAGGATAGGCAAACCTCTTCATCTGCTGCACATTGCAGAACAGAAGAAAGAGTAGCTGGGTCTGTAATTATTCGAAATCCCTTTTCTTTCATGTTGCTCGCTGACTTTGATGATCCCATCGACATTCCCGATGTAGATCTATATATAGGCTTACAGAGCCTACACAAATGTTTCGGAATGCGTGTAGCTGGAAATACATCCACAGAACCCATGTCAACGGCCATATTTTGGCCAAACCTGCAAGAACAAAATAAAGCACAAATCGAAAAATTAAAACCTGGAAACCAATTACTAAGAGATTAATTTTGCCTTCTCTAATGACAACTAGAAAAATGTTGTGCTGAGAACCACACTTACTTCTGGCACAATTGAGAAATTTCCGTGTTTAGCTCATTGACTTTCTCTAGTTTCTCTGAAATAGAAAATCACAAGTCTCACTTTCTGAAGAAAATAATTTACTGTGGTATAGGCTAGAATAGAATATACCACCGCTAAGATGAATTCCGCCCTTTTCAAAGTCACAGCGCAAATAGCTAGCAGCCCTTTGAGCTTCTTTTGTAAGCAGGTGACCCTCTTCTTCAGCTTTTTTCACCGCATCATACAGGCCACGGTTTGTATTAAGATACTACATGGTGGTGAAAACATCATAGAAACAAGAGTGACCATTAATAGGCAGTTCTCGGCTTGATAAATTTCAATCAACCGGTCACTGTTGATTATGCTAACTGAAAGTCAAAAAAATGGTCACCTCACATGTAGATAATCGTTAATTCTCATTGATGCCTTGTTGGCCTCCTCAACAAACTCCCTGATAAGCAGGCCACTCAGATCATACATGTAGAATTGAACTCAGATAGATGCAACTAGAGGGCAATGAAAATAAAGACGGAGTAGTTATTTTGTCAAGAAAGGTTGAAACAAAGAAAAGAAGACATCACTTATATAAGGACCTGTCAGGATGAGTATTCCTACAAAGCTCTGCGGAATCCACAACTGAGCAAACCTAGCACATGAGACAAAGTTAGAACCACTAGAACCACTAGAGAAATAATACAATTAATTCATAAAGAAAAGAGAGACCCCAAACCCTGATCATACGGTACCTTGTCTGAAATCTCATCCATGGCTCGAATTATCTCAGCCGCAGAAGGCATCCCACATATATAAGTAACCAATTCTGTCGACCTGACAAAATTACAAAGTAGTCATAAACCTACAGTGGCATAGAGTTACTTTACTCATATAGCAGCACAAAAGGAGCAGCATCACAGAACGCCATCAATTCACCTCGATTTTCTCGGAAAAATGCATGAATGCAATTCATTAAGCTTAAAAATGCTTGAATTTCCATAAAACATTATTGCCAGGTGCAACGTGAAGTTGTGCACTCAATCACCATGGCAGAAAACTAAGCGGTAAGACTCAAAATAACTTTGAAAACTTTCAACTATCATGCTCACAAATATCTGCAAACAGTTAAGGAAAAACCGAACAGCACATTAGGATTCCTTTTTCACCTCTTACAATCTAAAATTCTTATGCAGACAGATGGAGACGAGTGATGCGTGTACTTTGCAACTTTTTTCAAACGATTTTATTCGTAGTCTCATCTACAATAATACGCATTATATATTAAAGATATAACTATAAGAGTCCTAGTGCTCAAATTTCCAGTAAATCACAAACAGTGAGGGCGACGAAATCCTGAGCATAATCATAAGTATCAATAAGCTACAATACAAATCACGCTAAAAATTCTTCAACTATCTCAATTGACGAACTTCAAAAATTCTATGAGCTTACAGAATAGTGTGCCCATTTGAATTCCTTTCGGCCCCTAAAATTTGAATACCGTCCAAACTGAGACGGAAATAATTGAAACCAGCTTCCTGATGATTCGATTCCACTAAAGCATGAATACACAACTAAACGCAAACTTCCGCGAGCAATCATCCATGTCGCACAGTTCAGTCAAACTACGCTTAAGAAACTCTCCAACTACTGAAACCCCGACAATGCGACCGAAGCATTTTAATACATTAGTTCGGCGTACCGATCAGTACCTCACCTTTCGATAGCCTCGTCCACGAAGCGTTGAAAGCCTTTGGGACTCTTCAAGTGTTGGAACCCATAAAGGCCAGTCGGCGCTCCATTCTGGGAAGTCTCCTGAGAATAAGTGCGAATCCTGACAAGAACCGAACTGTGGTTGCGTAATATCGGCGGGATAAGTAGACCAGAGAGTGCTCGTCGGATTACGGTCGACATGGTTCAGCAATGGCGGCGCGGTGGTGGTGGCGGTGGCGGCGGCGGCTGGCGAACGACGCCGCGAGGCAGGAAGTAGGAATGCGGAGGGAGGACCCCAGGATTACCGGAAATCGCCGAGTGGCTGACGATTGGCGATCTGGATCCGACGTTCCAGCGATCTGGAACACCGACCTAGGCGTGCCGAGCGATTGGCAAAGTGAGTACAGAAGGGAAGAAGATGGGGTCACGTATGGCCATCGAGCGGGAGCTGCAAACCCTACAACACCGTGGCCAGGGTTTTCTTACTCACTCCCAAATGGAACGAGGGTGCGGGTATCCGTGGCAACGATTCTAATAAAGTGATTTTAATTATAATTATTTTTTTCGATTTTGTTTTTTGGATGAATTTTAGTGAATCGGAATATATTTAGAAACTGCTCCTAAGACGGAAATGCATTTGGTAACTGCAAAAAAATTTGTTCTTGAAAATAATTTCCCTTCCCAATTTTTTTCATTTAAATCAAATAAAGATTAATTCATATTGATTCTCTTATATAACATATTGCATATAACATTTTTTCGTGCTATTCCGCCTAGTTATCGTGTTATAACAAGTTATTTTAAGCTTAAAAAAATAGACTATATTGGGTTAGTTCGTGATTTCAGATTAGCTCGGGCCCTCCTAAACCTATACTAAATCGCAACGAAGCAATATCAAATTCGATCTTAGTGTGATCGATGTCATGTGTATGTATACATGCAAATGGAGTCGCCACCGGTTTTTGAGGAAGGTAGATCGGAAACCTTATCGAATGGTCAGGAGAAACCGTTAGATTCTACGCAATTAAAGAAATCTAGGGTCCGGAGACTTGGTTACGTTAGTGTTTCCACCGACGGCCTTTCGGCACCGAAGTTGATTATTTTCTAAACGTGTTTCATGCAAATTTTCAATTCATTTTTAAACCTATGAGGTGAGCCAATGCTAAGTGTTCACGCAGATTATTTTTGTCTTTTTCTAAATTTTCTAAAACTAAACTAAGTCTAAAGTACTTAAACCTAGGCAAATCACAATCAATGAAATCAAGTGCGCAATCAAGGAATCATGACATTGCTAAATTGCATCATAAAACCCTAATGAAACCCTAAGGGCTTAGAGAAATGTGGTTCGTGTTTAATTTCAAAAAGAATAAAATCTATGAAATATAAGTAATCTAGGCCCAAATTTATGAAAATGAGGTCAAACTAGCCTAATCTAAGCTTCTTCTATTTTTAGGGATTTTATGAAATTTTTATGATTTTTTTGAACTTTTTCAATTTTTTTGAATTTTATTTTATTTTTTTAATTATCTTATATATTTGTCTTTAAAAATGAGACCTCGTTATGTTTTAGGTATAGTGAAAAGTGATGAGAGAATTGAAAGGGAAAAGTGAGAGATGTGGGACTTCATTCTATTTTGTGATTCTTAAAAGTGCTTCTTTTTCCAGAACCAAATTTTATTTTGTTCTTGTTTTTACTCCAAAACTGTTCCGGAAAACAGAATCAGAATAAGAATCATTTACGTTACCAAACATGATTTTCGTCTTTTTTTTTTTGTTTTGGAGAACAGAATCAGAGAATCAGAATCGTTGCCATGCAGGCCCTTAGGGCGCACATGGCAACACTTCTGCTTCAGAAATCAACTTTTAGCCAAAAGTTGATTTTTCTACTTCTACTCAGAAGCAAAAGTTGATTTTTCTACTTGTGCTCCAGAAGTTGATTTCTGATCAGAGAAATTCGTTTGATAACGGATGAAAATTTCTACTTCTGAAACATTATTGTTGACACCTAATTCTATCGGCCTTGTACTTTATTTTTATCCGTAAAGTAGAATAGACCGAGTCATGTAAATACGATTATTGTGCTTACACACCAAAAAAAAAAAAAAAGAAAGAAAAGAAAACAAAAAGAAAACCAAAAAAAAGAAAACAAAGCGAAACAAGACATATCAGATCAAGCGAGGCTAATGCTAGACCCGCATCGACAGCCCGGCTCTCATTTTGTTTTTCCCTCCCTTTTTTTTTTCTTTCTTTTTCTTCTCTTTATTACCTCATGGCCCGTTTTATTTCTTTTCCTCGTTTCGACCACACAGTCCCTTCCTTTGTTTCTATTCTTCCGTTTGACTTCACTGAGCGAGACAAAAGGAGAAGAAAACAACGACGCCACAACTAGAAAGAAAGAGGACAACTGCAAAAGAAATTTGCAAATAAAGAATATCTGAGAATATCAGCTGCTGCAGGGGATAATATTTGCAGCAGAGAATGGTATCTTCAGCAATGATCATTATCTGCATTTGAGAATACATCTGCAGCAGAACACATGAGACAAAAGGAATGATGACTAGGATTAAAGAAGCAAGTTGCAAAGCCAAGTTGCAACTTGGTTCAGCTTGTTCCCGAGAAGCAGCAGGCCAACAGATTGGCTACCAACAGAGGAGGATGATGATTAAATGCTAAGGCAAGTTGCAGCTGCAATCTGATGTGTGCAGTTCTCAGAGGCGGATTCGGGCAGCTGTCTAGAATGAATCTGCAGAGAAGCTGCAACAGGGGATTTTCGGCTAAAGGACTAGAGTGGAAGGATGTTTGCAACGGAGGATGCCTGCTGCAGCAGAGAAATACTATCTGCAGCAGAGGATAAGGCCAAGTTGTAATTTGCTTCAGCTTGTTCCCGAGGAGCAGAACACTTAGGACAAAAAGAATGATGACCAGAAGCAAGTTGAGGCTACAAGTTGGAACTGATTGGCTCTTGGAGATGATTTGGGCAGCTGCCCAAGAAAAATCAGCAGAGAACTTGAGCACAAGAATCAGAAGATCACAAGGGATAACATCTACAATTGCGGATCTGATTTGCAACAGAGAATGATGGCTAAACATAGCCAAGTTGGAGCTGATGTATGCGGCTCTCAAGGCTCGATCGCACGCAATTGTTAGAGGCTGATCTGGACGGCTGTGCAAGGCTATGAACAGCAGAATATCTGCAGCAGAGGGGGAGGATTTCGATGCAACAGAGGCTAGTTCCCGAGAGAGATGAGGACAAAGGCTTGAGTTAGCTTGGGCGGCACAACTGGGAGAGAATAAAAGGAGAAGAGGCAGAGCTGATACCGGGGGGGCTCTCGGCAACAAAAACGGAGAGAAAAGAAAAAGAAGAGAATGGTTGAGGATTAAAAAACCGGGGGACAAGGAAGCTTCCCAGTTTTTTTGAACATCAAGTTCATCACTGTTCACTGTTGGTTCCAACTTTCAACAGGTAGCATACTCGCTGTTGAGTCTTTTCTTTTCTTTTTTTTTAGTTGCTTAGGTTCGCCGGGCCGAGACCCTCGGTTTTCCTCGGTCCGGCGAACTCGTACTCAGGTTAATACTATAGTTCAAATAATGTGGAATCAGTTCGCGTCGTTTTGGTACCGTGTATTGTTTTGTTTCCGTTGGTATTGGTTTGGTTTTAATTGTCTTGAATGGTTTTACTACTGCAAGTACGTTGATCAAAAGTCATATGACCGGCCAGTAGAGGCTTCTCGCATAACCTGCCTCGCGATGCTTTTTCTGTGTGTCTGTACAATCATTTCCTAAGCCGATTGATGCGTTAGAAACTACATGTTACATAGTTTCGTTCTGATCGAGCTTTTTTTTTTTTTTTTTCTCGTGACGCACGTACAAAAGACTTTTTGACTTGAATCAAGCCACTGGACCTATTCATTTGTCTGGGTTCAAACCCAATGTTCTTAAAGTTTGTCAAACCCGCCACATGAAGATGACTTTTTATCTGGACTTCGTTTGATATAACTGTAGCTACTTGGTTCAAACCATTCTATGTGCGTACTAATCTGCATCCATACTCGAATTCATTGTTTTTGGTTCTCGAGATTCGAGATACGCGACCATGAAAAACACTCCGCAGATTTTTTATTTTTTATTTTTTTAAACAATTTATGCTGTAACAAGTGTTGAGTAAATGCCTTAAAAAGGGTACACAAAGGCTACAAGAGCCCCTTTCCTTTGTACATATTCTAACGTTGCTTTATAACGATGCACACCCGGCCTTGATTTGAACATTCCTTTTTCGCACTCTTCCAACAAGAAGCTCTTTTTAGCCATAGAATTAGAAGCATTAAAAAAACAAAAGTAAAAAAAAAAGAGAGGAAATTTTGAAGGGATATAAAAAAATAAAAAAATTTCGGAAAAGCTAAACAATCATTTCTTTTGCGTTTCATCCTTTTTGGGCCGTTATTTCACAACGGAGGGTGACCATGTCCATTCCGGTCTAGCTCATTATGTATCCGATCATGTTTCATGTTCAATTATTCGGTTGGCAATTCATTTGGATCGGTGCGTGTGTTTATTTTATTTTATTTTTTTTCTCGTCAATAGCCATTTTAAATTTTGACTGCTTGGTTAGGGCTTTGCATCTCGTTAAAACTACCTGCTAATCTCTTTGTTAATTGTTTCCTTGAATGTTAGATTGAGAATTAAATAGTTACTTGTATGAAGATGACAAAAAGAACATCATGCTTGGTCATCTAATGCGGGTTAGACATCTTTGAGACTCAAGTAAATAAGCAAGATGCATGGTCACTTTAGAAATGTTAATTGGTTAGGTACCGAAAGGGCGCTAGTTAGATAGTTAGCGTAAATAAGTCCCCGAACCTAGATACTCTGGTTGCGCAGGGATTGAGATAACACTCCCGTGTCTCGATTGGTTTCTAGTCGACCCCAAAGGCTAGTGGCGACTCCTAATGGTTTAGAATGTTAAATCATGAAAAAAAAGAATTCCAATGTCGCGCGAGGTAAGATTTGGGAGAATTTGCGCCTAAACTTATAGGTAATACCTCTAAACCTAAACGATCCTCGGGAGGGGAAAGGATAGGTCGTGACAGCTTGGCGACTCCGCTGGGGACATAGCCTTCGTGCTTGTGGATTTAGGCCGTAATAACCAATTGTTTGTTTCCTAATCTGATCTGCTTCCTGTAGCACGTGTCAAAGTCGCGTGGAAAACGAGGTTAGTCCACTAACCTGTGTTAAATGTTTTTGCAGACTGGGAGTCATAAGGGTTGTAGTAATGTGTGTATTTGAGAATGTATATACAAGCGGTGATTGTTAAATATGACTGCATGTGAATTGCATTTGCACCACACCTTGCACACATGACCTGCGGCCAAACCCAGCTGCGTTCAGGAATACAATTAGGAGGTACTGAAAGGAGGAATCCGCGTGGGGAACGACCCGTGGTAATCCCTTTTCAGTCCCGCTCATTCTCGCATGAAAAGAAGAGAACCGTCCGACATGAGCGCGGACCTGGGAAAACTCTTCCAATCTAGTGGGAATGGGAGCCTTTAGAACTCCACCCTTTAGAAGAACTCACGAACTGCATACAGTATGTGATTGTGGTTGACGTTTCAGGTCGTTCGTTTCTGTTCAAGGTTGTAAGTATTGCTTCAATTGCTCTAAATGCTTTTTACAAAGAGTCATTTTTATTCTTGCGACAAACGATGATTGTTTGAAATGCCCATCTTGGTTTAGATATAATGGCGATTCCTGAGTTACGTATTGTCCCGATTCCAAGAAAGGCCATCCTCGACATGTGGAACAAGCTGGGTAAACTCGAGCAAATCTACGTCGAAAAAAAGATTGGACACCTCATTTCCCTCCTAGACGTGGAACCTCAGGTCGCCATGGTCAAAGCTTTGGCCCATTTTTGGAACCCGAAGACGTCCACCTTTGTTTTTGGTGAACTTGAGTTAACCCCGACTTTAGAGGAGTTTGATGTCATCATGGGTAGGGCGGGCTCGCTAGGGTTTGCTAGGCCATCGGTCATCCTTGATCCTGTGACTACTCTGAGTCAGTTCCTAGAGGTCGAATCTTCCGAGATCAGAGATGTCTTAAAGGGTAATTCGAATGCCCTGCCACTGTGAACACTATGTTAGCAACCTACCTGCTAGGTCATACCTCCGAGATGCTAAAGTGTTCGTGCTGGTGTTCTTTGGATTCGTCATCTTTCCATTTACCAAGAAGACAATGGACCCTCGCGTTGCTATTGTAGCCTCCCAAGTCTGTCTATTCAATGGGTTCACAAACATGATTCTCACCGAGACCTTCATTTCACTTAACCGCTTTAAAGAAAAGGGTGGTGGGATTCTTAGAGCCCCGATAGGTATGCTCCAGGTCTGGTTCTTGTCCCACCTAAAAGAATTCGGAAAACATATGCTCGTGCTCGAGTTGTCTGAGTTTAGTCATCCTCTCGTTAAGTTTCTGCGTATTCAAAAAATCATGCACTCCTGGAGTTTTCCATCTTGGTTTCATTTTCTGAAAGATCTCACCCTTAACCAAATCGCGTGGCAAACTGCTTGGATACGTTTCCCTAGGGCCTGTCTATCATGTAGAGATGATGAATACATCCCGCTACTTGGACTCACTGGGTCCACTTCATATTGTCCTCTTAGAGTCGCCCGACAGCTCCGAGTCCTCCAAGACATCCCGCCCCCTTTGAAGTCGGGTTTATATCATCTTGACTTTCGCAAAGAGTTCGTCAAAAGGAATCGGGTCGAAAGCTTGGAAGGAGAAATCGAGCACATCCAGGGTTTACTCTACTATTGCTTGCCGAAAGATGTTGACTGGGCTACTGAGCTGGAAGGAGAAATCAAGATGTACCATGCCACAGTGAACTACATTCGCCGCCAGGTCGAGCCGGAGCTCAAAATAGTCCTTCCTTATGTCATTCCAAGCCCAACGCCTAAGGAGACCATGATGGCTCGTATTATCAGTGAGAGAGATGAGGCCTTAGCTGAAGTGGAACGTCTTACCCAAGAGAACAAGCGCCTTCGCACTACAAGGAAGTCCACCCGGAGAGCCGGAGCCCCGAGTACTTCGCATCAGTAGATTTCTTTGTGCACTAGGCGGGTTATGTAACTTTGTTTGTGAGTGTGGTAATAAAACTACCGTTTCTGTGGACGGATGTATATAAGCCTTTCCTTCACCAAGTTAGGTTGTAACTGGTGAAGTCTCTCTTTTGTACTCACCTAGTTGAATGTAAATGGGGGCATTTTGAACAATCATCGTATGTTACTCCTTTAAAATGTCATATTTTTCATTTTTGATGAAACGTTGATGCAAGAATTAGAATTCCATTGAGTATCCCTCATCTCGGTTTCATCATAAATGAAATATGAATTTAAAGGTTTTTATACATTATCTTGATTACTTTTCTCCGTACTAACTATTCCAAGCCTTCAACGGGTAAAAATCACGAAGTTCAAACGTTCGCCTTACCGTACTCGGTCCCGGGTCGCCCAAATGGAGCATGAAGCACAAAACCCCGGTGCAACCGCCCTCGCAGAGGTTCGTGAATTAAGACAGGTGATTACACAGCTTGCTCAGGAAGTGAGGACGCTGTCACAGCGCAATCCAAATCCAGCCGTGCCGATCGATGTACCTGACCCTGTTGATGAGAATTATGGGGCCGAGATCATCGAAGGGATGCCAATTCCTATTCCTGCACCCATAGATCTCGATCCCATAACTACTGTCATCTCGGCCCGATTGGAGGAGCAAGCTAGGCAAAGGTTTGCCCAGCTGGAACTGGAATTCAAGAACAAGCGCGATCGTGAAGCAATCGGAGATTTGTCTCAGTTCGCCAGGATTGAATTCCCGGAAAAATTCAAGGTGCCCGACTTCTCGAAGTATGCCGGGACAGGCGATCCTAGAGCACACCTCAAGCACTATGTCAACAGAATGGGTCCATATGTCAACAATGTCCCTTTGCTGACTCAGACTTTCCAAAGCAGTCTGGAAGGAGCAGCCCTCCGTTGGTACCTGGATTTGAATGCAGATAAGATTGAAAGATGGGAGGAGTTGGCCAGATTATTTGTGGATCACTACCAGTATAACACAGAGATGGCTCCAACACGTGATGCTCTGTCACGAACAGAGAAGAAGAGAGATGAAACGTTTCGAGCATTCGCCCAGAGATGGCGTGCGTTAGCAGCTGAAGTTCGCCCGCCCCTCGAAGAAGGCGAACTGCTGGACCATTTCTTAAAGGCCCTCCCTAACGAGTTTTACCATAAACTGGTTTGTTCAGGATGTCAAAGTTTCCCACAACTAGTTGCAGTGGGTGAACGAATCGAGAGTGGTATGCACTCGGGGAGAATTATTGAAGGGGCAAACCGAAGACCTGTGGCAAAGAAGGAGAAAGAAATGGAAATCGCCTTCGTACAGAACCCGCCTGTAACGGAGCGCGCACCCCCGTCCTCATCGGGTCCCTCGACCCCTTATTACAAGGGTTATCAGAGCAGTCAACCTAGAAAGCCGAAGTCGTTTACTCCACTCCCTAGGCCCTTGTCCCAGCTATTGCCAATATTGTTGGCCAAACATCTAGTGGCCAAAGAGGTAGCTCGGGATCCTCTCCCGAACTATTTCGGATTTGACCCAGCAAAGTCCTGCGTGTACCACATGGGCGAAAGAGGGCATGATGTTGACAATTGCTTCATCCTCAGGCTTAAGGTCCAAAATCTTCTTGATCGAAAAATACTTTCGTTTAAAGATTCCGAGCCTAATATCCAGCAAAACCCTTTGCCATCGCATCCTCAGAATGTTGGGATGATTTTCGACGATAAAGGTCCTTCTAGCCAGAAGTTGCGGGTAAACATCTCTCGATTATACGAAGTCCTGATTTTAGCTGGACATTATGATGTGGAGGATGTCACTATCCAGGAGAAACAAGCCCGTATCCATGAAATGGTCCAGATGGGCACGATACAACTTCCCCGAAAGAAACTCCCTAATCTCTCGTTGACGACATCCTGCGTTGTCCGTCACCAAGGACTGCCCTTCCCCGAGCCTGAAGTAGATTTTGCTGGATCAGAGACCGGTGACCTCCCGACTGAACTAGAAGACCTCGATGAATCTGACACGTCATCGACTGGGTGGCCCGATGAGCATGGATCCGATACTGATTTCTTAGGAGATGGGCGCCAATGGGATCGTGAATTTTTCAGAGCTGCTATTCAAAATGGCGAAGTGATCGACACCCTGGGGCAACCTAGTGGCAGATATGATTTTATGGTACATTACTCACCCCCTCTTTGGTTTTTCCAAGAGCACATGCCCGAGACTCGAGCCCATTGGGATGAGTGGGATGATGACTACGACACACCTGACGCCAGTGATGGGGTTACTCCTTCAACTCCATTACTCACGACCATTGATGCTGAAGACGTTGCTCCAGAAGGTTGGGAGGATATAGCAATAGCGTCAAACCCTGATGAATTGACCGTTGCTGTAATAACGCCCACGGTCGTTGATCTGATAGCCGAAGATGATCTATATAGGTATTTGGAAGAGGACACGGGACATACGCTCATCGATTTATTTTCCCCAGAGTTCATCAAGATGGAAGCCGATTTAAATGCCAGTATGGATCTCCATGGTAGCAATTTTTGGCCGATTATGATCGACACACCACCTGCAGGCGGAGAGGATGGTTTCCTGTTTAGCGAGCCACCCCAGTCGATCGATGTCGAGTCTGCTCCCTGGGATTACAAGGCAGCAGCCCCATGGAGTTATGATGCGACAGCCCCGTTGGACTATAATCCGATGGCCCCGTTTGACTACAATGCATGGGATTACAATGCAGGCAGAGTCGATTCAGTCACCCGAACAGGTCGTTCTTATGCACCTCCAGGGCCGTCTGAAAAGAAGCCTGTAACTGATAAGGAGGCCGAGCAGCTCCTGTCCATAGTAAAAACCAGCGAATTTTCAGTCGTGGATCAACTGAGAAAGGTGCCTGCCCAAATTTCGATCCTGGACTTGTTCCGAACCTCAGATAAGCATAAGGATGCCCTCTTGAAGGTCCTTGGCGAAGTCCATGTACCAGAAACAACCAATGAAACTCAGCTAGGAGAGTTCGTCGGGTCCATCTTGCTTAAGGACCAAATATCTTTTGCTGATGAAGACCTTCCCCCTGGTGACCGTTCACACTCAGATGCGCTGCATATCTCCGTGAAGTGTCGCGGGAGGATGGTATCAAGAGTCCTGATTGATAATGGGTCCGCAGTTAATATTTGCCCGTTAATCACCCTCCGTCGGATCGATTTTGATGAGTCAAAAATGCGCTCGTCAAGCTTGTACATCCGTGCATTCGACGGCGTGAAGAAAGATGTTCTAGGAGAGGTAGACTTGGAACTTTTGGTTGGACCAGCTACCTTCCGGGTCACCTTTCAAGTCCTAGATATCCCTCCTTCTTTCAACTTACTGCTGGGAAGGCCCTGGATACACATAGCTGGAGCTGTACCATCAAGTCTACACCAGAAAATCAAATTCGTTGATAATGGCCAGCTGATAACAATACATGGGGAATCTGATATGGAAATCTCAGAGAGCGTGGCAATCCCATACATCGAGCCTGGAGGGAGCCAAGAGGCGAGCTACCACACTTTCGAACTGGTGTCTACCGTCCGCGTTCCAGAGGGTACGACTATACGATCCCCAAAGGCGTCTGGACCATCACCCATGTCTAGCCGGGTTCTACTCCAACATGGCTATATACCTGGACGTGGGCTGGGACTACATGGCCAAGGAATCACAGAGCCCATCAAGGTACATCAGAAGCTCGGTATAGGAGGTTTAGGGTATGACCCACGACACGGTCGAAGGGGCCAAGGAGGCCAAAGCTGCCTTGGTGATAACTGGGATCGCCTGACATACACAGGCGATAGTACGGCTGTCAAGGACTTGTCTTATAACACTCCTATTGAAGAGGTGTTTGTTGGCCCGGCTGGGATGCCGCATGAGGAGGAGATCGTCATGGATGATATAGCCAAGCTGTTTGAGGAGTTCTTTGTCTGTGTCACCTTGGGACTCGATGCAGCTGAATCATCGGGAGTTTCCGTTAACCCTCCAGAGTAGGGTTGTTCGTTCCTTTATGTTTCCAGATGTACATATGTCTTTTACGACCATCTCCCGTACATGGGATTCTTGACTGCACTAATGTGAATTATTTTTTGGACCTCTAGACCTAGAACCGTGGGTCTAAGGTTGTACATGTTGTAATGCGGCTCCCTGATTTGAATAAAAAGCACTACTTTGTTAAGGACGTGTGAAAGTACATGCCAGTCCTGTGACGATCCTAGTATAATCCCGAGGGCTGGACTTTTCACACGCATCCTGAGTTCAAAGAATTTCCCAAAAGCCTTTCAAGTCCGATGAAATGAGGGCATATTCGAAGGTTTCTTGTTGAAAAATCATTCCAAAAATGCTTTCGAAAATTACACGTTTTGCACCTATTATTTTTATTAAAGTTTGCTAACCCTTCTGCATCACGTCTCAGGCATAACATTCTACATATTGATGAGAATACATGTGATTCGGATTCACCAAAAAGCAAATCCTCAGACTCAGACAGTGATAGTGAAGGTCCAAATACAGTCGAATTCGAATGGAACCGCCATGAGGAGTCGAAACCGCTGTCAGCCGAACCAACAATAACGGTAAATCTGGGTAGCGCAGACTGTGTTAGAGAAATTAAAATCGGGGCAGGATTACAAGAAACAGAAGCCGCTAGATTGGTTGACCTTCTCCGAAAGTTCCAAGATGTGTTCGCCTGGTCTTACATCGATATGCCGGGTTTAGACCCCGAGGTTGTGCAACATGCATTGCCGACCAACCCGGACATATAGCCAAAGAAGCAACGATTAAGAAGGATGAAGCCCGAATTGTCGAAGAAAATCGAAGAAGAGGTGATGAAACTCCTGAGGGTAGATTTCATTGAGGTCGCTCACTATTCAGAGTGGATAGCGAATATCGTCCCC
The DNA here is from genome assembly GCA_029784005.1 of Lenwebbia sp. NSW1173648. Classification (NCBI taxonomy): domain Eukaryota; kingdom Viridiplantae; phylum Streptophyta; class Magnoliopsida; order Myrtales; family Myrtaceae; genus Lenwebbia; species Lenwebbia sp. NSW1173648. The sequence continues at coordinate 37,267,573 of JARCGZ010000002.1, read as the reverse complement.
GTGATGAAGAAAGACGGCAAGGTCAGGATATGTGTCGATTACCGAGATTTGAACCGAGCCAGCCCAAAAGATGATTTTCCACTCCCGCATATTGATGTACTGGTTGACAGCACTGCTGGATTCGAACTTTTTTCCTTCATGGATGGTTTTTCTGGCTACAACCAAATCCGGATGAAAGAAGAGGACAGAAGCAAGACTTCTTTCATAACCCCGTGGGGAACCTTCTGCTACAAGGTGATGCCCTTTGGCCTGAAAAATGCAGGGGCCACGTACCAAAGAGCCATGGTTGCATTATTTCATGATATGATGCACAAGGAAATCGAAGTATATGTGGATGATATGATCGCGAAGTCTAGGCCAGGCAAGGACCATCTCGAGATCTTGCGCAAGTTGTTTGAGCGTCTTCGCAAGTTTCGGTTACGCCTTAACCCTGCAAAATGCGTGTTCGGAGCGAAGTCCGGGAAATTGCTTGGCTTTATGGTCAGCAACAGAGGTATTGAGATAGACCCTTCCAAGGTTAAAGCCATATGCGAAGTGCGACCCCCTACTTCTGTCAAGGAGGTTCGTAGCCTGCTAGGAAGGTTGAATTATGTGGCAAGATTCATATCCCAGTTGTCTGAGACGGCAAAGCCATTCTTTAAACTTCTCAAGAAAAATGCGAAGATTGTATGGGACGTTGAGTGTCAGGCTGCCTTTTTGAAAATTCAGCATTACCTAACTCATTCCCCGGTTTTAGTGCCGCCAACACCGGGTATTCCCCTGACTCTCTATCTCACCATCCACAAAGAGTCATTGGGAGCTGTCCTAGTTCAGAAAAGGTTGTCAGACAACAAGGAATGCGCAATATACTACCTTAGTAAGAAGTTCACCGACTCCGAGATAAACTACTCCGAGGTTGAGAAGACTTGCGCAGCTCTGGTTTGGGTATTGCACAGGCTACGACAGTACACCCTTTATTATCAGATCCTATTAGTCACCGAATGCGACCCCATCAAATACCTGGTCGAGAAACCAGCATTGATCGGAAAACTCGCCAAGTGGCAGATCCTCCTCTCCGAATTTGATATACAAAGCACGACCCAAAAGTCTGTGAAGGGTCGTGCAATAGCAGATATGTTGGCAGAGAGCTCAGCAGGTGCAAACATTCCTCATGATGCCGACCCTCTTGATGATCGCATATTGCTTGTAACCACTGATAAATGGGTGATGTACTTCGACGGAGCTGTGAATCTATTAGGTTCGGGTACTGGGGCAGTGCTTATCTCCCCAGAAGGTCAGCACTATCCCCGTGGCTGCCAGGTTGGTATTCCCATGCACCAACAACATCGCCGAGTACGAAGCTTGCATCCTCGGTTTGCAAACCGCCATAGATATGAGGATCCGTAGATTGCAAGTCTACGGCGATTCAGCCCTCATCATCCTCCAGACCGAAGGAAAATGGAAGACCCGCGATCCGAAGTTAGTCCCCTACCATGAGTTTCTTGCGGAACTAATTGAAGAGTTCGATGAGATAACATTCGAATATCTTCCTAGATCACAGAACCAATTCGCAGATGCATTGGCAACGCTATCCTCGATGCTCCAAGTAACCGGAGGGTTAAACATCGAGCCATTAAGAATTGAGGTTTTGAAACGTTCGGCTCATTGCATGGCAGTGGAAGAAGAAGCGGATGGAAAACCGTGGTACCGCGATATAATGACGTACCTGCAAAGAAGAGAATTCCCCGAAGGGAGCGAATCGGCTGACAGAAAATACTTGATGAAGCTATCATCAAAGTTTTTCCTCAGCGGTAATGCATTGTACAAGAGATCATTTGATTCGGTCCTTCTGAAATGTGTTGATGCCAAAGAAGCCAACCTACTGATGAGCGAGATTCACGAGGGAGAATGTGGTCCCCATATGAATGGGTACTTGCTTAGTAAAAAGATCATGAGGCTGGGATACTATTGGCTCACTCTAGAGGCCGATTGTATTCAGCATGTTCGCCATTGCCATCAGTGCCAGGTTTACGGTGACAAGATCATCGCTCCGCCCAATGAGTTGCACCAGATGTCTGAAGCATGGCCTTTCTCTATGTGGGGAATCGACGTGATTGGCCCGATCAATCCCAAAGCTTCAAACGGGCATCGTTTCATTCTAGTGGCTATTGATTACTTTTCAAAGTGGATCGAAGCCAATTCCTATGCTAATGTCACTGCAAGGAACGTAGCCAAGTTTGTGCGTCGTGATATCATTGCCCGATATGGAGCTCCGGAGGCTATAATCACTGATAACGGTACGAACCTAAATAACAGACAAGTTGACGACGTACTTGAAGAATTTCAGATCCGTCACTTGAATTCTTCGCCTTATCGCCCGCAGATGAATGGGGCAGTTGAGGCAGCAAATAAGAATATCAAAAAGATTCTGTCAAAGACAGCTGAGAATTACCGTGATTGGAATGAGAGACTCCCTTACGCACTAATGGCATATCGAACGTCGATCCGTACCTCGACTGGGGCAACCCCTTTCTCGTTAGTATATGGCATGGAAGCAGTTCTGCTTGTTGAAGTCGAGATTCCTTCGCTAAGAGTCCTTTCACAACTAAAGCTGTCAGAAGCTGAATGGGTCCAGCAGAGGTACGAGCAGCTGAACTTGATCGATGAGAGAAGGCTGCGTGCTGTGTGTCATGGCCAAAGTTATCAAAAGCGAGTGGCAAGGTCGTTCAACCGTAAGGTTCGCCCTAGGCTCTTTGAGATTGACGACCTAGTGCTGAAGAAGAGGCTGCCATTCATACCGCACCCAGGTGGCAAGTTCACTCCAAATTATGAAGGGCCATACGTGGTCAAAAAGGTCCTCCCCGGTGGCGCGTTGATTTTAGCTGAAATGGACGGCCAAGTGTGGCCAAGCCCTGTAAATGCTGACGCTGTGAAAAAGTATTTCGCTTGAATAATATCAGAAGGCCCTGATGGCCTTTCCTCGTAAAGATCGAAGTCACCCGTGTTCATTCACACCATGCATGTCATGCATACATGCGTATTTTGCTTGTTTTGCAGGTAGTAGGAAATACTTAAAGAGGTGTGCATCGTGAAGGGCTAGCGGGTAATCAATGCTTGAAATAACAAGAAAGACGTGCTGCGCCTGGGTGGCTTCACTCAAGTGAAAGGCAAGGCGCCCTATGAATGCCAGCAGTGCCGCAGCCTGGTGGTCAGGGGAGTGAACAGGGAAAGGAGGAAAATGCCGGACCCAAACGAGACCAAGTCAAAGTTCAGGCAGGAATAGGCTAGCTCACAAAATTCATATGAAACGTCAAAGATTAGAGACGCCTTTCCTCCATCAGTAGGGTTATCAATAAGGAGCTGGGGTCTAGTCCCACACAAGAAAAATAAAAAGGACCTACTGGCTAGCGTAGTCCAGGTAAGTATCCTTCTCCCTGAAACTCTGCGAGAAAGGAAGGTTGTTTGAGTGTTTTTCATCAAAACAGATTTGAAATCATTATCTTCAGATGTTTTGAGTGGCATTCACTAATCATCAAGTCATTTGTGAGGAACTTAGGTACCTCAGGTCTAAGATGAGCAATTTTAAACACATTGTTTGAATGACATCTTGAATGAAAAATGGCTGCAAATCCAGGATTCAAATCATCATGAAAGAAGCTCAGAAAGCATTTCGTCAAGAGATTTGAATGTCATTCCTTGATATTGTCCATGCATTCCATGCACGCATCTTGCATCAAAATCCCGTGGAGGTCGATTTGAGCGAATGCTCTCGCAAAATGGAAAGGAAGTGTTGAATATGCCGAATGAGAGTGTTTAGGATGACGAAAATGCAAGCCATATCCAAACACGTCCCTGATACACCATGAGAGTTGAGTGGAGCGAAAAAGAAGATTCGTGTCTTAGGACAGAAGACTCATTCGCAACGTGTACACGGGTCGAGGTGACGAAAGGCAGTTCCTTCTTTTTCCCTATACACACGATATATCCCTTGCTAGCCACGTTGAGCCTGAGTAAGGAGGATGTTCAAAATAGCCCTGTCAAGAACCACCCCGCACCGGGGCAAATGCTGGAGGTTGTGTTTGAAAACCATTTGGAGAAAAGGTAAGAAAGATTTAATTGCATTCACTCGCATTAATCTTTTTGTGGCAGCTTCAAGTGAAGCTTCATGGAAGCTCGAAGCATCCCGAAATGAAGAAGAGCATTTCTTTCGCTACCCATACACTGATTATCCATTGTTTAGCCAATTTGAGCCTGAAATCCTTCATTTCTAAAGCCCGAGTAGTGATCATCTCCCCAAACTGGGGCAAGGCAAGTGATTTACCAAGAAGGTTGGTAATGAGTGTTGATGTGAAATATCTCGAGAGCTCGTGACCAAAGCAAAAACAGAGGATAAAAATGAAGGGTTGAAAAAGCGGTGTGTCTAGTAAAAGCAATTCCAAAAGAAAGAAGAGAAAGCCAAATACGGAAAAGCATAGGGCTTATCTCAAACAAAAGTGTTGAAAAGAGCGAGACTCTTGAGTTGCACAATGCAGAATGGACAGCCGATGGACTCTTGAGATATGTTATGATCCCCAGTCATAAGCTTTCCCCCAAGCAGAGTGAGATTGGTAACGACGCCAGGATGATCACCAACTCATAAACCCCTCAAAAGAAAAAATGACCCTTGTAAGCCTTCCCTAAACCGACATTACAACCCATCCGAAGACTCTTTCGATTGGGATGTTTCGAGTTGACGCGAAGACTTTGCAAAGAAGCTATCGCTTAAAGGAGTGGAGCCAATCACTTCTTGTCTTATCTTCCAGGTTCTTGACTTGTAAACCCGGCGAAGGTAAAGATTTAAATGTTTCCCCAATGCGGCTTCAAAGCAGGAAAACCCTTTGTGTGAACCCATGACCAATCCAACATTACGGTCCCTGAAAGACCTTTCAGATTGGCCAAGATTGTATGCATTGCAAATATGTTCGAAACCTTAGACACGAAGAGAGTGTGAGGCATCGAGAGTATTTTAACTTGAATCCCCAGAACAAATACAAAACCATTTCCCAGAAAGCCAAGCCCGTTCTTACACGGTCGTGCCAATTTTTCTTTTTTCCAAAAGTAGAAGGCCAAACCCGTTCTTACACGGTCGTGCCAATTTTCCTTTTCAAAAGTAGAAGGCCAAGCCCGTTCTTACACGGTCGTGCCAATTTTCCTTTTCAGAAGCAGAAGGCCAAGCCCGTTCTTACGCGGTCGTGCCAATTTTCCTTTTCAAAAGTAGAAGGCTAAGCCCGTTCTTACACGGTCGTGCCCAGTTTTCTTTTTTCCAGAAGCAGAAGGCCAAGCCCGTTCTTACACGGTCGTGCCCATTTTCTTTTTTTCCAGAAGCAAAAGGCCAAGCCCGTTCTTACACGATCGTGCCCATTTTCTTTTTTTTCCAGAAGCAGAAGGCCAAGCCCGTTCTTACACGGTCGTGCCTATTTTCTTTTTTTCCAGAAGCAAAAGGCCAAGCCCGTTCTTACACGGTCGTGCCCATTTTCCTTTTTTCCAGAAGCAGATGGCCAAGCCCGTTCTTACACGGTCGTGCCAATTTTCCTTTTCAAAAGTAGAAGGCCAAGCCCGTTCTTACACGGTCGTGCCCATTTTTCTTTTTTCCAGAAGCAAAAGGCCAAGCCCGTTCTTACACGGTCGTGCCCATTTTCCTTTTTTCCAGAAGCAGAGGGCCAAGCCCGTTCTTACACGGTCATGCCAACTTTTCTTTTCATAAATAGAAGGCCACGCCCGCTCTTACACGGTCGTGCCGCTTTTCCTTTTGCTAGAAGGCCAACCCCGTTCTTACACGGTCGTGCCGATTTTCCTTTTCTTAGAATACCAAGCCTATCCTTTACGAGGCAGAATTAGGTGTCCGTTTGTCTTGGAATGGAACCTCTCTGAACTCCCCTTCCAAGAGGGGCAGCTGTTGACACCTAATTCTATCGGCCTTGTACTTTATTTTTATCCGTAAAGTAGAATAGACCGAGTCATGTAAATACGATTATTGTGCTTACACACCCAAAAAAAACAGAGAAAGAAAAGAAAACAAAAAGAAAACCAAAAAAAAGAAAACAAAGCGAAACAAGACATATCAGATCAAGCGAGGCTAATGCTAGACCCGCATCGACAGCCCGGCTCTCATTTTGTTTTTCCCTCCCTTTTTTCTTTCTTTCTTTTTCTTCTCTTTATTACCTCATGGCCCGTTTTATTTCTTTTCCTCGTTTCGACCACACAGTCCCTTCCTTTGTTTCTATTCTTCCGTTTGACTTCACTGAGCGAGACAAAAGGAGAAGAAAATAACGACGCCACAACTAGAAAGAAAGAGGACAACTGCAAAAGAAATTTGCAAATAAAGAATATCTGAGAATATCAGCTGCTGCAGGGGATAATATTTGCAGCAGAGAATGGTATCTTCAGCAATGATCATTATCTGCATTTGAGAATACATCTACAGCAGAACACATGAGACAAAAGGAATGATGACTAGGATTAAAGAAGCAAGTTGCAAAGCCAAGTTGCAACTTGGTTCAGCTTGTTCCCGAGAAGCAGCAGGCCAACAGATTGGCTACCAACAGAGGAGGATGATGATTAAATGCTAAGGCAAGTTGCAGCTGCAATCTGATGTGTGCAGTTCTCAGAGGCGGATTCGGGCAGCTGTCTAGAATGAATCTGCAGAGAAGCTGCAACAGGGGATTTTCGGCTAAAGGACTAGAGTGGAAGGATGTTTGCAACGGAGGATGCCTGCTGCAGCAGAGAAATACTATCTGCAGCAGAGGATAAGGCCAAGTTGTAATTTGCTTCAGCTTGTTCCCGAGGAGCAGAACACTTAGGACAAAAAGAATGATGACCAGAAGCAAGTTGAGGCTACAAGTTGGAACTGATTGGCTCTTGGAGATGATTTGGGCAGCTGCCCAAGAAAAATCAGCAGAGAACTTGAGCACAAGAATCAGAAGATCACAAGGGATAACATCTACAATTGCGGATCTGATTTGCAACAGAGAATGATGGCTAAACATAGCCAAGTTGGAGCTGATGTATGCGGCTCTCAAGGCTCGATCGCACGCAATTGTTAGAGGCTGATCTGGACGGCTGTGCAAGGCTATGAACAGCAGAATATCTGCAGCAGAGGGGGAGGATTTCGATGCAACAGAGGCTAGTTCCCGAGAGAGATGAGGACAAAGGCTTGAGTTAGCTTGGGCGGCACAACTGGGAGAGAATAAAAGGAGAAGAGGCAGAGCTGATACCGGGGGGGCTCTCGGCAACAAAAACGGAGAGAAAAGAAAAAGAAGAGAATGGTTGAGGATTAAAAAACCGGGGGACAAGGAAGCTTCCCAGTTTTTTTGAACATCAAGTTCATCACTGTTCACTGTTGGTTCCAACTTTCAACAGGTAGCATACTCGCTGTTGAGTCTTTTCTTTTCTTTTTTTTTAGTTGCTTAGGTTCGCCGGGCCGAGACCCTCGGTTTTCCTCGGTCCGGCGAACTCGTACTCAGGTTAATACTATAGTTCAAATAATGTGGAATCAGTTCGCGTCGTTTTGGTACCGTGTATTGTTTTGTTTCCGTTGGTATTGGTTTGGTTTTAATTGTCTTGAATGGTTTTACTACTGCAAGTACGTTGATCAAAAGTCATATGACCGGCCAGTAGAGGCTTCTCGCATAACCTGCCTCGCGATGCTTTTTCTGTGTGTCTGTACAATCATTTCCTAAGCCGATTGATGCGTTAGAAACTACATGTTACATAGTTTCGTTCTGATCTAGCTTTTTTTTTTTTTTTTTCTCGTGACGCACGTACGAAAGACTTTTTGACTTGAATCAAGCCACTGGACCTATTCATTTGTCTGGGTTCAAACCCAATGTTCTTAAAGTCTGTCAAACCCGCCACATGAAGATGACTTTTTATCTGGACTTCGTTTGATATAACTGTAGCTACTTGGTTCAAACCATTCTATGTGCGTACTAATCTGCATCCATACTCGAATTCATTGTTTTTGGTTCTCGAGATTCGAGATACGCGACCATGAAAAACACTCCGCAGATTTTTTATTTTTTATTTTTTTAAACAATTTATGCTGTAACAAGTGTTGAGTAAATGCCTTAAAAAGGGTACACAAAGGCTACAAGAGCCCCTTTCCTTTGTACATATTCTAACGTTGCTTTATAACGATGCACACCCGGCCTTGATTTGAACATTCCTTTTTCGCACTCTTCCAACAAGAAGCTCTTTTTAGCCATAGAATTAGAAGCATTAAAAAAAAAAGTAAAAAAAAAAAGAGAGGAAATTTTGAAGGGATATAAAAAATATAAAAAAAATTCGGAAAAGCTAAACAATCATTTCTTTTGCGTTTCATCCTTTTTGGGCCGTTATTTCACAACGGAGGGTGACCATGTCCATTCCGGTCTAGCTCATTATGTATCCGATCATGTTTCATGTTCAATTATTCGGTTGGCAATTCATTTGGATCGGTGCGTGTGTTTATTTTATTTTATTTTTTTTCTCGTCAATAGCCATTTTAAATTTTGACTGCTTGGTTAGGGCTTTGCATCTCGTTAAAACTACCTGCTAATCTCTTTGTTAATTGTTTCCTTGAATGTTAGATTGAGAATTAAATAGTTACTTGTATGAAGATGACAAAAAGAACATCATGCTTGGTCATCTAATGCGGGTTAGACATCTTTGAGACTCAAGTAAATAAGCAAGATGCATGGTCACTTTAGAAATGTTAATTGGTTAGGTACCGAAAGGGCGCTAGTTAGATAGTTAGCGTAAATAAGTCCTCGAACCTAGATACTCTGGTTGCGCAGGGATTGAGATAACACTCCCGTGTCTCGATTGGTTTCTAGTCGACCCCAAAGGCTAGTGGCGACTCCTAATGGTTTAGAATGTTAAATCATGAAAAAAAAGAATTCCAATGTCGCGCGAGGTAAGATTTGGGAGAATTTGCGCCTAAACTTATAGGTAATACCTCTAAACCTAAACGATCCTCGGGAGGGGAAAGGATAGGTCGTGACAATTATTAACACAAAATCTTCTATAAAAAGTTAGTGTCGGCGGCCGAAAAATTTCTACTTCATTTTGAACTTTTTAAATTTCTTTGAAAAATATTTTTATTATTAAAAAAATATTATTTATTTTTTACTCCAACGGCTGGAGACGGCGACTCGGTGGCAGCGGTTGGCTGGCGGCGGTGGTGGGCGAGGAGGTGGTCGACGGTTGGCGGCGGGGGGGGGTGGTGGGCGGCGATCGGCGGAGGTCTACGGCGGGCAGCGGCGGGCAATGGTCGGCGATTGTGACAACCCCAAAGACCTTAGCCTATGCTTTACTGAATTAATAATTAAACAAGAAGTGATAAGGAAAATTACGAATCGACGACAAAACGATATGGTGATTTATCATATTTAGATTGGATAAGGACTGGGCTAAATAGGCGGGAAATTGAGACAACCGAGAGCAGAAACGGACACGTGGAGAGCCACGTGTCCACGTGTGCAGGCGTGGCAGCCACGTGTCACGTGGCCTATGACAAGTATCACATGCGGGCAGCAGCGGCGTGACACGTGGCGCACACGTGTCACTGTCCGGTTCGTCGGTCTTTAGCTGCTTTCCCTATAGATAGGACCTGGCATTAGTTCATTCAGCAAACGACCATCAAAATACCGTTACTCTGCTTGAACCACCCATGCCCGTTCGCCGCCCTAGCCCGTTCATCGCCGAATCTCTCAAGTTCAAGCGATTACTTAAGGCGAGTGAATCTCTAACCTTTATGGTTTGTCTGGATTGACGTTAGAATCATACGCTGATGATTTGAATTCATGATTGCATTTCGAGAACTCACCTGTTTGTATATGATTTCTGCATTGTATTTCTGAAAAATAGCATAATCATGTGATTCGTTTGCTCGCATTGAATATTCTAAATATCGATGAGGGTAAGATTGCATGATGTGTGCATTGCATGGCATGTCATGGTGAACAAGAGATGGTATCCCGTCGTGCTGCGGCGATGCCCCGTGGGAGCCGGAGGGAATTCGGGATGCTTCCGACGGTGGTTGGGAAGTGCCTCCGCCTTAGGGGATGCCTCTGGTATCGAGATGCCGTGGAGACGTTATCCACGAGGACGACACACTAGCGGAAACAGTATCCGTGAGGAGTCAGCGTTGCATTGCATATGAAATTCATGGGTTTTCCAAAGAAATCGCATTTATGGAAGGTCTGAAACATGTGCTTTAAATCTCATGAATTGTTGATGTGTGTTTTAATTGCAATGTTTACATTCTATTGGTTTAGACATTTATTCGTTGGGCGAAAGCTCACTATTGTAGAATTGTGGTTTTCAGACAGTAGAGATGCCTCGTGTTAGCCCCGCCGCTCCTACCTTTTATTGTGGGATCCCCCGGGAAGGTGTCTCGTCCTGGGAAGATCATGTGGATAGTGATCACCCAGAGGTGAAATTCAAGAAACTGATCAGTACTCTAGCTATCGAGGTAGGTTTGGCCAGCTCCCTAGTCTTATACCGTTTCATGGCCCTGTACATGGTGGGGACGAAGATTTCCTTCTAGGACTACTCCCCATGACTTTAAACGAGGACGGTGGCGGTAGTTCTGGGGGCGCCAAGGCCTAGTTGGGGGAAGAGTGATATGGGGAGCTAGGTTTAGAGTTTTTGTGGAGGTTGGATTGTAGTAAGGTTGACTGACGACATATTTTGATGTGAGATATCGATCAGTCGTGATGGTCGTCTTTTGAAACCCTTTTCCCAGTTGTAAACCTATATGTTTAATGTAACTGGCATGTAACTCATGTAAATATATGGAATGGAACGAGGAGTTGAAATCTGATTGTTGTGTTTTGATTGATTTGCTAAAGAGAAATTCATAGTTCAACCTCTCGAAAGGCCATAACCTTCGTTAGGTGTCTGCCAAACTATCATGGTATTGTTCGATATGCACTTGTACATTGTATGGCCATCTATTCTGCGTTCATCTAAAGCTTCCGCGTGTGCCATCTGTATAATAAGACAAGATTAAAGAAGAAAACATGGGAAGAAAGCCTTCTTAAAGTGAGGCGAAACTGGGACGTCACAACGGTGGTCGCGGGAGGCGGCTAGCGGTGGTCGGTGGTTGGTGGCGATGGGTGGCGGTGGTCAGCGATAGGTGGGCGACAGAGGTCGGCGGTAGGCGAAGGCAGTGGTGGTCAAAAAGAGGGTGAGGCGAGAAGCACTTCTTGAGTTGAGAAACAATTTTGTTTAACTTCTCAAATTGGGGAAAAAACAACTTCAAAAGTGAAAATTCACTTCAAAAGTAGAAATTTCTTTCAGAAGTAAAATTTTTTACCAAACAGATTTCTGTTTCAAAATTTAAATTACCAGACGGATTTCTGCTCCAGAAGCACTTCTGGAGCATAAATCCACTTCCAGAAGTGTTACCATGCGCACCCTTATTAATCAACTTCTGAACGCGATTTAGTTCCAACATTTCTGATGACGAAGTAAAGGAGAAGGAAAACACCTAGCACGAAATTCTTTGGGCCAGGCTTGTTCTGTTCGGGCTTGATTTCAAACGTGTGATGTCCGTACCCGAATTTTTTTGGGATGGGCTAATTTTGTAGGATAAGCCCGGCCCATCTCCGCCCATTTTTACAACCCTAATCTCCATTACAAACAGGTTTCCTTTCCTCAGAACTTCAAGTGGAAGAACTCCCGCAGCCCCTTCGCTTGTTGTAGAGAATAGTCGGATGTGATGAGGAAAGGAAAAGATATTGCGATATCAGAACAATTTCTAGACATTTAAGATTTTTTTATCTTACGACAACCGAAATGATCTTCACGGTTGCAGATGCTTTTTGACGAGAATATGTTGAACTGTCTTCGAATTCGGGAATAAGAAAAGTTGGGAGATTATATAATAAGAGGGACATGCAGAAAATTCTAAATGACAAAGTTTTCACGTCTTTTTTGTTTTTTTTGTTTTTTGTTTTGGGGGGGGGGGGGGGGGGGGGGAGAGGATTCCAAGCCTTCTCTACGTAGCCAGCCTAGCACTAACAGAAGTAGCATTATTCAGGCGAGTGGAGTGGCTGACACACTATAAAATGAATTCACTAAGGGTTTCGCAAATTTAGGATGATCCCCCATGAAGATCGCCTCCATTTGCGTCGATAGCATGCTTTGACCGGTTCATTCGGAATCATGCAATACGATAAAAGCACGTAGAGTGGGAAAACTGTAGATATAGTTTTGTAAGCAGCTGGAGGACCATTGTTCATGTCATAATGCATAATGCTACTTTACACGGACCACTTTGCCTTTATTCATATCGTTTCCTTTCTTTTCAGGTTTCTTTTAAGTGTTTCCTTTTTTAGGTTTTTCAGAAGTATGTCCTCACGTTTTAAAAGAGTCGCAAAACAAGAATCTGTAACAACTTCACATGGTGTGAAACGGGATTCTCGGATCATTTTGATGATCCACGAAAGTTCCATCGGAATTTAAGAAATTTCCAATTAGAAAATACAGAAGCTGGACAGTGCAGTGCTGCAAGCAGTGGAGTACTGGCATACTCTTTGGCCCCTCATTTTGGCTAATTGTGGATTCAACGTGAATCACATGAATATCATTAGGTAGAGGGAGCTTATTTTACATAATTTGAACTTATGGATAAATTAATTTCAGGGTTGGTCTGTTGTTATCTTAAAACCCGGAATCTACCCGGTCAGGGTTGGTTCTAGATTTGTGGAACCGGGAACAAACCATGTTGACTTTCGAATCAGTCCAGGATCAACTCAAGACCGGCCGCGTATTATTTTGGGGTTCTTCGACTTGTAAGTCGGTATAGTATAATCGTTAAGGTGGAGGATTTTGTTACAGGAATTATGGGGCAATGCTTGGTGGTTCGACCGCTTTATTTGCCAACACAATGCCATCTCTTACTACTTGATGACAGTGTTCATGAACGCATCAAGCCCAAGAGAAGCATGTAAGTTTGCAAGTAAGTATCCATCGGTGATGCACTGTTTTATGAAAGCACGTGAATTTCCACGTGAAGAATCCGGTAGAAACAACATGTAGACTATACATAACGGAAATATAATGTACTCTATACATTTGCCTTTGCCCCTTTGCAGAATAGAAAAATAAAAATAAAAAGGTACACTGGGCGATTCGATTTGGTCGGTCTGGTCCTGCGCAAGGAATCGAGAACCGGACTGGATATTGCCAATTCCAAATTTCTGGAACCGGGAACCACCCAAAAGCTGCTGGTTCAATCCCGTTCTCAGGTAGAACCGGGAATAGTGCTCACCCCTATTTGTAACTAATTGATGACACAAGCCAAGTTTTACTCGGTATTCAATATGATCCACTTATTTTAAGGTTCACTCGCAATCCAGCACATCATTAATTATTGTAGACTAACCTTAGCAGACCAAGCATAGGTAAAAATTTGTAGAAATATTATCATACTATAGATAGTTTTCTAAAATTTCGGATTAACTGTTTGTGAACATAACAATGCTTTATAAAAAAAGAAATATCCAAACTCTCATTTCATCAAATTAAATCAAATCAGATCATACAGCTGGTCAAAGAAAATATATCATACACGTTTGCCTTTGCAGCTGGTTGTCTATTGGTCCTATCTAAAGACATTATGCAAAGACTAATAAAATAAACTCTAGCATATGAATATATGATAATAGCAGTAGGTTCAGGCTATTGCTATTCATTTGGCTAGTGTTACAGAACATGCGCACCTAAGCTTTTGGATTTTTCTTTTCAAAGTATATTTGCAATTTGTTTGGGATGTGGTCTTTGGGCACTAGACCACAGTATAAAGCAATCTTTGCATGTTGCAAAAAGAACCCACAACCTAAAATGCTCCTTCTAAAGCACCTTAGGGTAAAACAGATAAATAGTTATAAATTCCATAGGAAAATTATCCAAAAAATCTAAACCTATTGTACGGCAGCCAATTGAGTCCAAAACCTTTCAATTATATCAATTTAGTCCTAAAACTTTTGACGAGTTTTCAATTCAGCCCTAAACCGTTCAATTGTGTCAATTTAGTCCTAAAACTTTTGACGATTTATCAATGTAGTCTTTCCGGTAAATCCTCAAAAGTGTTAGGACTAAATTGACACAATTGAAAGGTTTAGGGCTGAATTGGCCATCATATAATATGTTATGACTTTTTGGACAATTATCCTTAAACCTCGTTTTCAAGTGATGTGAGATATTTCAACACTTCTATAAGTCTTTAATCTCGAACCACGACATCATTGTAGTCATTCCTTTGTTAAATAACAAGAAGCCGGTTTCTTAGCAGTGGTGCGCAGCTCACATCCTCGTATTTGTCGCAACCCAAAAAGTTTGCTTCGTTGTAAAGTACAAGCAAACCCTGCCCAACAAACACTTGGATTTAAGTAGTTATATATCAAGAAGATATACACCTTGTTCTGTCATATTGAAGCGTTTATTCCTCGAGAAGGATTCGCAACTCTTTTGGCTTTGATCATACTTCGCTTAGTGCTTTTAGTTTAATGTTGGAATCAAGCTACGTGCGTTTCAATGGGCCCATTTCGTGTGATCTTTGAATATTTAACATATCAGTAATCAGATGCACGATGGAGTAGAATGCTGTTGCTGTTAGCAATTTGAAAACAAGCCGGATCAATTTGGACTTACTTTAATCGAACATTTCGATTGATTGGATTTCCATTTTGTTGCCTTTTCTTGTGGTGAAAGACAAGTCACATTTATCCACACGCTGAAGAAAAGATCATTTCATTTTTGCCATCTTCTTGACCGAACAATACCATTGGCAAAGCTCATGAGGAAGATATCGAACTTTCGATTCGGCCAATGATTTGGATCTGTGTGATGCGTCGAGGAAACCGAAATTATGTAAACTAATCCCGAGTCAACGAGAAAATTAGTGTAAAAACTAGCATTAGAGGTACAAAGATGATGACATTTCATATTTTTTGCGCTGATTCATTAATATGTTCAACACCTGAAATTATTGTTACATGGGGGGAGAAATGTTGCATAGATTCTCAGTTCTGCGGCTGCCTATTGCTGCAGTTATTAGTGAGAGCTAGGTTCGACATTTTTTGTACAAACTTATATTGCGGACCCGGAGAGTTGGAATTAAATGTTATTGAATGGTCCACGCATGAGAGAGCCTAAAGTGCCCCTTCTTCCACCTAGGAGCGGATGTTAGTGCTCCTTGTGAATTCACTCATGTCTATGTCACCGAAGCTACTCCGGGCAAAACTCTCGACTCCGGAGCTCTCGCGGTTGAACAACCAAGAAGGGTCGCCACCCGCCGAGGGACACAACCCGAATTCGCCATAACCTTCCTGGGGATCTCCCTCGAACATGAAGTTCCACGACGACGGGTTCTCGAGGAACGTCTCCCACCGTATGTGATTCGTCCAAGGGTCGTCGAAGTTGATAATATTCGGGCCGGAGGATGGGGACTTGCCCGTCGAGGAGCTCTCGATTATTGGGGAGCTAAAGTTATCGGAGCTTCCGTCGCAAGGATAGATCGGTGTCTTGTGGTTGCTAACTTCGAACTTGGCTTGCTCGTTAGGTTTAGAAGAGACCTGTTCGTTAGCTTGTTCTTGGAGGGGCTTGTGAGTGACTGGATCGATGCCCATCCTGATTAGCTTCTTCTTGATGTGGGTGTTCCAGTGGTTTTTGATCTCGTTGTCCGTTCTTCCGGGTAGTCTTGCTGCTATTTTTGACCACCTGAGGCAGATGGAAAATAGTTGAAGTAACATGTTTAGGTAAAAAGGAAAATTTTCTTTCGTATAATGAAAGCTTAATCCTATTTATATATCTAGGAAAACTCAGCACCACCATCCCCATGGAAAATATGAATTTTCATTGGCGATCCTGCAGATGCTGATTCCATCTCTATAAAGTTTAAATTCAGAACATTGAAGAAGAAAGATGTGATAAATGGCTAAAATAACTCTGCAATAAAAACACATAAAATGACAAACAAAGAGGAGCAAAATCTGCTGGCACAATTTCTAACATCATCAGACCAAAAATTAAGAAAAGAAAGAAAGAAAAACATAGGTTTGTTTGGATTAAAAATAAATAAATAAATCTCCAAAACATACTTATATATATTGTCGGATGAATAACTGGACTAATTAACTATATGTTATTGTCTTTCAAAGCATGATGCATATATAGCTGGTGGCGCTATTGTGAAGTAGTAATTGAAGAGGATACCGACCTATTGCCAAGAGTGGCGTGGAGATCAATCACCAGGCGTTCCTCGGCTTCGTTGAGGAGGCCGCGCTTGAGGTCGGGGCGGAGATAGTTGGTCCAGCGGAGGCGGCAACTCTTGCCGCAGCGGTGGAGCCCGGCGAGCTTCGGCACGGCCCGCCAGCAACATTGGCCGTGGGTGAGTATGAAGTTGACCAACTTCCGGTCCTCCTCCGCCGTCCACGGCCCTTTCTTCACCCCGAGCTTGTCGCAACACGGTTGCCTGCCCATCGCTCTCCCCTCTCTCGGCTACTTGCGACCCTCAAAATTGCACATACAATCTCACTCCTAATGGAACTCAACCCCACCTCACCCACCGTTTTATACTAGTTGCTTTCGTCCCCACTTCTATTATTATTTTCGACGAAAATGTTATCTGAGTAGGGGTTTGTTGTGTCACGCTTCTTTTGTGCGCGTGCATTTGACCTTCCGGGACATAGCTCGAATTATGCACCTATTAGTAAGGTTGCAAAAAGATTGTGACCAAGTAATGAGCATAACACGCCTTCTGAACCAAATTAAAATAAAAAATAAAAAATGAGCACACCACGCCTGTAATTAATTGAGAAAAGTACCAAAATGATCTTAAATCTGTGCATTGGTATCAATTCAGTCCATCCGGCTAATTTAAGCCGGAAATTGCTAACGTGGACGCTGGCTGTCATATGTGGCACGGCTGGCACTGACATGTACAACTTTCTTAATGTTAAATATCTTTTCAAACTTTTATTAAATTTTTATGTTCTTTTTTTATTCTCTTTTTTTTTTTTCACTGTGGCCGGCGAGGGTCGCCGAAACTCAGTGGAAAAATAAAATAAAAGAAGGAAAAGAGAAGAAAATAAAATAAAATAAAATCTCGAAAAAATACTTAAAAATTATAAAAAGAAAATGTCCACGCCAGCGCCAGTCATGCCACGTAGGGCAACCGGTGTCCACCATCAATTTCCTAGCCTAAATTGGCCGGATGGACTGAATTGGTACCAATGTGAAAAAGTTTAGGACAAAATTGATCAAATTGATATGTCGACATCTATCATTGAGAGGGCTTCCAAACATACATAATTTGATGCCGGTGTAGTGTTAATAAGTGATCATGAATTGCACCCTAAAACGAGAGGATGGAGTTGATATGTTGAGAGGAACCGCATCGCCTTTATAGAATGTGCGTAAGATCGGTAACATACCTATTTATCTAATTATCCTCGTGTGACGGTTCGAAAGGGAAAGAAGATAAATATTGCTTTAATCACTAATAATTACATTTTCCTAAAACGGTGAAAAATTTCTAGCCCGTTTGGGGGGGGGGGGGGGGGCGGGGGGCGTAGACAAAATTTGAACTAGCTCACCAACATAGACCATCGTCCACAATGCCGTCTCGACATAATCGCCAAGCTACGTGATGGGGCTCGTTGCGGGAGTAGTGATGATAGCTTCTAATATGGAGCCTATGAACATGTTAAATACCATCTAATTTGCGATTAAAAAAACCTGTTTTTACCAATAAGATAATTAAATGAAATAAACAAAAGTTCCTAACTAATAAATAAAGAAAATTGGTAACTCGGAACTAAACAAAATTAGAACACATAAAACGCAAGTGTTCTAAAAAAAATTGAAGTTTAAATTATAAATTTATAATGTACTTAAGTCAACTAATATGCTTCGGTAGATCTAAGAGATTACGGTGAATGAAGAAGTTCATTTAACTTAATAGTAAAAAATGTGAAAGACCAACGTTCGCGAGTTCTGATTTTTGTAATCCAACTCTTGTCTTAAATTGATTTAGTGCATCTTAAAAGCTATGGTGAACAAATTAATTCTCTTAATAATAAAAAAACATCGGAAGTTTTAAGTGGAATTATAGTTAATTTATAACACAATTTGTTATTTTAAATTCTTTTTATTAAGAGAAATTTAATGGAAGCTCGAACTAGTGTTCTTTTTATCTTACATCATATCTCATATTAGTGATTTACGAAAGATTCGAGATATGGATATTGAACAGGCTAAGCAATTAGTTGCTGACGGAGCGCGTGCATACGGAGTGTATGGCTCTACACTTTGGCTGGGACCTTACCAATAAAGATATTATTGGTTGCAGTTGCACTGAGTACCTGTGAACCCAATGCATTTAAATCCTTAGTAATGTGGGTTCCGCGTTGACTCAACAAAATCAAAGGGTGAGATTAATTGAGATCACGTGTACCCGGAGCACCTAAGAACTTCTCCTGAATTTGAATATGATGCTGGAGAATGTGCCATCCAATAGCAGAACGCCACCTAACCATTCAAATTTCAAGGTCCCTCAATTTCTACTCTTTTAGACCAAACCAAAAATAAATAAATAAAAATTCTACTCTTACTTAAGCATGGCATCACCCTTCTCGTCAGCACTCAGCTAATCTTGGTGCTTCTTCCTCCGAGGCAAGCGACCAACCCGGTCAAGATTGATAAATCTTGGTGATGACACAACTTTTTTTTTTTTGATTCGTTTGTTTCGCAAAATATCAACCATTGGAATTTTTGTTTATAACAATAATCATTGTTATCGCTTATAAAAATATTTCTATTATTAGCAACAATAAGCTCCTAAACATTTCTATTGGTAATGAAAATATTTTTGGTTGACACATTTTCACAAGAAATATAAATAGTCATAATTAGGAAAAAAATTTTCAAAATTACGAGTTTCTGAAAAACAAATAGAATTTAAGCAAACGAGCTCAAATCAAATGGAGAAGCGAAATATGAAGCTCTTAGTGATGCCTGCTAAAGTAGGGGTGAGCATGGTAAGTTTCATGTTTCAATTTTTTTTCTTTGTTCTATGTCTTCGTGCGATCCCGTGGTATTCTATGGCATCCCATGATGAGTGTGTAATGTAGAAAAGCTAGTATGAGCTTCCATTTTCGATTATATCCATGGCTGAGAATTTTACTTTTTTAATGTTTCATATTTTTCGTGTTTATAAATATGAGTTGTGGTCAGTGGATTGTAATAACAAATGATGGTCATTAGAGATGATGATTTACCACAATCATTCCATTAAGATTTCATACGGAACCTGGGTAGATCCTGAAACTGACCATGGAACCTGTGACAGAGTAGGTTTCGAAAATTGAGAAACCGATTCCAACGGATAGGTTTCAAATTTCATATGGAACCTGGACCGATCTTGGAACCGCTCACTCCTATGCTGAAGTGTCTCGAGAAAAGCTTTGTGGCGACACTCGTCAAGCCATTAGAGACGCTTGCATGATTAATAAGAGGTATCGTCCGTAACAATTCGTGAGAATGTGGTAGGATTCAAGCTTGTGTGACGATATCTATAATCTCCATCTTGACTCTTAACATTGGTACTCATGGAGGCAAAGGCATAAAAACTCACCTTTCCGACAAACGCAAGCACATTGAGAATCAAAGCTAACAATGATCGTATTTGGAATGAGCGGCTCAACAAGTGGCTTCGCTTAAAACAAAGATAAAGAGAGTTGGGTCTCGATATTGGGGGAGAAGTGTAATGGGAGGAAAAGCTATTAGCCTTTTTGACTTCGTTACCGAGGGGGCTTGAATGATTCGACAATGAGATGTCCTTTAGGATCGGCTTATTGATGACGGATAGGACTAGCTCCCTTGCTTCCTTATTCCTTTAATAAGATATTAAACAAGAAATACCCCGCTTTATTTTTTTGCGCAAGATGAGACACAAGTCAAAGCTCGATTGGAGTAGCCGATAGCTAGTTCGATAATGGGATTGTTTGTACTTTGGTCATGTAGGAAATTGAGCACGTGCTCCATGCCATGCCCGCACCTACGCGTAGTTTTAACCATAGGTTCAATTAGGACAAGACAATTGATGAAAGAAAAATTGTATGAGAAAATGCATTTTATTGCACTTTTGTTTCTAGGATGGTCCTTTTTTGCGAATTTTATGATTGATTGGAGTTTTTTTTTTTTTTTTTTGGTCATAGATGGTATGGAGTTCCATCCCCGAGTGAAGAGTGAAGTGGTCGTGGAGTTCTCTCACAAAAAAAAAGTATCTTGATGTGAGGTGAGAAAATTACCAAAAAAGTCCTAAATTTATTGCAATTGTGCTACTTCAGTTCTAAACTTTTTTTTGTGCCAATTTAATCCTAAACCCTTTGTATTTGTGCCAATTCAGTCCATCCGGCATTGACACAGACACCGACGCTGACATGGCAATTTTTAATAGTAGTTTTATCTTCTTCTTCTTCTTCTTCTAGCCGAGGAAGAAGAAGAAGAAGAGAGGGCCGGCGAGGGGGTGAGGGCTGAGACCTCGGCCTCGCCGGTGCCGAGTGAGGCTCACCTCGCCCTGGCTGGGCAACCCTAAGCCTCGTCGGTCTTGTCCTCTGGCCGATCGGCAATCCGACGTCCGACTGGAGGAGGAAAAAAAGAAAAAAAATTAAAATTAAAAATTTAAAAAATATATCATAATATTGTTAAAAAGTTATCACGTTAGCGCTGGCGACGCCACATCAGCGCGGGCTGGCATTTTATTCAAAGTTGGCCTGCCAAAGTTTGCCGAATGGACTGAATTGGCATAAATGCAAAGGTTTAGGAGTGAATTGATACAAATGTAAAAGGTTTTATGACTGAATTGGCAAAAAAAAAGTTTATGACTGTATTTGCACAATTAGGGGTGTCAAAACTAACCAAAAAATTGCACTGCACTACTAACCGAACTAAACCGAACGAAAAATTTATGCGTTTTGGTTCAGTTCAGTTTTCTATTCAGTTAATTGAAAAAGGGTTGCGCTTTTTCCACTCCATTTTTGGCTACCATACTCCTTGAATTAGTGTTTTGACAACAATATCCCTTGTGGATCCCACTTTTTAGCATATCATTCCCATTAACAGATTATTAAATTCAAATGTAGGCCCAATTTTGTGTTTACGTTTTTCTTTTCTTTTTTTCTTTTTCTTCCCTATTCTCTCCTCTCTTTTTGCGTGTTCCTCGTTTTCTTTCTCGTTGCCTTCTTCACGTCCATCCTCCACCGCACCTCTGACCCCAAGGCTCCATTGGCCGCGCTGTTTGCTCGCTTCTCCATCTTGCCGCTCTTCGCGGCCTCGACTCGCCGTCATCGAGACCTCTTGACCATTGTTTACTCCGCCGCGAAGGGGCACAAGATCGGCGAGGCGTAGCTCAACTCCACCGTGTGCCTGAACGATTTTGAAGATGAAGATCCAACCACATGTGAACTTAAGGAACTTGAGAGAGAGAGAGATGAAAAAGAAGTGGCCAACCTGACTATGTTCTCAAGGTGAAAACACCGCTCCTTCACAGCGGAGTAAACCATAGTCGAGAAGGTCTTGATGACGGCGAGTTGAGGCGGCTAGGTGGAGAAGTGAGCGAACGGCGCGACCAATGGAGCCTTTGGGTCAGAGGGGCATTGGAGGACGTACGCGACGAACACCCAAAGAGAAAGAAGAGAGAGATAGGGAAGAAAAAGAAAAAAAGAAAAGAAAAAAGTAAACACAAAATGGGGTCACGTTTGAATTTAATAATCTGTTAATAAAAATGATATGCTAAAAGGTGGGACTCACGAAGGATATTGTTGTCAAAACACTAATTCAGGGAGTGGGGTAGCCAAAGAGGGAGTGGAAAAAGCGTGACCCTTAAAAAATAACCATTTATTTCTTTTGGTTCAGTTTATTTTGGTTCAATTCGATTTTTATTTTATTTTTTTTATTTTGGTTCAGCTTTCCCATCGGCGTGTCGCACGCCTCCTCGAGCTCCCTCAACAAGCCCAAAACCCTCCTCCACCTGCTCCTCACACTCCTGCCCACCGCCACCCGCGCCATCGCCCCCGCCCCCATCCTCCCCATTGCCCGCGTTTCCTCACCACCTCCGCCGCGACCAATAAATTAGACTTTTTCGGTAGGCTAAAATTCAAAATCAACCCTAACGACCTTGTTCAATCACGCTATCAACAACTATGGCGGTCAACGCAATCAATTCAGAGCGGGCTAAGACGGGAACATTGAATAGTGAACCGCGAGCTTCTTCCAATTTCATCACCAAGAAAGGAACCACCCGTGACTTCAATTTCTCTCGTGAACCCCCCGATCATCGTTCCGTCGAGCGGCTAGATCTGGCGAGGAGAGGGCTCACAGCCCTTGCCAGCCACCGCAAGGGTGGGCCAGGGCCGCGAGGGCTCGCGACGCCCTCGCCTTCATCTACGAGGGGCTCTTGGGTGCCTGACTATGTGGTGTGTCTCTCTACGCTAAGGGAGGGCGAGCAGTTGCGAGAACTCGGGTGCCGCCACGTCTTCCATAAGGTGTGCCTCGACGGGTGGCTCCAACACTTGAACTTCAACTGCCCACTGTTCTGGTAGCCGTTCGTGTCCGGCGAGGCTGCGGACACCGCGGGGAGGCGCATCGGGGGAGAGCTGGTGGAGTGGTTCTCTTTGCACTGAACCAAACTTGTGGGGGCTCTGAATTTTGGGGGCGGTGGTGATGGGCCAGCGCATCAGTTGTGGAAAAAGAGAGAGGAAAATTTAAACTAAAAATCAAAAAAGAAAAACTGAAAACGGAACCGACCCGAACCGAATTGAACTGGATATTTGGTTCAGTTCATATTCAGTTCAAGGCGGATTCGGTTCAGTTCAAGCTTTCCACCCTAATGATTCAGTGTGGTTCGGTTTTTCAAAAAACGGAACCGCACTGAACCATTGACACCCTTAGGCACAATTGCACTAGGTTTAGGACTTTTTGGTAATTTTCCCGATATGAGGTTGACATTGATAATTTGCAATGCAATGATATTTCTTTTCGTCACGAGTTAGATTTCCATGATATATGGTTCCTAAGGCTGTGTCATATTCCCTATATACGTACATTTTCTGGAATTTCAATTTCGATCATTATAATTTCAAGTAATTGAAAAAAGTTACTTGGAGAAGGTCTAAAGAAGTTACCTTCCATATAGTCTGGAAGGGGAAGCATACGCCACAAACTTAAGGCATAAAGCCAAGTTATAGAGGATGAGCCAGATGACGATCAGTTTAGAAACAAACCATACGTTTGTCTCATTAGGTTTTCTATGTCATAAGCTTTTCAGTGAAATTGTCCAAAAAGTCCTAAACCTTATTACATTTTTGCCAATTCAGTCTTAAACCTTTTAATTTTGTCAATTGAGTTCTAAATATTTTCACGTTTTACCAATTGAGTACATCTGATCAATTTTAGCAGGAAAATCACTGACGTGGATGCCGACTGTTCTATGTGGCACAATCGATACTAACATGGATAATTTTTAATGAGACTTGGATTATGGAAGCTGCTTGCCCAAGCAGAAGAAAATCAGAGGACAGAAGACAGCGCATGGCCGTGAACCGATGACGTCGGAATCTGTAGATTTTGTTGCCAAGGCCTCTAAGGCAACCAGGATTGGGCGACCACCCTTTCGCGACGAAGCCGGTTTTTTTGCAACGAAATTTCAAGCCTATTGCAGAGAAAATGATTCAGTGGAGTAGCCCAGCTCTTTCGCAGTGATGGGACTCGCCGACCATTGGGCCTGCTAATTGCTTGTCGCTAATGGAATCGGTCCACTAATGACACCATCGTATCGAGTACTTGCAATCCAACTTTCATCACGCTTTTAAGCTACGTACGTAGCATTGACACTCCTCGAAGGCCAGCGTGTTGTGTCCGACACTCTCCAACATGCGATCGACACGTGGTCGGCACTCTAGACACTCCAGTGGCACGCGAGTCCAGCATCTTGACACACCATTTCGACACACACGACGTCAATTTTAAGCATTTTTAATAAATTAGAGGTCAAAATATAAATTTATTAAAAATATATATACTTAAGTCATATACCCAGCCAGTCCACAAAAAACCTAATCGTGAATCCCTAACAGAAGAAAAAGAAGAAGAATATATACACGATATATATATATATATATATATCGTGTATATATAAAAATATATATTTAATATGCAACGTGTCTATTGTGTCAGAATTTTCTATTTGTTGAGAAATCACGTGTTGGCGTGTCGTATCGTGTCGCGTGTCATGTGTCGTGTCAGTGCTACATAGCTTTTTAGTGTTTCGGGGGACCTCAATCGTGCATCAAAGTTAGTAGGGAAAATTATCCGATCACTCCCAAAACTTATTGTATCCATATCAATTCAGCCCTAAACTTTTCAATTTTATCAATTCAATTCTAAACTTTTGCTCGAAAATCTAATGTAATCCTTCCGATCACTTTTTAAAAAGAAATCGCTGACGTAGCGGTCCAGTCATTGTCGACCATTCTACATAGCACACTGTTATTCCGATGAGAATTGACTGGAATGACTACATTAGAATTTCACACAAAGGTTTATAATTAAATTGACAAAATTGGAATGTTTAGCATTGAATTGACATCCGTACAATAAATTTAGAACCGATTAAACAATTCTCCTGAAGCTAGTACATACTAAAAATTACGTGAAAACGAGGATTAAGATTCTCTCGGTGCAATAGGGCAGCTCTCAACCCAACTCAACAAGGTAAATTGACTACTTGAGATCATGTCACGTTACTTAGAAGTGCATCCCAAGTTACTCTTATTCGGTTAATAGGAGCAAAGCATGGAGAATTAAGTTTAAAGAGTGGGAAGTAATAATATGTAATCGAAACAGTGACGTCTGAATTGCCGTGTTCCGTACCACCTTGTTCTAGAATGTGTGGTTTGAATAACATATTTGTGGGGAAAATGTTTCAAAAGTCCTAGGCCTATTATACGGTGGCCAACTCAATACTAAACCTTTCAATTATGTTAATTTAGTCCTAAATCTTTTGATACTTTATCAATTTAGCTCTTTCGACCAACTTTGATCCAAAATAGCTGATGTGGCGGTCTAGTCAGAGCCGGTTGTCCTACGTGACATGACCAGCGCTAGATAATTATTTACATTATTTATGTTGCTGAATTTTTTATAAATTATTTGAATTTTTCGTTTTTTCTTTTCTTTCTTTTTTTGTTGCCTTCTTCCTCTGGGTTATTGTCAGGCCTCGGCGATGAACGGGTCGACCTCGCCATGGGCGGCCGAGGCTCTCCCTTGCAATCCTTCATCTCTGGCCGGTCGCCGGGCCTCGTAAAGGAAAATAGAAAGAAAACAAAAATGGAAAAAAAAAATGAAAAATTCAATTTTTTTTATGAAAATTCGAAAATGTTAAAAAGAAATTAAAAATTATCCACGTCAGCGTCAGTCGTGACATGTAGGACGGTGGACACAGACCAGACCGCTAGGTCAGCTATTTTCGATTAAAATTGGCCATAAGGACTAAGTTGGCAAATCGCCAAAAGGTTTAGGACTAAATTGACAAATCGTAAAAAGATTTAGGACTATATTGGCAAATCGTTAAAATGTTTAGAACTAAATTGGCCAAATTAAAAAGTTTAGGATTAAATTGGCATCCATACAATAGGCTTGTGAATATTTTTGGTAATTTTCCTGTCACAAAAACCATGAGCTTTGATAAATAGGTGTTGACTCATGCATAAACATGCATCATGCATTTCATGTGTCTGCTGTAAGAGTTTTTTTCGTCTGAGCTACATTAATTAATTACTAGATCTAATTACCATTTTACGGTATTGATCTAATAAAGAAAAGATATAAAGTTTCTTAATAAGTCTAATAGGGGGCTGGTTAGTGTGGGCCAAGTTGAGCCCGGTCCATATGAGAGAATCTGGCTAAATATTCTATAAATAGAGCTCAAGTCCTTCATCTAACCATAATGCACAAATAACCTCATGAATCGTAAAATGAGCTGTCGTAGAGCGTGAACGACAATCTCATTGTAGCCAATGATTCAGAAGGTTATAGAGGGGAATGGCTTGAGCTTGAATGTCGCTATTCCGCATCAAGAACGATAGATTCCAAATCAGATGCGTAAATTCCTTTACTCCGTTATAGTGTTTCATGATTCTAGTTATGGTGATCTTGGCGTGCCGTTCTAAGGATTTTCACGGCTTACATCTGCATATCATTGCCCGTTTGTCTCTTGAGTTATAGTTTGCAGAGATCTCGTTTCAATGTACAAAATGGGATTCTGCTAGCGTTTGCTCATGCGTCCAGGTTCTTCACATTTCCCGCAATTTATTTAGTTGTGTGATTATTGAGTTTTGTTCGTGTGTGTGATAACGACGGTTCGAAACCTAGAGTTGTCTTGGCCTTGATGTGTTTGTATTTTTGCTATGAAAACGTTTACAGCGAATTTGTTGGATTTATTCACAACTAGAATCCCATGCGACGAGTAAATTTAAGGAACAGTCACCTTCGTAATTGCACTGATTTGGAGAAAGGATTGGCTCTGTCGAAGCCAACCTCGCCCGTTATAGTCACCATAATTGACTACCAAGGTTTGCCTAACTAAATAACTTATGAAAATCCACAACATAACCAGCTATTAACGGCATTCTCGTTCTCGGAATTTTTAACTTTGCGTTTTCACGGGCATTCACAAAAATTCATTATCGGCATAGACTTGGGAAGCGGCCGGCTCGCTCTATCAAAATTGCTGGCGATGGTGTTTGTCAATTTTCGGATGCAAAATCAATCGGTTTTCTAGTATAGCGTACTACCTTCAGTTCAAAAGGTATTGAACACGACTCATCTTGGGAGAAAATTACCAAAAAGTCCTAAACTTATTGCAATTGTGCCGATTCAGTCATAAACCTTTTTTATTTTATTTTTGGCCAATTGAGTCCTAAACCTTTTGTATTTGTACCAATTCAATCCTCTTGGCTGGCCAGCACTAATGTAGACCAAATTTTAATGAAATTTTAATATTTTTTTATTTTTGCTTTTCCTTTCCTTCCTTCTTTTTTGTTTTGTAACCCACTATGGCTAGCGTCACCGGAGCTTGCTGCCCGTCGGAGAGGGTCACCCTCGCCCAGCTCCGGGCGAGGCCATGGCCACCTTTGCCCGCTACCGGAGAGGCCATGGTCGCCTTCACCCGCGGCCGCGCCTCACGAACCCAGACCATCGTGAGGTGCGGTTGAGGGCGAGGCTGCCTTCGCCCGCGGCCGTCGAGGCCATGGCGAGGCCATGGCAAGGCTATCCTCACTCAGCCTAGGCGAGGGCCGTGACCCTCGCCAGCCGCAGCTCATCGGCCAATGGGAAGAAAATAACAAAAAGAAAGAGAGAGAAAAGAAAAGAAAAAACAAAAGGAAAAAAAAGAATAAAAAATATTAAAATATAATTAACGATTTGTCCACGTCGGCGCTAGCTGGCTAAGAGGACTGAATTGGCACAAATGCAAAAGATTTAGAATTCAATTGGTAAAAAAGAAGGTTTAAGATTGAATTGGCACAATTGCAATAGGTTTAAGACTTTTTTTTTGTAATTTTTCCACTCATCTTGGTATACTATTAGAGCATGCATGTACCCATCAGGAGTATCTAATAGGAATTTGATATTTAAAGAGTGTCTAGTAAATATGTATTACTCCTGCATAAAGTTCAAATGTTTACAAAACTAAATATCTATCTTCATTAGCCCAATTTTTTGGGCCAACAAATACAATATGACCAATCTCTACACGGACGATATGTAACGACACACTAGAGAACATGGAGACTGAAGTCAACTTACGGCTAGAGAGTGTGGCAATTACAATTAGACTACTGAAGTCTATTTATAAGAGCCAAAGCATTGCTAGTTAACTGAGCCACCCTCACAATGCTGTTTCTAATTGGCCCTTTAACTTCCTTATTGTTTCTAATCCCACCCTCTTGAAATCCATCCATGCAAGTGTCCTCGTCGGTCAAAGCAGCACTCACCCATGTCTGTATGTTGCTCATGTTGGTCTCGAATTCAGGTCCATCAAGACCCTTCATCGCGGCCAACGACTGGCGGATCTCGTCGACCGAGTCGCTCATGGTCTCAACGCAGTCAATCACCGCCCCCGCCTCGCTCTTGCTCAGGCCGCCGGCCTTCGACAAATTGGCCACCTTGTTAGAGGCGGATCGCGCGCTCTCTAGGGTCACCGACAGAGCCGCATTGGCCATCTCCTTAGGGCTCGTTTGGATGGTGCTTGCGTAGGAGGAGAGCGTCTGGTAGCATACAGCCGGATAGATGGTGACCCCGCACGAGGTCTTGATGAACTCGGTGTTGGATGACGAGTGGTCGAGCCTCGACGAGGCCACGCATGGTTGGCCAATTGAGAATAGAATGAAGATGGTGGTGGTTGAAATTGCAATGGCGAGCCTTGGGATGGCAGAAGTAGAAGAAGAGGAATGGTTTTTAGACGTGGGTGATCCCATGGAGGGAGAGATTATTAATTGCTGAATTGAACAACAGAAAATGCACACATGTTTTCGGCCTAAATGCCCTTCCTATAGCTATATAGGCGTAGCATGAAAGGTGGTTTGGGACAATGTGAGGGACTATTTGTCTGGGCTCTTCGGGCCCTGAAAAATGATTGAATGGTGATGAAGAAGAGCGGATGCACTGCCAGAAGCGACAGATGAGGTGGGGCTGATCCACATGCATCGGAACATGGAGGAGGACATATGGGGTCAGGAATGTGAAAAGGAGAGAATTATTTTCGAACATGGTAGAGCAAATATGTAGTTCTTGTTTTGCTGGCCCTGGCCATTCATCCCTCCGTGAGCATTAATTTTATTTCGAAAAAAATTGTCCAAAAATTCCTAAACCTTTCAATTTTGCCAATTCAGTTCTAAACCTTTTGATAATTACGAGAATACCCAATCAGTGTCGGCAAGTCCTCCATGGATGGACCGGCACTGATGTAGACGCCGGACATCAATATGTTTAGGTCTTTTTGGACAAACACTTAATCCTTATCCTTATACAATACTAGCTATACCAGTATAAGATACAAGGTAAATGGGACCCAACTACTGCAACGCATTCGTGGGGCCTAACTTCGCCAGGCATCCCAAATCCAACATCGCGGTTAGTACATCGAAACCCGTTTTCAATCGAATCGCTAAGTGTACAAAAAATTTAACTAGATTCTTTTTGCTAAACCATGTGACAACCTTGAATTAGATGATTATATCAATCATTTTCTTTTAATACATGTGGGAAAATTGTCCAAAAAATTCTAGGCCTACTGCACTTTTGCCAATTACGTCATTAACATTTTAATTTTGTCAATTGAGTCCTAAACCTTTTCAAGTTCTGTCAATTGAGTCGATCTGGCTAATTTTAGCCGAAAATCACTGATGAGGATACCGTCGTCTTACGTGGCACGGCCAACGCTGATGTGGACAGTTTTTTATAATACGTTAATATATTTCGAATTTTTAATTATTTTTTCTTTTCTTGTCTTTGTTTTTTTTTTTTTTGGAAGTGGCCGGCGAGGGTTGTCGGACCCTTGCCGGCCACTTCCAGAAAACAAAGAAAAGAAAAGAAAAGAAAATTATAAATTATAAAAAAAATGTAGCATATTCCACGTCAGTGCTCTGGCCGTGCCCATGTTGGACGGCCGGTATCCACTTCGGCAGAAAACAGAGAAAAGAAAATAAAAGAAATAATAAAAAAATACGAATATATATTTAATAAAATTGTCCAGACGGTCGTGCCATATAGGACAACCGGCGTCCACGTCAGTGATTTCCGGACAAAATTGGTCGGATTGACACAATTGGTAAAATTTGGAAAAGTTTA
Source organism: Lenwebbia sp. NSW1173648 (assembly GCA_029784005.1). Taxonomy (NCBI): domain Eukaryota; kingdom Viridiplantae; phylum Streptophyta; class Magnoliopsida; order Myrtales; family Myrtaceae; genus Lenwebbia; species Lenwebbia sp. NSW1173648. The sequence continues at coordinate 37,237,657 of JARCGZ010000002.1, read as the reverse complement.
GGACTCAATTGATAAGATTAAAAAGTTTAAGACTGAATTGGCGAAAGTTCAATAAATTTAGAACTTTTTGGATAATTTTCCCACTACACAAGGAGTCATTTGAGAAACAGAATTTAGTAACAAAGGGCCAGTACCTATCTTTTCAGCGTATAGGCAATAGAATCATGCGTGCAGCCTTTCATTCCTAAGTTTTCAAATCTAATAAATCTGTTTGCTTTTGAATCACAGTGCAATGTGGAGAAGTTGGGCTGATGATTTATCTGAAGTTGAGGTTGTTTGCCAACTCCTTGCCTAAATCGGCCTTTACATGGTACATGAATGAGCCACCCAACTCAATTCACAATTGGTACGAGTTGGAACACAAGTTCCATGAGCAGTTTTATCGAGTTGAGCCGGAGGTAACTGTGGCCGATCTAGCTGACTCAATTACAAGGTGAATCAGTGGAGAAAGACATCGCGAGGTTCAGGAAGCTACAAAAGATGTGTCAAACCAATATGACTGATAGAGAATGCGTCATAATTGCCATGAAGGGGCTGAATTTCAATCTGCGAGAGAAATTGGAAGGGTAAGACTTTTATTAAATAATTTGTTTTTTTGATTATTTTTTCGTAAAAAAATATTTTTCATTTTTCATTTTTTTATTTTTAATTACTTTCTTTTCTTCGTTTTTTATTTTTTTCCTTCTTCCTTTTTTAATTTCTTCTCAGCCGGTCTCCGACCATAGGCTAGGCTCAGCCTCACCCCAACCTCGTCGGATTTGGGTCACCTCGCCAAATCCGGCGAGGCTAAGGCTCGCGTTGCCGAGCCTTGAGCTTGCCGGCCCTCGTGTCATGGCCAATCGCCGGGTGGCCGCTGTCGCCGAGTTCCGCGGTCAGCGGAGCAAGGAGGAAGCAGGCTGAGGAAGGAGGAAGAATGAGCAAAGAAAACGAAAAAAAAAGAAGAAATTAAAAAGATTAAAAAAATAAAAACAAAAAATAAATGTTTTGAATTTTTAAGAAATAAATAAATAATGAAAAAAAGTAAAAATATAATTATAAAGAAAGAAAGGCGGAAGGAAAGATGAAGGAAATGTTTTCCTTTTCTCAAAATGAGGACAATATTTTCCCCACTTTTGAAGGGGTTTCTCCACCTAGGCTAGCTTATTTCCCGCGAACCAAATGCCGGAAAATCCGAAATTTTTTTTTCGGGAAGTTATTTTTCGCGAAACAAACGGAGCCTACATGATCATTTTTTCTCCGATTTAGCACTTAAGAGAGCCCTATAAGAAACTTTTCGCACTTCTAGTGTCCTTATGCCGTCAAAATATTATAGTTCAAGTAGGAATAATCTCACGACTAATTAGACACTGTTGACTTCAATATTCCTAATCATCACTTTGCGACTCTATTTTTTGACCTTTTAACTTTGTTGGTCAAATATAATAGTAAGAAAACTGCAAATTCCTTCAATAATTATGGCCTTATATAACTTTATTGGTTGGTCCCCCTCTTGCTCTCCTCTTGCTCCCCACTCTCCTCTTAAGCCAAAAAGAGGAAAAAGAGAAGAAAGAAAAAGAGAGCTTATGTAAGAACACTCTTCATTTTTATCATTTCTTCATGACGTTGCAGAAATGGATGGTAAAAATTATTGACAATTCCGTAGGAAAAGATACTAAAAGTGCTGTAATTTTCGTACGACGCTCATTTTAATATTAAAAATTTTCGTCCGATCACATAAATGTCACTTTTTTGGAAAAAAAAAAAATCACTTAAGTACCAACCTCGATTTGAGATGTCGGATATCCGACTTGGTTGTATTTTAACATTTTTTTGACAGACGAGGCTAGCCGGAAATTTGATGTGGACAAATTCAATGAAGAAGACCTTAAACTACGTCACTGTACATGGAAAGCCCCAAATTTCCCCTCTTCTTCAAACCCTAACATAATGCTTGGCGATTTGTTCCTAAATTTACCTCACCTCGAAATCTTAATTTAAACCGACGATAGGGGGAAAATCAAGAGCTGAACCATGCAATGGATAGAAGAATAAGCAGAAGTGCTCAAGTTCGTATCGACAAAGTCATGACGATAGTTTTTTCATAAAGAGCCGCTATCACGTAGGCATTACATGTTACTACCGCAGGAATTTATCGTCGGAGATGCATAAGTGATCATTTTTTCTTCAATGTGACACTAAAGTACTCCAACAATAATTTCGGCACTTCAATGAGGCCGTACGAAATTTAAATTACTTCTAGTGTCCTTCCTTCGTATGTCCACATAATCATACAACTTTTCATGCAAATCCAGTGGATGAATGAAGAATGATTTCTTCATCAATTATTTGTGTGCTGGTCGGCCATCGGAATCGGACTCCGTGACGGTTGGGAGCGTTCACAAAAGTGGGCCCTACCCGAGGCCCACGCCCACATGCATCGAATGGCAAAGCAAAAAGCGCCTTCGCTTTCTTCAGCGCTGATTCGTCGTTAGTTGAAGCCCATCAATTCGGACTTGTTCCCACGTTTATTTTGCCAACGTGGCAATACATTTTCTCGATAGGTGTTGGGCTACATCAGCATTATGATTCCCAAGGAAAGATATTTTGACAGAATATCTTGTACGGCTTCCCTCGCACGTCGTTATTTTTGAACAGTGCTTAGATCAAAGTCTCAATCAAGTATGGTATATATAGAGGAATCAACCTAGGTTTAATATGGTCATCATGGACTAATCAAGTTACAAAAATCTATTATGAAACACTAGGTCATGGGAAAGGAGATTTGCTTAAATTCAACATTTCCATGTGTAGTAATAATTCGGGATGAAAAACTGAGGCGTGTACTTCATGCTCCTTAATTCTGTTACTTCCTCAAAGTAGATCCGTGGACATTGGCACATACGATCACGTGCATATTATAAGATTTTCGATCCTTGGTTCAAATCTTAGAATAGTTCGATTCGAATGTTTTTCATGTGTTTGGCGATTAGGCTATACGGCTTCAAAAAACCTCTCTCTATATAGGACCGGGTCAGTTTTCGGCCCATACATCTTCTTTCTTTTTGGGCGACGCTATTTCTACCCATATATGACTAATTCCACCCAATTTTCACAAAAAAAGATAAAATTGCCCGCTATCATTCAATTGCAATTAAAATTGGTGGTCCCAAATTTTTATGTATGTAAGATCTACCTACCATAATTATTGTTTATTGTAGATTTTTCATGTATTTTAAAGGTAGTATGTTTTTTCTGTTATTAGATATTACTTCCTATAAAAATTTGTGTGTTGAAAAGAGAAATTTTCCAAGAAATCTACTTCTTTTGTACGTTGCCGATCACATTTATGGACGAATTGTTAAGTAGATGAAATTTAATCAAAATCAAAACATTGCATAAAGTAACAATTTTTTTTCTTCTGAAAATGCTAGTGAAATATCATCGTTTTGGAATGACAAAAACAAACATCACCTAACAACTGTTTGTGAAAAATTATCAAGGTATCTCATTGTACATAATAGTTTTACCGTATTCCTAGATGTTCCTCTAACGTCTTAAATTCTTTGTACAAAAGTACCTCGTCAATATATATATTTTAGATTAACGAAATTAATTAAAAGTTCAACGATAAAGAAGAGACTTTCAAGTTTTGTACAATATCAAATAATATATTTTTTCCTTACTATTATTAATGAGAAAATTTTCCACGGAGCATGTACAAGTATTATAAGAATATTTGAGAATGCACTTTTCTTTGAAACGCTAAAAAACAAAACATGTGAAATGCTTAGTTATCATAACTATCCTAAATAGAAAAAGAAATAAATAAGACAAAGAGAGGGGGTCATTACTTTAAATTGCAATTGAAAGATTGACGGTAGTTTTCTCTTTTTAGTATAAATGGAGATAGATTTAGTTAGGAAGCTGTTAGCCTGACAATGTGACAGTACTGTCAATTATTTCTGACCACATGATCTCAGTGCTTTATGCAAAACACGAGGTGATTGTGTACGGGTCTACGGTTAAAATTATACAGTCCCTGACAGTACTGTCAGAGAAGCATTTCCCATTTAGTTATTTTGACAATGAAAATAGCGCCATCCCTTTTGTTTTCCTTTGCCCCCTTTTAACTTAGTTTCTTATGTTAGTGGTTAAGTAGTTAAGCCAAAGCAAGGGACACGAAAACCCTAGCGATGCTCGATCCCTCCTTAGCTCTCCTCCAGATAAGAACTCGACGTGTCAATCCTGAGCCCAAAAGGACCGAAAGGAATCTGACCTAAAATGCACACAAAAATGATTGTAAAAGGAGAGAGAGAGAGAAATCCGAAAATGTTGGAGAGAGGGGCGTTTACAGTCGTGCAAGGGGACTCCCGAAGCTGGCCACGAGAGGGCAAGTTGGCGTTGCGCCGTCGCAATGCGCTACGAACTCGACCACTAAAGGTGACCACCGAGGAGACATGTTGAACCCCCATGGGACCCCGTCCATGCAAGTTGTAGCAGCTACCTCACTTCCAATTCACCAATCAAGTCGACCGGGAAGTGCTCAACTAATTATGTTCGCACATGAATATTATTAACCAAAACATCTTTGTGATTATTAAAATTAGCGTTCAAAACATCATTCAGCTTCAACTCTCTATCTTTCTCTTAAGGAAGCTGCTAGTTTGACAGTACTGTCAGTTATTTCTGACCTCACGATTTCCCAATCAATGAGTGCTTTATGTAAAACACGGTGTGTGGATCTACGATTGAAATTGTACCGTCCCTGACTGTACTATCGGGAAGCAGTTCCCTTCTCCCAAAACCCTTATCTTCGTGGGGCCGGCCATAGATCAACCCGTCTGTATCCCACTAGGCATCCTTCACCATTTTTCTCCTTTTTGTTCACAACTTGGGCTCGCTTTCGTTTTTTTTCCCTATAAATTGGAGACCTTCCTTTCCCACTTTCATCCCCCAACTCAACTCCTCAACTCACGCAGAGTCACAAAGAGAGAGATGGAAAGATCGAGTGCTTTAGCAAATTTAGCAACCACGCTCCTCTTTTGCGTCGCCATATGTTCCTACACCATCTCAATTAGCTCAGCCCAAGCATCGACCAACACCGAGTTCATAAGAACGTCCTGCAGTAAAACCACCTACCCACGCCTCTGCTACACCTCCCTCTCCAGCCACGCCACCCTCGTCCAAACCAGCCCCAAGCTCCTCGCCGGCGCCTCCCTCAATGTCACCCTCGACAAGGCGCGCTCCACCTCAACCATGATGGTGAGGCTGTCCCGGGCGCGAGGGATGAAGCCGAGGGAGGTCGGGGCCTTGCGGGACTGTGTCGAGGAGCTGAGCAGCTCGGTGGACGAGCTGAGGCGGTCCATCGACGAGATGGGCGAGATCAAGAGGTCCTCCAACTTCGGGCTGATCATGAACGACGTGCAGACGTGGGTGAGCGCTGCCCTCACGGATGAGAACACGTGCTCCGACGGCTTTGCCGGGAGCATGATGAACGGCAATATGAAGACGGTTGTGAGGAATGAGATTGTCACCATCGCGCATCTCACCAGTAATGCTTTGGCCTTGATCAATCATTACGCCTCGCTTCATGGCTAATGCCTAGTGCTAAATAGCCATGACCATAATTGTTACTTGTCAATCATGCCTAGCTAGATGCATAGAGAAGGTATGGATATACAGTATATCATTGTGCAACTCTAGGGGTTATGTTGTTGATCCGTAAGATCTCGCCAGATTAAAAGAACTGATGGCACGGTTAAGGTAGCGACGAGATGCATAAATGAGGGTAATTTTGTTTCCCCGAGTGTGCTCTGCAGTTAATGTGCACATACATTTATTAGACTTGTATCTGGTGATCGAATGATTCTAATGGAGCTATTGTTTGCTGGAAAAGCCTTAAATCGACCAAACTTAGTGGACCACACATACTCTATGATGGAGGTCGTATGAATGGGCAGATTTTCGTCACCATACCAAGGAATACTAGATTCTACCAAACAAGGATCCGGGGTTACCTGTCCAGTATTGCCCCCAGACTTGTTAAGGAAATGAGCTTTTATTTCTCAAAGAAAATGAGCTTGAAACGTGCTAAAATGGAGGTTTGCTGAAATGGAAACAGGAGTACTGAACGTATGGGCAAGAAGTTGGAGATGAGGTAGAAAATAAAATGAAATCTCACTGGGTATCTATATTGTACGAAGACGTGGGTTGGTTCAAATTGCACACGTAAGCGTTTTCCTAAATTGGTAAATCATCAAAGATTTGGAATTGAATTGGCAAATTGTAAAAAATTTCAGGACTAAATTGACACAATTGAAAGATTTAGGATTGAATTTACAAATCGTCAAAAAGTTTATGACTAAATTGTCCAAATTAAAAGGTTTATGACTGAATTAGCACAAGTACAATAAGTTTAAGACTTTTTTGGTAATTTTCCCCAAAAGTAATTGTCACAACGTGAATTTTGAAATGCCTTAGACTAAATTGGTCAAATTGAAAGATTTATGACTAAATTGGCACAAGTACATTAAGTTTAGGACTTTTTTTGGTAATTTTTTCCAAAAGTAATTGTCCCATCGTGAATTTTGAAGCTCCTTAAGCATTAATGCACGTCCAATTGAACTGTTAGAGGTAATTATGTATTCATGAACAACTTCTTCATACTAGTTGCTTTTGCCTTTTTAAATATATAAAAGGATTGAAAATCTTTAATTCTTTTACTTACCAAAAAAAAAAATCTTTAATTCTTTTAAAAGCATATGTTGACATTAAAAAAAAAAAGACCAAGTCCTTGTAATTGGCATCATGTCAATTTGAATGATTATAGAGCTCGATATTAACTTTGATTTGATTATCGGTAAGTTATTGATAATGGAAACATTCGTCGATGACCATGATAGTATATTGATGACCACGAAATAAAACTATGGAGCACAATGATGAATGATTGACGAACATATCGATTGGATGATGAAACCAATACATGGCCAATGTGTTACAATGAATTCGGCTAAGTGTTGGATGAAGCGAAATGAAGGGAGGAGATGAAGTGAAGATGCTGATTGAAGACAAAGATAACGATTGGCGATTGAACTCAGTGGCACTTAAGGAGTTATAACTGCTTGCGGATAATGTTGAAGTGCGATCATGGGACCTAAATTTATGGAGATGCAATTGTAATTGTCATTAGAGTATTAGCTGCTTATTAGCGGTTATGTTTTATAGTTTCTAAAAGGCAATACGTAACTATAGTAAAAGAATTCACGATCATCAACAAAAAGTCTTTATGTATTTCCAATTTTCATTTTTTGCATTTCTTTTCCTTTTAAATTTATCGTTCCTCGCCCTTATTACACAAATTCAATTCTTGGCCGAATCACTGAACCCGTTTAACAAAAAACCAAAAATTTACCTTGGTGAAAGACATTTCAGTAGTTGAAATAGATCCCGATTTTTAGTGAAACAACCCACTTACCTTATATTTTCAAATCTACTAATTGGGATACGGGTTCATGATCACAGGCCAAATTTGGATTATGAACTCGTGTCTATTGAAGTCGTCGCAAAGAATTAACATTTTGGAAAAAAAAAATCGATTTACATTATGTCAGTTTTATTTTTATATCTGTCAATATTCATATCTGTAAACCAGTCAATCGAGCGGAAAGTTGGCCCGCTCATTTATAGGACTAAATCTGATTATGGCTTGTGAAACTTGTAGGGAATGGATCGATGACTTTCGAGATTTACATTCAATCCCGAAATTCATTGGCGTTGCATAGCTAGAAATTGTAAAATCATAGTGGACGAAAAAAAGCCGATGAATCTTTTCGGAAGAAGATTAGTCAGTTAGGGCAAGCGAAAGTAATCGGGCTTAATCAATAATTAGAACACTCCACATAACAATACGATTATATCATACAAACACAGCGAACGGATAAAGAATGATCTTCGGACCGTAGTAAACTAATGAATTATTTGTGTGATGTCGGGCTCTTGGCCGCCGGACTCCATGATGGCTGTTGGGAGTGTTCGTAAAAGTGGGCCCTATCCGAGGCCCACGCCCACATGCACTGAAGGTAAAAGAGCCTTGGCTTTTTTCTGCCTTTTATCCGTTGTTGGTGAAAAGCGTATCAATCCGTACGTTTTTCGCGTTTCTAAATGGGAATACATAGATAGGTGTCGGGCCACATCAGCACCATGATTCGCAAGGAGAGATATTTCGACAGAATGTCTTATCCAGCTTCCCTCGCCCATCGTTATCTTTTTAAACACTGCTTAAACCTAGGTCTCAAATCAAGTGGATAGATATTGGCCCTGCCAAAAGAAGAAGAACTATTGGACAAATGGGTACATATATAGGAATCTACCTAGGTTTAATACGATAATTATGAACTAATCAAGTTAGGTATATCTCGTAGTAAAAGGTGGGATAGTATGGAATATTGGGTCATGGGTGAGTAGATTTGCTTAGATTCGACAATTTCATTTGTAGTAATGACTTGAGACGAGAAACTAAGGCACTTGCTTCATGCTTTATAATTCTGCCGCTTCCTCAAAGTAGATCCATTGAAATTGGTATGCAAAATCATCGAGAATGATCACATGTTGTGATAGAGAGCTCATTAATAGCAATGGCCTGACCTCGATTCAAATGTTTTTCATGTGTTGGCGATTAGGCAATATGACTTCATGTTCATGTTCTCTATAGATCGGCCGAAAATTCCAAGCGATGCTCGATCCCTCCTTAGCTGTCCTCCAGATAAGAACCCGACGTGTCAATCCTGAGCCCAAAAGGACCGAAAGGAATCCGACCTAAAATGCACACAAAGATTATCCATGAAAAGAGAGAGAAGTCCGAAAATGTGGGGAGTCCCGAAGGTGGGCACGAGAGGGCAAGTTGATGTTGCGCCGTCGCAATACGCTGCGAACTTGGTCGCTAAAGATGGCCATCGAGAAGACTGGTTGAAACCCCCATGGGACCTCCTGGTCCCTCCAAGTTGTAGCTACCTCCTTCCAATTCACCTATCAAGGCGACCAGGAAATGCTTTTCAAAAGATCGTATATCCCACTAGCCATCCTTCACCCTTTCTCTCTTTCAGTTAACAACTTGGGCTCGCTTTCCCTATAAATTGGAGACCTTCCTTTCCCACTTTCATCCCCCAACTCAACTCCTCAACTCACTCACAAACAGAAACACACACGGTCGAAAAAGAGAGAGAGATGGAACGATCGAGTGCTTTAGCTAATTTAGCGACTACGCTCCTCTTTTGCCTCGCCATATGTTCATACACCATCTCAATTAGCTCAGCCCAAGCATCGACCAACACCGAGTTCATAAGAACGTCCTGCAGTAAAACCACCTACCCACGCCTCTGCTACACCTCCCTCTCCAGCCACGCCACCCTCGTCCAAACCAGCCCCAAGCTCCTCGCTGGCGCCGCCCTCAATGTCACCCTCGACAAGGCGCGCTCCACCTCAACCATGATGGTGAGGCTGTCCCGGGCCCGAGGGATGAAGCCGAGGGAGGTCGGGGCCATGCGGGACTGCGTCGAGGAGCTGAGCAGCTCGGTGGATGAGCTGAGGCGGTCCATCGACGAGATGGGCGAGATCAAGAGGTCCTCCAACTTCGGGCTGATCATGAACGACGTCCAAACGTGGGTGAGCGCTGCCCTCACGGATGAGAACACGTGCTCCGACGGCTTTGCCGGGAGCATGATGAACGGCAATATGAAGACTGTTGTGAGGAATGAGATAGTGACCATCGCGCATCTCACCAGTAATGCGTTGGCCTTGATCAATCGTTACGCCTCGCTTCATGGCTAATGCCTAGTGCTATTACTTGTCAAACATACCTAGCTAGACATATATATAAGAGAAGGTATATAATTGTCTGGAATATGCATCATATGATTGCGAAAATCTAGGTGTTATCTATAAGATCTCGATGGAGTGGCCAGATTAAAAGAATTGACAAGATGCACAAATGAGGTTAATTTTGTTTCCCCCGGTGTGCTCTGCACTGAATTTGTGCACAACTTGTATCTACCGATCGAATTGATTTGGACATGCAGTAATCATCGATTTTTAGGCTTCTTTTATAAAAAGGTTAACTAACAACGTATAGATATAAAATTCGACACATCGACAAGGAATGTCATATATATTTCGTGAGGGGAAATTTTATAGTATAATTGCACAATTATCGTGAATATCTTGCATATCTAGCAATAGTTCGTGACGGCCACATGTGCATAGCTTACACAACATATGCTAGCGCCGACTTATGGCGAGACGATTCGTCAAACTACTAAACTTGCTCTATCTCTACCAATTGATAGGTTGTATCCTTTGAGAATTTTGCTTGCGCCTAATCTGCTTTATGCGATTAGTAAGATATTTTGTAAGCCTAAAGTTTCCGATATCGAAGGCAGATTTCCGCATCCTAATATAAACCAGAAAGATAGGACAGAAAAAAAAATGAATGGATCCAACCTAAAATAGGCTTAGCAAATGTGCAGTGCAGTTGAACCGCTGAAGTTCATTTGGGACTCATACCCAAAAGAGTGGTGGTGGTTCAGTGATCCAAATATGCTATCCCAATTCAAGTGAACCCTTGGGCCGAATTGGCCCTAGCCCATGCAAAAGGAAGTCAACTGGCTTTTGGGGTAACTCTACTGCTAGCTAGAAGCCCTCTAAGCTCATCGTGTATATTTATGTCAATTCAGTCTTAAACCTTTTTTTTTTTCTTTACATTTTTATTTTTTGGGTTTTAGAGAGAGGGCCCCGAGCCCTTGCCTAGTTCTGAGCCAAGCGAGGGTGTCGCGGCCCTTGCCGACTCTGAACGAGGGCCGCAGCGCCCTCGCGTTGGCCAGCGAGGATCGCGACGCCCTCTCCTAGTCCTGGCCAGGGTCGTTGGCCCTCTATTAAAAAAAACAAAACAAAGGAAAAAAAATTACCAAAAAAATATTTAAAATATTAGAAAATATTGAAAAAATGATCACGTCGGTGCCAATCGTGCCATGTAGGACGACCAGTGTTTACATCAGTGATTTTAATCCAAAATTAACCGGATGAACTCAATTGACATAAATGCAAAAAAATTTATGACTAATTGACATCAATGCAGAAGGTTTATGACTTTTTTGACATTTTTCCACCGGGCAAAAAGTTCAGAAAACATTGATCACCGAGTGATTTGGCACAACTTATTGAGATCCCATTTCGCTTAAACAACTTTGTTTAGGATCTGCCGCACCCGCACCTGCATCTGTGTAGCAGTAACTCGACTGCTTCTCGATCGGTCCAACAAATGATAAAGAAAGGGGGGATGCGGACGATGTTTCGATGCGAATTGGTTCACATCGTGCAGCAGATTAGTCTAATATTTTATCACCCGAAGCAACATCGCTCTACTGGAATCGCAGCTACTGAATTGTAGGGATACCATTCACAAAGAATGATGCTGCACGTCCCGATACGTGTGTTGTTTTCTATTACAGTGAGATCCGACCGTATAGCTAATTAACAGGACGAAGAATCTCGAGGTAAAAATGAAAATTTAAAAAGGAAGTTGACCGCTAATGGTGTTAAAACCACCCAACTGTAGTGGCTGCTGCATTGATCTGCATCTTACCTTGCCCTATTAAATTCAAGATGTCCGAAAAAGGACTTGTATTAAGAATCTCATCCTTGAAAGACTCTACACAAACATCTATGAAGAACCACGGACGTGTTTTGAACTGTGTTTAGAGGAAAACAGATGTGGGTGAACAAAACATAGTGTTGTACTTTTGTCTGTCGAAGAGAAGTCTAATGAGGACAAAGATGATGTTGGCTTGCATTACATATAATTTGGCTGCATACTATAAACTATTCTGAGGAACACTTGGGCGGTGATTTTTGCGTGGTTGACCAATGAAAGAGCACATGGGGCATCCCTTCCTTCTGAGAAAAATGGGAATTAAGTAAAACAGTAACGTGAGTAAGGAACATGTCGTTGAATTAATGTGTCCCCAAAGTCTACTTGTACATTAATGTATCCCTAAAGTCTACATGCATCTCGACCCCGTTATGTGTTTTCGTTTTTCTTAAATCGGACCGCACATGCACACGTGATCTCGAGATCGAATGTAGTTGCGAAACCGCATCTTCCATTAATGCCTTCCACAGAGCAGCAGCTATGAGCTCATCTTCCTCTCCATTGGTATGAAATGAGATTTAACCCGCACATATTCCATCTCTCTCTTTCTTGCCTTCTTTCTTTAGGCATAAGCTAAAGAAAGACTTTGCTTCTTCTTCTTTATATGCATTGAGTTGGCAATTTCCATACAGCAGATATCTTGCAAATGTTCCTCTCCGGGTACTCCTCAGCCCGCCTAAAAAGTCACCTCGTAACCATTATTTTAAAATCTGGGATTTGGTTCATTAGTCACAAAGAAAGCTATTGCCTGTGCTGCTACTCAAAAGGGTTGTAAGTCAAATTTGTTCCCTCTCTGATATAAACACACTCTCCTTTGCCAAGCAATCTTCCCCATTTGCCAACCCATCGTCGCGGCTTCGTCATCCTAATCGAAGATGTCTTCATATTGATCCGGGCTTCATTCATTGACCGCCACAAAGCACATTTCAGAGCACTATGATGGATGTGATCATCAGAGTCTTGCTGATATGCATATTCTTCTTCCCTTCTCCAGCAATCTCTAGGGGTAATAATAATGATGATGGCATAAGCCGGTGGTGCGACAACACGCCGCACCCGGGGCCATGCAACTATTTCGTCGGTCATAGGCGCCACGACCGCTCGCCGCCGCAGGACCAATCGCAGTTCCGCCAAATTATGGTCGAAGTGACCATGGACCGAGCCCTCGATGCGCAGAAGCATGTATCGCAATTCAGCGAGAATTGCACGACGAACAGGCAATGGCAGGTGTGGTCCGATTGCACGAAACTTTATTATAACACTGTTCGTCAGCTCAACCGGACGCTGGAAGGCCTAGGAGGGGCGCATAAAAACTGCACCAACTTCGACGCGCAAACATGGCTCAGCACGGCTCTCACAAACATTGAAGCGTGCCAATTGGGATTTCAAGACCTGAATGTTTCCGACTTCATATCGCCGGCCCTGTCGACTAATTTATCGCAGCTGATCAGCATTAGTTTGGCGGTTAACGGGGCTTTGCTACAGAATGAAAAACAAGAGACTTATGCAGAAGGATTTCCCAGTTGGGTGTCTAGACATGATAGGAAACTACTGCAATCTTCCACAATAAAGGCTAATCTCGTGGTGTCCAAAGACGGCGCGGGGCATTTCCGAACTATACAAGCGGCTCTAGATACAGCTGCAAAAAGGCGCTCCACGACTGCAAGATTCATCATCTATGTGAAAAGTGGACTCTACAGGGAAAACATAGAGGTAGCCAATAACAATAACAATATCCTGATGATAGGTGATGGCATAAAGAACACAATTATCACAGGCAGCCGAAGTGTCGGAGGAGGTTACACTACGTATAGTTCCGCCACGGCCGGTAAAGATTCAAATCCCATAATGCTTTCTTTCTAATCTTCAATGAGATTTGATTGATAAAAGTTGCTCTATTGTGGTTGCAGGTATCGATGGCGTTGGCTTTATAGCTCGTGGCATTACGTTTACCAACACAGCAGGTCCACAAAAGGGGCAAGCAGTTGCACTGCGATCCGCATCCGACCTCTCGGTGTTCTACCGCTGTGCTTTCCAGGGATACCAAGACACTCTGTGGGTGCTTTCGCAGCGTCAATTTTACAAGTCCTGCTACATCTTTGGCACCATAGACTTCATCTTTGGAAATGCAGCGGTCGTCTTCCAAAATTGCTTGATCTACGCTAGGAAGCCATTGCATGGTCAATCCAATGTAATAACGTCTCAAGGGCGCAACGACCCCTTTCAGAACACGGGAATTTCAATCCACAATTCGCGAGTCCTAGCCACAACCGACCTATTGCAGGCGACAGACAACGTCCAAACATACCTTGGACGGCCATGGATGCAATACTCGAGGACAGTATACATGAAAACGTATCTCGGCTCTTTAGTTAGTCCTGCAGGTTGGACCACATGGGAAGGTAGTAATTCTGTTTGGAACACTTTGTACTATGGCGAGTACGGGAACTCTGGACCTGGAAGTTCGACAAGAAGCCGAGTTACATGGCCCGGTTATCATGCAATTACAAGTGCCGCCACTGCTTCGAGTTTCACCGTGGGCAGTTTCATAGCAGGCAGATCATGGTTACCAGCGACCGGTGTGCCATACACTTCCGGATTGTGACCATGTCTTTGTTTTTATGATTATATGATCCTTGGTTCTTGATTGTATATCGTGCTGTGTCTATTAGAATTCTTTTGCAAATTATTGTCGATTTGTGGATTCTGTTGCATTAGTCAAAAAGCTCCAACACTTCTACTTTCAAATTTCTGATTTTTTTTTTACAAGAAGCAAAAGAAAGAAGAGAGAGTCTCCTCTTTGCTCTGTTTCTTTAGCGCATATTTCGAATCCTGCACGTTGAAATGAAGGCACTACAAGAATTGCCGCACAATCATGCACTAAACCGCAAGTTTACTCCCTACTGACACTCTTGCATCAACATCTCAGCATAAATTAAAACAGAAAAGAGTATTCGGCTGGGAATAACAGAAAAGAAAAACCGGAAACATGCATGAAATGGAATCCGAATTCCAGTCGACCCAAATGTAATACGAAGGAACCATACGTCTGTTTTCTGTCCCTGGATAACTCTAGTTGTAAAGTTGCCTACAGTCAGACTTCCAATTTAACAGGGTTCTATTTGCAGCTATATAGAGTAGAAATAGCATGGAGTACAAATATAGTTGCACATCTTGAGAGGCAATTCTGGTGTTGTATAATGCATTTTTCCTGTTGAAATCAAACATATAGAGGATAATACTCAACAACAAGAACAGAGTACATCAAGCATGTTGAGCACCATGACTGCAGAAAGAACATAGACAATTTTGTATAAAATCAATTGTATGCAGCATGGGTTAGTCATCATCAGTATGTAAATTTGAGGTACACAAGAATGATAAATTCCCAATCACCTAAAATATACCCCAGAGAGAGAGAGAGAGAGAGCACGCCCACCTAAAGATTCAATTAAACTCCTTAACATGTGATATCTCGATCCAAAAACAGTTGCACAAAAAAATTAGCCTTGGATTCTTCTTTCACCAGGGAAGGAAGCTACGCCACCTCCAGAACGGCATTGTAGAATTCTTTATATTGGATGAAAGGTCAGCTGAAAGAGAAAATCGCCACATAAAGTGCCAGCATAAATGTAAACAGTAGTCGCAATTCTCCAGGTATGTTGGAGGTTGAAGATGAATTACTTTGTTTCCTGAAGCAGTGAGAGAAAAAGGTCTCAACAAAATAATACAGACTGAGTTAGTGTGCACTTGCGTGCATGCGCGCGTGGGTGTGTTTAAGAGAGAGAGAGAGGATTCTAAAAATATACTTCTGCTTGTACTGAAGTGCACCACAATATAGCACATTATCTGGTCGTGCCATCTCTGTTTGACCATTTTCTTCAGGGTTCACAATTTTCATGTAAGTTTCTTGACCAAGATACCATCTATCAAGGTTTTCAGCTCTAATGTTCCAGACTCCAGGATTGTCAAGAGATATCTGGATTGCTGTCCAAGCACCAGGGAAAACCTTCATTTGATACAAATGAAAGATCAAATTACTTGAAGATGCATCTCAGAGACAAATTCAAGGTACGGGACTTACACTTTGACAACAATCAACCAACCTAAACTTCCAGTTCTAAAACTTATCTAAGTCTGCATACTAATTACATTCTTGTACAAGCCTAAAGTAAATATTCAAAAATAGACATTTAAGTAATTAGAATTCATAACCAACTTAGATCCCAGACAGCAGCTTTAGGGATGGAAGCGAAAAAGAGTCCTTGAATATTAGTTAATCACAATGACCCGATTCAAAAAGCGACTAAACTGATGACAAGGACCGTTTTCCACTAAGTTGAAGGAACATATCTGGAAGCATCTTTTCACTAGGTTAATAAAATAAAATAAAAAACTACCATAGTCAACTGTTTGGCCCAGTCTTTGAGATACTATTAATCTATGTCAATGAAAAGTAGAGTCCGGACAAACCTGTGTTGTGGAACGGAATATTGCGTCCCAACGATTGTATGTGCCTCTGCTATTCTCCGTCCATTCTCCATAATCCATACTGCAATCATATGATCAATACCCATTATGGATGAAATTAAAAGCTCAACAGAAAAAGCACATAAATGTCCTTGAGAAATTAACTTGAACTGCACCTCTGATGGATTAGAAATATGGCTACATAAACTACGAAAGAACTTCTCTTTATGTATGACCATACAGTTCCATGACATGAAGCCATTTAGAAACAGTTATCTTCACTAGTGGTCAAAATACTACTAAGCCTTCACTTCATAACTTTTTGAAAAGCATACGAGGAATGGGCAGTCACTAAAGTTCATGAAAATGTAGATCAGAGCTTTCATATTATTTCATTAGTACTAGTCATAGTACATTCATGAAAAAAAACATTAGCAGATTTGATCTGCAGTTCAGCACACAAAAATATTTATCATACGTAAAAGGAATAAGAGAAAAGCTTACCCAACCACAAAAAATGAATAGCCATTCACATGAAAGCTCTGCATCACGGTGTCATTGTTCTGCAATATTATCTCTATATAACCTTTATAGGTGGCATTTAACAGAGACGTATCTGCCTGGGGTGGTCGATCCAGGGGCCGACTTGGAAAATCAAGTTTATAATCTCCCTTCACATTATCCTGGTCAGCAAGCCTTATAGGCGTTCCAGGGTTGATAAATGAGATACCATTCAATGTGGCTTTAAGCTTCCCATCGATTGTTACTGGTGGAACACTCTGCAACACGTATACATCAGTCACATTGATTGAACCGTAATGGAAAGACCCTTGTGGATTAGGGCGAGCTCCGCTTGCAGTAACATTCTGCCTGCTCAACAAAAAACGACAACTTGAAATTCCTGCAATGGTTTTTATGCACCATGCACAAGAAGCCTGTCGCATCTTAATGCATAGCCATGACCAGAAGCCTGTCACATATTGTTTGCCTGCTCCTTCATTGTTGAGTAAGCAAATTTGCACGAATTTCAGTACTCAAAAAACTGAAACTGAACCTATCAATTATCATGCTAATTGCCTCAACAACTCCATTAACATAAGGATTTAAAACTGACTCCATGCAAAAGTTTCAGCATCACATGGAATCAAACTTGATTTATCAAAGATGCACATTGTAGTTTTAATACAAATTGTATCAATAACTAATCATCTAGAATAAGTCAATCCTAGATCAATAACAGATGAAAAAGTACCTGATTGATTTTGCCTGATTCATAGACATGGACTTGTCATAGATATCATTAGGTGGGTCAGGTAGAGGGCCAGTTGCTGGTCCTTTTGAGTTAGTATAGTGCAAGATGGCCACACCTGTGACTCTCTGCCAGAGTGATTCATTCACAAATCTAGCACTTGCCGCAATGTAGTAGTCAGTGCTGGCATTCTGATCCATTGTTACTAAGAAAGAGTAGGATTGGCCAACATGAATATCTAAGCTCGTATAATTTTGCTGCACTGTGTAATGGCCTTCTGTCTCCACTAAAAGCAAATTATGATTCTGGATCCTAAAGTTCAAGCTAGTCGACATCCCAACGTTGTGCACTCGGATGCGATATGTTTTTCCTGAAAAAAAAAATATCAAGGCTAAGTTTTTTTGGCCAAATCATGTCAAGGATCATTAATGCTTCGATATCTCAGATTATCCAGCAGAAAAGAGATCAAAGACAACCTGCGACCAACTTAACAAACCAGATACACAATTAGAAGATTCAAACCATAAAGTAACGTATGATCCATCACAATCCCCTATGCCGGTGTTTGTTTAATTCTTCTCTTTTAACATTTTCATGAATATGAATAATATCCCCGAAATCTATTTCAGTTCATTTCTAAAAATTTGTATGGAAGGCAAGTCTTGGCATATGCAAGTTCTGACAAAAGGTGAAAACTAAACCCAAAGTGGCATGCTATCTAGTTGACATTTCATCTCCAGCAAAATATTTCTCAAGTCTAGCTGTCAGTATGTTTGGGCAGGATACGCAATCATAATTCTAGACGAACAACCGACATCAACTAATTTGATTTCAACTTGCGGAGGACCCTCATAGGGAATAGATGCCTGCGTAAAAGGGTATTTTTCCCATAATGAAGAGGGGGGCAAATGATTTTGCTAAGAAGTTGGATATGGTGCGGAGCAGAGTGGGGAAAGGAGATCAAATGGCATATTTGACGATATACCATATAATGGGTACCAAGAGAAGATTACCTGGATCAACGGTAACAGTTTCGTATGCTATGCCATCAGGTACTAGTGTGTTATTGTATCTAAAGGGCCCCTTTCCATTTATAAGAACCCCGTCAGGCATCCCGAGGTCTTTTCCAGCATCCAGGGCTGCCCTTAGGGCCTGAGAAACATCATCGTTTCTAATTCTCAGTGGCCAGCTCTTAGCCAACAAATAAGGAAATGGACATATACCATGGAGTAAGAGCATAAGTTCACACCTCATGCAAATACAAAAGGAAGAACCAATGAAACTAACCGTATGGTTTCGCGTATACCAATCACCAATCATCAATATGATGTCCCCATCAGGTTGGGCAAACGGAAGAGGGATAATATCCCTATTGTTGATGATGATTGGACCAAAGCCACCTGATGCTCTTTGCAAATTAAGAGATGGGTAGTAAAAGTAGCTGCCAATCTGATCTTTCACTTGAAACTGATAGGTCCAGTTCCATGTTTGAGGGATTGGGCAGTTTGTCCCAAGGACACCATCTTGCCACGAATTATGTCGCATTTCAATTCCAGGCCTGTCATATGATTGAGTCAAACAGCCTCATATATTCTCCCTAAAGAATGTTTTGGACCAAATGAAAACATAGGGAAAAAAACTAGGTAAAAACCTACCATGTCAGGAGAAGCTCTTCATCCAACTGGTTATGGACATTTACAGCGACATTGTAATTAGTGGTAGCATTGAGAAGGGGGCCAGGAAACTTCCCATTAACTGCTATAACCTGCAATCAACCGTGATGAGATCTATTAAGTTGCTCAAATGTAGCTAAGTTCAAAGTTAGTAGTAGAACTTTATATGTGACTAATTAGCACATGACTCGAGAAAGCACATTAAAGATACGATGATGATGGGAAAATTGTAACCCAAGTCAGATCCTGACTAGAAAATCAAAATGCAAATCAAGTAGATAACCATTGACCCATCCCGGCACATCAATGCCAGAGAAGAGCATTTAAACAAAGGGAAAAGATACACGGTGCGCATAAACGAACACAAAAACCATGGAATTGTACAAAATTAATTGGTGATTACAACAAAAGCAGCATATAGAGAAACAATTGGTGCGGTTGCAAAGAGAAAAGGAAGAACAAGCAAAGATAAACTTTGGCTGCTTAGTTGGTAGACAAATACGGGTAAAGGTAAGGGATATTATTGAAGAACTATGGAGTTGTGAGAGTTCCCACGCGAGTTATTTTATCCAGTTTCCTCCGATCCCTTCCGGTTTTAAGAAAAGCAAACTTCACAAGGGAGAGAAAATCCCCTTCACTCCCCTCTAATTTCTTCTCTCTTCAAGATTCAACCATGTATACTCTCAGGACTGATTTCCACTAACTTTTCACCGCATCCATCCGTCGAACTAAACATGCACGTTGTATTACTTGTGGCTGCATGTGGGAAGCAAACAGAAGAAATACTGAAAAACAAGGAACAGAGAAACAAAAACCACATCGCCATTTACTTACCAAAAAAAAAAACCACATCGCCATTTCACGAATCAGTGCCTGACTCCTCTGTTTTCTTTTTTTTCCCCCATTTTTCCGCGTTTTCAAGTTACCTCACCTTACAGAACCACGATTGAAACTCGCTGTAATCCTAACTCGTCAGAAACCTCCGCGAGGACCCCCAAAAAAAAAATGCTCTATAGACAAATGAATCGAACAAATATCACCATAAGCAGCAGTATCAAGGCGACATTTCCTTTGCGCTGTAATGTTATACCCGCTCGGCAGAGAATCACATTCGAGCACCGTTGGAAATGAAATTCCAACAGTTTTCTCAAATCAAATGAAGGACAGATACACAGTAGAGAGTGGATACATTAACTGACCTGCTGAGGAACGCCGAGCGGCGACGCGGTCTGGTAAGAGAGCTTCAAATCGTACGAGACGAAAGGATCAGCAGCCAAACATATGCCCCAGAGCAGAGCAATGTTGATCAAATGAAACAGAGAGAGCCGAAGCAGAGCCATAGGAGCTTGTGCTTGCAATGTCGAATATCAATGAAGAAGCTGAACAGGCACGATCTTACATGATCAAAACGAGAGAGAAATCTGCAGCGAGAGAGAGAGAGAGAGAGAGAGAGAGAGAGAGAGAGTCTGTAGGAATTTTCTCTCACTTTCTGCCTGCACTGAAGAAGGAGAGTGGAA
The DNA here is from genome assembly GCA_029784005.1 of Lenwebbia sp. NSW1173648. Lineage (NCBI taxonomy): Eukaryota > Viridiplantae > Streptophyta > Magnoliopsida > Myrtales > Myrtaceae > Lenwebbia > Lenwebbia sp. NSW1173648. Next base: position 37,217,065 of record JARCGZ010000002.1, on the reverse strand, counting down.
AACAGTTTCACGCGGTTGCCCTAAAACGGCTCTGTTGGAAAATTGATGGACTCGTCGACCGGTTACCCGCTACACCCGTTTCGCTGTAATATGGCACTTTTTAAATAAAAAAAAAATTGTGGGGTATGTTAATCATTCAACAATTATTTCGAAGCTCTATATGAAAAATTAGTTTGACAGTTGCTAATGACAAGGCGGAATATCTACACAGCTTGGCCTCGGTATTAACAAAAAAAATCTCAATTAGTAATTTGATTGATTGGAATTTGTTTAATGAAGGGGAATTATTAGTCAATTGGATATTCAATCATGCCATGGAAAGTCCACCTCCCCCACATGATTGTTGGACTCGTTTCTAGCTATCATCGCTGAAAAATAAAAGGGGGGGTGGAAACTCGATTTTATGGTCTTGTATGTCAAAAGACAACTACCTCTTCTTTAATTTTCTTGGATGTACTTTCCTTTATTGAATTGCCATAAACATACCATTGCCACATAGACAAGAAAGGAAGGCTCTTGAAGGATTTACTTCTTATTCACAAGTGCTAAAAGATCGATCTTTATTAGAGTAGTAATATCTTCCAAGTGTTCTCGATGTTATTAGCCAAGTTACTGTTAGAGTAATTAAATATTAAATCACGCGTTCATTTAACAACTTAAGCTTTTAGAACAGTTAGCAGTGGTCCCACAAAATCTCATATAATATCAGAGCAGGAGGTCTTGAATTCAAATATTTCCAGCCCTTATTTGCCTCTCCTAAGTGTGAAGGGAAGTGTTAGAATAATTAAATGGAAAACCACAGCAGTACTTTTTTTAAATAAAAAAAAAAAATCTTAAGTGCACTCCTACATTTCTCTTCTTTTCCTCGGAGAACGGTGGTCGGGTTTAGTGGTTATTATAATCTTCCGTGGCGATTAAAAGAAAAGAAAAGAAAAGAAAATAAGCATTGATTGGAATATTCATGTGCCGCCCTTTGATTTCCCTTCCTTCCTGAGAGTTTTTCTGCCTTCCTATTTGTTATTACCGGCTGTTCCAGGTCAGTTTCGGAAATGGAGAAGGGAAGAGAGAGGGTGGTGATGGGGACACCCAATAGTCAAGCCCACGATACAACACAAAAGCGCTCGAATTTTCGCCGTCTTACACATTCTGGATTTTCCCAACGTTCAGATTTCCCGCAAAAGCGTCACATGCCACCCGGGTCCCACCACAGTCGCGAAACGCGAGGAGGCAGTCATCGCCTGTGCTCCCGCACACGGGACCACACAATCACCAGCCGTCGATGCTTTTAGAGCCGCTCCTCGTATGGACGGTGTGGGGGATCCGGCAAATTATGCTTAGTTGGCAACATTTTCAATACGATTCCGTCCGCACAGGTTGAGGTGGGCCCCACACTAGATCGAATTTGGCTAGACTTTGATTCCTCCGAGAAAACAAAATGGGGTCAATCAATAGGGCACGAAAAGGAACAAGAAATCGGACTCTTTTTAATATCAGATTCTCTTCATTAAATGAAAGTATGGTACAACTTTAGTTATAGATTTACATAATTTGTCGTGTGATATTCAGCCTTCTTCGGCCGTATAATGTGTCGAGAATCCGCTACCTGGTTCGAAGCCGCCGGCTTATCTCATTGATGAAGATGCCCTCTTTGAAATTCGATTCGAGGAGTTTCGTCGTCGATCGATCTTCCAAGGGAAAAATGGTGCAAAAGGGGGGGAAATGTGGCATGTAGAGGAAGCAAACGACTTTGGTGAAATGAGTTTGGACAAAATGGGTCGGGCCTCCTCTGAATAACATGAAATTGTCGACGAGTCTCGCTCCACTTGCTTCATATAGTTGTGATTTCACTTTGAAGCACAACGTTTGTTCTTTAATTGAGTTTATATACATGCACACACGTTTTGCAACCTCCATTTGATACTTTTAAGAATTTTTTTACTGTGTTTCAGGATCCATTCCATCCAACGAACAATATTCTGGAAAACATTACCAAAAAAGTTATAAATCAATGGCACTTGTACCAATTCTGTCCTAAACCTTTTAATTTGGCCAGTTTAGTCCTGAACCTTTTGACAATTTGTCAATGTAGTCCATTCGGTCGGCCAATTTTGACCGGAAAATGATGATGTGAATGCCGGAACGCTGAATTGGAAATTTTTTAAATTGTTATTTTTGAAATTCTTTTGATTTTTTTTCTTTTCTTTGTTTTATTTTGTTAATTGTTAAGGGCCGATGGTCTCCCCCGCCAGCCGAGGCTAGCACGACCTTGCCGGCCGCTGGCGATGTTTGTGGCCCTCAATCACAGCTAGGCACGCCGCGTTTGCCAAGGACTTGCAGCCCATGTCGTAGCCCTTGCCTAGTGGCCAACCATGGTCGCCGAGCCTCAGCCGGTGGCCGGTGACCCTTGCTGGCCCGTAGCATTAAAAAAAAATGAAAAAAAAAAGAGATAAATTTTTAGAAATTTTTTTAAAAAAATAAAAACTTAAAAAAATTCATGTCGGGGACAGTAGTGCCACGTAAGATGACTGGCGTCCAACTCACCAATTTTCAACCAAAATTAATCGAAATGACTACATTGATAAATTGTCGAAAGATTTAGGACTAAAGTAGCCAAATTGAAGGGTTTATGACTGGATTGACACAAATAAAATAGGTTTTGAATTTTTTTTGTAATTTTTTCATGTTCCCGTTCCCGAAAGCTTGAGTTATTTCCTATTGAACGCTTATGGGTAAGGAGGGCCGTCTGTAATGGTTTGTAGGCCGGTAAATGCATGGTTCAAAGGTTTCTTCCCGTGATAGCTGAGAATAAAAGATGTTATCATGCGAATAGTAATTTTTTAAATTTAAGGTTAATATCACGAAAATTTTTATAGTGTTACACATGTGACAGATTTACTGCAAACTAATTTTGGGTTACCAAAAACCCCAAATTGGACACGTGTAATACATTTACCCTTCGTTAGATTCCGTCAGTTTTACTGTGAAATTGCCGAGCTGGATGACACATGGAAATAATTGAGTTGACCTGGCAAGTCACGTGAAAATCCAGGAGATCAATAGATAGATTTTCGGGCATATTTGAGAAGACACTCTACTGGTTGTGGAGTGTGGTTCATAGAGCCTAATAATTTGAAGACCATTATCCTTATTTCGTAAAAAACACAAGTGAACAAATAAATTTACCCTTCTACTTGCTAGATTATGAGTTATTGCCACATGTCATCCAAATCAATAATTTCATTGTAAAAATTGAAGAAAACTAACGAGGGTAAATGTATCACGCGTGTATTACTTTGATATTTTTTGTGATCCAAAAATTAGTTTGGGGTCACAAATTTACTAGTTTGAGGTTTTTCGTAGTGTTAACTTGTAATTTGTTGGGAGAATGAAATCTTCGAACGATATAGTAAATTATCCGATTTTTTTTTCAATGTTTGTTAACGACAGCCTTACGATATGTCACTTTCGTTCTATTGTATGAACTTGTGTGTGCGGGGAAAATTGTTAAAAAAAAGTCCTAAACCTTTTACACTTTTGCCAATTCAGTCCTAAACATTTTCACATTTTGCCAATTCAGTCCTATTGGCCGGAAACCACTGACGTGGAAGCCAGCTATCCTACGTGGCACTATCGATGCAGACGTAGATAATTTTTAAAAATATTTTGATTTTTTTCAATAATTTTTTTTTCTGTTTTTTTTTTCCTTTTTTTTCCTTTTTTTTTCGGCATCAGGCGAGGGCGGCCCTTAGTGAGGGTCACCCGACGCCAGCGGGGGCTACCCTCGCCTGATGCTGGAGGACAAAATAAATGAAAAAAGGAGAAAGAAAAGAAATAGAAATAGAAAAACAGGAAAAAATAGAAAAATAAATAAAATATATATAGAAAAATATTAAATTATTATTCAAAATTGTCCACGTCAATACCGGCGGTGCCACGTAGATCTATGTAAGTGATTTTCGTCCAACAGGACTGAATTGATAAAAGGTGAAAAGTTTTAAGACTGAATCGATAAATTCAAAAGGTTTAGAATTGAATTGGCAAAAATATAAAAAGATGAAGACTTTTTTTGATAATTTTTGCTCTCTGTGTGTGAACACGTCGCTGGTGAGGGAGTACCGTCCCCACCCAGCCGAGACGTACAAGTTTAGGTTATTTAAATAAATGCAGCAGCGTTGAATTATGTTGTATTACAGCAAGAAACCAAAGTGTCTCAAATCCTCCTTGCCTGAAAAGGACAAGGAACAAATTGTCGGATGCTAATGGGATCGAAGGGTGCACGTGGAGTAGGTGACGATAGAATGTAGACAAGCCAACGTATCATCTATTAACTTAACCTAAATTAATCACATTATTCCACCAATTAGACCTTCGAGCATTTGCGGTTTTATTATTTCACTAGTTCTAAAAATTTTCTAGAAACGAAGATGAAGTAATTGTTCAGACATAGTTCATACTTTCCATCGACAGAAAGGCACGGGAATCTCGCTGGATGTAATTTGGGTTTGTGCTCAGCACTAGCTAATGTTATATATAATTTCTTTTTCTTGTAATTAAGGGTTGTAACAGATAGGTTGGAGGTGCTAAATTACAGTGAAATCATTTGCTGGATGCAGCCCTAGTTTTAGGGTGAACCGAGGATAAATCTTATGTCTCGATTTCTCTTTCTCGCCTTACGCTCTATTTCGTTGTGTTTGGACGCCTAATCCTAACCGTAGCTACGAAGGAGTCTCGAAATTCAATTCAAAACCCAAACCGGACACACTGGGGAGAAACTTCCAAGGCCGATAATGATTTGTGGGAATTTTGCGGGTTGGACCGAGAGATTACCATTAAGATTGCTAGGAATCTGCTAACTCCAAATTTGCTGAAGCGTTCACATTTTTTTATTCCTTTTTTTTTTACAGCTAACCAGAAACCTATTAAAAAATCACGTCAATTAATCAATCAATTAATTAATACTCACGACTTGGTCTTCCAATAGTACATGATTGGGTGCATGTGACATTGGATTGAATGGCTTGTGGACTAAGCATCGGTCGTGAGTCATTTTGCTCTACAACCAAGGAGATAAATACTCAATAAACTAATCTTAAGAGACGTTCGAGTATCATAATTGCATGCAACAACGTTATTTAGGTGCAATACAACTTGCTGTCCAAATGGTCCTCGGAAAATGGGCTGGTCCGAAATTTTAAGTCTTTTAAGTTTTTTTTTTTTTTTTAAAAAAAAAAATTTCATGTGCTTTAGGGGGAAGATAAGAACCGTGCTTCCTTAGTAGCAAAGTCAAAATGTGTGTTTTTCATTAAATGAAACTGCGAATTCATGCACGCCCAACGGTCCAATGGCAATTCTTAGTTATTGCCAGACAATACATGAGTCAACATGGTTTAATTAATTCAGCCTCTTAACTTTGAGGCCAACGTGGGTCCTACCGAGGCCTGAGCGCCAGGGACTTGGGCCCGACCTCTATGGACCGAGGTCACGGTGCCAAGAAGTCGGGGATCTGGGTTTGAGACTTGGTGCCCATGTCGGGTTCCTTGGCTACCCTTGCGCAAGCCACTAGCGCATGAATAGTACATGTCTATTTAAGAAAATTGATTTTTCTTTTCGAACGATTAAAAGCATTTTCCACTTCATTTTCAATTCTCAGCTAAACACCGGAAACTATTGTCATTTTCCTGGAAAATAACTTTCCGGATTTATTTTTTTCTTCAGAAATGTCACATTTTCCGCGAAATACGCGGAGTCTTAATTATAGAGTATTTGTTCAAGTACTTTCACCTTCTCGCGGTGCACCGCCATGTGAAAAGAAAAATCTATGGTCACGAGCGAGAAGATTTTACCGGAAACGTTCATTCATCGCTACACCGGAAAATTAACCTGCGTGACCAAACAGCAAACTAAACATTCGTCACGACATTGCTTTCGAAGTTCTAAAATATATTTTGCGTCGTTCGTTCCCTAATTGCTAATTAAATCTCTTCCAAGTAAACTTAGTATAACACTGTTTGTAGAATTAATAGAAGGTCTTTCAAACCACTATCTTCCAGCCTTATACTTCTCTCGATAGCTTCTCAAGAAGAACAGGAGCATCTGGCGACCAGCCGGATCCAGAGGCGGAGCCGTTACACTTTTTGTCGGTCAAAATAGGGGCGAAAGTAAGAAGTCAAAGTTCGCGAAAACTGATGAAATAGTTCTTTAACATTGTCTGACATCAAAGGAGCTGCTTACTCCACTCGCATTAAGAAATCTCCTTCGCCTTAACACCGATCTCAAGACTTTGCCCGAATCTCACGTCGGATTCTTTTCTGCTGGGGGGTGCACATCCCAATCCCATGATCTCTAATTGCTCGTCTTAATCTGAATACTAAATTTTATCGTTGAAAGCAATACGGGCCCAACTAAAAAAGCCCAGATACGGTCCGGGATGCTCCTCTTCTGGGCTCAATTCATTCCATTATTCAACACAGAGCTCATGTCACAATAGCCGTTTGACCAAAAGAAGAATTTCTAAGTAATTGTCTCTTGGATTCGATGTCGATAATGTGACAGCTACTCGTGCAGCGTCATTGATCCATAAGTATAAGAAGCTGCATTGAAGTCATAGTCATTGTTCATACTCGGTGAAAATTTACAATGATAATCCTCGAGCAATTCGTTCACACACACACACACACGAACATGTCAATTTGGCATATGCTTACATTTCTAAGTGGGGGTAACCATGAAAGCGTCTCCACGATCGAGATGACGAAGAACAAAGCCGGAGAACATCGCCACAACCACTGTGCCGACTACCACCATGCCGCCGACCATGTTAACCACCCTCCACAACTTCCCTCTCTCCCCTGCTTTCTCTCTCCCCTCCTTTCCTCTCTCCTCGCTCTCCAATCCCTTCACCGATCCGTCGCCTTCCTCGGCAACCAGCAAATCGTAACACTCGTCGACCAGCGGATCCTCCTTCTCATCTTCTCCCCCATCGTCGCGGAGGCACGATTCGGTGCACGAGCACACGGAGACATCCTCGGCGAGGCCGACCTCGTCTTCGTCTTCACCGCTGTCCCAGGCGCGGAACGAGGCCTCGAGATCGGCAAGCCGGCGGGCGACGTGGTGCAGGTGCTGAGGCCGCTTGGGGTCGGAGGCGAACTCGGCGGACAGCAAGTTGTTGAGGAAGAGGAGGCGCTGCCGGATGCAATGAGACAGGAACTGGCGGGACGGGGTGCTGGAGGCGGGGAGAGAGAAGACGGGCTTGAGTTCGGATTCGGCATCTTCGAGCTTTCTCTGCAACATGAAGTATCGCTTCGTCATGTCTGCGTTGTCCCGGCTCGTTGACGAGGCTTTGGAGCGTGACTTGACAATGCGTTTGTATAATTTTTTGAACGTTTTTTAGGCGGGAGGGAAGGTTACGTGGAGGAGGCGGTTACGAATTCAGGTTACGCGACGGTTGACGGATAGGCAAGCTGGACTGTGGGCTCTCTTTCTAAGCCATTTGGGCCCAAATATGATTCTCCTTGTGATTCAAACTCGGCCCAATATCGTGACTGTGAGCCCGGCATGAGAAAATTCGTGGTTAATACTTGGAAAAATTATTCAAAAAGTCATAAACCTATTGTACGGCGGTCAATTCGGTTTTAAATTTTTCAATTGTACCAATTTAGCCCTAAAATTTTTGATAATTTGTCAATTTAGTCCTAAACCTTTATATTGTGCCAATTTAGTCCTAAATTTTTTGACGATTTGGCAAATTTTTTTTTTTTTATAATGAAAGGGGCGAAGCCCAAATGTTACACCAGAACACGCCTAACGAAACTTGATCCAACCTGATTTCCTAACAATAGAGGAATCAAACCTCTCGGTGGCCTATTTAAAACTAAGGTGTCATTCACATCACATGAGTGAATGACCCAATTTGCTAACCAATCAATACATGAGTTTCATTCCCTAAAATTATGCAAAAAATTGACATGCTGGAAAAGCAATAAAAGCTTCTGAATCTGAGAAATGAGCGTGTCACCAAAGTTGAGAGAGGGTGTAGATTTCTGGAGCAGTGACATAGTGGCTTGCGAGTCCACCTCCACGATAAGTTTAGAGATGCCCAAAGAAATAGCTACTTTAAGACCCAAGAAAATGCCCCCACAGTTCTGCTTTGTCTATGTAGTCCATTCGGCTAATTATCTTAGGTTTAGAAGTAAATTGGCAAAACTTTAAAAGGTTTAGGATTAAATTAACACAATTGAAATGTTTAGGACTAAATAAGCACAATTGAAAAATTTAGGACTGGATTGATCGTCGTGCGATAAATTTAGGACTTCTTGAACAAATATCTCAAAGTTTCGTTGGTTGGATCATGGGCATTTGCGACACGACGGAGGGTGCGTGAATTGCTGCTTTTTGTTGGAGAATGTGGTCAAAAGCTGTTGGTAACTCGGGAGACATCTTTCTCGACAAGGGTGCTTCTTGTGTCTTGTTTTACTGACCATATAAGGCAAAATACGGATCCATCCTAAGTTATGCCCACTTTTTCTCTCGTTGAGAAAATCTCGAATTGCTTTTTTTCCGTATTCTGTAATGGGAAGCATCTTAGATCGGCTATTCCATAAGCTCTGTTGATGTTGAAGTACGTACATACGATTAGCCATGTATTCACATTTCGCATAGTTAAAACTTGTCGTGATTTAGAATTATGGATCTCATCCTCCGTTGTCATTCCTTCTTCGTGCGTGCTGGATCTCTTAACAAAGGTGATCATCCATTTTTAAGGTGATCATGTGACTACAAATTACATCTAGTCAATCATAATAATAAGTTTCTTATTATAAGCCGTCACTTGCTTTTTCTTGTAAAGAAAGCTTACCCAACCTCTGTACCTAGCTAAATATTTATCCCTGAATCTTTGGCATGAGATGAGGACAACCTTCGAGGTACGATGGCTATCATGTATAATCACAATAACGGCTAAAGTACACCACAAGTGACGGATTCTAATAAGAAACTATGTTCGTGCATTATCAAACAATTAGTATCGAAAGCCGTGAGCCACCTCTCGTGGCGCGCGCTCTCTCTCTCTCTCTCTATCTCTCTCTCTCTCAAAATGGCATTTCTACAGACAATGGCAAAAAAAGGGACAAGAGACCTACCTAAAAAGTATATTTTGAGATTAATAGAAGGTCAATGTAGCTTCTAAACTACAGTGCAACTGTCCTAGTCCGATTAGTGGAGCAAAAACCATCAGCTAATCAGTTGTGAGAAGGCGGCCGCATCTTGGGTCGGGAATAATCGGAGAAGAGACCGGGAGAAGTATCGAAACGGCCTCCCAACGTCGTCGGGACGGGGCCTGAAACCGTTCTCTTTCCATGCTTCACTTCCGTGGCCATGTGGTTCAGGAGATCTATTGTGGCGATGTCTTTAGCACTTGATGTCTCGCGATACTTCCCGCTTACTTTTGTTACTCCTTCCCAATGCGTTTCGATGTGGATCATCAGTTTAACCTTCTCTGCTACCTGCACGATTGAATTACACAAGCATCAGCACTGCCCCTTTCTTACAATCCATTACACATGCGTACAAATGAAAAATAAAAGCCAAGAAATGAGACGTTCTCGCTCGAATGGCGCTGTTAAGTTTTTGACTCGCCGAGCAAGATCAACACAAATGCTACATAATTTGATTACTGATCACACACCAAGTGTGTGGAAGTATCATAAAAGTTTGGGGCTCGATGATGTGGTGTACGGCGACATGGTTTGTGATACGAGTTGTTTGTACTAGCTAACATCCGAAATTACACCTATGAATCATACATTTTAGATTTTACCTCGCTAAACGAACGAGGCCTCTTTCTTCCACCGGCATCGGCTTCAAGAAGACGAGCATTAGATGCATGCATTCGAGGACATAAAAGAAGTATGAAGAGCAAACAAACGGCGGACATGATCAACTTCGCGTACGAGGAAGCTATGAAAAGAGAGCAACCAACAAATGAAGGATATAAGTAGCAAGACAATGGGCTCGTTTGAAGCTTTCCGTAACTCCAAATCTCAGGCTTTGTGAGGGAGAGAAAGCATACATGTCTCTTTTCGCCTTCGAACCATCGCTTTCGTTTCTATATATAAATGTGACAAAGGAGTTTCGAATAAGGGCACTTTCATTCATGTGAGAAATAAGTTTTGTTGACCATATAATAGTCGACTCCACGTATCAATGCCTCTTAATTTTGTTATAGTAAAGACAAGACAGAAAAGTGTCGTGCCTTTTAGTTGTCTAGAGGCTCTTTGCAAAAGGTGGATGCTGACAATGGTAAGATTTGAAAAGTTTTCTACCTTGCATGTGCAATTGGGAATAGCTAGGCTTGCTGTGGACACATGTTGTGTTGACCAATTAACCAACGTAATTAGTGGATGGTATTTTAAGGAATGAAGGCCGTCTTGTTGTGTGTGTCTAGAGAGAGGTTGGCCTTGGCCCGACATGTTCCTTATATACCTCTGTAAAATGAATAGGTTAAAATAAGGAGAGGATGGAATTAATAGGCAAATCTTTGTCATTTTAAGGATTCGTATATTTCACGAGAAAGGAATGATTGAAAACATATTTTCTTAAACGCAATCGCTTGTATTGCTTACAAAAATGATTTTCGCTCTTTCCAAGTATGATATATGGTTGAAAAGCAAGTTTCGTAACAGAGCTAATGAGACCATGCCCTGGATATTGGTGCATACCCCTGCCCTTCAATGGTCTCTTCGCACCTTCGACTTAATGAACGAGAAATATTTTCACCGTTCACGAAAATTGTTGTTGACAATACAAACATTTTTCGTTAAATAATTATTTTAAGTGATACGATCGATTACTTTCAGGAAAATATTCGCTGATTTATTCATTTTTTGAGAAACAAATAGAGCCAAAATAGAGTACAGCTATCATCTCCTGTTAGTTTATCCTTATCTTGAGGTAATATCACCTTTAATATCGTAATTTTAGCTTTGCGAAATGCAAGACCAGGTCCAGAAGGCGGAATGGTCTGGGCACACATTGGGGAACATCGCAAAGCACAAGAGAATGTGTAAAACGCTCTCATGGGTCAATCGAAAAAAGCCAAAAGAAGAACAAAACATTGTTTATGTAAGAAGGTGGACATGGAACCAATAGAAGGGAAGTAGTGTAAATAAGACAAACATGAAGACTACGGAACCAACCAACCCCCCTTGTCTTGCTCCCTGTCCATAACCTTCGGTGCCATGTCGTTTGATTTCAAGGTGGTCGCTCCGGGTTTGTTGCTGCCGACCACCCCCAACAAGCAATCCCTCCCACTTCGACGGTCCAGCTTCTCTTTAGGCTCCATTTGTTTCTCGAAAAATGCAATACTTTCGAAAAATATTTTCCGAAAAGTTATTTTCGAGAAAAATGACAATATTTTTCGGTGTTTGACTAAACTATGAAAAAGACCCGAAAATTATTTTCCGTCGTTTGGTATGAAAAATCAAATTCCTCCGTTAACTCCTTTTAATAATTTTTAATTTTTAAAAAAACGAATTTTTAATTATTTATGTTTATCTCTTTTTCTTTTCTTTTTTTCTTTTCTCCTCCTTTCTCCTCCTTCCTCCAGACCGCCACTCCTTCCTCCGGCCGCCGCTCCGTCGTCCTCCTCCTCCTTCCGGCCACCCTGCGATGGCCATGACTCATCCCGGCGATCTCGAGCTCCCTGAGGCCCGCGAGCCACAAGCTCGGCCATGGCCAGCGAGCTCCTACCTCACTGGCCTCCGGCCAGCCCGAGATCGCCGAGACCGACCACCTTGAGCTCGCTGGGCCGATACATGGCCATCGCAGGGCGGCCAGAGGAAGGAGGACGGAGCAACAGCTGGAGGAAGGAGCTGCGGTATGGAGGAAGGAGGAGGTAGAAGGAGAAAAGAAAAACGTAAAAAATATAAAAGAAAAAAATATATAATATAAGATTTTCGAATTTTTAAAATAAATAAATAATGAAAATAAAGTAAAAAAATAATTATAAACAAAAGAAGTGTGACAAAGATGAGGAAGGAAAGATGAGGAAAATGATTTCCACTTCTCAAAAAAAGAAATCATTTTCCTCAGTTTAAAAGGAAATTTTCCTTTTCCTTGACTACATATTTTCCGCCCTCCAAACGCCAGAAATTGGGGAAAAACCTTAAAACAAACGGAGCCTAGTATCATCAGTAAGCTCTTCTTCCATAAGTACCAAGACATGAAAATATACTAGCTTTATTTGAACATTATCCTGTCAAATTGTCCACAAAGGCCATAGTACTTCAAGCAACATATTATTATCAATAGATCATCCTCGCAGAACTCCATTCATCACGGTTGTCGATAGTTGTAAGACATGCACAAACTCCACTACCCACTGGAAATCACTTCACAGTTCACATGGGGGAGAGAGAGAGAGAGAGAGAGAGAGAGAGAGAGAGAGAGAGACCTTGTTCGCAAAACATTATGAAGGAGTGGAGACTATGCTCAACTGACTTCCACCTGTAAGAATGTCCTTTGGCACCGAGATTAGGACACATACCCAATTTATTGAGATTTACATGGATGCGGCATCTGTGAAACCAGATTGCACCCTTCGTGATGGAATGGATGTGGCATACTTCACCATTGTCAGCAAGTACATTGCGTGCTTGTGGCACTCCACTCTCAGACATACACGGAAAACAGTACTCGGAACTACTTTACTTTGTGAAGCACGATATCAAGCGGTCTCTATATCCAAATTTGTGTTTTGACGAGCTGTAGCATTTTAATTATCATACAATGCGTTCAAATCTGGAGAAGATTATTCACAGTGACAGTCGCAGAATTTGTTCGCTGCAAATCCTGCATTATTGACATCAGACAATGTAAGTATGCAAAATATTACAAAATAAAAAAGACAAAACAGAACATAGAATTACTAGTCAATCCAAACAATCTCATGCAAGAATACTGATGCTTGTCTTCTCACACAGAATGGCAGAATGTCCCAGTACTGGTAGAATTAGTATTCACAAGGTAGTTTCGAGATCGACCAGCTATTACCACACAAAAGCCAAGGTAATTGATATGTGATCAATAAGAATCCCAAAATGAGTCCAATACAGTTTAGATACATCACATCCAAACTTAGTCAAGCAAAAGAATCAGAGAGGGCCTCAACATTAACTGTGAAACAATATAGTCGTTCATCTGGTGATAACTCTGAAAGCTTACCAAGAACTGATTATCAGTCAGGCAAATAAAAGCAGGAAGCACAATTCATTTCAAGCTACAGGTTAGCCATGCTGAACCACTTACTTTCAGGCAGTACAGGAACCACTGTACCTGAAAAATCATCTCTTCTGGAATATGGGGTAAAACCTCTCGAACTGTTTCAGCCATTGTTAGTATGTTCGCAATGTCATCATTTGCAGAACGCGAGGCAGTTCTCAAATGTAAACCATCAGTGGTTCCGGGATGTCTTCCAACGGTAGAAGCACCAGAAGCAAGTGAACCAGAGGTATCAGCATGAGAGAGATTACCAGGCCAAATACGCCAGCCAGCATCATCAAGAGCAGACTGGCTGTATGTATCTCCAATGGAAGCAAGATGCCTCATCATCATCTGAACCCTCCCCAGTCCAACTGATCTTATGGCAGTGGAGGAGGGGCCAGCACCATCAACACCGTGGCTTGGCCAAGTATTCAGCCAACTTGAGTTCAGTCCGGCATTTCTGTGGACAGAATAATCTAATTCATGTTAAGAAGGAACAAGAATGCATCGATAAGTTTTAGTTGACAGACTAAAGATATTGCTTGATTTTTGGTGTTGTAAAGCTCGCACTTAGACAAGAAGAGGCTTCTCCTCATTCATGTAGTACAGAAACAAAAGAAACGTGTCAAAAAGTCAAAAATGACCAATTTTGAACAGGATCAACAATGAATATTCAGATAAAGATGTGGGAAGAAGGTAAATCCATGAATCCCCATGTGGTGTTCTCATTTTCTCCTTGGTTTGCCTATTGTCCCTTTCCTATAGAGATATCTAGTAACTGAGGAAATCAGGATTAGACAATTCGTCTCTTAAACAAACAAACCAATCCAAAAGTTGTAAAAAAAAATGTCCCGTGATTACCACTTAACTGAGCAGTGTTTTAAGCAACGGAAGTTGCAAAAAGGGTGTCCTGTTTCTCAAATTGTATAAAACCGTCAAAAAGAAGTTTCAAAGATCTAATAATGATTTCACCTCCAAGTTCCTTCATCCAAAGGATTCTGAGTCTGACTCGGAAATAGTCCAGGTGGCAGCACATTCCCTGAAGAATTTTGTCCATCAAGACCTACACTTAACTGGCGAGCGAGCTGTTCATCGCTCAAAACTTCACTGCTAAGGTTTGCTTCATTCTCTGATCGGGAAACAAAAAGCGGCTTTCGACAAGTGGGGCACGAATAAGCGTCATTAAGACCTTGATCCAACCTAGCATTACACACAACTTTCAAAAATCGTTTCATTTGAATTGCAAATAGAAATAATAACGCACATCCTCATACCAAGATCTCAAGCAACCAAGATGAAAGAGGTGCC